>JAECXP010000091.1:987500-1587500 GCA_018152965.1 Scaptomyza pallida
AGACAGACAGACAGACAGACAGACAGACAGACAGACAGACAGACAGACAGACAGACAGACAGACAGACAGACAGACAGACAGACAGACAGACAGACAGACAGACAGACAGACAGACAGACAGACAGACAGACAGACAGACAGACAGACAGACAGACAGACAGACAGACGGACAGACGGACATGGCTAGATCGACTCGGCTGTTGATGCTGATCAAGAATATATATACTTTATAGGGTCGGAGAAGCTTCCTTCTGTCTGTTACATACATTTGCACAAAACCATTATACCCTTATGTACCCATTTTATGGGTTAAGGGTATATAAACTAGTATTTCGAAATTATAAAAATGAGGTTTAAAACTATGGATGAAATAATAAATTATAAACAAAATTTGATCGAAATCGGTTAAAAAACACCGAAGATATCGTAGTTTGAAGTTCGATCATATTGGTCACGGTAAATACAAACAAATGTACAGGTTACGTATGGGGTTAAGGGTATGTCCTAGTCGGGATTTCTCGACTTCTTACTTGTTTCTAAAATAAAAAAAAAATGATTAAAAACTAAAATTGAATAAACAGGACTGCATTAGAATTACTATCGATAAGGAACCAAATTTTGAGAATAGGGTATTAGCCATAGTTAGAAACGGAGCAGAGCCTCTCTTAATCTTAGATTTTGAATATGAATATATAAATAATGGAATGGAATGAGATATATAAGGAGTTAAATAACTTAAAAAGTGATTTTGACAAATCTTATAAGTCATTAGCAAGAAACCGGCCAGTACAGCAAATTGCTGTAAGTGAACATGCTGAAATATTAGTAAACCGCTTCAACACAGCGCGTATACTAATACATGACCAGAGAGACCGGCTAGACAAAGCCCATTCGTCTCAAGTATCTAAGTTCTTGATCAAATTGCGATTGAACTTAATATTTATAAAACAAAGGTACAATCTAACTACATTGGCTCGCAGCTTATTTCGTGCAGTTACCTAAAAAAAAGTTCAAGTCGTTATTCCTGCCATAGGCGAATTATGTAAAGACTGGAAATAAGAGACGGTAACTTAACAGAGCTGTTAATCTCAGCGCAACCGTAGAGGAAAGAAAAGTAACGGATCAAATTGTATGTCAGTTCTCTCACGCCTTTGCTTTGTGACGTGGCACAATTTTTATGTATATATGTAAATAGCTAGGTTAGGGTGGCATGGGTAGAATAAGTTAGTAACATAAGCATAGATTAAGTAAACAAACCGAAATGGATCGGTCAGTATTTTGAGTTAGTTTTAGTTAGGTTTAGCCCACGGTGCACCGCGACCAACCAGCGACGACAATCACAAAGTCCCGCTATGGCAGCGACGACAAAAAAAAAAACAACAGACAACCAAAGCAGCGCAGCCGCGACCCAGACAGACAGCGAAAATCAAAGCAGCAGCCCAGGCGATCAGCGTAGCAGCGCAGTCACGACAACACAAAGCGAAGTGCGTAGCAGCCGAACGCCCAGGCGACAAAACGAAGCGCCCAGGCGCGGCCGCCCACTAAGAGAGAGAGCGAGGGAGTCGGCAAGCAGCGATCTATTGCGCCGTAACCAAAGCCGGCGGCAGCGACCACAAACAGCGACTGCTCAGCCGCCGAAAAAGGGTTCGATCTTGCGACGCCGCACTCATTCTGGACAGTCGACTTTTGGAGTGCAAAGTGTAAAGTTCAGTGGCGGATTTAAACGCAGAAGTGTCAAGGCAAAGTCAAAGGAAACCAAGGGCTACGCAGGACAACTCGAGGACAACGGACGCAGGACACCAACACCAGGACGACGAGGGAATACACGAGTTATAAAACAAACCACGTTCAGCATATTTTATAAATTAAACCACAAACCGAGCCGGTCGCGGGTAAGCGCAACTTCCCCTTTCCCCTTTCTCTGGACCAGTAGATCTGGTGCGATAGGTAGGGTAGTTTATAGTTGTGAACCCAGAAGAAGAAATAAAAGCAAAGAACTAAAAGTAAATGAAGGTCAAACGTGTGATTATTTTTGCAAGAGTTATAAAAGTGCCAGTGTAAGTGAAACGTGTTGCGTGTATAACTCACTCACATCTACTCCGGTCTCAGGTGTTACCTTTGGTCAATACCAGGAACACACGAAGCCGGAGCGGACCAGAGGGGTTTGCCGCATTCTTGGTTCCACTTGCTGGCTGTCCACCGGAGCACCGGTGAGAATCTAGTGTTGAATATAACCCTGTTGAGTATGTTTCCGACCACGGTGGTCTTTTCCTCAGTAATCCTAGGGGTCCCAGCACTTTAACAAATTTCTTGTAAAGTGGCCCTGGAGAGACTGAGTCTACCCCAGCTATAGAAAAACGCTACTTTACAAGTGGCGTCCGAGCAGGGACTCTGGGATTTTTGTTAGGTTTTTGAGGAAAGGGCACTGACATAGTGTAAAGAGCTATAAGAAGGAACAGTGCGCAGGAGTGTTTTATTTTTCTTAGGGGTGTGTTTAAAACATTAAGTTGTGGTCCGACAGGGATATGTTTGCAAAAGTAATGGGTTCGTCAGTGGAAAATTCAGCAGCAGTGGTCCGACAGGGGTATCTAAAGTAACGGGTTCACTTGCATACACGCATATACGAATGCACAGAGAAAGAGAACGGCTGTAAGAAACGCCGTTAGATTTTTTGTTGTTGTTTTGCAAATGTATAACGCACAAGCGAGTACGAAGTCACGTAGGCACAGTTGGGGATGCATTGAAGGGAAAATTTTGTGCATTTTTCTTGGTGTGCACCAGCATAATGGGCACAGTTTAACACGCATTGGTAACTACCAAGTGCGAAATATCATTCATTGAGTTTTTTTTGTAATTACGCAGTTTATTGGCCAGTTTTATGAGTACAGTCGGTATATTGTTTTTCCGATTTGCATATGCACAGTTTGACACGCATTGGTAAATACCCTGTGCGAATTGTCACTAATTGAGTTTTCTTTGGACAATTAAGTCCACTGGCTAGTTCTTGTTTACACAGTCGGTACAGTTTACCGATCTGCACTTGGCACAGTTTTACAGGAATTGGTAACTACCACGTACGGCACAATAGCAGTGTAGTTCTCTGCTAAGTATTCAGTCGTAGTGGTTAGTTCCCTTGTACTATAGGTACAGTTGCAAGCCGAGCTTTGTGGGTTACAGTTTGACGTGTACTGGTCGTGCACAGTTTTGTACAGTTTTATGAGTACCGGGTAGGGAATGCGCTCACGGGCAGACACATATGGATGTAAAACTCCAAAATTTTTGAAAAAAAAATATAGAAAAATAAATAATAAAATTATAAATAAATAGAGAACAAATATATATATCGATTTTGGAAAAAAAAAAAAAAATTAATACAAACATATGTGTATGCGCACGTGTTCATTTTTGGCGCAAATAAAACGACAAAACGAGCAGAGAAAGAGCGGATCAACGGGTATACACAAGTGCAGGGTACAGCATCGGCAAAGGCTAGAGAGCAGAGCGCGGCTATTTTTTGCAAGCACACACACACAGCAGAGCATCATACGAAGGGAAAGCTACAAAAGCTAGGCGTTCGGGCATGCAGAGAGCAGGCGAAGCAGAGCACGTACACCAGTCGGGTTAACAAAATATTCGGGTCAGCAGCAGAGCATCATACGCAGGGCAAATCTACGGCAGAGCATTATACGCAGGGCAAAGCTACAAAGCTACAGCAGAGCATCATAGCGGGAAGTAACGAGACGAGAGTAGTTTTTCGCATCTACAAGTACCAGAGAGAGTTGGGTGACGCGGAGTTCGCGAGCCTTCGACTGCGATCGGCAAAGCCACGACCAAAAATTATCTATTTATTAACCCTGCGCGGGCAAGCAAGGGACAGTCGACTCAGAACTAGCAAAGCGTGCACATTGTTTTCAAAACTGGTAATAATCTTTTGAAAAGAGACTCAAAGCCTCTAACCAGCCACAGGATACACCAAGGGTACAAGCCACAGGATACACCAAGGGTAGACGTTGCAAGTCCAGTACAAGGATACAAGGTACCTAAGAGGTACACACCACGCAGCTACAAGGTTATAAAACACAAGGATACCAAGCATCAAAGGATACACGCTATCAGGACCACGCACAGTTCGAAGAAGATATCTAGCAGGGATTCAGGGATTCAGGATACGAACGCAGGCTACTTACAACACCATGGTTGGAGTAGCATGGATTTCATACCGGCGCAAGGCGGAGCTGGAATCGTTTGCTGACGAGTTTGGCTTCGAACGCGACGGCACAGTGGAGGTACTGCGGGGCCGCATGAGTGCCTTTGTCGGACGCAGTGGTCATCCAGCCGCTATCCAGGCTCGTTTGGAGGAGCTTGAGAGCACCTTTGGAAGAGCACGCACACCCGATACCAAGGTCGAAGTGCCGCAGCGATCTCGGAGCCTGTCGCCCACCGCGATTGGCAACGGTACACATACTACAGACGCGAAGATGAGTTTGCTGCCACGTGTACCACCGGAACAACGAGTGACACCGAGCCGGTCCCCACCACATGTCCCGGACAGCCCGGGTATGCACCACCTTAGCATACCGGTGCCGGTCCAGCATCAGCGATCCTCACGATCAAACGAAAGGGTAGCATCCTCAACGCTACCTAATCGTTATGAAGCCTCTGGTGCACTGGTGGTGGAGCGGATGCAACGCTGGGGAGCTACGTTCGATGGCACAACCGATCCCTTACGATTCATAGAGCGACTGGAGGAGCGAGCAGTGTCACACCGAGTCGACACCCGTTACTTGGCCCAGGGGGTCCCCGAGCTACTGCAAGGCACCGCTGAGGATTGGTTCCGCACAAGCTACCTGCTAGGTGAACCATGGAGCGTTTTCCGCCGGGAGTTCTTGGATTTCTTTCTGCCGCCCCAGTATTTCCAACGTTTGGAAGACGAGATCCGGATGCGGTACCAGAGGGAAAACGAAGGCTACAAGCAATACCTAGTGGACATCCGACTCATGATGCATCGCGCTGGGTTTACGGAGGCCCAGGAACTGGAACGCGTGTACGAAAATCTATTGCCCGAGTACCAGTTGTACGTAAGGCGTATGGATTTTCGGACTTTCAAGCAACTAACACAGCTGGTTGTTAACTTCGAGGTTACGAGGGAACGAGAGCAGCAACGACAGTCCAAAGGGAAGGCACCTTACGAGCAGCGATGGGCTCGTACACCAGCGCCGGTGGCGAAGCCGGCAAGCGAAAGGGCGACAACGAAAGCCAATGAAGGCCAAATGACACCAGTGAAAACCGACAGCGACGCACCAGTAGACGTACGAACTGCCTGCCGCAACTGCGGAATGCAAGGGCACTTTTCCAGAGAATGCCGAGGAAATCGAATATTATTTTGCTGGAGCTGCGGACGCCGAGGAGTTCGGACCCTTGACTGCTGCCAGGCACAGGGGCCGGGAAACGCACAGCGCCTCTCATCCACCCCGGAGCAGGTGAGAGCGCCGACGAACGAGTTCCGGAACTAGCGGGTGTAATCCGCTTACAGGATGGCCGGCTTGCTGCGAGGGCGAACATTGAAGGCGAGGCGATGGTGGCTACCTTAGACACGGGTGCTACCAGGAGTTTCCTCAGCGAGAAGAAGGCCCAAAGCATCGAGACCCCGGATAACAGACGAGTAGTAAGGACGGTGATAGCTTTGGCAAACGGGACAAGGGTGGAACTCACGCGAGCAATTCAAGCGGAGGTACGACTCGGGCAGGCACGAGCTAAGCTTTTGATGCTAGTGCTGCCCTCAGCCCTTGATGACGTTTTGCTTGGTTTGGATTTCTTTGACGCCATAAACGCCCAATTACAAGTCGGTGACATGCTGATCCCACTTAAGTTAGGTGGCAAAAAGCCTCAAGCATGCCATCAGCTACATCACGACGCTAGCCAGACCATGGACACGAGAAGCCAGCAAGATGTTATCATCCCAAGCGACCCTATGACAAAGACGACGAAGCCAGACGAGGACGACACCTGCAGCCGCGAGGTGATCGTTAACCTAAGTTCAACGACGACGAAGAAGCCAGATGAGGACGACACCTGCAGCCGCGAGGTGATCGTCAACCCAAGTTCAACGACGACGAAGAAGCCAGATGAGGACGACACCTGCAGCCGCGAGGTGATCGTCAACCAAAATACGACGACGACGAGGAAGCTGGACAACGACGATGCCTGCAACCGCGAGGCGATCGTAAATACGAACATAGAGAAGGCAAGCACAGGAGGTAAAACATGGAGCGGCGTTCTTGGCCCTGCGCAGCCAGAAGCCGTAATGAAGAATCCATTTCGGACGAGAGTAGGAGAGCGGAAAACCGAGGAAGGAGCTAAGTCCCTTGGAGTAATGACAAGCATCACAGACACGACTGCAGCAGTTTCCGCGACCCAACCTAGACCAGACGAGTCGTTAGAACCGTGGGTTCAACAATTCTTGGACGACGAGTTGGCCAAATTCGATGGCCTGAAGGGCGTATCAAACATCGCCGAACACGTCATCGTGATGCGCGACGACCGGCCAATAAAACAACGCTATTATCCGCGGAACCCGGCAATGCAAGCCATTATTCACGCGCAAGTCGACGAGCTACTCCGAGATGGTTGCATCGAGCCTTCCAAAAGCCCGCACAGCGCCCCAATTGTGTTGGTGGGTAAGAAGACTGGTGAAACACGGATGTGTGTGGACTTTCGCCAATTCAATGCGCGATCCATCCCGGATGCTTACCCGTTGCCGAGGATTAATTCTATCTTGGAGAGACTTCGGAACGCGAAGTACATCAGCACGCTGGATCTCAAGAGCGGGTACTGGCAGATACCCATGGCCAAGGCAAGTCGCGAATGTACCGCCTTCACGGTTCCAGGACGTGGCCTCTTCCAATGGCGTGTGATGCCATTTGGTCTGCACTCAGCACCGGCTACGTTTCAACGAGCACTCGACAGCGTCATCGGAGTGGACATGGAGCCACATACTTTTGCGTACCTCGATGACATCATTGTTATCGGGTCGACTCTGGAAAACCATGTCGAGAATCTCAGGGAGGTTTTAAGACGCCTACGGCAAGCCAACCTTCGACTTAACCGCAAGAAGTGTGCGTTCTTTAAGCGTAGGTTGGTGTATTTACATTTACGTATTTACATACGGATCCGGACAAGGTCGCCGCAGTACAGAACCTGGCAGTACCAACTAATCCCCGAGAGCTTCGCCGGAGCCTGGGCATGGCTGGATGGTACCAACGATTCGTGCCTAATTTCTCTGGAGTGGTAAAGCCTCTGACTCAATTACTGAGGAAGGGCAAGAAATGGACTTGGGAAGCAGCGCAGCAACAGGCCTTTGATAAACTCAAGGAACTACTAACCGAGGCGCCCGTGCTTGCGTGTCCGGATTTCAGTAAGAAGTTCTCTTTACAGACAGATGCCAGCGACTACGGGCTTGGAGCGGTTCTGACCCAGGAGAGTGACGAAGGAGAGAGGGTCATCGCTTACGTGAGCCGCCGACTAGGGAAATCAGAGGAAAATTACTCCGCCACCGAGAAGGAATGCTTGGCTATCATCTGGGCCATAAGAAAGCTACGTTGCTACCTGGAGGGCTACCGATTTGACGTTGTGACGGACCACATGGCCTTAAAGTGGCTGAATACCATGGAGAACCCCACAGGGCGAGTGGCGCGATGGGCATTGGAGCTGCAACAGTTCCAATTTGATATTAAATACCGAAAAGGACGACAGAACTTGGTGGCAGACGCCTTGTCCCGGCGGCCCCTCGAGACTTTGCAGAGCGCCATCGAGCAAACCAGCACCTGCGCATGGATACGACGACGCACGCAAGAGGTCCAACAGCAACCAGAGAAGTTCCCCGACTACGCACTTGAGAACGGGCAGTTGTACCGCCACATAGGTCTACGACCCCTGGAGGAAGACTCGATACCCTGGAAATTGTGCGTGGGCCAAGACGACCGACAACGAGTACTACAAGAATGCCACGACCAGCCAAGCGCGGGACACCTTGGGATACGGAAGACGACGACACGGGTATGCCAACGATACTATTGGCCAGGGATCTTTAGGGATGTTGCTCGTTACGTACGGAAATGCACTTTGTGTCAGAAATACAAGGCGCAACAACTCAAACCAGCTGGAAAGATGTTGACGCGGCAGAGCAACGAACCTTTTTCTACGCTTTGTGCCGATTTCATCGGGCCCTTGCCGAGATCAAAACAAGGTAATACAATGTTATAAGTCTTCTTTGATATGTTCTCGAAGTGGGTGGAACTGGTACCGCTACGCCGAGCCACCGCCGGTTGCTTGGAGAAAGCATTTCGTGACAGGATCCTTAGCAGGTTTGGAGTACCACGCAAGTTCATCTGTGACAACGGGACACAATTCACAAGTCGCACGTTCCGGGCGTTTTGCAAACAGGCCGGCATGATTCTGGAACATACAGCACCGTACAATCCGCAGCAAAATCCGACAGAACGAGCAAACAGGACGATCAAGACGATGATCGCCCAATACATCGAGGGACCCCAAAACACATGGGACACTTTGCTACCGGAGATCTCGTTGGCTATCAACAGCAGCGTATCCGACACGACGGGATTCAGTCCGGCTTTCTTGGTCCAGGGGCGAGAACCGAGATTACCAGGAGCATTGTACGACGAACGCACTCCGGGATGCGGCACAGGTAGTACCGACCCCGAGACGAAGGCAAACCAGCTACTCGACATTTTCCAGATCGTGAGGCAAAACATACAGCAGGCTGCGGCGGAACAGGGACGGCACTACAACTTACGCAGACGCGATTGGAGACCAGCTATCGGCAGCCTGGTACTGATCAAACAGCATGTACTCTCCAAGGCCAGCGATGGATTTGCCGCCAAACTAGCCCCACGCTACGAGGGCCCTTACAAGATAACCAAGTTTCTTTCTTCCAATATAGTTCGAGCCCGACATACAGAGACCGGTCGGAGACGCACCGCCGGGATAGCCGACCTGAAAGCCTTCCAGCAACAGGACGAACAAGACGAGCAAGACAACCAAGACAACGACGGACGAGACAACAGTGGCGACGAGCACGCGCTTACGCAAAATACGAGCCAACAACCACTAGCAAGAACTAGCCTGTAAATCAGGCACCCCCACGAATTAGTTTAAGAGATCTTTGTATAACTTAGTAGTGACAGGGTCAAGTCTTGAACATCGCACCAGATTATTGTCCTGTAGAGCATAATCGGTTAAATAGTCTCAGGGATATAACCTCGTTTATATTCCACAGTTCCCAGCGGGCAGCATGGCCAACAACGAAGGAAATGCTCCCAACGACGGCGACAGGAGGTGACAGCCCGCTGTTTCCAGGCGAGGTCGCGGAATGGGTGGAGGAGATGGCAGAGAGCGATCCCATGGTACCGGAGCTATTGGCGGAAGGTGACAATTGGATGGAGGCACCACCAGGTTGGAGTGTCGACACGCCCGGACGCCTTATCCCTAGCACTTTGCTGTACAGCGTGCAAGCCAGCCGGGTACAAGGCAACTGGCGCAGACGTTTCACCGCCCACTTGACGGAAGGGACATTTCGGGTAACAGTCCCTGCTGCCGGCGGCGTTGCCATTCGGCACCACCGGGAAAGTACGGGGGGGTGTGACGTGGCACAATTTTTATGTATATATGTAAATAGCTAGGTTAGGGTGGCATGGGTAGAATAAGTTAGTAACATAAGCATAGATTAAGTAAACAAACCGAAATGGATCGGCCAGTATTTTGAGTTAGTTTTAGTTAGGTTTAGCCCACGGTGCACCGCGACCAACCAGCGACGACAATCACAAAGTCCCGCTATGGCAGCGACGACAAAAAAAAAAACAACAGACAACCAAAGCAGCGCAGCCGCGACCCAGACAACCAAAGCAGCGCAGCCGCGACCCAGACAGACAGCGAAAATCAAAGCAGCAGCCCAGGCGATCAGCGTAGCAGCGCATTCACGACAACACAAAGCGAAGTGCGTAGCAGCCGAACGCCCAGGCGACAAAACGAAGCGCCCAGGCGCGGCCGCCCACTAAGAGAGAGAGCGAGGGAGTCGGCAAGCAGCGATCTATTGCGCCGTAACCAAAGCCGGCGGCAGCGACCACAAACAGCGACTGCGCAGCCGCCGAAAAAGGGTTCGATCTTGCGACGCCGCACTCATTCTGGACAGTCGACTTTTGGAGTGCAAAGTGTAAAGTTCAGTGGCGGATCCAAACGCAGAAGTGTCAAGGCAAAGTCAAAGGAAACCAAGGGCTACGCAGGACAACTCGAGGACAACGGACGCAGGACACCAACACCAGGACGACGAGGGAATACACGAGTTATAAAACAAACCACGTTCAGCATATTTTATAAATTAAACCACAAACCGAGCCGGTCGCGGGTAAGCGCAACTTCCCCTTTCCCCTTTCTCTGGACCAGTAGATCTGGTGCGATAGGTAGGGTAGTTTATAGTTGTGAACCCAGAAGAAGAAATAAAAGCAAAGAACTAAAAGTAAATGAAGGTCAAACGTGTGATTATTTTTGCAAGAGTTATAAAAGTGCCAGTGTAAGTGAAACGTGTTGCGTGTATAACTCACTCACATCTACTCCGGTCTCAGGTGTTACCTTTGGTCAATACCAGGAACACACGAAGCCGGAGCGGACCAGAGGGGTTTGCCGCATTCTTGGTTCCACTTGCTGGCTGTCCACCGGAGCACCGGTGAGAATCTAGTGTTGAATATAACCCTGTTGAGTATGTTTCCGACCACGGTGGTCTTTTCCTCAGTAATCCTAGGGGTCCCAGCACTTTAACAAATTTCTTGTAAAGTGGCCCTGGAGAGACTGAGTCTACCCCAGCTATAGACAAACGCTACTTTACAGCCTTGCACAGTTTTTTGCTTTACCCATTTGTGACTTTTGCTTTAAAGTGCTTGAGCGCTGACATGTATACATAGACACACTTTCATAGTATGTATGTATGTATGCAGTACACAGCGTTTGTTATGATTTTGCAATATTTTGCGACTGGCGGCTTATAGTTTTTAGATTTATGAGGAAGTTAAGAAAATTAATATTAGAATTTAGTAAACATGCAAATGTATACATACATATGTATGTTCATGAACTTATTTATTTTATATTATTTTAGAAATATTAGCAATATTTTGTTTAATTTTTAATTTAATTTAATAGTTTATTTAAACATAAAATAAACGCAAAATTTGTTAGTTAACAATAATAAGAAGTAATGTTAAGCATTTTAATTTTCTCAACTTCCTTATAAATTGCCAAAGTTGAGGCAGGCCAATTAATGGTGAAACAATTGCCACTAATACAATTAAATATGATGTGTATGCATACGTACACACACATGTAAATGCAGGCCACAGAAAAAAGAAATATAAAAAATCTCAACAAGAATAGCAATACATTTAAAGATCTCCACATTAATTTTCTGAATACTCTATCAGAATTAATATGCATGCGTGAACATTTGTATGGTCATAGCGTTGACAACATTGTTTGCTAGTGTCATCGAAAAATATAAGAAAGAGTATACATAAGTAAATGCAAAACTGAAATTTGGGCAAAGCTGCCAGGCCAGCAAGAACCCAGCGCGGTGTATGTGTACTTTGTTGTTGTTTTTTTTTTTCTAGAAGTGCGGCCGACGATGCACACATACATATAAACTGAGCTCACACAGACCTCACATTCAAGTCGGTATGTGTCGATCGGGAATAGACAAAACGCAACAACAATACTTTCCTCTACGGTTGCGCTATGTTAGTTAACATTGCGAGAACATTTCTTATATCCAGTCTTTACATAATTCGTCTATGATTCCTGCTAAGCTAAGAAAAATAACAGAAAAATTAAAATGCAGTATTTTAATAGGGAATATTAACATGTTTATTAAACGAATGCGACTTTCTGAATCATAAAAAGAAAACAATTATTAAATAAAAACAAAATGTACAGGCTTCTTTCATGCCGCAGCTTATTTCGTGCAGTATATTTAAATTCAAAAAATGGAACATTTAGTCTTAAAAATTGCAGATATTTTTTTTTATTATTTGATCATTTAAAAAACTAACAAATATTTATTTTATGAGTTTCCGAGCTTGGTCACACTAATATAAAGAGATACAGGGGAATTACCGAAATGGCACCACGCACAACCATTGAGCAGCGCGATCTTGTGCTTAAACACTTTAAAATTGGAAAAAGTCTGCTGGCCATTGCAGAAATGGTATCCCTAAGCCCCAGCACAGTTCAATACATCATCAAACGGTTTGTCCGAGAGAACCGTATTGAAGATAAAGTCCGAAAAGCTCCTAACAAAATTTCAACTAATATTGAATACTCCATTGACAGTAGAAACTAGAGACGAGCCAGAATTATCAGATTCACCAGCACTTGATCCGGCTGAGACGGATGACTCGATCTCTACAGGTCTCGAAATAGAGGAAAAAGATATTAATTACCTCACCATTCCCGCCGTCCTTATTCAATCTGAATTATTAGATCAGGACTTAACAGACCCCGATACAAACGATAGCCTTATAGAAGAACAAGTAAAATCGTTGCAATCGGACGCAACCGACTGCGATATACTTTGATACCAGTTTACATAGCTGTGTTAAGGATTCTGTGTGCAATTGGTAATATATGGGGGTTTGGGGTATAAATATCAGGCAGAAGGGGTAGGCGTGACAACCATATCTGTAGCGGATGGCACCTTTTATCCCAGTACTCAGTTTGGAGACTAGCTTAAAGCTGACAAAGATATAGAGGTGGGCGGTAAAGTGGGCGTGGCATTCAAGATTTTATTGCACATCTGTTACGGATGTCACTAACAATGTTCCCACCAAATTTGGTGACTCTAGCTTAAAAACTGGCGAAGAAACATGCCTTCCGGTTTCTTTTAGGGCGGTGGGGCATGTCCCGTTGCTTGGGGGCGTGGCATCCAATGTTTTGATGCATAACTTTGTCAGATGTCAGCATCTACCTTTATGCCAATTTTGGCTATAGCTTTAAAACTGTAGAAGATACAGCCATTTTCGTTTATATTTAGAGGGGGGCTGGGGGCGGAAGGGGTCGGCGTGGCATCCAAACTTTTGATGCAGTTTTTTCGGAAATGTCATCGGCTATCTTGCCCCCAAATTTGATGACTCCATCTGCTAAAATGTGGGATTTATAAGTGTTTTATCGATGTGCACTTCGAGGTGTATCGACTTGTTATCGATTTCCCAGGCCCCCTAAGGTCGTAGAGCCCTAAGTTTAACACTTTGTCTGACAAAGACATGTACCAAGATATTTGCAAAGTTGCAAGACTCTAGCTCTAAGGGTGACGGACATTGCACAAACCCAATATACTATGATACCTTTGGTATCAAAGTATAAAAATCGACCACGATGGCTGACGAAACCATTGCCCAAAGGGCATATATAAAAGATATCTCGAATGCCATCCCGGAGTTTAACGGGCAAAAGATACATCTTCAAAGATTTATAACAGCCTTGAAGTTGGTTAACTTGACTAAAGGCACATTCGAAGATTTGGCTGTAGAAGTCATTAAATCCAAAATTATAGGATCTACACTATACAAAGTACAGAATGAAATAACAATAAATGCACTCATAAAGAAATTGCAAGACAGTATAGTCGGCGCAACATTCGACGTAGTCAAAGCCAAAATGGCTAAAACAAGCCAGAAAGGCAAAAAAGCCGAGAAATTTACAGCGGAAATAGACAACTTACGAAAGCTCCTTGAAGCTTCGTACATTGACGAAGGCCTTTCGGCCGAACACGCTGACAAATTCAGCACAAAGGAAGCCATCACCACTATGGTTAACAAGTAATAACGTTGCAGTCGGACGCAACCGACTGCGATATACTTTGATACTAGTTTACATAACTGTGTTAAGGATTCTGTGTGCAAATAGTAATATATGGGGGTTTCGGGTATAGGCGTGACATTAAAATTTGTGATGCATATCTGTGGCGGATGGCACCTTCTATACCTCTAAAGGGTTTGGAGACTCTAGTGCAAAAGATAAAAGAGGTAGGCGGTATAAGTGGGCGTGGCATCCAAATGCAGATCTGTTACGGATGTCACTAACAATGTTCATACCAAATTTGAAGAGCCTGGCTTAAAAACTGGCGAAGATACATGCTTTCCGGGTTTTTTTAGGGCGGTGGAACATGGCCTGTTGTTTGGGGGCGTGGCATCCAAAATGCTGATGCATATCTCTGTCAGATGTCAGCATCTACTTACCTACCAAATTTGGTGGCTATAGCTTCAAAACTGTAGAAGATAAAGCCATTTTTTTTTATATTTTGAGGGGCACTGGGGGCGGGAGAGGTTGGCGTGGCATCCAAACTTTTGATGCAGTTTTTTTGGGGAATGTCATCGGCTATCTTGCCAACAAATTTGGTGATTCTTGCTGCTAAAATGTGATATATATATATACATGTGTTTCATCGATTTGCACATCGAGGTATCGATTTGTTATCGATTTCCCAGGCTTCTGAGGTCGTAGAGCCAAATTAAACATCTAGGTGTATCGACTTGTTATCGATTTCCCAGGCTCCCTGAGGTCGTAGAGCCGTAAATTTAACACTTTGTCTGGCGAAGGCATGTATCAAGATATTTGCGAATAGTAATATATGAGGGTTTTGGATGGACTTAGAAAGATATAGAGGTGGGCGTTATAAGTGGGCGTGGCATCCAAAACATTGATGTACACCTGCTACGGATGTCACAACCAATGTTCATACAACATTTGGTGACTAGCTTAAAAACTGGCGAGGATACATGCCTTCCGGATTCTTTTAGGGCGGTGGAACATGTCGCGTTGCTTGGGGGCGTGGCATCCAATGTTTTGATGAATAACTTTGTAAGATGTCATCATCTACCTTTATGCCAATTTTGGTGGCCAAAGCTTCAAAACTGTAGAAGATACAGCCATTTTTGTTTATAACTGAGGGGGGGCTGGAGGCGGAAGAGGTGGACGTGGCATCCAAACTTTTGATGCAGTTTTTGAGGAATGTCATCGGCTAGATACAAATTTGGTGACTCTTGCTGCTAAAATGTGATATATATATATATGTTTCATTGTTTTGCACATCGAGGTATCGATTTGTTATCGATTTCCCAGGCTTCTGAGGTCGTAGAGCCAAATTAAACAATTTATCTGACGAAGGCATGTACAAAGATATTTGCAAAGTTGCAAGGCTCTAGCTTTAAGGGTGTCGAAAAAAGCTGCGTTCAAACGGACTGACAGACACCATGACGGACATTACATAAACTCAATATAAGCGAGTCTGATTCTCAACCTCAATGGTGGCGTGAAAAAGGAAATATTAAATACTTTGATAATTTTCTAACATATTTATTTTATATCTATTGCTAAAATTGCTAAAATTTTGTAAAAACTTTCGGCGCAGCGAAGCAAGCAGGGCACTTACTAGTCTATATACAAATATATAAAAGAGTTTGTCCTGACTTACTGATTGTTGAGAGACCCACAGCCTAAACAATAAGAGCTAGAAGGCTGAAATTTTCACCAAATATTCCATTTAGGTTGAAAGTAAACACTAAGAAAGGATTTTTAATTTGGACCACTCCTTCGAGTACCTCCCATACAAATCAATTTTTTGCATTAATCACTTTACCTCATTCCACCACTCTGGCGCCTCATTGTCGCACAAGCTGTGAGTTTCAACGCCGCCGAGTGTACAAAAACAAAACATATGACCCCTTCCACTACTGCCGTCTGTACAAGCGATCGCCAGCGAGTTTACAAAAACAAAACACATGCGCTGTGTATGTGTCTCCGTTATTCTCTTTTATTTTTTGTGCCTTTCACAATTTATTTATGACCCAGTACCGTTTGTTGTTGTTGTAAGTGTTGTTGTTGGGCTCAATGCTTCTTTTTGTTGGTATCATTGATTTAAAACAAATCAATTAAAACATAACTTGGTTTTGTACACCATAATATGTTAGGGGGGTGGTTTTACCTACATACTTGCTACTTACATATAAAAACAAGTAAAAACGTTGCAGTCGGACGCAACCGACGGTAACTGGGCGGTATAATTGGGCGTGGCATCCAAATATTGATGCAGATCTGTTACGGATGTCACTAACAATGTTCATACCAAATTTGAAGAGCCTAGCTCGAAAACTGAGAGAGATATAGCGGTGGGCGGTATAAGGGGGCGTGGCAAAATTTGTATGCACACCTGTTACGGATGCCACTAACAATGTTCCACCAAATTTGGTGACTCTAGCCAAAAAACTGAGAAAGATAGAGTTTTCAAATTTTGGGTGGTGGGCGGTATAGGTGGGCGTGGCATCCAACTCCCTTCATTTAACGCAGATCTTTGGGGAATGGCAACTTCCGCCCCCCTTCTAAATTTGGTGACTCTAGCTTAAGAACTGACGAAGAACTTTCGGTGTTTTTTAGGGCGGTGGGGCATGGGCCGTTGTTTGGGGCCTGGTATCCAGCATCTACCTTCATGTCAATGTTGGTGGCTATAGCTTCAAAACTGTAGAATTTACAGGCATTGGAGGGGGGCTGGGGGCGGAAGAGGTGGGCGTGGCACCTAAACTTTTGATGCAGTTTTCGGGGAATGTCACCAACTATCTTGCCATTAAATTTGGTGACTAGCTGCTAAGATGTGGGATATATATGTGTTTTATCGATTTGCTCATCAAGGTGTTTTGATTCGTTATCGATATTCCAGGCCCCCTGAGGTCGTAGAGCCCTAAATTTAACACTTTGTCTGACGAAGACATGTACCAAGATATTTGCAAAGTTGCAAGGCCTTAGCTTTAAGGGTGTCGAAAAAAGTTGCGTTCATTCGGACGGACGGACGGATGGACGGACAGACGGACAGACACCATGACGGACATTGCACAAACCCAATATACTATGATACCTTTGGTATCAAAGTATAAAAAACTTATCACACAAACACAAAAACCTATTGCCATTGTTGCTTTGATATAATTTTCGAGCTGACATTTGTAACTTTGGTTGCTGTTGCAAATGCACATATGTACATACATACATACATACATACATATATACATACACATGTATGTACGTACATTTAACATTGTTTTGTACATACATATATATAACAAGCAAGTAAGAAGGCTCTAGTCGAGAAATCCCGACTAGAACATATCCTTAACCCCATACGTAACACGTACAGTCATTTGAGTGTATTTACCCAGTGACCAATATGACCAAAATGACCAAATTTCAAACTGCGATATCTTCGGTGTTTCTTAACCGATTTAATCAAAAAATAATTTGAAACCTCTTTTTCACAACTTTGGAATTCAAGAATTTTTTGTTATCGATCGCATGTGTATATCGGAAACCAGAAGTGATATCGAAAATTTACAGCAAACTTGATCTGCTTATAGTATAGGAGAGTTAAAGTTTCAAGTTTGAATAGTCTACTTTTTATAGTCTCTGAGATCTACGCGTTCATAAGACAGACGGACAGACAGACGGACAGACAGACATGGCTTGATCGACTCATCTGTTGATGCTGATCAAGAATATATATTCTTTATAGGGTCTGAGATGCTTCCTTCTGTCTGTTACATACATTTGCACAAAACCATTATACCCTTATTTACCCATGTTATGGGTTAAGGGTATAAAAATGCAAGTATACCGTAGAAAAACAAACAAACTAACAAATAGAAACTTAAACAGGTAAAAACGTTGCTATCGGACGCAACCGACTGCGATATACTTTGATACCAGTTTCCATAGCTGTGTTAAGGATTCTGAGTACAAATAGTAATATATAAAGGTTTCGGGTATAAAAATTAGGCAGATGGGGTAGGCATGACATCTATCTGTGGCGGATGGCACTTTCTATATCCCTATCAAGTTTGGGACTCTAGAGCAAAAACTGACAAAGAAAAAGAGGTGGGCGGTATAAGTAGTCTCGGCATCCAAAATTTCGATGCACATCCGTTACGGATGCCACTAACAATGTTCCACCAAATTTGGTGACTCTAGCCAAAAAACTGAGAAAGATAGAGTTTTCAAATTTTGGGTGGTGGGCGGTATAGGTGGGCGTGGCATCCAACTCCCTTCATTTAACGCAGATCTTTGGGGAATGGCAACTTCCGCCCCCCTTCTAAATTTGGTGACTCTAGCTTAAGAACTGACGAAGAACTTTCGGTGTTTTTTAGGGCGGTGGGGCATGGCCCGTTGTTTGGGGCCTGGTATCCAGCATCTACCTTCATGTCAATGTTGGTGGCTATAGCTTCAAAACTGTAGAATTTACAGGCATTTTTGTTCATAATTGGAGGGGGGCTGGGGGCGGAAGAGGTGGGCGTGGCACCTAAACTTTTGATGCAGTTTTCGGGGAATGTCACCAGCTATCTTGCCATCAAATTTGGTGATTTGCTTACTTGCTGCTTATCCAACTCAGACGTTACGTCGTACCACACAAACATTGTTGATATACAATTTCGAACAAGCAAGCAAAGCACATATGTAAGTTTGTATGTATTTGTAACGTATGGGGGTTTTGGGTAAAAAAAGGCAGGCAGAGGGGTAGGCGTAACATTCAAATTTGTGATGCATATCTGTGGCGGATGGCACCTTCTATCTCCCTATCAAGTTTGGAGACTCTAGCGCTAAAAATGAGAAAGATATTGAGGTGGGCGATATAAGTGGGCGTGGCATCCAATATTGCACATTTGTTACGGATGTCACTAACAATGTTTCCAAGTTTGGTGACTCAAGCGCAAAAACTGGGAAAGATATCGAAATTTCAGATTTTATGAGGTGGGTGGAAAAGGTGGGCGTGGCATATGAAACTTCGATGTGGATCGGTTACGGATGTTACTAACAATGTTTCTAGCAAATTTGGGGAGCGTTCAAATATTACGTAACGCAATTTTTGAAGATTTTTGACCCCCCCTCCCCCCTTGTAGCGCACCGTAACGTTTTTCTTAACCCCTCCCCCCCCCAATTAAGCGTTACGTAACACTCAAGTGACAATTTTTTTTTTAGATTTTTTATCCGCAGCAACTGCGTTTTTTGTTTGTTTTTAATACATTTTTGGCTTCACATTTTTCTATTTTAGCTATTTTTATACTTTGATACCAAAGGTATCATAGTATATTGGGTTTGTGCAATGTCCGTCATGGTGTCTGTCCGTCCGTCTGTCCGTCCGTCTGTCCGTCTGTCCGTCCGTCCGTATGAACGCAACTTTTTTCGACACCCTTAAAGCTAGAGCCTTGAAACTTTGCAAATATCTTGGTACATGTCTTCGTCAGACAAAGTGTTAAATGTAGGGCTCTACGACCTCAGGGGGCCCGAGAAATCGATAACAAGTCGATACACCTCGATGTGCAAATCGATAAAATACGAATATATCCCACATTTTAGCAGCTAGAGTCACCAAATTTGATGGCAAGATAGCTGGTAACATTCCTCAAAAACCTGCATTAAAAGTTTGGATGCCACGCCCACCCATTTCGCCCCCAGCCCCCCTCCAATTATAAACAAAAATGCCTGTATCTTCTACAGTTTTGAAGCTATAGCCACCAAAATTGACATGAAGGTAGATACTGACATCTGACAAAGTTATGCATCAAAACATTGGATGCCACGCCCCCAAACAACGGGATATGCCCCACCGCCCTAAAAAAACCGGAAGGCATGTAACTTCGCCAGTTTTTAAGCTAGTCACCAAATTTGGTATGAACATTGGTAGTGACATCCGTAGCAGGTGTACAATGTTTTGGATGCCACGCCCACTTATTCCGCCCACCGCTATATCTCTCTCAGTTTTTGAGCTAGGCTCTTCAAATTTGGTATGAACATTGTTAGTGGCATCCGTAACAGATCTGCATCAATGTTTTGGATGCCACGCCCACTTATACCGCCCACCTCTATATCTTTGTCAGTTTTTGAGCTAGAGTCTCCAATTTTATACCCAAAACCCTCATATATTACTATTTGCACTCAGAATCCTTAACACAGCTATGTGAACTGGTATCAAAGTATATCGCAGTCGGTTGCGTCCGACTGCAACGTTTTTACTTGTTTTCTTTTGATATAATTATACACACAATTACATTTCACTTGCTGAAAGAAAGATTTATATAAACATTCAAATATACAATAAAATCAATAAGCATTAGGTTTGATATATTCAATTTCATTATAATTGCATTGTTACTATATTATTTTGTTGTTTACCTTTGTCGCGAGAAACGTGACGTCATAAACAAAACGAAATAGGCAAAACGATCAGCCGCTTACGATAAGAACATCGTAAGTCTGCAGATCGGCATGGACCAGCGTGCGTTCGAACACCTGATAATACCCTAACCTCTAACGGGCGGGTAGTTACAATCGGACGGACTTTAATTTATGTTTATGTTTTTTCTCATCACTCACCACATTAATCCTCGTTGAAGGCCTTCACGATGATCTCCGTTTGAATTTTTATACTTTGATACCAAAGGTATCATAGTATATTGGGTTTGTGCAATGTCCGTCATGGTGTCTGTCCGTCCGTCCGTCCGTCCGTCCGTCCGTCCGTCCGTCCGTCCGTCCGTCTGTCCGTATGAACGCAACTTTTTTCGACACCCTTTAAGCTAGAGCCTTGCAACTTTGCAAATATCTTGGTACAGGTCTTCGTCAGACAAAGTGTTAAATCTAGGGCTCTACGACCTCAGGGGGCCTGGGAAATCGATAACAAGTCGATACACCTCGAAGTGCAAATCGATAAAACACATATATATCCCACATTTTAGTAGATAGAGTCACCAAATTTGATGGCAAGATAGCTGGTGACATTCCTCAAAAAATTGCATCAAAAGTTTGGATGCCACGCCCAGCTTTTCCGCCTCCAGCCCCCTCCAATTATAAACAAAAATGCCTGTATCTTCTACAGTTTTCAAGCTATTGCCACCAAAATTGACATGAAGGTAGATGTTGACATCTGACAAAGTTATGCATCAAAACATTGGATGCCACGCCCCCAAACAACGGGACATGCCCCACCGCCCTAAAAAAAAACGGAAGGCATGTATCTTTGTCAGTTTTTAAGCTAGAGTCAACAAATATGGTATGAACATTGGTAGTGACATACGTAACAGATCTGCATCAATGTTTTGGATGCCACGCCCACTTATACCGCCCACCTCTATATCTTTCTTAGTTTATGGGCTAGAGTCACCAAATTTGGAATGAACATTGGTTGTAACATCCGAAACAGGTGTGCATAAAATTGTTTATGCTACGCCCACTTATACCGCCCACCTCTATATCTTTGTCGGTTTTTGCGCTAGAGTCTTCAAACTTGGTAGGAGGATACAAAGTGCCATCCGCCACAGATAAATGTCATGCCTACCCCTTCTGCCTGATTTTTATACCCAAAGCCCTCATATATTACTATTTGCACTAGGAATCCTTAAAACAGCTATGTAAACTGGTATCAAAGTATATCGCAGTCGGTTGCGTCCGACTGCAACGTTTTTACTTGTTTTAATAATGAACTCTTGAAATAAAATAAAATTATAATTTATTTTTTTGTTTAATATTTGTAATTTACGAATAATTTAGCTTTTTTCTATAACCGAAGTATGGCAGAATGTTACGTAACGTGTTGAGAAAGACCCCCCCCCTTGTAACGCATCGTAACGTTTGACGAGACCCCCCCTCCCCCAAATTGCGTTACGTAATACTTGAACGCTCCCTTGGTGACTAGTCCTAAAACTGAAAAGGATATAGAGTTTTTAGATTTTAGGAGGTGGGCGGTATCAGTGGGGGCGTGGCATCCAAAGTTTTGATGCATATCTTTGTAAGACTTCAGCATCTACCTTCGTGATCATAGCTTTAAAACTGTGGGAAATACAGTCATTTTCGATTATAACTGAAGGGGGTGGGAGGGGACTGGGAGCGTAATAGGTGGGCGTGGCATCCAAACTTTCGATGCAGTTTTTGAGGAATGTCATCGGCTAGATACAAATTTGGTGACTCTTGCTGCTAAAATGTGATATATATATATATGTTTCATTGTTTTGCACATCGAGGTATCGATTTGTTATCGATTTCCCAGGCCCCTGAGGTCGTAGAGCCAAATTTAACACTTTTTCTGACGAAGGTATTGACCAAGATATTTGCTAAGTTGCAAAGCTCTAGCTTTAAGGATGTTGAAAAAAGTTGCGCTCAAACGGACGGGCGGGCGGACGGACAAACACCTTGACGGACATTGCATAAGCCCAATATAATATGATACCTTTGGTATCACCAGAATTCTCAACCTCAATGGTGGCGTGAAAAAGAGAATATTAAATACATTTCTAAAATGTTGTTAAACATTAACTAATTTATTTATTTTATATATATTGCTAAAATTTGTAAAAACTATTGGCGCAGCGAAGCAAGCGGGGCCCTTACTAGTACTATAAATTTAATAAAGAACCTATCCAGCTGTTGACTCCGAAGCGCTCTCGACGGCAGTTGTGAGGACTTTTGAAAGCTATCAACGCAGATCACCTCTCCTCTCTCGTTCTGCTTTACGAATACCTCTGCGCGACGGCAGAAGACTGCAGTAAGAAGCTTTTGCTTTTTTAATTTGATTGCCTCTCTAAATATGGCATAACCCTCTCTCGTAAGCTGCTCATTTAAGTAAATTTGAGCAGTTGAATCAAAGCCTAGCAGCTGCAGGCTTAGTTGTTGTTTTGTCGCTCGCCTAAACTCGCCTGCAGCTCGAACGAGAGTAAGTTTATCGGCTGTGTTGTTAAACTTGATAATTATTGTAGGGTCAGTAACGCTGCGGGCGGATTTAGCTTGTCTGACCCTGAAAATATCATTTAATTTCGGAGCTGGTGCTATTCCCAATGCAAAACAAATGGAGTTGAACAAAGTTTTAAGCGATTTGCCTTCCGTGACCGGCACGCCGTGTAGCCGAAGGCCGTTAGCTACACTTGCACGTGCTTGTGTCGAAAGCTTGGCCTCTAACGCGCATACCTGGGATTTGAGCCCATCAATATCTTCTACTTTCTGCTCCAGCTTCTCTACCCGCTTCATGAGGAGTTTTATTTCTTCCGTCCAGACGCTCGTTCATCCCGGCAAGCATGCTCGACTCCGATTCCCTCAAGGTTGCAGCAATTTTCTCAGGCTGCTCATCAAATTTGCGGCTGATGATCTGAGTGATCAAAGCCGCATCAACTCCCTTGGCCGCCTTCAGGTCGCCAGCAGAGTTTTCCCTGATGCGCTTGCTAGCAGATGACATCGTTTTCTTTTTGTTTTTGTAGTGAAAGAAAAGTGGAACAAAAGTTTTGTTCGAGGGTGTAATTAAGTGACTTCTTAGCGACGTTGCGGTAGCTTGTAGTGTATGGTCCGCGTCTTTTCAGCTGTTGTTCAAGTTTCACTCAATTAATTGTTGCTATTGTTTACTTCACCGCGCTGCGCTTTGTGTGATTATTAAAAACGTTTTTATTGGCGGATTTTTGGTACTATTTGATAAACTTTAATCACGGTTCTGTTACCGGTCCTTCGTTAATTAATTTTTGTGTTTTAATGATAATTTTATTCAATAAAACGAAACAAATTAGCAAAAATAGCGGAGCACACGAAAAAAAGCGTCTGTAAGCGTCGGTATCGATACTCTCTGATGATGATATAAAACCTTACAAACGTTTTTGATTTATGCAGGAAACACAACCTTAAATTGCACCCAGAAAAGTGCTCTTTTTTCAGAAACGAAGTACTGACAAAGGTATTCTACCAGACAACAAGAAATATGATGTTATAGGAAAATACCCAGTCCCAACGGACGCAGACAGCGCTAGTAGATTCGTTGCATTCTGCAATTATTACAGAAGATTTATTAAACATTTTTCCGATTTTTCACGACTATAACGCGATTATGCAAAAAGGATGTGAAATTCGAATGGACAGATCAATGCCAAAAAGCCTTCGAGTATCTAAAAATACATTTGATGAAACCAACATTATTACAGTACCCCGATTTTAATAAAGAATTTTGCATAACAACGGATGCAAGTAAACAAGCATGCGGAGAACATAATGGAACGCATCTACCAGTAGCAAACGCATCACGTTCATTCACAAAGGGAGAAAGTAATAAAAACACGACAGAGCAAGAACTAGCAGCTATACATTGGGTAATTAAACACTTTAGACCATATATCTACGGAAAACACTTCACAGTAAAAACAGACCACAGACCACTAACATATCTATTCTCAATGACTAACCCAAGTTCAAAATTAACCAGAATGAGACTTGACTTAGAGGAGTACGATTTTACTGTTGAATATCTTAACGGAAAGGACAACTATATCGCTGACGCATTATCTCGAATAACAATCCAAGACTTACAAAATACCCAAAAAGATAATTAGATTCTGAAAGTCACTACCAGAAATCAAAGTAGTCAAAAATCCTGCTTCTAAGCCCAATGTTTACCAAGTCATAAACAATGACGAAGTACGTAAAGTATCTTGCATGTAAATAATAATTTCCGTTTATTTAAACATGGAAAGAAAATTACAGCAACATATGATGTTAGCGATTTGTATACTAATGGAACCATTGATTTAGGTCAATTCTTTCAAAGGCTTGAAAAGCAGGCCGGTATTAACAAAATCAGCCAACTCAAAGTGGGAAAATATCTTTGATCAAGTTTTAATTGATAATTTTAAGAAAATGGGCAATAAGATACTGAACTTATTGAGAGTAGCGCTACTCAACCCGGTGACCCTAATAACAAATAATAAAGATAAAGAAGCTATATTGTCTACATTCCATGATGATCCAATACAAGGAGGTCATACAGGCATTACAAAAACCTTGGCCAAGGTCCAGAGACAGTATTATTGGAAAAATATGTCTAAAGATATTAAAGAATACATAAGAAAATGTCCTAAATGCCAAAAGTCTAAAACGACTAAACACACAAAGACCCCATTAACTATAACTGAAACCCCAGAAATGCCATTTGATAGAGTAATTGTGGATACAATAGGTCCATTACCAAAATCTGAACAAGGAAATGAATACGCAGTTACCTTAATCTGCGATTTAACAAAATACTTAGTAGCAATACCAATAAAAAACAAAAATGCAAACACAGTAGCAAAAGCTTTATTTGAAGAGTTTATTCTGAAGTACGGTCCAATGAAGACGTTCATTACGGACATGGGAACAGAATATAAAAATTCAATAATAGAAGAGTTATACAAAAATTTGAATATCGAAAACATAACTTCTACCGCACATCATCATTAGACCGTGGGAACTGTGGAGCAAAGCCACAGAACATTTAATGAGTTTATCAGATTATACATCTCAGTTGACAAAACAGATTAGGATGTGTGGCTGCAATACTTCGTATATTGTTGTAACACAACCCCCTCTATGGCACATGACTTTTGTCCATATGAGTTAGTTTTTGGTTAAACTTCAAATTTGCCTAAGCATTTTAATAGTATAGATAAGATAAAACCCGTATATACTTAATATACTAGTAAGTGCCCTGCTTGCTTCGCTGCGCCGAAAGTTTTTACAAAATTTTAGCAATTTTAGCAATAGATATAAAATAAATATGTTAGAAAATTATCAAAGTATTTAATATTTCCTTTTTCACGCCACCATTGAGGTTAAGAATCAGACGCGCTTATATTGGGTTTATGTAATGTCCGTCATGGTGTCTGTCAGTCCGTTTGAACGCAGCTTTTTTCGACACCCTTTAAGCTAGAGCCTTGCAACTTTGCAAATTTTTTTGTGCATAACTTCGCCAGACAAAGTGTTAAATTTGGCTCTACGACCTCAGGGCCTGGGAAATCGATAACAAATCGATACCTCGATGTGCAAATCGATGAAACACATATATATATCACATTTTAGCAGCTAGAGTCACCAAATTTGTGGGCAAGATAGCCGATGACATTCCCCAAAAACTGCTTTGAAAGTTTGGATGCCACGTCCACCTCTTCCGCCTCCAGCCCCCCTTCAGTTATAATCCAAAATGACTGTATTTCCCACAGTTATAAAACTATACTCAAAAAATTTAATGGGAAGGTAGATGCTGAAGTCTTACAAAGATATGCATCAAAACATTGGATGCCACGCCCCCACTGCTACTGCCCACCTTCTAAAATCTGAAAACTCTATATCTTTTTCAGTTTTTGGGCTAGAGTCATTAAATTTTCATCATTAAATTCATCAAAGTTTTATATGCCACGCCCACCTTTTCCACCCACCTCGTAAAACCTGAAATTTCTATATCTTTCCCAAATTTTGCGCTGAGTTTGAGTCACCAAACTTGGAAACATTGTTAGTGACATCCGTTACAAATGTGCAATATTGGGTGCCACGCCCACTTATACCGCCCTCCTCTATATCTTTCTAAGTTTTTAGCGCTAGAGTCTCCAAACTTGATAGCGAGATAGAAGGTGCACCAACCAAAGTTGCAAATGTCAGCTCGAAAATTATATCAAAACAACAATGGCAATAGGTATTTGTGTGTTAAGTTTTGTTTGATAATTAGCAAGTATGTAGGTAAAATCACTCCCGTAACATATTCTGGTGTGCAAAACTCTTCTAGGCGCACAAAGTTATGTTTTAATTAATTTGTTTTAAATCAATGATACCAACAAAAAGAAGCATTGCAAGCCCAACAACAACACTTACAACAACAACAATCGCTACTTGATTCGAAAATCAATTGTCATAGGCACAAAGAAGAAAAGAAAAAAATTCATGTGTTTTGTTTTTGTAAACTCGCTCGTGGTCAAACTCCCAGCTTGTATATTTACATACATGTAGATTACATTTGTTAAGATCCTATTTGTTAGTGTGTTTGTTTTTGCACTGTATATATTTGGTGAACATGTTTATTGCTTTCATTTAGCTTGCTACAGATACAATAATGTATGCGTGCATTAACCAATATTTGCACTTGCATTTTTGTTAATATATATGTATGTACTAAATAATGAAAAATGTACGTACATACGTGTGTATGTTTGTATATATGTCCATGCGTGCATTTGCAACACCAACCAAAGTTACAAATGTCAAATCGAAAATTATATCAAAACAACAATGGCAATAAGTATTTGTGTTTGTGTGTTAAGTTTTGTTTGAATTCGATAATTAGCAAGTATGTAAATAAACCACCCCTGTAACATATTCTGGTGTGCAAAACTCTTCTAGGCGCACAAAGTTATGTTTTAATTGATTTGTTTTAAATCAATGATACCAACAAAAAGAAGCATTGCGAGCCCAACAACAACACTTACAACAACAACAAACGGTACTTGGGTCGTAAATCAATTGTCAAAGGCACAAAGAAGAAAAGAGAATAACGGAGACACATACAGAGCGCATGTGTTTTGTTTTTGTAAACTTGCTGGCGATCGCTTGTACAGACGGCAGAAGTGAAATGGGTCATGTGTTTTGTTTTTGTAAACTCGGCCGCAATAGCTTGTGCGCAGACGGCAGTAGTGGAATGGGTCATGTGTTTTGTTTTTGTAAACTCGGTGGCGTTGAAACTCACAGCTTGTGCGACAATGAGGCGCCAGAGTGTTGGAATGAGGTAAAGTGATTAATGCAAAAAATTGATTTGTATGGGAGGTACTCAAAGGAGTGGTTCAAAAATCCTTTCTTAGTGCTCACTTTCTACCTGAATGGAATATTTTGTGAAAATTTCAGCCTTCTAGCTCTTATCGTTTAGGCTGTGGGTCTCTCAACAATCAGTCAGTCAGTCAGGACAAACTATTTTATATATATAGATAAGAATATGCTAAAGAATCAAAATTCAGATTAGAACAAGCATTTAAGAGAGCTAGAATAATGTTAGAATCACATAAGCAAAAGGAAACAATTAAAAACGTTGCAGTCGGACGCAACCGACTGCGATATACTTTGATACTAATTTACATAACTGTGTTAAGGATTCTGTGTGCAAATAGTAATATATGGGGGTTTCGGGAATAGGCGTGACATTAAAATTTGTAATGCATATTTGTGGCTGATGGCGCCTTCTATACCTCTACCGGGCTTGGAGACTCTAGCGCAAAAGATAATAGAAGTGGGCGGTATAAGTGGGCTTGGCATCCAAAACATTGATGCACATCTGTTACGGATGTCACAACCAATGTTCATACAAAATTTGGTGACTCTAGCTTGAAAACTGGCGAAGATACATGCCTTACGGTTTTTTAGGGCGGTGGGGCATGTCCCGTTTCTTTGGGGCGTGGCATCCAATGTTTTGATGCATAACTTTGTAAGATGTCAGCATCTACCTTTATGCCAATTTTGGTGGCTATAGCTTCAAAACTGTAAAAGATACAGCCATTTTTGTTTATAACAGAGGGGGGCTGGGGGCGGAATAGGTAGGCGTGGCATCCAAACTTTTGATGCAGTTTTTAGGGGAATGCTATCGGCTATCTTGTCATCAAATTTGGCGAGCCTAGCTGGTAAAATGTGGGATATATATGTGTTTTATCGATTTGCACATCGAATTGTATCGACTTGTTATCGACTTGTTATCGATTTCCCAAGCCCCCTGAGGTCGTAAAGCCCTAATTTAAACACTTTGTCTGACGAAGGCATGTACCAAGATATTTGCAAAGTTTCAAGGCTCTAGCTTTAAGGGTGTCGAAAAAAGTTGCGTTCATACAGACGGACGGACGGACAGACGGACGGACAGACACCATGACGGACATTGCACAAACCCAATATACTATGATACCTTTGGTATCAAAGTATAAAAACAAATAGTACATAAAGATAGATTAAAAATTTTTATTTCATAATCAATTTGACTCTTTTATAAATATATCACGTGTAGCCATACATAATATAACAACAATAACTATAATGAAAAAAAAAAAAAAATTAAAATTACAAAAAAAAAAAAATAAAAAACATTAAAATTTTATTACTTTAAATAATATCATTTCTTAAATTTTATAAAATCCATAATTTAATTGCAAAATAACTTCATTATATTACGTTATTTTTCAAAAGGAGGGAGATGTAGTATGCACATATATCGAGTACAAACTGTACCAAGAGTACTAAAAGGGTACACACTGCAACACTTTGTTGCAACACTTTGTTGCAGTGTTTACATAATTTAAAGTCCCGGTCATAGACCCAAGTGACCGAAATACGAACCGATCGCTATGCCTTGGCCCGCACACAGAAATTGCAAGTGTCAGCATAATTGTAACACGAGCGAACCTCATGTATGTGCGTATACCTCCGCGCTCCAGCCTAAGAGAGCATAGCTATATACTTAAGAATATATAACCGTCTCAACGCTGCCGCTGTTGGCAGCGCAGCTGCGAAATTTAGACTTCTTTAGCTCCTAAGTCATTTTCATAATACAGAAGCTCCTGAGAGCTTGGAGCGGCAACAACAGCTGCTCCAAACTAATTAATAAAAACCTATTACAATTTAATTTAAATTAATAAAACAAAACTTAAATAAATGAAACCAAAAAAATATTGAATACTTATTGGAGCTACTGGGTAAACCTACACTATCCATACAACAATGAAATTTACAGTGGGAAGAATATAAACTCCTCATCAAAAGGCCATGCACATGACGTAGTAATCCGATTGATTGATGGATTGCTATATGAAGGACACACGTTGTATACAGATAGCTACTATACAAGTGTACCTTTACCTGAAGAGCTTTTAAATAAATCAACAAATATATGTGGCACTGTAAAACAAAGTAGAAAATTTCTACCACCACAAGCAAAATGGAAACAAAAACGTATTGACTTTGTGGCTGTTGAAAATTGTAAAGGAGTGAAATTTTTAAAATGGACAGACAAAATGTCAGTTTGTATGTTAACAACTTGTAGCTCTCATACTTGCTCTATTGTGGCAGGAGAAAACAGTAAACGGAAACCTGATGCAATTTTTGATTATAATAACGCAAAAACTGGTGTTGATATTGTAGACGCTTGTATTCTTTTAAGTCTTTTTCTTTATGTTCTTTATTTTCTTTAATGTCGCAGTTAATGCGTACTCAACTGCTCGCTTTTGTTACAGAATACAAACTAAACTGTACATAGCCCGCTTAATGTTAAAGTAGTTTCTTATGTTAAGTTACATTATCATGCAGTGTTGCTCTTAACAGCTATGATCGATACCCTACTTTAACATCTAACTCGATAGAATCGCTTAAACAGCTGGGCTGAGGGCAGTAGCCTACTACAACTCGGCCATCCTGACAATTGGATCTCCTGATCCCAAGCAGTTACAATATTTCAATATCTTTTTTTTATACCCTTAACCCATAAAATGGGTAAATAAGGGTATAATGGTTTTGTGCAAATTTATGTAACAGAAAGAGGGAAGCATCTCCGACCCTATAAAGTGTATATATTCTTGATCAGCATCAACAGCCGAGTCGATCTAGCCATGTCCGTCTGTCCGTCTGTCCGTCTGTCCGTCCGTCTGTCCGTCTGTCCGTCCGTCTGTCCGTCTGTATGAACGCGCCGATCTCAGAGACTATAAGAGCTAGAGAGTTCAAACTTAAAACTTAAACTCTCATAAGCCATGCGCAGTACATTTTTGCTTTAAATTATCGATAACACTTCTGGTTTCCGATATGCACATGTGATCGATAACGAAAAATTCTTGAATTTTAAAATTGTGAAAGCGAGGTTTTAAACTATTGATAAAATAATGAACATTTAAAAAAATTTGATTAAAATCGGTTAAGAAACACCGAAGATAGCGCAGTTTAAAATTTTGTCATTTTGGCCATATTGGTCACTGGGTAAATACACACAAATGACTGTACAGTGTACACGATACGTATGGGGTTAAGGGTATGTCCTAGTCGGGATTTCTCGACTAGAGCCTTCCTTCTTGTTTCTTATTAATTAAATAAGATAACTTAGATGGTTAATAATTATGATGTGACAATGTCTTAAATTAATGCTCAGTTTTTTTACAAATTGCACTTATGTATGTTTTTTTTCTATTTATAAATTTCATTGCATTTTTCTTTTTACCCAATGTCTAATGTTCTGAGTACTCCACACACCTTGATACGGATTGCGCCCAATCTGAAAACCTTCCACATCCTTAATTAAAAACCTATCATTCTTCAACACTTTATCAATAACGTAGAGCCCCTTATTTCTTGGTATTAACTTCTTGGATACTCCAACCGTGCTATCGAAATTCTTAACCATAATAAAATCATCTACTTTATATTTGCCTGGTTTCTTCTTGCTCTTATCACTATATTTCTCATTCGTACACTGTGCTCTTTTCTGGTTCTTTTCAGCTTCTTTTCTAATCTCTTTCAAGTTTCTACCTTTACCTGGACTATCTTCTTCTAAACGTTCTCTCAATTCATCCACAATTTCTCCTTTCTGCTCTACTTCAAACAACATTATACTTGAACAACGCTTAATGCTCCGATTAATCGTATTGTTATTTGTGTATTCAACCCGCTGTATTGTAGAATCCCAATGAATACCCTTTTCCACCTCTGTTAATTTTGCAATCATCGGTCCTAACGTCCTATTTATCCTCTATACTTGTCCATTTGCCTGCGGCGATCCTGTTGCTATTTTCATGTGTTTAATATTACACTCCTTTAAAAATATCTCGAATTCATTTGACGTATAACAACTACCTCTATCAGATATTATGCATTTGGGTCTGCTGTACGCTCTAAAATAGTCCTCTAGTGATTTTATTACCTCTTTTGTTGATGTGGATTTTGTTGTATACAACCTGACAAACTTTGTAAGCCCATCCACAATCACTAAAATATGTTTATTTGCTCTTCCTGCCGCTACTGGTCCATAATGATCAATATGTAACAGCTCAAATGGTCTATCGCCCGTGGGTATACTCTTCAGAAATCCTTCCTGTTTTCCTGATTTAAGGTGCGTATCCAGTACAGCAAAAAATTCCTGGCCGGAATTTGTGATATATTTTGGAAGCGTGGGCAGTGTGACCATGGTCGTCCCCCAATGTGTGGTAAAAATATGCCATTTTGCATAATATCTTAGGAGATACATGGTCACACTGAGGCATTCAATTTAAAAAAGTAAACAATGCGAGTATGCTTATTCCATTGTTGGCAGCATATAATGTTGCAAAAACGAGCGAGAAAGAAGAGCATCGGAACCGTCAACGCCGACACCACAAATCGTGGGTCAACCCATATTTGCAGCGAAGGCATCAGAAAGGAAGACTTGTGAACGACGCAAGCATTTAAATTAAAATACACATATTTTATAAAACATATTAAAAAATTGTATGCACTTATAGTTTAATAATATTGTGTAGAATCCAATGGAATCCATCCGAAATTTCCGTCGTGGTTACAAATTTCCACCCGTTTTTTAGATTTCTTATCCATTTTTATTTTTCATGAAGTGTTTGTTGTTGCTCTCGGCACAAAAATATATATGATTTGGTATTTCCTGAGCCGAGCGCCAGTGTGTACCTATTTATTTAATCGCTACTATCGATAAGAAGTTTAGTATTTTTGCTACGTTACTGGATACCCAAAACACACGCAGCCAAAAAAAAACAATTCCTGCTACGACGATTTTGTATGGGAAATTTTTTATTTTGCTGTACTGGATACCCACCTTTAGGCGAAAACGCTACACATTTTAAACAATTTTCAATATGATTGGTACTTTTCTTCTTCATGTTTGCAAACCAATAACTCTTCATAATACTATCAATCATTTTATCCCTCCCTATATGCCCGAGCTCATTGTGGTATTTAAGCATTACGTTTTCTTCCATATCTTCAGGCACATAAAACAACAATCTATTATCCCCAGTTTTTCCATACACAATGCCATTCCTCATTTCAAAATATTTATGTTCGTTCTTCTCTAATAATTTTTTAATATTTGTTATCTTTGGACTCTCGAAAGGACGCAAAAGAGAACTGCTCAGGAAATGGGAGGAAACGGAAATAAGACGTCACTGGACCGACAGTGCAGGGCTGAGACAAGCCAAACAATTTCTTGTCCCCAAAACGCATCATCAATCTTAAAAAGAGCGAAATTCGCACTCTAACAGGCTACCTAACAGGTCACTGCAACCTAAGGTATCACCTTAAGAAATTAAAACTTTCAGAGATCGACACATGCAGATTCTGTGAGCTGGAGCCAGAAACATCAGAACATGTTCTATGTGAATGCCCCTCGCTAAGCAGACGTCGACTTCTACACCTAGGAGGTGAACTTATCCCCCCCTACAGGATTTGGGAACCTATAGACCCTACCAAAGTGGTCTCCTTTATCAAAAGCCTCGGTACAGAGACTCTACCCTAATCCTACAGGCCGGCACAAAAGATCTAACATCTGCTCGCAGTGTAATAAGGCCCTTGTAATAATAATAATAATAATAATAATAATAATCTTTGGATCCTTCGCTTGACAAATAACTAAATTATCTTCGAAACTATTTGTTCAGTTATAATCCTGAACTTTCTTCCTTGCAAATAAATCCTAAACCTACGCAACGCATATATAATCGCCAACGCTTCAAGCTCAAAACTATGATACTTTGCCTCAGCCTCAGTCGTTCTTTTCGAAAAATAAAATATAGGATGCATCTTCCCATTTTTTTTCTTTTGCATCAACACTGCGCCATACCCAATTGCACTAGCATCACAATGTAACTCGACTTCATCCCTATGATCATAAATCGCTATTACTGGTGATTGCATTAGTTTTTTCTTCATAATATTAAAACACTCTAGCTCGCTTTCTCCAAACACAAATGATTTATCGTTCTTTAATAAATCATACAGCGGCTTTGCAATTACTGAAAAATCTTTAATAAATCTTCTAAAATATGAGCACAATCCTAAAAATCTTTGCACAGTTTGTGTTTTATCCGGTATAGGAAAATTCTCCACTGCTTCTAACCCCTTATTGTCCGCTCTAATTCCTTCTTTCGTAATTAGAAAACCTAAATATTTAATACTATTTTGCATAAATTCACACTTGTCAAGTCGTAGCTCTAATTTATTCTGAACCAATCTTTTAAACACTTTATTCAATATCCTTAAATGCTCTTCTATATCCGTACTTGCTACCATTATGTCATCCATGTACACTATCACCTTATCTTCTCTTATTAAATCTGCGAATATATTATTCACAAATCTTTGAAAGACTGCCGGGGAATTTTTCAGCCCCATTGGCATTCTTGTAAACCTAAATTGTCCCAACGGTGTGACAAATGACGTGTACTTAATTGATTCTGCATTTACCCGCACGTGAAAATATCCGTTTTTCAGATCAAGCTCGTCTAGTAAATCGTCTATTAATGGCGATGGATAGTTATCCTTCACTAATATTTTATTCAATTTCCTGTAATCAATACATAACCGTAAATCACCAGTTTTCTTTTTCACTAATACAATTGTCAAAGCATACTCAGAATCACTTGGTCGTATAATTCCTCACTCTAAATACTCATCTATTTACTTTTGTAATTTTTCTTTCTCGGTATACGATAGTCTTCTAGGTGCACAACTAAACGCTTTCGAATTTTTCACACATAATTTCATTTCACAATTCACTAACGGTTCCTTGGGCCTTTCTGCACTCAAATACGTTCTCTCAAACATCTTATCAAACTTCCATCTAGTTTGATGGCTCACATCTTTCCCACAAATATATTCGACTACTTAATTTACTACATTTTTATATAACATATCTCTATCAAAACTTTCTTCTTAATCAGCAGCATCTTTAATCACCGCGTTGCACATAATTAATTTATTTTCTAAATTCTCATTCATTATCTCACTATCCTCAACTGACACACTACCCATAACTAAATCTTTATCTAAACCTTTATTCATAACCCCAGTATCCTTGACTAACGCACTATCTATAACCAAATCCTTATCTAAATTCATATCTCCAGTCTCTTTAACTAACACACTATTCATAACTAAATCTTTATCTAAACCTTTATTAATAAGACCAACATTATTTTTATTGCATCGCGTTATTTGCTTAATTTTTCTGTTTTTTCGTTCGATGCTTTTTCTTTTATGTTTTTCTACCACAACCGCATCAAGAACAGCTGTGTTAATGCCCACACCACACGCTTTCATAAAATCGCGACCCACAATAACATTATGACTCATAGACTCTTCCGCCACGACAATTAAATCAAAATGAATTTTTATTGAATTTTTGAAAACAAAACATATAACTTTTCCATACACTTCAAGTTGGATCCTATTTAGGCCGTAGTATGATTGATTTACTGGATAAAACATTTTCAGGAATATGTGAAATTTTAATAAAAGATATCGCGCAACCCGAGTCTATGGGGCATTCTGTAATCAAGAACAATTAAGGATGTGTCTTAAAAAATATTTTGAAATATCTTACGTTATTATTTTTCGCCTCTCCACTCTGTACTGGACACTGTGCAATGTAGTGCCACATTTCACCACATTTGTAGCAGGATCCTGGTTCACGCTTTGGCTTGCGGCAGTCTCTTGCCCAATGCCCTTTAACGTTACAGTTGTAGCATCTCATAGCATCCTTCTCCTTATGCTGATTCGCTGCAACCTTGTCATACTCCTTCACCATGTTTTCACCCGGCAAGGTGATTTTTGAAAATGCCTTTAGCATTTTTTCTGGAAATACAAACCAAAGTTTTCGTTGCTTTGCCACATACGCTCCTGAAAGATTTTCCGCATCTTAGATTTCTCCTCGTTGCTTCCAAACACCATTATAAGCTGCTCGCACAGTTCAGCAACCGGCTCCAACATGCGCGACGGGTTTGATTGCAACCAACGATGTGCACTTCCTTTCAACTTCATAATTAACAACATGCGCACACTTGAGTTATACAATTGTCACCACTTACCTCTCCCCCTCAACTACCAACATACTTACCCTTACCCAAAATACCATCCGGCCTCCAATCTACTTTAATGTAAACAATATACAGTTATAAACACAGCTGCACGACTCATGATTCATATAAACATTCAGTCGCAGCATAGAAAACATAAACATAGCTTGACCACTCATCTTCTAAGTACAGAGAGAATCAAACTCTCTCATAAGCAATAATGTAAACAGAGATCAACCAAGCCATCGGCCACAAGCCAATAATGTAAACAGAGATCAACCAAACCATTCAATAGAAATATGAATATAAGAACATGTTTGTACAGCAATAGCTTTAGTTTTTACTCAGATATGAAATAAACCATTTCTCAACCGCAACATTTAGAGTGTTGTATTTATTTCGAAATATATATGAACTTAATCATATAAGTCTTGGGTCGTCTAAATTATAAATTTGTCCAATGTTTTTTAAGTTGCACAACCCAAGTCTGCACGTTGCCATTTCCATTAAATTCCAACGTCGATTCTTTTGCCAATGCTAACAAATTTGCCGAAAATTTCGTCGTTGTTGTCTTCAGCTGATCTGCTTCTTCATTCTCGCTTTTTTTCACATCTGTGTTGGCATGCGCTGCCATCCTCTTTAAAACTGCTTTCACCAGCGCCACCTACTAGGTTGCAGCTAGCGCCCTCTGTCGCACCGTTACCAGCGCCGTCTACCGTGTTGCGATCAATGCTGACTACAACGCTGCCATTCTCGTCATTAGCATTGCCACTGTCTTTGTTCGTAGCGTTGCCAATGACGACGCCGCTTGTGAAGCCAAAACTTACGATGTTCGCGCTAATTTTCTGCTGCAGCTCGCTGATGATTTTTTTATTTGCATTGTTTTCTTGTAGCTGTTTAATAACTCGCATTAATGCACTCTCATCATGCTGCTGATCCGCTCCATTGTCCCTCTCCCCGCCGTCCTGCCTTTCTTTCACTTCGAAGCCGCCGGTGCCGCCGCGTCCGTCATCAACATCGCTGCCACTGCTCGCATCGGCCCGGTTTTCTACTACCGACAAATTTAAAGGCCCATCGGCTGCGTTTTTAAGTTTTTCGTCTGCTTCTAAATCCGGTGCGTTTCCCCGTAATTCAGTCGAAGCATCATTTATTCGCGCTATCAACTTCGCCTTAGTGCCTGCTGTTGGTAGTTTTAAAGCCGCTAGCCACTTCTTAACCCTGGACGGTCATCACTCGTCGTTTCAACGACGCGTGTTTATATTTTGCTGTTTTTCTCTTTTTCTTTGTTTGCTTTGTGCTGATTTTTGGTATAGCATCAGTTGCTGTTGTGTTGTTGCTGTGCGCAGTTGGTTTGGCTTCGTACGATCCGTGTAAGTATATTTTTTTAAACTTGCGTAGTCGAAACTACGAACGATGAACTTTGTGTCAGTTTTTCGTTTTAAAGGCAATATACCAAATTTTCTTATTACTTCTATTTTGGGTTTGTGCAGTGAAAATAAAAGATGAGTGGGAAAAAAATTCACCGACGAGGAAATTGAAAAATTTCTTGCCATGTGTGATGACGATTACGAACCAGACGATGCTTTGGATTATGGCCTAGACGACATCGAAGTAGAATCTGATGAAGAGATCGAAACTGAAGAGGACGCGAGTTCAGCAGAGGATACCATCGATGAAGATGAGGATAACATACCTTTACATCTATTGAAAGCCAAGTCGAGCATAATATCATTCAATAAAACCATTTTACGAGGAAAGGACAAACATAAGTGGTCAACGCAAAAGGCAAGCCTCATCGTTATGGTCTAAACATTGTTCATCAAGCTCGGGGACCAGGCGCGCATGCAGAAATGTAACAGACCCACTGAAGTGCTTCGAAATGTTTATCACACCAGAGATAATAGGCGAAATCGTTCAATGGACAAACGTTGAGATTGCTAATCGCCAGTCTACCTTACTTGAAACTTCAGATGAAGCCCAAAGAAAGCAAACTTCTTCGAATGAAATTGCAGCCTTGATCGGAATTTTTGTATTGACAGCAGTCAAAAAGGACCAACATTTGTCTGCAGATGAAATGTTTGATAGATCCTACTGTGGAATGACATATATTTCAATAATGACCAAAGCAAGATTCAAGTTCCTTATGGCTTGTATTCGATTCGACGATAAATCTTTGCGAATGCAATTGATTGGAGACAAGTTTGCTCCAATTAGAAACATTTGGGAGATGTTTATCGAAAATGCCGCAATAATTATACTCCTGGTGAGTATCTTACGATTGACGAACAACTACTGTTATATTATTTACTCACATAATATGTTTGAAACAAATCAAACACCCCTCAGTCGCGCGGCTTTTATGAAAAATTGTATTCTGCCCTTGTCAAAAGTCATATGGCAGACAGACTTGAAGTACCAACATTGTCTACGGCGCTGCGATCAAATATTGAAAATTTAATTGATACTGATGAGAACGCTGAAGGTGAAAATCGTGAAACAATTGTAAAAAAACGCAAGATCTGTGCTATTTGCCCTTCCGCTAAGCGACGTATGACAAAAACATCCTGCAAGAAATGTGGAAAACACCTATGTGGGGAGCATCAAATTGTGCTTTGTGCCTCTTGCTCAAAATGAACAGTTATGTTCCTTAAAACGTGTTCTTATTTTAGTTTAAAGCATTAATATTAAAGAAAAAATACTTTGAATAAGTAATGTTGCTTTAATTTTGTTATTTTTTATGATTTTTTGTTAATGTTTTGTAAAACAAGCCAAATGGACAAGAGCTGTGAAATTTGTATTTATAAACAAAAGACTGCAGGAAAGCGACTTAAAATCGTTTTTTTCTAAAAATAAATTAATAAAATAATACAAAACTAACATGTTTTGTGAGTTTTCATGCATAGGATTTTTTTAAAGAAATTTTTAAAAATTACGTCGTCGAGTCGACGAACGATGATCTTTACGTTATAAAAATAACGATGACCGTCCAGGGTTAAGCTGCTCTACTTTAAAATTTTGTATGTTAATTTCACTCATTGCGACAAGTTCAAGTAGACGCTTGTATTCTTTTTAGTCTTCTTCTTTATGTTCTTTATTTTCTTTAATGTCGCAGTTAATGCGTACTCAACTGCTTGCTTTTTTTACAGAATACAAACTAAACTGTACATAGCCACCGAGAATGAATATAGTAGAGTGCACATTCTGAGCAATCGATTTCGGGTCTTCATGCTTTTGAATTTGCTGTGGGACATGATGCAATAAGTATACTCATAGGTACATGTTAGAAAGGTCAAGTGAACTTGCACTTGATTCTATTCACGTTGCGCTGTTCGAATTGCTTGAAAACCCGACAAAACCCACACACAAAAGAGCGCATATATATACAGATAGCGCAGCGACGTGGACTAACCATTCAAGTCGGCTGCCTCTCTGCAACTAATCGCTTAAAATTATTATTCTCAACAAGAATGAGAGAGCGATCACCCGAAGTGCTGTGGGTTTTGCCGAAGTATGCTGTGGGTTCTCCCAGTGGGAGACTCCCACAGCAAATTCAAAAGCATGAAGACCCGAAATCGATTGCTCAGAATGTGCACTCTATTATATTCATTCTCGTTGACATTGCCCGCTTAATGTTGAAGTAGCTTCTTATGTTAAGTTACATTATCATGCAGTGTTGCTCTTAACAGCTATGATCGATACCCTACTTAAACATCTAACTCGATAGGATCGCTTAAACAGGGCTGAGGGCAGTAGCCTACTACAATATATCCGACCAACTTGCATCATACTACAATTCGTAGCGAAAAACGGTAAAATTGTACCGGAAAATTTTTATTGAGCTAATTTGCGCAACGTCAATTGTGAATGCATTGCACATTCATAAAAAGTTGGGTTCCAAGCAGTATGATGTTTTAAATTTAGGGAAATTATTATAGATCGACTTGTGGATGAAATACCTACAGAAACGCAAGCACCCAGAAGAACTGTTCAATTTCTTCAGAAATATCCTGGAACGGCAAGAAAGTCTAGGAAACGATGCCGTGAATGTTATAAAGCATTATCTGCTCAACGTGGTAAAAGTTATGCTGAAAGAAGAACTAAAAAGATTTCAACGTTCTGCAGATTTTGTGAAAATGAGCCACCACTTTGTTTAAAATGTTTTAAAATAAAACCCATAAAAATCAATAATTCATTCAACAAAAATACAGTTTAAAATCAAAGCTGGCGAGACCCAACGGTGGGTCACGCCGCCAGATGAAACATTAGTGTGCGAACCACCGGTGGGTCATGCCGTCCTCAACGTGTTAAGCCAGAGTCACCAAATTTAGTAGGGAGGCAGAAATCGTCATCCCCCAAAAAATCTGCATAAAATAGAAAGAAATGGATGTAGGAATGGGAATATGTATTGATAGTTAGGTACCCTTTACTCGGCAACAGCAAAGAACGGTGCATCAGCTGTTATAATTTTGCTTTATTTTTAAGCTATACACAGACGAGAGTGAGTAGTCGTCATCGAGAGCTGCGCTTTGTATGTTGAAATCACTCGATCAAGTTAATTGAAGAAAATTGTTTTTTTTATCAACCAAGAAGTGGTTTTGATCTTATTTATAAGAAAATTTGTCAAAAGTATTAGTTTATTTGAAAAACCCCAATAACCCAGCAAACCATATTCTGAGCGCTCATAACAATAAGCTCATATATGAACTCATTTATGAGTTTTTTTTAGCGCTCATAATAATGAGCTCATATACAGTATGTCAATTAATTGTTTGCAAAGTGAAAAAAAAACTTTTTTTAACTTTGCGTTCATCCCTGGCCAACAAAACATGCTTATTTTTGGTTTAACTAAATTTTTATGCGTTTATTGTTGAAAAAATAACTCAACTGCATCAACAAAAGTATGAAAATTAAGTAACAAATAGGAGAAAAAATAACAAAATCAAACAGTTGCTGTTTTCACGCTGTCAATTAATTGTTTGCAAAATGCAAACTGCTTACTTAAATGGCTTAACCTAAACAAAATCAAATAATAATGCTTAATATTTTGTGTATTTTCCATTGGCATCAAGTACCGCTTGCAGGCGACGTTGCATAGAGTGGATGAGATGTTGCAAATTATAAGTGTTGGGTAGTTTTTCCCACTCCTCCTGTATTGCCCGAATAAGTTGACTTTTTGTTGTGGGGTTTCGCTTTCCGACCATTTTTTTGAGAAGGGCCCATACGTTCTCAATGGGGTTAAGATCAGGGCTCTGAGGGGGAGTGTCAAGTGTCTTACTCGTATTATAAAGGGCCCAGGTACGACAGATAAGCGCTTTGTGTTTATGTTAAATTTATGCGTGTTTACTGAGCGTTGCACGACAGGCGCCGAAATAAATTCCTCTAACTGTAAAAGTTGAAGAGGTGTTTGTGAAAAAAGCAACCAGAATTCTGGTGAAGTTATGCGTCAGTGCTCTTCAGTTGTATATAAGTGGTCAGCGCGTGTGTTTTAATATAAAAACAAGTAAAAACGTTGCAGTCGGACGCAACCGACTGCGATATACTTTGATACCAGTTTACATAACTGTGTTAAGGATTCGGAGTGCAAATAGTAGTATATAAGGGTTTTGGGTATAAAAATCAGGCAGAAAGGGTAGGCATGACATTTATCTGTGGCGGATGGCACTTTCTATCCTCCTACCAAGTTTGGACACTCTAGCGCAAAAACCGACAAAGATATAGAGGTGGGCAGTATAAGTAGGCGTGGCATTAAAAAATATTATACACACCTGTTACGGATGTCACAGCCAATGTTCATACCAAATTTGGTGACTCTAGCTCAAAAACTAAGAAATATATAGAGGTGGGCGGTATAAGTGGGCGTGGCATCCAAAACATTGATGCACATCTGTTACGAATGTCACAACCAATGTTCCTACAAAATTTGGTGACTCTAGCTTGAAAACTGGCGAAGATACATGCCTTCCGGTTTCTTTTAGGGCGGTAGGGCATGTTGCCCGTTGTTTGGAAGCGTGGCATCCAATGTTTTGATGCAAAACTTTGCCAGATATCAGCATCTACCTTTGTGTCAATTTTGGTGACTATAGCTTCAAAACTGTAGAAGATACAGGCATTTTTGTTTATAATTTAAGGGTGGCTGGGTGCGGAATAGGTGGGCGTGGCATCCAAACTTTTGATGCAGTTTTTTGGGGAATGTCACCAGCTATCTTGCCCCCATATTTGGTGACTCTAGCTGCTCAAATGTGGGATATATAAGTGTTTTATCGATTTGCACATCGAGGTGTATCGACTTGCTATTGATTTCCCAGGCTCCCTGAGGTCGTAGAGCCCTAAATTTTGACGAAGGCATGTACCAAGATATTTGCAAAGTTGCAAGGCTCTAGCTTTAACAGTGTCGAAAAAAGTTGCGTTCATACGGACAGACGGACAGACACCATGACGGACATTGCACAAACCCAAAACCTTTGGTATAAAGTATAATTACTTAGAGCGAATAAATAAAAAAAAATAAAAAATATGAAGCAAAAAAACATCGAAACTTGAATGATTACTAACTAAAATACCACATTTAATTTAAACTATTTGTGCATTTATTATTATTTTATCATCAGAAAAGAGTTCTAATCGCGTGCAGAAAAGAATTTAGAGCTCTAATATGAGTGCAGAAAACCACTCAGACTCTTTTATGAATAGAATTTAGAGCTCTAATATGAGTACAGAAAACAACTCAGAAAAGACTCTTTTATGAATTGGATTTAGAGCTCTTATATGCGTGACCAGTTTAGTAGAAAAACCTACTCATATATGAGTGTTTTCTGAGAGTTTATGATTGTTTTATGAGCTCATTATGAGTGTAAGCGCTTAGAGAAAAGAGTCATATATGAGCTCATTTAGGCCCAATTTCTCAATGTCCGGTTAGGTAAACCAACTGACGTTTAGTCAAATTTGAGTTTCTCAATGTCCGGTTAGGAGTAAATGAAAAACAAACTAACCGGAAGGCTGGGTCGCGTTTAAAATTTAAGCTGATTTTTTGTCACGATAATATCGTTAAGAATTATCGTAAGGCAAACAGCTGTCCCTTGAATTGTTTATTTATTTTGTTATTAAATCAAAATGGCATCACATAAAAAAGTATTTTATGTCCATACATTTCACTGAACTGGATGATGCCAAATCTATACAGCGGCTCAGGCTTACAAAATCTACGTGCAAAATCATTCTTGCAAGGATTGTAGATCAATAGGCTTGCCATAATAAGAGGTAAACAATTCAGTTCTTTTGCACTTGAATTAATCATATGCGGAATTTTAAACAGAAATCATTCAATGTTGCCGGAAAACAGCAAAAGTCAGCTGAACCACTCGCTATATTTGGCAAAACGTGCATATATGTGGCAATGCTGTTAAGGCGATAGTTACTTATCAATGAAGGGTAAATTTGGCTTTGAGAAAACCAAATCGTTTAACTCTACCATTAAATTAAATTTGCGTTTAGCTAATCGAAAAATTTAACCGGACATTGAGAAATTGGGCCTTAGAGCTCTTATTGTTTGCTGGGAAGAGTCATATACAGTACGACCTTGCTCAATGCAACCCTCGTTACACGCAACTCCTCGATAACACTGTCTTACAAGGTTTTTGCAACGGAGATGGGATGTATTTTTTCGAGTTGGGGGTGACGAAAAATGAAAAAAATATATATATAAGGGTTAGTTAATTGGAGAAATTTCGCAGAAGAGTCAATTTTGTGTTTTTCACATAAAGGCCCATTCCCAGCAAATAAAAATTTCATTTATGAAAAGTGCTTATTATTTCGTTAGGTTCCACATAAAGTTAGGGTGACCAGATGTTCTAAATATTTTTATGGAAAATGTAAATATTTGTTGGTCACCTTACTTGATTACTTATAAAATAAATCGGTCATAGTGACAACAAATTGTGAAAAATTAAATAAATACAAATGGAAAACGGTGAATTCATGATGGCAATAGCTGCTTTTATAGTTCTAAGGAGAAGGAGAAAGGCCAATGAGCTGAAAAGCATCATGCCGCGCCGTAGATGTTGGGTCAACTCATATTTAAAAAAAACGGGGTGAAAAAGGACGCTTCATAAGCGAGTTTCGCAACATGATTTACACCCCAACGGTGTTTTATCAAAATTTTCCAAAGTCCATTTTCAATCTTGTTCACTTGCTGCCCGAAATAATAGTAAACTTCTAATTCCATTTTTAAGAACAGCTGATTATGGAATCCACACTGGTTCCACTATCGGAACTATCGATTCACTTTGCTGATGCTTGCTGGGAATTGAATAAAAATTAACAGGCAGGAAAATTTTTGACAACTGTTTTTTTTATATAGAGCTGAACATAAAAATTCCATTCCGGGCGTGCTGGGAATGGGCCTTAATACTGAAAAATGACTCACGTTTTCTTACATTCATACTGAAGTATTAGCTACAATTTGTATCCGATTGAGTGCATCAAAACTTTGTTTTAAAGGTATGACTATTGCGCAAATTTTAAGCCAACCAAGTATATTCGCCCATCATTTGGCTATATCTGACCTCGATAACATTAATTACTTGATAAAATCGTTCACATTGTTCATCAGACATATCACCAAGATTTACTGGATTTACAAGAATCGCTTCATAACTGTGCAGAAATTTTTTAACCAAATATTCTTAGTTTGGGGAAATATAAGAAAGCCTTCAACACGCCTTCTTAAATCTTAGAGTTCGTTTAAGCGCTTATGAATCTTCATCTAAGGCTTTGACGAATTGTTTAACATACTTTCTTTTCTTTGAATAAAAAGTAAAAGTATGGAAAAAATTACCTGATTTTCGTTAGTTTTTATTCTTAAAACTGCCGCCATATTGTATTTTTTTGGTCAAATGAATATTGTGACGACGGAGTCTAGATGAGCGAACTTGAAAACGTAATTAAAATAAGTTTGAAGCGTTTGATACTTTGACTTCATCTACAACAAACCAACTATCTGTTTCGGTTAATTAATAAAACAAAAACGCCATTTTTTACATTTTTGCAGAAACAAACGTCATAATTGAATGAATATGCGTAGCAAGACACATCGTTTTGTTCGTAATACAATTCTCTACAACATCAAAAAAAAAGTTTAAAATATCTTGCCCCATGGTGCCGTTATACAACGTCAAAGTTGAATAAAAGTGCTAAAAATGCGATTTTATTGAATAACACTCTTCTACACTTTTGGTTATAACTCACGTTTGCAATAAGCTACACAATGTCAAATAAGCTTAAAATTTGCGCAATAGTCATACCTTTAAAAAAAAGTTTTGATGCACTCAATCGGATACAAATTGTAGCTAATACTTCAGTATGAATGTAAGAAAACGTGAGTCATTTTTCGGTATTATGTGAAAAACACAAAATTGACTACTGCGAAATTTCTCCAATTAACTAACCCTATATATATATATATTATTTTTTTTTCATTTTTCGTCATCCCCAACACGAAAAAATACATCCCATCTCCGTTGCAAAAAAAAATTTAGAATTTTGTAAGACTGTGTAATTGCAACACCTGAAATTTTAACATTGTAGACTCTGTTAACGCAACTTCCAAAAAAATTAACTCATTTTACGCAACTTTCTAAGAAAATCGTATGTTTTTCACCACTTTTCTTCTATTCTCCTTTTGTTCTTTTTTTGTAAATTAAATTCACCAAGCAATGATTGCAACTGTTTTCGATCATCTTTGTGAAGTTTCAGCCGAAAACTCAATTTCAAATAAAATACTGGATATATGTATGAAAACGTAAGCGGCGACTTTTCAGCTGCAGGCGAAGTGGATGAAATCGAGAGTGCAGACGAAAGCACCATTAATATTGTTGAGGAGGCTTCACCGAAAATTAAATTGCAAACTGTTATCAGTTGCTTTAACACTTGCACTAAATGGCCTGAACAGACGGAACTTCCACTTCGCGAAACAGCTATTCAGAAAAGTATAAATTGTAGCAAAGTACAGACCAAAATTTCTAATTTTTTCAAAAATTAAATAAATTAAAATGAAATCTTTGCTGTAAATACTGACTTATTCGATTTACTTTAATTTTAATGTGTAGCAAAGGTATCTCTCTATGGAAAAAGGTCTCGTGGCCAACAGAAAAATTTTCCTTGGTCTTCGCAACCACCTCAGTTTTCGCAATAGGTCAAATTTTAATAGGTTGCGTTGAGCGAGGTCGTACTGTATGAGCTCATTTAGAGCTCTTATGGTTTGCTGGGAATAAAATAAACAATTTGCCTACATATTTGCTTATGCCTAAAAGTAGGCACTGAACAAGGAACTGCCGTCTCCCATTCTACTTTCCTAACTCACCTTGGCTAAGCAACATTTGTATAAAGGCTAAACTCAATAGATATAAGCAACATGTAACTAATCGAAATAAATCTGTAAAAGCGAAAAGACGCGCACGTAAGTGTTCTCTTTTTTTTCTACAAGACGAATTAACCTCAATCTAAGGAAATCTGCCCACCCCCAAACAAATTTTTCAAAAACAAAAAGTGAACAATAAATAGTATGCGCTAACATGCAAAGTTAAGACTTTTGGCAAAAAGTTAAATTTTTTGACGCATGTTTTGTGAAATTGCGATTTCAAAATAGCCAAAGAGTGTGGCGGAAAAATTCAAAAGAGACGCGACGGCAATGCATGAGTGAGACGGCAGCGATCAAGCGTACAAGAGGCACCGGGTGCGAGGGACCAGAGAGACGTGACGACTCAAGACGGCAGCAATTTCAGTCTAACAGTGACGGGCATAAGCAAACTGCAAATCGCATATGTACATAGACGGCGGTGGATTGTTCAAGGCTACGATACGGTGAACGCAGCAAGCTGAACGAAGAGAAGAACAAGGAAAAGCGAAGTCGAATGACGGCGCCGACTTTTGTCTAACGGAGACGGGCGAAAGCAAGCTGCAAAACGCCAACATAGACGGCAGCGAATTGTTCGAGGGTCCTAGGCTGCGCTAAGGTGTGCGCAGAAAGTAGAACAAAGAGAAGAACATAATTCAAGGCGAAGACGTGCTACTTTTGTCAAGCCGTAAAAACTCATCGACAATAGTGGATTGTTCGAGAGAGCGAACAAAAACACGGCGAAACTTCGGCACAATCAAGACATAATTTGAGTGCTGAGGCAACGAGGGATCGACAGTAGACAAAAAGTGCGACCCATAAGACGATGGCGCTGAAAGAGGCGGCAAATCTATAGCATCGATATCAAATGAAGAGCAGGCGATAACTACAATTATTTTGTTTATATTTTAACCACTAAGGCCCAATTTCTCAATGTCCGGTTAGGTAAACTAACTGACGTTTAGTCAAATTTGAGTTTCTCAATGTTCGGTTAGGAGTAAATGAAAAACAAACTAAACGGAAGGCTGGGTTCCGTTTAAAATTTATACTGATTTTTTGTCACGATATATCGTTAAGAATTATCGATAAGGCAAACAGCTATCCCTTGAATTGTTTATTTATTTTGTTATTTAATCAAAATGTCATCACATTAAAGAGTGCTTTATGTCCATGCAACGGAGACGCAATTTGATGAAACAGAGCCAAGCATAAATAACACAAGAATTTATAGGGATAGGGTGAACTATTTCACTGAACTGGATGATGCCAAATTTGTACAGTGTGTGAAGAAGGACAAATAATGACCTCCTCCACACTTTGATTATTAATGTTTGAATATTGATTTTGATTTTGTTAGATATTAAGTAGGATTATTGATTTAAGTTCGTTAGGTATTAAGAAGAAGAAACACTGGATTAATTTGTTTGTAGATAATAGATATTAAGAATTAGGAAGTAAGAATATTCTGAATTGTTTAGTATGATAAGTGACCAATATTGAAGAAAATTGTTTTATAGGTTAAGGATTATGAATTATGAACATTTAAATTGCCACGAAGGCCTTTGTACTTAAGTTGTTATTTATTAGGTAATAAAGATTAGTTGATAAGGAATGCCTCGAAGGCTTGAGTTAGTTAGTAAACATATAATGCACTATTAGCATAATCATCAATAAGCAATGTTGGTTTCAAAAAGGAACGGTCGATGCGAGCGGAGCTTTCGACCCTCAACACGCGATCCAACAAACCACAAAAGCTCGAGTGGATCGGCGAAGAAGGGCCGAACGCGAGCCGCGAATATGCAGCGTGACAGTCGAGTGCGAGCATCGAAAGTGCGTGGGAGTGCTGAACGCAAAGCGGAAAAACTAAAAGTGGTAACGTGAGAGCAACGGAAAGAGAGAAACGAATAGGAATTGGAAAAGAAGCGGCGTGAAGAAAACGTACTCCAAGGGAACCGAAGAGGAACAGGGAAGAGGAAAAGGGTTAGAATAAGCACGTGAGAAGGATAATCCCACCTTTATATTAGATTTAAACCCCCTTACTGCCAAGACCAACGCGTGGCTAATATCGTGGTTTAAGGACATATATATAGAGAATAAAGTGAACGATAGTAACATAAAACGCGTGGATACTCTGTGTAGTAAAGTGTCTGATACCCTGTAATTCAAATCCACAGAGGCACGTGTTCTATCAACGATAAGGTGCAGTGGTGATTGAGGCAACAACCCAATCAACACCCTCGCCAGCTAATTTACCAAACGACACTCGTGAGGCTAGCCCGCGGTGGCGCAAGGTAAGCTTAGCGATCGGACAAGGTAACAATTGTGGTGTCAGCCCAGTTGATGCTCTAACTGATCAGTAGTTGACAGGACACGACTTTACTTTGGATCACTATTTGACTTTCTTTAACGCTATGCTTTAGGTTTCAGCAAGTTATAAATTACTTGTAATCAGCCTTGGCCAGACTGAGATCTGTACCTCGGCAAATCACTACTTTACAAGTGGCGCCCGAGCAGGGACTTAAAGTATTAGCGGGTGGTGTAAACTGGAATTAAAGCCCCAGTAACATCAGTGCGAAAATTGTGGTTCAAGTAGAGTACGCGTATACCCGGTGATACCCTGTTTTGCTACGCGCATGTAAAACAGTGGATGTTAAACGGCATTCGAACATCGAGATATTGTGCAATTGTCGCGGCGCAACGAAAGCAAACGAAAACGAGCGCAGCGATAAAACCAACGGGATCACAGCAGACAGAGTGTGTAAGACGTTTTGAATCGGTCGCAGCTGCGATAATAGAGAATAAAACGTGAACGGCGATAAAGTAACGGGCCTTGCTTGAGTCCGCGCGGTCGATAAGGATTTGAGGCGCAGCGAACGAGACGGTGAAAACGTGCGCACCGATTACCGAGAACCAAGTATATTCGCCCATCATTTGGCTAGAACACTTTCATTTATATCTGACCTCGATAACATAATTATCTTTACATTGTTCATCAGACATATCACCAAGATTTACTGGATTTACAAGAATCGCTTCATAACTGTGCAGAAATTTTTAACCAAATATTCTTAGTTTGGGGAAATATAAGAAAGCCTTCAACACGCCTTCTTAAATCTTAGCGTTCGTTTAAGCGCTTATGAATCTTCATCTAAGGCTTTGACGACCAACCCTAGGAAGACCATCATAATCCCGTTCACCAACAAAAGAACTCTTGAGTTTCCAGATTTAAAGGTTAGTGACACAGTTGTGTCTCTGAGTACAGAGGTTAAATATCTAGGGGTAACCCTGGAGAGCAAACTCACTTGGAATGCGCACCTGAGAGCGATAACCACGAAATCAACTCGATCTCTCTGGGCTGTCAAGCAGATGCTTGGCAAATCATGGGGGCTTTCTCCTAAAATGGCCCACTGGGCGTACACCCAGATGGTTAGACCGATGATTTTGTACGGGGCGGCGGTTTGGTGGGTAAAAGCCACACAAAGCACCGCTATCAACAAACTTTACAAAATACAAAGGCTAGCATGCCTAAGTTTGAGGCTTTGAGGACGACCCCGACAACAGGACTGGAAGCAATTCTAGACATAACCCCCTTACACCTAGCAATAGAGGAAGAGGCTGTAAAACAGACTTTGGGACTCTATGTTAGCAACAAGTACCAAAAGGGCAATCTTAGAGGGCACCTGGGTATATTGAATAGGGTAGAGGAAATCCTCGACAAGTCCAAAACGCTAGACCATAGCCAAACTTTCCATAGTTTCACCAAAAACTACAATGTCATTTTTCCAACTAGAGAGCAATGGACTTCTAATCCATCCTGGATAAATGACGACGCACAAAATTGGTTCACAGATGTATCCAAGACAGCATCAGGGGTAGGAGCAGGTATAGTGGGTCCTCGCACACACATATCTCTCTCATTGGATGCTGAATGCACCGTTTTTCAGGCAGAGCTTTTCGCTATTTTACAGGCGGTATACAGACTGAATAGCAGACAGTTGGTAGGAGTTAATATTCGTATACTCTCCGACAGTCAAGCAGCTCTTAAAGCACTAAACAGCTACAGCTATAATTCTAAACTTATATATGAATGTCACTGTGAGCTAAATGTTCTGGCAACCAGCAACAGAGTCTCTCTGGTATGGGTCCCAGGACATGAAGGCCACTCAGGTAATGAGGCTGCGGATGTAAGGGCTAAATTGGGAGCGGAAGCCCCGTTCATAGGCCCCAGCCCGATGTTTGGTTACTCAAACAACACACTCAGATCTGACATAGATAAATGGTTAGGTAACAAGAAATTAATGCACTGGAACAGTCTAGAGGGTCTCAGACACTCAAAAAGATTTGTGTGCCCAAATGCAACAAGAGCCAAGGAAGCTCTATCCTTAAACAGGACACAACTTAGGTCACTCTGTGGGGCGTTGACAGGCCATTTTCCTTGCAACGACCACCTACATAAGATGGGCCTTGTAAGTAACAGAACCTGTAGATTCTGTGAGGAGGATGTTGAATCCATGGAACATCTAATCACCAATTGCCCTGCCCTGGCACGCAGTAGAGCAACGCTGTTAGGCAAATACATTCTCAATGAGGAGGACCTGATGCATATCTCGCAGACTGGTCTGACTCAGTTTCTGAGAACATTAAAACTGAACTAGTGGTAAGGGGGCACAATAGATCCATGTGGGTCGCAGTGCTGAAGGGCGCAAGCCCACCCTCGTTCGACATTACATTACATTACAAGGATTTGACGAATTGTTTAACATACTTTCTTTTCTTTGAATAAAAAGTAAAAGTATGGAAAAAATTACCTGATTTTCGTTAGTTTTTATTCTTAAAACTGCCGCCATATTGTATTTTTTTGGTCAAATGAATATTGTGACGACGGAGTCTAGATGAGCGAACTTGAAAACGTAATTAAAATAAGTTTGAAGCGTTTGATACTTTGACTTCATCTACAACAAACCAACTATCTGTTTCGGTTAATTAATAAAACAAAAACGCCATTTTTTACATTTTTGCAGAAACAAACGTCATAATTGAATCAATATGCGTAGCAAGACACATCGTTTTGTTCGTAATACAATTCTCTACAACATCAAAAAAAAGTTTAAAATATCTTGCCCCACGGTGCCGTTATACAACGTCAAAGTTGAATAAAAGTGCTAAAAATGCGATTTTATTGAATAACACTCTTCTACACTTTTGGTTATAACTCACGTTTGCAATAAGCTACACAATGTCAAATAAGCTTAAAATTTGCGCAATAGTCATACCTTTAAAAAAAAGTTTTGATGCACTCAATCGGATACAAATTGTAGCTAATACTTCAGTATGAATGTAAGAAAATGTGAGTCATTTTTCGGTATTATGTGAAGAACACAAAATTGACTCTACTGCGAAATTTCTCCAATTAACTAACCCTTATATATATTTTTTCATTTTTCGTCATCCCCAACACGAAAAAAATACATCCCATCTCCGTTGCAAAAAAAATTTAGAATTTTGTAAGACTGTGTAATTGCAACACCTGAAATTTTAACATTGTAGACTCTGTTAACGCAACTTCCAAAAAAATTAACTCATTTTACGCAACTTTCTAAGAAAATCGTATGTTTTTCACCACTTTTCTTCTATTCTCCTTTTGTTCTTTTTTTGTAAATTAAATTCACCAATGAATGATTGCAACTGTTTTCGATCATCTTTGTGAAGTTTCAGCCGAAAACTCAATTTCAAATAAAATACTGGATATATGTATGAAAACGTAAGCGGCGACTTTTCAGCTGCAGGCGAAGTGGATGAAATCGAGAGTGCAGACGAAAGCACCATTAATATTGTTGAGGAGGCTTCACCGAAAATTAAATTGCAAACTGTTATCAGTTGCTTTAACACTTGCACTAAATGGCCTGAACAGACGGAACTGCCACTTCGCGAAACAGCTATTCAGAAAAGTATAAATTGTAGCAAAGTACAGACCAAAATTTCTAATTTTTTCAAAAATTAAATAAATTAAAATGAAATCTTTGCTGTAAATACGGACTTATTCGATTTACTTTAATTTTAATGTGTAGCAAAGGTATCTCTCTATGGAAAAAGGTCTGGTGGCCAACAGAAAATTTTTCCTTGGTTTTCGCAACCACCTCAGTTTTCGCAATAGGTCAAATTTTAATAGGTTGCGTTGAGCGAGGTCGTACTGTATGAGCTCATTTAGAGCTCTTATGGTTTGCTGGGAATAAAATAAACAATTTGCCTACATATTTGTTTATGCCTAAAAGTGTTGGGGGCTAAGGCTTGGTTAGTGTAGCGTGTGTGCCTGTCGCCGCGCCATACTGACCCAGCCAGTGGTAATTGGCAGTCACATGCCGACTACCGAAGACCGACCATACGTGGTGAAGAGCCACATCCTGCTCGAGGTGCCCCTGCTCTAGACAAAATATGGCGGATCTAGAGAGGACAACTCGAAAAAACCCGTAATCACCGGTGTTACCGAACCGTGCCCCTGTGATGAACGTCAGTGTGTCTTCTAACGGTGGCTTCCGGATACCTGGCACCTCCGGTCGTATAAGTGCCCGATCCGGGGTATGAGGCTCTGCCCCGGGGGATACTTCCTTCCTCATCACTCGTGGGACCAACTTATGGATACACAAAATGAAAATATTACCCCCCAACCAACAGGGTGCTCAAGCAGCCCCAAATCGATTGATATCGAACCAACACGGCAACCCGATGTGGCTATGGACATCTGTTCACAAAGCTCAGGGACCGAAACTTTGACCAAGGAAGAGGAAGAAGCCCTTCTCGCCTCTCCCAAGGCCGAGAGACCCAAGAGGGTCGCGCTTTCGGGCGCTGCAAGGAAGAGGTTGCGCAGACACCTTGCGAACGGCATCCCCATGGATGAGGCCAAAAGGCTCGCTCAGAAGCCTATGGACCCTCCAAGGACGGTGCCCAGCATGAGTGGTGCAACCCATAAGAGGGTTAGATCGGCCAACACGACCCCAGAAGAGGTGTCGACAAAGAGGGCCATGAAAACCGTGGCACCTAGTGCCTTGACGAAGGGCGTATCTGCAAGCGTATCGCTTGCCACGGGGGCTCCAGTAGCCTCCACAGCCGCAGTAGCAGCTGGGCAAGTGATAAAGGAGCAGGTACCCCAAGTCGGTACCATGGCCTCTTACAGGGATGTTGCAAGCTCAACGAAGATGGCAATACTCCCTGCCGATTACCCCAACAGCTTGTTGACTACGCCACAGCTCAACGAGGTTCAGACTGCCATCTTATCGAGGGTGATGGCCTTGAGACACGGCTCTGTGAAGCCGCTGTTCTCTGGCTGCACCTTCCGACCAGGATGGATGGCCATTACGTGTGGCAACAAAGAAACAGTTGAGTGGCTGAGCTCTGAGGTGCCCAAGCTCCGACTGTGGAAGGACGCCCACATCAAGGTGGTCCCTGAAGCGGAGGCTCCTCGTGCCGCTGTCTTCATAGGCTACTTTCCGCTCCCCAATGCGGACATGAAGACAGACGAAGTCTTGAAGCTCGTTGAAGGCCAGAACAGCGGCCTGCGAGTGGGAGACTGGCGTGTCTTCCATCGTGAGATGAGACAGACGATGGCGATCATTACGCTGGCGCTGGACCCGATCTCAGCCAACAAAATAAAAGAACTTGGTAACCAAGTCAATTTTGCGTGGGGCACGGCTACCATTAAGCCCAAGGCCAGTGCGCAGCCCAAAGAACAGGCAGTGGCTCCTGCTCCCGCAGCGGAGAAGCCCACCTGCTCCAAGGCCATCAACCTGGACGCGACTGCAACGCCGCCACAGGGTGCCGTCGAAGAAACTCGTGCGACCCCTGGGCTGCCCGCGGCAAACAGTACCGTCCACACTCCGTGCGACAATGTGGCCCGTGGCACCTCTGCTGCCCAAGAGCCCGCTGCTCCTCGAAAAATCCTGCGCCCTCCCCTTTACGGGCGCATCACGCGCGGAACGGGGCGCATGAGCAAGGGTGCGAGGCGCACACCGGAGGAAGATGCCCTTCTGCGCACAAACCGAGGCCGGAAGATGGCGGCTAGGGGCCGCAAGAGGGCGGACTAATGTCCTGTCCCCCTCCCCCTCACCCCCCTAACACTCGGAGACACTTAAGATGTCTCCAAGCAAACCTCCACCACGCAAAGGCTGCTTCTGACGTCCTATGCGAGAGGTTTGCTACAACGGACATAGCATTTATCCAGGAGCCTTGGATAAATGCCGGACGTGTCCTGGGGTTAAGCACCCCATCTGGTAAGCTGCTATATGCAAATGACCAACCTCGCCCTAGAGCGGCGTTGTTAATTAACAAACATCTAACATTTGTTCCCCTCTCTCAGTTCATCACTGAAGACCTAGTGGCAGTCTGGATCAAAATACCCACTGCCCATGGCGAGCAGGAGGTAGTGCTGGCCTCCGCCTATCTGCCCGGCGACTCAGACGCTGTGCCTACGGTGGCTACCTGTGCCCTTATAGAGCATTGCCAGAGGAACCGGCTCCGGTGGTTAATCGCCTGTGATGCTAACGCACATCACACGGTCTGGGGAAGCAGTGACACCAACAAAAGGGGTGAGTACCTTCTTGAGTACATTATTAGTAATAACGTAGGTATACTAAATCGAGGCAACGAGCCCACATTCATTAACGCGATAAGAGAGGAAGTCCTAGACTTAACCATCTGTAGCTTGAATATGTTGTCCGTTGTCTCAAACTGGCATGTTGCGAGTGAGATCACAATGTCAGATCACCAGCACATTAGATTTGATATAGGGTGCGCCCCGCAATGTAGCCTAGTTACTAGAAATCCCAAAAATACCAACTGGGATCTTTTCTGTTTTGAACTTGAGCAATCCAGAAACTGCTCCACCCGTCCGATAATTTCCATAGACGAGTTAGAGTGTGAAGCTACTGTGCTTCATTCAAACATTGAATCAGCATATCACGCTAGCTGCGAACAAAAAGTTCGCAAGATCAGAAGGGCTGTTCCATGGTGGAACAAGAGCCTTGACGATCTTAAAAAAGCTGCGCGAAGGCTCTTCAATAAAGCAAAGAGTGGGAAAACCACATGGGAGTCCTACAAAGATGCTTTAACGCTCTACAATAAAGAGCTGAGAAGGTCTAAACGGGCTACGTGGCGTCAACACTGCGGGCAGATCACAACTCTCCCGGAAGCTGTCAGGCTACAAAAAGCCCTCTCAAAAGACCACTCAAACGGCATCTGTACGCTCAAGAAGCCAGATGGAACACATACAAACAACCCGAAGGAAACGAGTAGCTTACTCCTGGCTACTCACTTTCCTGGGTGCGTGACTGTGGAGCAACCCATCTCAGAGAGCGAGGCACCAACCTACATCTCTGGGATTGGAGAGTGCCCGCATCTGCACGTGGCTATGGTGGCAGACTCCAATAGGGCTGAGAGAGGGGAACCCCCTATCTCTCAGACCGGATTGGAAACTTGCCCTATAGACTGTTTCATCAAAATAGTGTACAATGGGCTATACAAAGCTTCAGTCCATACAAATCCCCTGGACCAGATGGAATTTATCCATGCTTGTTGCAGCGGGGACTGCACCAATTCGCACTCCCCCTGGTCCGCTTATTTCGAGCAAGTCTCGTGCTTGGACACATACCAAGCAAATGGGCTAAAGTAAAAGTCGTGTTTATTCCAAAGGTAGGGAAGAAAGATTCCCAATTGCCTAAGTCCTATAGACCGATCAGCCTCAGCTCCTTCCTCCTTAAAACTATGGAGAAGATAATTGACCAGCACATCAGGGAGGTGAATCTCAAGCACCATCCCCTACACAAGTACCAATATGCGTACCAAGCTGGTAAGTCAACTGAGACCGCCATTCATTGCCTCACAACAACCATTGAAAAGGCCATTGGCGCTCAACAAATAGCACTAGGTGCCTTTTTAGACATCTCAGGAGCTTTTGACAATACGTCATATGAGGCTATCCGTGCCTCCCTTGAACGTAAAAATGTCTCCACATCCATCATTAGGTGGATTCTGGAAATGCTTAAATCCAGAACCATAACTGTAGACCTTGGAGGAACCATGACCTCAATCGTAGCCACAAGGGGGTGCCCTCAAGGGGGAGTACTCTCTCCTCTCCTGTGGACTCTGGTCATCGATGAGCTACTCCATAAGCTCAACGACTTAGGGTTCTCCACTCAAGGCTACGCAGATGATCTAGTCATCTATATAGTGGGCTGGCATGAGCAAACCATTTCGGATCGCATGCAGCAAGCCCTCAATATAGCCAATAGATGGTGCCAGGATAAAGGATTGTCCATAAACCCGTCAAAAACTGTCCTAGTTCCATTTACCAGGAAAAGGTGTCTTTCTCTAACAAGACCGTCCCTAAATGGATCCCTCATTGACTTTTCAGTTGAAGCTAACTACCTAGGAGTTACACTTGACTCCAAGCTTAACTGGAATGTACACCTTGAAAAGACCATAAACAAAGCCACTCGGGCATACTTCGCCTGCAACAGGCTGTTCGGTAGAACATGGGGCTTAAGTCCCAAAATGATCTACTGGTCTTTCAATACTGTGGTAAAACCGATCTTAACCTATGCATCTCTTGCTTGGTGGACGAAATCTACCCAAAAGACAGCCTCGGCTGCACTTACCAAAATACAACGACTTGTCTGCATTGGCATTACTGGAGCCATCCGTACATGTCCCACTGCAGCACTTGGAGTCATAGCCGGCATACCCCCTTTATCCATCACCCTGAAAAAGGAGGCCTGCCTGGGGGCACTTCGCCTTCAAAACATCACCAACATAAAAAGTGGTAATCTTATCGGGCATCTTCGGGTTCTCGAACCCCTAATAAACGAGCCCATTCTGCGCGTAACGGACGAACAGAAACCTAAGCTTATCCTCCACAGAAACTTTTCGATAGTCTTGCATAACAGACACGAGTGGGAAAGCAAATCAATATCTCTGCCCAGTGGATCACAAACGTGGTACACTGACGGGTCAAAACTGGAAAATGGTAACACCGGGGCTGGTATTTTCGGACCAAGGTTCAATAAATCCATAGCCATGGGAAAGTCTCCAACCATCTTCCAAGCAGAGATATACGCCATAGAAATCTGTGCTCGTGAATGCCTACGCAGAAAAATGCAAGGTGCACGGATTTACATCTTCTCTGACAGTCAGGCAGCGCTCATAGCGCTAAGATCCTTTGTAATCTCCTCCAAACTTGTAGAGAACTGTTTCCATCAGCTGAACGCCCTTGCCTCCAAAAACACCCTAACGGTAGGCTGGGTGCCGGGGCACGAAGGCCATATAGGAAACGAGGTGGCTGACTCCTTAGCTAAACGCGGAGCGTCGACACCACTAATCGGCCCTGAACCGTTCTGTGGACTTTCGAAAGGACACAAAAGAGAACTGCTCAGGAAATGGGAGGAAACGGAAATAAGACGTCACTGGACCGACAGTGCAGGGCTGAGACAAGCCAAACAATTTCTTGTCCCCCAGATGATGCGATCAAAACGCATCATCAATCTTAAAAAGAGCGAAATTCGCACTCTAACAGGCTACCTAACAGGTCACTGCAACCTAAGGTATCACCTTAAGAAATTAAAACTTTCAGAGATCGACACATGCAGATTCTGTGAGTTGGAGCCAGAAACATCAGAACATGTTCTATGTGAATGCCCCTCGCTAAGCAGGCGTCGACTTCTACACCTAGGAGGTGAACTTATCCCCCCCTACAGGATTTGGGAACATATAGACCCTACCAAAGTGCTCTCCTTTATCAAAAGCCTCGGTACAGAGACTCTACCCTAATCCTACAGGCCGGCACAAAAGATCTAACATCTGGTCGCAGTGTAATAAGGCCCTTGTAATAATAATAATAATAATAATAATGCCTAAAAGTAGGCACTGAACAAGGAACTGCCGTCTCCCATTCTACTTTCCTAACTCACCTTGGCTAAGCAACATTTGTATAAAGGCTAAACTCAATAGATATAAGCAACATGTAACTAATCGAAATAAATCTGTAAAAGCGAAAAGACGCGCACGTAAGTGTTCTCTTTTTTTTCTACAAGACGAATTAACCTCAATCTAAGGAAATCTGCCCACCCCCAAACAAATTTTTCAAAAACAAAAAGTGAACAATAAATAGTATGCGCTAACATGCAAAGTTAAGACTTTTGGCAAAAAGTTAAATTTTTTGACGCATGTTTTGTGAAATTGCGATTTCAAAATAGCCAAAGAGTGTGGCGGAAAAATTCAAAAGAGACGCGACGGCAATGCATGAGTGAGACGGCAGCGATCAAGCGTACAAGAGGCACCGGGTGCGAGGGACCAGAGAGACGTGACGACTCAAGACGGCAGCAATTTCAGTCTAACAGTGACGGGCATAAGCAAACTGCAAATCGCATATGTACATAGACGGCGGTTAGATTGTTCAAGGCTACGATACGGTGAACGCAGCAAGCTGAACGAAGAGAAGAACAAGGAAAAGCGAAGTCGAATGACGGCGCCGACTTTTGTCTAACGGAGACGGGCGAAAGCAAGCTGCAAAACGCCAACATAGACGGCAGCGAATTGTTCGAGGGTCCTAGGCTGCGCTAAGGTGTGCGCAGAAAGTAGAACAAAGAGAAGAACATAATTCAAGGCGAAGACGTGCTACTTTTGTCAAGCCGTAAAAACTCATCGAAAATAGTGGATTGTTCGAGAGAGCGAACAAAAACACGGCGAAACTTCGGCACAATCTAGACATAATTTGAGTGCTGAGGCAACGAGGGATCGACAGTAGACAAAAAGTGCGACCCATAAGACGATGGCGCTGAAAGAGGCGGCAAATCTATAGCATCGATATCAAATGAAGAGCAGGCGATAACTACAATTATTTTGTTTATATTTTAACCACTAAGGCCCAATTTCTCAATGTCCGGTTAGGTAAACTAACTGACGTTTAGTCAAATTTGAGTTTCTCAATGTTCGGTTAGGAGTAAATGAAAAACAAACTAAACGGAAGGCTGGGTTCCGTTTAAAATTTATACTGATTTTTTGTCACGATATATCGTTAAGAATTATCGATAAGGCAAACAGCTATCCCTTGAATTGTTTATTTATTTTGTTATTTAATCAAAATGTCATCACATTAAAGAGTGCTTTATGTCCATGCAACGGAGACGCAATTTGATGAAACAGAGCCAAGCATAAATAACACAAGAGTTTATAGGGATAGGGTGAACTATTTCACTGAACTGAATGATGCCAAATTTGTACAGTGGGTGAAGAAGGACAAATAATGACCTCCTCCACACTTTGATTATTAATGTTTGAATATTGATTTTGATTTTGTTAGATATTAAGTAGGATTATTGATTTAAGTTCGTTAGGTATTAAGAAGAAGAAACACTGGATTAATTTGTTTGTAGATAATAGATATTAAGAATTAGGAAGTAAGAATATTCTGAATTGTTTAGTATGATAAGTGACCAATATTGAAGAAAATTGTTTTATAGGTTAAGGATTATGAATTATGAACATTTAAATTGCCACGAAGGCCTTTGTACTTAAGTTGTTATTTAGTAGGTAATAAAGATTAGATGATAAGGAATGCCTCGAAGGCTTGAGTTAGTTAGTAAACATATAATGCACTATTAGCATAATCATCAATAAGCAATGTCGGTTTCAAAAAGGAACGGTCGATGCGAGCGGAGCTTTCGACCCTTAACACGCGATCCAACAAACCACAAAAGCTCGAGTGGATCGGCGAAGAAGGGCCGAACGCGAGCCGCGAATATGCAGCGTGACAGTCGAGTGCGAGCATCGAAAGTGCGTGGGAGTGCTGAACGCAAAGCGGAAAAACTAAAAGTGGTAACGTGAGAGCAACGGAAAGAGAGAAACGAATAGGAATTGGAAAAGAAGCAGCGTGAAGAAAACGCACTCCAAGGGAACCGAAGAGGAGCAGGGAAGAAGAAAAGGGTTAGAATATGCACGTGAGTAGGATAACCCCACCTTTATATTAGATTTAAACCCCCTTACTGCCAAGACCAACGTGTGGCTAATATCGTGGTTTAAGGACATATATATAGAGAATAAAGTGAACAATAGTAACATAAAACGCGTGGATACTCTGTGTAGTAAAGTGTCTGATACCTGTAATTCAAATCCACAGAGGCACGTGTTCTATCAACGATAAGGTGCAGTGGTGATTGAGGCAACAACCCAATCAACACCCTCGCCAGCTAATTTACCAAACGACACTCGTGAGGCTAGCCCGCGGTGGCGCAAGGTAAGCTTAGCGATCGGACAAGGTAACAATTGTGGTGTCAGCCCAGTTGATGCTCTAACTGATCAGTAGTTGACAGGACACGACTTTACTTTGGATCACTATTTGACTTTCTTTAACGCTATGCTTTAGGTTTCAGCAAGTTATAAATTACTTGTAATCAGCCTTGGCCAGACTGAGATCTGTACCTCGGCAAATCACTACTTTACAAGTGGCGCCCGAGCAGGGACCTAAAGTATTAGCGGGTGGTGTAAACTGGAATTAAAGCCCCAGTAACATCAGTGCGAAAATTGTGGTTCAAGTAGAGTACGCGTATACCCGGTGATACCCTGTTTTGCTACGCGCATGTAAAACAGTGGATGTTAAACGGCATTCGAACATCGAGATATTGTGCAATTGTCGCGGCGCAACGAAAGCAAACGAAAACGAGCGCAGCGATAAAACCAACGGGATCACAGCAGACAGAGTGTGTAAGACGTTTTGAATCGGTCGCAGCTGCGAGAATAGAGAATAAAACGTGGACGGCGATAAAGTAACGGGCCTTGCTTGAGTCCGCGCGGTCGATAAGGATTTGAGGCGCAGCGAACGAGACGGTGAAAACGTGCGCACCGATTACCGAGAACCAAGTATATTCGCCCATCATTTGGCTAGAAAACTTTCATTTATATCTGACCTCGATAACATAATTATCTTTACATTGTTCATCAGACATATCACCAAGATTTACTGGATTTACAAGAATCGCTTTATAACTGTGCAGAAATTTTTAACCAAATATTCGTAGTTTGGGGAAATATAAGAAAGCCTTCAACACGCCTTCTTAAATCTTAGCGTTCGTTTAAGCGCTTATGAATCTTCATCTAAGGCTTTGACGAATTGTTTAACATACATACTTTCTTTTCTTTGAATAAAAAGTAAAAGTATGGAAAAAAATGACCTGATTTTCGTTAGTTTTTATTCTTAAAACTGCCGCCATATTGTATTTTTTTGGTCAAATGAATATTGTGACGACGGAGTCTAGATGAGCGAACTTGAAAACGTAATTAAAATAAGTTTGAAGCGTTTGATACTTTGACTTCATCTACAACAAACCAACTATCTGTTTCGGTTAATTAATAAAACAAAAACGCCATTTTTTACATTTTTGCAGAAACAAACGTCATAATTGAATCAATATGCGTAGCAAGACACATCGTTTTGTTCGTAATACAATTCTCTACAACATCAAAAAAAAGTTTAAAATATCTTGCCCCACGGTGCCGTTATACAACGTCAAAGTTGAATAAAAGTGCTAAAAATGCGATTTTATTGAATAACACTCTTCTACACTTTTGGTTATAACTCACGTTTGCAATAAGCTACACAATGTCAAATAAGCTTAAAATTTGCGCAATAGTCATACCTTTAAAAAAAAGTTTTGATGCACTCAATCGGATACAAATTGTAGCTAATACTTCAGTATGAATGTAAGAAAACGTGAGTCATTTTTCGGTATTATGTGAAAAACACAAAATTGACTCTACTGCGAAATTTCTCCAATTAACTAACCCTTATATATATTTTTTCATTTTTCGTCATCCCCAACACGAAAACAAGTAAAAACGTTGCAGTCGGACGCAACCGACTGCGATATACTTTGATACCAGTTTACATAGCTGTTTTAAGGATTCCTAGTGCAAATAGTAATATATGAGGGCTTTGGGTATAAAAATCAGGCAGAAGGGGTAGGCATGACATTTATCTGTGGCGGATGGCACTTTGTATCCTCCTACCAAGTTTGAAGACTCTAGCGCAAAAACCGACAAAGATATAGAGGTGGGCGGTATAAGTGGGCGTGGCATAAACAATTTTATGCACACCTGTTTCGGATGTTACAACCAATGTTCATTCCAAATTTGGTGACTCTAGCCCAAAAACTAAGAAAGATATAGAGGTGGGCGGTATAAGTGGGCGTGGCATCCAAAACATTGATGCAGATCTGTTACGTATGTCACTACCAATGTTCATACCATATTTGTTGACTCTAGCTTAAAAACTGACAAAGATACATGCCTTCCGTTTTTTTTTAGGGCGGTGGGGCATGTCCCGTTGTTTGGGGGCGTGGCATCCAATGTTTTGATGCATAACTTTGTCAGATGTCAACATCTACCTTCATGTCAATTTTGGTGGCAATAGCTTGAAAACTGTAGAAGATACAGGCATTTTTGTTTATAATTGGAGGGGGCTGGAGGCGGAAAAGCTGGGCGTGGCATCCAAACTTTTGATGCAATTTTTTGAGGAATGTCACCAGCTATCTTGCCATCAAATTTGGTGACTCTATCCTTAAAACTGGCGAAGATACGGGCATTCCGGTTTTTTTTGGGCGGTGGGGCGTGGCCCCTCGTTTGGGGGCGTGGCATCCAAAGTTTTGATGCATATCTGTGTCAGATGTTAGCATCTACCTTTATGCTAATTTTGATGGCTATAGCTTGAAAACTGTAGAAGATACAGGCATTTTTGTTTATAATTGGAGGGGGCTGGAGGCGGAAAAGCTGGGCGTGGCATCCAAACTTTTGATGCAATTTTTTGAGGAATGTCACCAGCTATCTTGCCATCAAATTTGGTGACTCTATCTACTAAAATGTGGGATATATATGTGTTTTATCGATTTGCACTTCGAGGTGTATCGACTTGTTATCGATTTCCCAGGCCCCCTGAGGTCGTAGAGCCCTAGATTTAACACTTTGTCTGACGAAGACCTGTACCAAGATATTTGCAAAGTTGCAAGGCTCTAGCTTAAAGGGTGTCGAAAAAAGTTGCGTTCATACGGACAGACGGACGGACGGACGGACGGACGGACGGACAGACACCATGACGGACATTGCACAAACCCAATATACTATGATACCTTTGGTATCAAAGTATAAAAATACATCCCATCTCCGTTGCAAAAAAAATTTAGAATTTTGTAAGACTGTGTAATTGCAACACCTGAAATTTTAACATTTTAGACTCTGTTAACGCAACTTCCAAAAAAATTAACTCATTTTACGCAACTTTCTAAGAAAATCGTATGTTTTTCACCACTTTTCTTCTATTCTCCTTTTGTTCTTTTTTTGTAAATTAAATTCACCAATCAATGATTGCAACTGTTTTCGATCATCTTTGTGAAGTTTCAGCCGAAAACTCAATTTCAAATAAAATACTGGATATATGTATGAAAACGTAAGCGGCGACTTTTCAGCTGCAGGCGAAGTGGATGAAATCGAGAGTGCAGACGAAAGCACCATTAATATTGTTGAGGAGGCTTCACCGAAAATTAAATTGCAAACTGTTATCAGTTGCTTTAACACTTGCACTAAATGGCCTGAACAGACGGAACTGCCACTTCGCGAAACAGCTATTCAGAAAAGTATAAATTGTAGCAAAGTACAGACCAAAATTTCTAATTTTTTCAAAAATTAAATAAATTAAAATGAAATCTTTGCTGTAAATACGGACTTATTCGATTTACTTTAATTTTAATGTGTAGCAAAGGTATCTCTCTATGGAAAAAGGTGTGGTGGCCAACAGAAAATTTTTCCTTGGTTTTCGCAACCACCTCAGTTTTCGCAATAGGTCAAATTTTAATAGGTTGCGTTAAGCGAGGTCGTACAGTATGAGCTCATTTAGAGCTCTTATGGTTTGCTGGGAATAAAATAAACAATTTGTAAAGCCTAAATATTTGTTTATGCCTAAAAGTAGGCACTGAAAAAGGAACTGCCGTCTCCCATTCTACTTTCCTAACTCACCTCGGCTAAGCAACATATTTGTATAAAGGCTAAACTCAATAGATATAAGCAAATAAATCTGTAAAAGCGAAAAGACGCGCACGTAAGTGTTCTCTTTTTTTTCTACAAGACGAATTAACCTCAATCTAAGGAAATCTGCCCACCCCCAAACAAATTTTTCAAAAACAAAAAGTGAACAATAAATAGTATGCGCTAACATGCAAAGTTAAGACTTTTGGCAAAAATTTTAATTTTTTGACTCATGTATTGTGAAATTGCGATTTCAGAATAGCCAAAGAGTGTGGCGGAAAAATTCAAAAGAGACGCGACGGCAATGCATGAGTGAGACGGCAGCGATCAAGCGTACAAGACGCACCGGGTGCGAGGGACCAGAGAGACGTGACGACTCAAGACGGCAGCAATTTCAGTCTAACAGTGACGGGCATAAGCAAACTGCAAATCGCATATGTACATAGACGGCGGTGGATTGTTCAAGGCTACGATACGGTGAACGCAGCAAGCTGAACGAAGAGAAGAACAAGGAAAAGCGAAGTCGAATGACGGCGCCGACTTTTGTCTAACGGAGACGGGCGAAAGCAAGCTGCAAAACGCCAACATAGACGGCGGCGAATTGTTCGAGGGTCCTAGGCTGCGCTAAGGTGTGCGCAGAAAGTAGAACAAAGAGAAGAACATAATTCAAGCCTCCGCCGGATAATGGTGCCGGACTGCATCTGAACAATCGCAAGTAAGGGCACATTTATTATTTTTTCCCAAAAAAACTGCATCAAAAGTTTGGATGCCACGCCCACCTATTCCGCCCCAGCCCCCCTCCAACAAAAATGCCTGTATCTTCTACAGTTTTGAAGCTATAGTCACCAACATTGACATAAAAGTAGATGCTGACATTTGACAAAGTACTGCATCAAAACATTGGATGCCACGCCCCCAAACAACGGGACATGCCCCACCGTCCTAAAAAAACCGGAAGGCATGTATCTTCGCCAGTTTTTAAGCTAGAGTCACCAAATTTGGTATGAACATTGGTAGTGACATCCGTAACAGATCTGCATCAATGTTTTGGATGCCACGCCCACTTTTACCGCCCACCTCTATATCTTTCTTAGTTTTTGGGCTAAAGTCACCAAATTTGGTATGAACATTGTTAGTGACATCCGTAACAGATGCGCATCAACATTTTGGATGCCACGCCCACCTATACCGCTCACCATTTTATCTTTGTCAGTTTTTGAGCTATAGTCTCCAAACTTGGTAGGGGGATAGAAGGTTCCATCCGCCACAGATATGGTTGTCACGCCTACCCCTTCTGCCAGATTTTTATACCCAAAACCCCCATGTATTACTATTTTCACATAGAATCCTTAACACAGCTATGTAAATTCATTATTTAAAAAAATTCATTATCATTAAGATTCTCCAAACTTTTTATACTTTGGTATCATAGTATATTGGGTTTGTGCAATGTCCGTCATGGTGTCTGTCCGTCTGTCAGTATGAACGCAACTTTTTTCGACACCCTTAAAGCTAGAGCCTTGCAACTTTGCAAATATCTTGGTACATGTCTTCGTCAGGCAAAGTGTTAAATCTAGGTTTCTACGACCTCAGGGGGCCTGGGAAATTGATAACAAGTCGATACACCTCAAAGTGCAAATCGATAAAACACAAATATATCCCACATTTTAGTAGATAGAGTCACCAAATTTGATGGCAAGATAGCTGGTGACATTCTTCAAAAAATTGCATCAAAAGTTTGGATGCCACGCCCACCTGTTCCGCCCCCAGCCCCCCTCAAATTATAAACAAAAATGCCTGTATCTTCTACAGTTTTCAAGCTATAGCCATCCAAATTAGCATAAAGGTAGATGCTAACATCTGACACAGATATGCATCAAAACTTTGGATGCCACGCCCCCAAACGAGGGGCCACGCCCCACCGCCCTAAAAAAAACCGGAATGCCCGTATCTTCGCCAGTTTTAAGGCTCGAGTCACCAAATTTGATGGCAAGATAGCTGGTGACATTCTTCAAAAAATTGCATCAAAAGTTTGGATGCCACGCCCACCTGTTCCGCCCCCAGCCCCCCTCAAATTATAAACAAAAATGCCTGTATCTTCTACAGTTTTCAAGCTATAGCCATCCAAATTAGCATAAAGGTAGATGCTAACATCTGACACAGATATGCATCAAAACTTTGGATGCCACGCCCCCAAACGAGGGGCCACGCCCCACCGCCCTAAAAAAAACCGGAATGCCCGTATCTTCGCCAGTTTTAAGGCTAGAGTCACCAAATTTGATGGCAAGATAGCTGATGACATTCCCCAAAAAATTGCATCAAAAGTTTGGATGCCACGCCCACCTTTTCCGCCTCCAGCCCCCCCCAATTATAAACAAAAATGCCTGTATCTTCTACAGTTTTGAAGCTATAGTCACCAACATTGATGATGACATCTGACAAAGTTATGCATCGAAACATAGGATGCCACGCCCCCAAACAACGGGACATGCCCCACCGCCCTAAAAAAACCGGAAGGCATGTATCTTTGTCAGTTTTTAAGCTAGAGTCACCAAATTTGGTATAAACATTGGTAGTGACATCCGTAACAGTTCTGCATCAATGTTTTGGATGCCACGCTCACTTATACCGCCCACCTCTATATCTTTCTTAGTTTATGGGCTAGAGTCACCAAATTTGGAATGAACATTGGTTGTAACATCCGAAACAGGTGTGCATAAAATTGTTTATGCCACGCCCACTTATACTGCCCACCTCTATATCTTTGTCGGTTTTTGCGCTAGAGTCTTCAAACTTGGTAGGAGGATAGAAATTGCCATCCGCCACAGATAAATGTCATGCCTACCCCTTCTGCCTGATTTTTATACCCAAAGCCCTCATATATTACTATTTGCACTAGGAATCCTTAAAACAGCTATGTAAACTGGTATCAAAGTATATCGCAGTCGGTTGCGTCCGACTGCAACGTTTTTACTTGTTTTTATCATTATTGTAGCTCTTTTAATTGCTATCTCCAATATATATTTACTTTCCTTAGCATAATCATCTATGTTATAGTTTGCTTCTATGTTATCTAAACTATGAAATTGATTCGGTAAATTGATAGTTTTTTCCAAAGACTAATTCATATGGACAATAGTTATGTTGTGTTATGTTAGAGGGGGTTGTGTTAAAACAACAAACAAATTATTAAAGCCACACGTCCCGATCAGTTTTTATACCCTTAACCCATAAAATAGGTAAACAATGGTATAATGGTTTTGTGCGAATGTATGTAACAGACAGAAGGAAGCATTTCCGACTCTATAAAGTATATATATTCTTGATTAGCATCAACAGCCGAGTCAATCTAGCCATGTCTGTCTGTCCGTCTGTCTGTCTGTCTGTATGAACGCGCCGATCTCAGAGACTATAAGAGCTTGAGACTTGAAACTTGAAACTTAAGCTCTCCTATGCCATAGACAGATCAAGTTTGTTTCAAATTTTCGAGAACACTTCTGGTTTCCGATATACATATGTGATCAATAACAACAAAATAATGAATAACAACACAATAAACAGAAAAGCCTTTAAAAATTGTGAAAATGTGGTTTTAAAATATGGATAAATAATAAATATAATATAGAGAGTTCTACGGCTTCTTTGAACTGTTCCAACTGTCTGGTGGTGGTGTGCTGTAGATGGTATATTTTAAATTATTAGAAATTTGCACAGGTTATTTATAATTGAATGGCCAAAATGAACGTCTTCATTGGACTGTATCCTAATATGAAAGATTTGAAAATAGCTTTTGCGACATTATTTGGACTTTTATTTACTATAGGAATAGCAACTATGTATTTTGTCAAATCACATATTAGGGTGTCTACTTATTCATTGCCATTTTCCAATATTGATAGTGGACCAATTCTAGAATCTAGATGGTTAAATGAAAGCGTATATTGATGATAACAAATGAACCGGATCAGCACACTGAACCTCGCTTATCAGCCATTGGTGTTTTAAGGTGGCCTGTGTCACGCTCTAGAGCACTCAGCGAACAGAACTTCATATATGTGAGAAATATACTGTTTAAATAACAAGCACTTTCAGCTTATAATTTTATAACAATACTGGCATCGAGCCATTATCTTACGTATTCTTTAATGGAGCGCTGGCGAATTCCCTTTGATTTGAAATTCACAAATGAACCCGGCTTAGGAATAAGTTGCAGTGGGGAATGCAAGTGCAAAATTATATATTATTGATGGTTAAATGATCAGAACACTAACCCTCACTTATCAGCTATTGGTGTTTTAAGGTGGTCTTTTTTACGCTTAAGAACACTTAGCTAACATCACCTCATATAAATAAGCAAGATAGTGTGTAAACGATAAGCACTATCAGCTTTTAATTTTGAAGCAATACTGGCATCGAGTCATTATCTTACTTATTCCTAAATGGAGCGCTGGCAAAATCGTGTTGCTGTCGTAACTGGCGCCAGTTCGGGCATTGGAGCTGCATGTGCTAAGCTGTTGGTATCTGCCGGTCTGCAGGTTGTTGGACTCGCCCGTCGGGCCGAGCGTCTCGAGCAGCTACGTCAGACGCTGCCTGTTAAGCAACAGCAGTCGTTCCATCAGAAAATTTGCGACGTTTCTTCAGAGGACCAGGTAAAAAGCGTTTTTATGTGGATCGAACAGGAGCTGGGAGGCGTCGATGTGCTGATTAACAATGCAGGCATTCTGCGTGATGGCAATCTTTTAGATATGTCCTTCAAGAATATAACTGAAGTGCTTCAAACCAACCTTATGGGCAGCATATACTGCACAAAACTGGCCGTAAGCAGCATGCGCTGTCGTCAGATGGCCGGACATTTGTTTTTTATCAATAGCACCGCTGGTCTCGCTGGCTATATTCATGAACCGAAGGCTCCCAGCTTGAATGTGTATACTCCCAGCAAGGTAGCACTCACCGCCGTTCATGAGATTTGCCGCCAGGAGCTCATTACACACAAATCAAAAATTAAGACAACGGCGAGTCTAAAGTTTTTAAAAAGTTTAAGAATATTTAATAATAATAATAAGGATTAACCTTTTACAAAGGATAAAACAATTTATTAAACCCTCTTCGACCTCATAAAGTATGTATGTATATTCTTGCTCAGCACTAACAGCCGATTCAATATAGCCATGTCTGTCCGTCAGTCCGTTCACTACCCACCAGAGCTGCACACCTCACCGAAACGCAGTTTACAGTACTTAAGCTAGTATATCTGCATAAAATTAAAGAATCGAACACGCCCATCTCTTAAAATCATATACGTCTTTTTATACCCTTAACTCATGAAATGGGTTTTGTGTAAAAGTATGTAACAGACAGATGAAAGCATTTTCGACCCCATTAGGTGTATTTTAAGAGAATCCAGATTTAGAACATAAGTTCTCCCTTACAATTAGCAGAACAAATTTAAACTATCGAAAACACTTCTGGTATCCGATATTCACACGCGATCGACAACAAGCAAAACAAGTTAAAACGTTGCAGTCGGACTCAACCGACTGCGATATACTCTGATACCAGTTTACATATGTAGCTGTGTTAAGCATTCTGTGTGCAAAAAGTAATATATGACGATTTTGGGTATAAATATCTGACAGCAGGGGTAGGCGTGACATCTGAATTTGGGATGCATATCTGGCGGCGGATGCCACCTTTTATCCCTCTACAAAGTATGGAGACTCTAGCACAAAAACTGAGAAAGATATAGAGGTGGGCGGCATAGGTGAGCTTGGCATCCAAAACTTTGATGCCGATCTGTAGCGGATGTCACAAACATTATTTGGTGACTCAAGTGTAAAAACTGAGAAAGATATGAAAATTGTAGATTTTTAGAGGTGGGTGGTAAAGGTGGGCGTGGCATCTAATTCTTTCCATTTATGGTGATTTTTAGAAGATGGGGACTTCTGCCTGCCTACTAAATTTGGTGACTAGATTAAAAACTGGCAAAGACACATGCATTCCCGTTTTTTAAAGAAGATGGGCGTGGAGCGTAGTTTGGGGTTTCGCATCCACATTTCAGTGGCGGATGTCAGCATCTACCTTTGCCCCAAATAGCTTAAAAACTGTGGAAAATACAGGCGTTTTTATACGCTTATCCCATAAAATAGGTAAAAAGGGTATAATGTTTGTTGTTTTGAGCAAATGTATGAAGGAAGCATCTCCGACCCTATAATGCATATATATATTCTTGATCAGCATCCGCCCGTCCGTCTGTATGAACGCGCCGATCTCAGAGACTATTAGAGCTAGAGACTTCAAACTTGAAACTTAAACTCTCCTATACCATGAGCAGATCGAGTTTGTTTCAAATTATCGATTACATTTTAGGTTTTCGATATAAACATGCGATCGATAGCAAAAAAAATCTTGAATTTCAAAATTGTCAAAATGAGGTTTAAGACTATGAATAAAATAATGAACATTTCAAAAAATTTGATCAAAATCGGTTAAGAAACACTGGAGATATCGCAGTTTGAAGTTTGGTCATATTGGTCACTGGCTAAAGACACACAAGTAACTGAACGCGTTACGTATGGGGTTAAGCGTATGTCCTAGTCGGGATTTCTCGACTAGAGCCTTCTAACTTGTTGATTATAACTGGAGGGGGGCGGTGGCAGAAGAGGTAGGCGTCGCATCTTAAATTTTGATGCAGTTTTTTGGTGAATGTCACCAGCTTTCTTGCCATAAATTTGGTGACTCCATTGTTAGAGTAAGGTTTGATACTATTGATAAAATAATGATAGAAGAAATTTAACCAAAATCGGTTAAGAAACCACAGTTTATAGGTTGGTAATTTTCTATGTGCGTAAATACTGGTATGTCCATGTCGAGATCTCTTGACTAAAGCCTTTTTACTTTCAGTTTTTATACTTTGATACCATAGGTATCATAGTATATTGGGTTTGTGCAATGTCCGTCATGGTGTCTGTCCGTCTGTCCGTCTGTCCGTCCGTCTGTATGAACGCAACTTTTTTCGACACCCTTAAAGCTAGAGCCTTGCAACTTTGCAAATATCTTGGTACATGTATTCGTCAGATAAAGTGTTAAATGTAGGGCTGTACGACCTCAGGGGGCCTGGGAAATCGATAACAAGTCGATACACCTCGAAGTGCAAATCGATAAAACACTTATATATCCCACATTTTAGTAGCTAGAGTCACCAAATTTGATGGCAAGATAGCTGGTGACATTCCCCAAAAAATTGCATCAAAAGTTTGGATGCCACGCCCACCTTTTCCGCCTCCAGCCCCCTCCAAATATAAACAAAAATGCCTGTATCTTTTACAGTTTTCAAGCTGTTGCCACCAAAATTTACATGAAGGTAGATACTGACATCTGACAAAGTTATGCATCAAAACATTGGATGCCACGCCCCCAAACAACGGGACATGCCCCACCGCCCTAAAAAAACCGGAAGGCATGTATCTTTGTCAGTTTTTAGGCTAGAGTCACCAAATTTGGTATGAACATTGGTAGTGACATCCGTAACAGGTGTGCATACAAATTTTGGATGCCACGCCCACTTATACCGCCCACCGCTATATCTCTTTCAGTTTTCGAGCTAGGCTCTTCAAATTTGGTATGATCATTGTTAGTGACATCCGTAACAGATCTGCATCAATGTTTTGGATGCCACGCCCACTTATACCGCCCACCTCTATATCTTTCTTAGTTTTTGGGCTAGAGTCACCAAATTTGGAATGAACATTGGTTGTAACATCCGAAACAGGTGTGCATAAAATTGTTTATGCCACGCCCACTTATACCGCCCACCTCTATATCTTTGTCGGTTTTTGCGCTAGAGTCTCCAAATTTGGTAGGAGTATAGAAAGTGCCATCCGCCACAGATATATGTCATGCCTACCCCTTCTGCCTGATTTTTATACCCAAAGCCCATATATATTACTATTTGCACTAGGAATCCTTAAAACAGCTATGTAAACTGGTATCAAAGTATATCGCAGTCGGTTGCGTCCGACTGCAACGTTTTTACTTGTTTGTTGTGAGTCTGCCTGCCTATACATATATACTAAATAGTGGGATATATTTAAACCCTAGGTGAACATGACACTCAAAGCCTTAATGCAGATCTGTCACTATCTACCTTCCTACCAAATTTGGCATCAGCACAAGATTTGACAAAGCCCAGCTATCTTGCCACAAAATTTGGCGACTCGTACTGCTAAAATATTTGATATATACAATACCATTAAGCAAGATGGCTCTACTTGGAAAATCCACACCAGGAAATATCCTTAAACCGTTACGCAACACGCGCAGCAGTTTATCTGTGTTTTTTTTGCATTACGGCTTAATTTTAATCTGCGACATATCCGGTATTTCTGAACCGATTTTGCTAAATTTAAATGATAACACCTTGTCTGTCGCTCTGAAACAAAGTGTATATTTTGTTGTTAACTCGCTGACGATAAAACCCTTAGCTTTACGGCAGCTGGCGCCAAGTTAATGGCATGAGTCGTAGTGAGTGAACTCCAGCAGAAACGATCAAAAAAAATTACATACATAGGTGTATGTACCCAAAGTAATGGTCAGATCGGTACCAGATTCGGTATGCATGATTGGCCTACATCCTTTGCACGCTATTGTTACACTGATAGAAAATTTCAAGTATTTCGTACTCAAAACCCAACAATCCGAACTTGATTTCTCACTAAGTACGGAATTACTGAAGTAGAGAATGTCGTACTTGATTCAAGTACGATTTTTTAAGTTCGGTTATTCTTGATTTAAGTACTCCTTGAACTTGAATTAAGTGCCTTAAATAGAGAGATGTCGAGAAGAAGAAATTAAGAAAATGCCATAACATACATATTTTTTTACACTTACCGTGACGAAGGTTTGAACCTGGGACCTCTACTCTAGTGAACGCGGCGAATGTCTTATCTGTTCAGCCAGATCCGCAAACAATCCTAGTGCAGCTAATGGATATAAAAAGCTAACATCGCAGCACTGAATGTATAAAGGCGATCGTCTCTCTTTTGAGAGAGATACCGTTACATTTTGTGTATGCGCGAGAGCGATTTTGTATACATTCATTTTTTTTTATAAGTATTTTCTTATGTTATGGTTTTTATTTTCCTGAAAATCTCTGTTTAAAACAGCAACCACGAAATATAAAAACAAAATATATTGTAAAAAAAAAGATATTATGAAATGCCGTAGGTGGGATTCGAACCTGCAACTCGTACTTGAATCGCGAATTTTCGTACTCGATTTTAGTATTTCTGGAAATATACTTGATTCAAGTTCACTTATACTTATTTTAAGAATCTTGTACTTGATTTAAGTATTTTAATACTCATTTCACGTATTTTGTACTTAAATCAAGAATAAAATTCTAGAATCCAAAATACTTGATTCATGTTCATTCGAACTTATTTTTAGCACTGCTTTTTTCTATCAGTGTATGATCCTATATTTTTCGATTATTGATTAAAAAATATATATGAACTTGGGAAATACACTGGTCGGCATATGTATTTTGATAACATTTAAAGTTAAGTCTACGCATAATTTATACTTACTTAATACCATAAAAAGTTTGGTATCAATGGATAGGTCACTTAAATTCTGTTTTAATGATACAATACCCATTGAATGTTTTCAGTTCTTGCAAAGGTCTATTTTCAAAAGCTTTTTCCTGGGCTTAAACAAAGAACGTTTTGATGCAAAAAGTTACTTCAAACAATTCAAATAGTGACTGAAAATAAAAATTTGTTCAATAATCTCTTCGCATGTTTTTTTTATGATTTTATGAAAGTTTCTAAAAACGGCTATTTTACCCTCTTTTTATTAAAAAATTTTAATTTTTAACTTTAAATGTGGTCAAAATATATGTGTTGACGATTGTACCCGAATGAGTGGTCCAAAATCAAAATCAATTAAAATTGCTCAATTAATACTGAATGAAATATTTTGTAAAAAATTTAGTTTTTTTGCTCTTTTTTGGCATATGAACAATAATCTGTCAGTCATTCATTTATAAAAAAAAACAGCTTTCAATATAAAATTAATAAAAACAAGCATCAAGGCTCTAGTCGAGAAAACCCGACTAGGACATACTCTAACCCCATACGTATCGTGTACAGTCATTTGTGTGTATTCTTTCAGTGTCCAATATGGCCAAAATGATAAAATTTCAAACTGCGATATCTTTGGTGTTTTTTAACCGATTTTGATCAAATTTTTTTAAATGTTCATTATTTTATTAATAGTTTGAAACCTCGTTTTTACAATTTTGAAATCCAAGAATTTTTTGCTATCGATCACATGTGTATATCGGGAACCAGAAGTGTTCTCGAAAATTTGAAACAAACTTGATCTGTCTATGGTATAGGAGAGCTTAAGTTTCAAGTTTCAAGTCTCTAGCTCTTATAGTCTCTGAGATCGGCGCGTTCATACAGACCGACAGACAAACGGACAGACAGACATGGCTAGATCGACTCTGCTGTTGATGCTGATCAAGAATATATATACTAAATGGGGTCGGAGATGCTTCCTTCTGTCTGTAACATACATTTGCACAAAATCATTATACCATTATTTACCCATTTTATGGGTTAAGGGTATTAAAACGTTTCTGTACTGTTGACAGACGAAACGTAAAAACTTAACATTTACTTGGTACGCTTGACAAATAAGTTTCTAACAGTGAGTTGAAATTTTAACAGCTATTAACTTTTCACCACGTAGCCGTAACATAAGTGTCAGCAACTTAATATACGGTTGTGACAAATGAAAATGACTCTGCGAAAAAGTCGTTTTAAAAATTTTGCAAGTGCATTGAATAAAATAGAATTGATTGGGGCTGTAAGGGGCAAACCCGTGAATGAAATGATTAGCCGACATAGGAAAATTTTCATAAAATATGTTGGGACTTTGGATCAAATTCTCAAACTAAAAATGTTTCAAAATATCAAATCTTCCGTTGCGCGATCTGGCCATTAAATATGGATTCACCCACGGACGCCTCAGACAACGTTTAATTTTCTTTATTTTCTAAATACATGCTATTGTAACACTCATCTGTCCCTAAGAAAAAATAACAAATCAGTCCCTGGTGTGTCAATTTGACACATTCAAAAAAAATGTAAGGAAAAATATTTTTAAAATTGAAAATATTTATTTAAATAACAAAATTAAAAAATAAAAACAAATATATCTATGAATCGCATTTTTCGCATAGAACAAAGCGATGCTGCGGCAAACTTTTTTCATGCACCTATCGCATTCGGAAGAGTGCAAGTTGGCATTCTTTGCCTGTGGGCATATGTGGCACCTTGCGCGCTTCCCAGTTGGCGTGTGGTGCATCAAACGACTGTTCGTAGATGCATCAGCTTCGGCTTGGACTAGCTGCTCGCCGTCCTGAATCCTACGGACTACCGACAACGCTCTCTCGCCACGTGGTGCCCGTTCCCGTTGGTCGATATGCGGCGTGACTAGGGAGTACCCGAGTTCAATCAAAAAAAGTCGGCCGGATGTTTTTTTTGGATAAATTCCAGTTTGGATTCAATTCCGTAAACAAAATGAATGCATTCAATGCAGATATATCCAGCATATTGCAAAATACTGCGACAGGCCATCTGTTCACTTTGCGTTTGCAGCGATAAGTGCCTACCATCTCATCCACAATGTCGATGCCGCATTTCGTTTTGTCATAAAAATTTATAACTTCCGGCTTTTTTTTCACGTCTTGCTCTCCTATTTGTGTCGATAGATGCATTGTGCTGAGCAACGTAACGAAACGACGTCTCTTCGTTACGTACCAAACCACTGTCGAGTTCAGCACGTGATCGAACACAAATTGGGAATGGTACAGTTTTTTGTTCTTCATGTCCAGTACCAGAGGTGGCAGCTCCTTTCTGTTTTTACGAATAGTGCCAACGGTTGTCATTTGCCTCTGCTTCAATTTTACCGCAAGAGCGTGGGATGTGAAGAAATTGTCGGTAGTTACGTTTCTTCCGTTGAGTCCCTCTGTAAGCTGCAGTACAACCCGTTCTGCCAGGTTTACTTCGCGTGCACAGTTGCGGTTACGACCAATGTAAACATCAACAGCATACACGTAAAATGTTGATGCATCACACAGAATCCAGTGTTTGATACCGTACTTGCAGGGCTTCGACGGGATGTACTGCGTAAACGGACATCGACCACGGTACGGTATTTTTGCCAGGAAGATAGCACAATTTGAGTCGATGTGCCCATTTATCAAAAATTGTCCGAACTGGAGCGAATTTGTCTCGAAAACGTCTCGTCTCACCTCCTCGCATAAAAAGTCGGTATCGCTATCAGTTTCCGTTTCCAAATCCTCGTAGTCGCTGTCATCGTCATCTGAATCAAACGGATCAGTCTGCTCGTACTCTTCGTCGCTCATCACTATATTTCTCGATGCAGACGCCATATTCTTGATTTTTGATATCCTAGTATATTTTTTGTTGGTCCTCTATGGGTTCAAGCTTGAACCAGTTGTGAATTACAAGAAGAAGAAGAAGAAGAAAAAACCTATGCCAACTATTTTGGCAGTACATAGTAGGTAACAGGCAATAAGGATGTTTGTAGGTAGCAGGCAATAGGGAAAAACCACAGTGCCCGTCATTTTCCCATATGTGTCAAATTGACACGCCAGGGACTCTTTAGTAACTTTTTCATTTGCAGCGAAAATAACACTGGAAATATATTTAAATTATGATTTTCTGAAAATGCATAAAAATTCGTTCAGCGAGCCAAAATTTTATTCACATTCGATAAGTAGAAAAGCCGCAAAAGCATTTTGAATCTCAAAATTGTGTCAAATTGACACAAGGGACAGATGCGTGGTAATGGCACTAAGCAAATAAATGCAAAGTTTAGATTTTTCAACATCTATATTACAGCTTATAACGTTTGCTTCCAATAAAAACACAAGTGTGACTGTTTTCGTTAACGTTAATTAATAAAAAACGATTTTAATTACTAAAAAAAACATACATTTCGTTACTCTGGGCACACACTTTTACGGTCTGTTAACAATGTGCATTTACGTTACGGTTGTCTCTTTTTGTTAAGCGTACTAGGCTTTATTGTGTAAGCTGGAATTTCTGATGCATGGTGTTTAAGATTATTCGCCAATTTATTGGTAGAATAAATTGACAAAGTGAAATTGATTTAAGTCAAAAACAAATTATTTTCTCAGTAAAAGTTTTAGTTAAAAACCAAATAATTTAAACAATTTTTTTTACAGAGCATCTTCCCTGGCTGGGTATCTACTGAGATAGTGCCAGATGTAACCAAAGCGCAATTAGGTGATGTTATCTTACAGCCAGACGATGTAGCCCAAGCGGTCATCTTTGCCCTTTCTACGCCGCCGCATGCTCAGGTACAAGAGATAACGTTGCGTGCAGTTGGGGAGTGGTTCTAATAAGCGATTCAAAATTTGGTCGCAATTAATGAATGTTGTTGTAACTGGTTTGAAATTAGTCGAAACAAAAATAAAAGTTGCAGACATAGCAAGCGATTCAGCTCTTTTGTGACTTTTTATACCCTTTTCCCATAAAATGGGTTAAAAGGGTATAATGTTTGTTGTTTTGAGCAAATGTATGTACAGACAGAAGGAAGCATCTCTGACCCCATAAAGTATATATATTCTTGATCAGCATCAACAGCGGAGTCGATCTAGCCATGTCCGTCTGTCCGTCCGTCCGTCCGTCTGTCTGTCTGTCTGTCTGTCTGTCTGAACGCGCCGATCTCAGAGACTATAAGAGCTAGAGAAGCCAAACTTGAAACTTAAACTCTACTATACCATAAGCAGATCAAGTTTGTTTTAAATTATCGATAACACTTCTGGTTTCCGATATACACATGTGATCGATAACAACAAAATCTTGAATTTTAATATTGTCAAAACGAGGTTTTAATATATGAATAAAATAATGAACATTAAAATCAAAATCGGTTAAGAAACACCTGAGATATCGCAGCTTAAAGTTTGATCATATTGGTCACTAGAAGAATACACACAATTGACTGTACGGGTTACATATGGGGTTAAGGGTATGTCCTAGTCGAGATTTCTCTACTAGAGCCTTCTTTTTATACTTTGATACCATAGGTATCATAGTATATTGGGTTTGTGCAATGTCCGTCATGGTGTCTGTCCGTCTGTCCGTCTGTCCGTCTGTCCGTCCGTCTGTATGAACGCAACTTTTTTCGACACCCTTAAAGCTAGAGCCTTGCAACTTTGCAAATATCTTGGTACATGTATTCGTCAGATAAAGTGTTAAATGTAGGGCTGTACGACCTCAGGGGGCCTGGGAAATCGATAACAAGTCGATACACCTCGAAGTGCAAATCGATAAAACACTTATATATCCCACATTTTAGTAGCTAGAGTCACCAAATTTGATGGCAAGATAGCTGGTGACATTCCCCAAAAAATTGCATCAAAAGTTTGGATGCCACGCCCACCTTTTCCGCCTCCAGCCCCCCTCCAAATATAAACAAAAATGCCTGTATCTTTTACAGTTTTCAAGCTGTTGCCACCAAAATTTACATGAAGGTAGATACTGACATCTGACAAAGTTATGCATCAAAACATTGGATGCCACGCCCCCAAACAACGGGACATGCCCCACCGCCCTAAAAAACCGGAAGGCATGTATCTTTGTCAGTTTTTAGGCTAGAGTCACCAAATTTGGTATGAACATTGGTAGTGACATCCGTAACAGGTGTGCATACAAATTTTGGATGCCACGCCCACTTATACCGCCCACCGCTATATCTCTTTCAGTTTTCGAGCTAGGCTCTTCAAATTTGGTATGATCATTGTTAGTGACATCCGTAACAGATCTGCATCAATGTTTTGGATGCCACGCCCACTTATACCGCCCACCTCTATATCTTTCTTAGTTTTTGGGCTAGAGTCACCAAATTTGGAATGAACATTGGTTGTAACATCCGAAACAGGTGTGCATAAAATTGTTTATGCCACGCCCACTTATACCGCCCACCTCTATATCTTTGTCGGTTTTTGCGCTAGAGTCTCCAAATTTGGTAGGAGTATAGAAAGTGCCATCCGCCACAGATATATGTCATGCCTACCCCTTCTGCCTGATTTTTATACCCAAAGCCCATATATATTACTATTTGCACTAGGAATCCTTAAAACAGCTATGTAAACTGGTATCAAAGTATATCGCAGTCGGTTGCGTCCGACTGCAACGTTTTTACTTGTTTGTTTTGGGTTTGTGACTGCCAAATTCTTCTTTTTATTTTGCATGTACTTGTAAAACTATTCAGATCAGTAAAATAGTACATCAGGGCTTCAGAATTTATCCAATTAAAAATTCAGTTTCATAAAATTTCGAATCCGTAGCTTGGATAAATATGTAAGTAAGTAAGTACATAAATAAACAAGTAAAAAAGTTCGTTGTAGTCGGACGCAACCGACTGCGATATACTTTGATATCAGTTTACATAGTTGTGTTAAGGATTCTGTGTGCAATTGGTAATATATGGGGGTTTCGGGTATAAATATCAGGCAGAAGGTTTAGGCGTGACAACCATATCTGTGTCACTCACAATGGGACCACCAAATTTGGTGACTCTAGCCCATAAACTAAGAAAGATATAGACTTTTCGGATTTTAGAAGGTGGACGGTATGAGTGGGGGTGGCATCTTAAATGTTAATGCACATCTTTTACGGATGTCACTTAAAGATGCTAACCAAATTTGGTAACTCTATCCCAAATTCAATATATATTCATGTTTATTTATATCGATTGCATATTCTAAATACCGATATATGGTAAGTTAGTATTCTAAGTACCGATGTTAGTATTAAGTATGTTTTTATCGAAAAAAGGTGCGTCTGGCCACACCAGATCGCTCTGCCTCGCTCTTTTTCCTGTGACGCTGCTATTGAACGCACGCAAATTGCTAGACCGAAATAAGAATCGTGTTAAATAAAAGCGATCGCTAATAAATAGCTGAATAATATAGCGTATTACAACTCAGAAGTGGGATACCCAACTACATTCGGCATTATTTCTGCAGTTGGACAAGATGGGTCTAACTAAAGACAAAATGGCAAACATGCTGAGGACGCGCGGAGTGGAGGTGCCACCGTCGGCAACTCTGGCGCAGCTGCGCAGGTTAATCGTAGAACTAGACAGGCTGTACACTGCCTCGCCACCAAACGCACCCGCTGCCGGTCCGCCATCTGCCAGCACCTCAACAAATGAAAAGCCAGTTGCACTTGTCGTTGACACGACCCTGCCGTCTGCCGTCGGCATATCCATGCCGCCATTAAATGCGCCCGAAACTGCCGTCGCCCCGCCGTCTGCTGTCGCCACGTTTGCTGCTGCCGCCCCGCCGTCTGCTGTCGCCACGTTTGCTGCTGCCGCCCTTCCGTCTGCCGTCGCCCCGCCGTCTGCCATCGCCCTGCCGTCTGCCGCTGCTCAGCTGTCTGCCTTCGCCCAGCCTGTGCTCGACACCGCCGTCAACGAGACACTGCCGCCCACTGTGACGAACGCTGCCGTCGCCCCGCCGTCTACCGTACCACCTGTCGCCCTTCTGCCAGCTGCTTGTCCTCCGTCGTCGGATCTGGATGAGCAACTGGCGGTATTGAGGAAGCAAAAATAAATCCTCGAGCTGCACCAGCAGATCGCAAACTTGCAAGCCAAATTGGGCACCGCCGCTAGTGCATCGAATCCGCGGGTGACGGACAGCAGCGTTATAGAATCAATGGTACCAAAATTTTCTGCGGACGATGCATATGACGTGCACAAGTGGATAGAAGATTTCGAGGATGCGTGTGACATGCTACAGCTGGACGACAGACTAAGGTTAGTCGCGTGTCGGCGGCTGTTGGAGGGCACAGCAGCAGTGCTCGTACGCACAATAACAGTGAGGAGCTACGAGCAGCTCAGAGATACTCTACGTCAGGAGTTCGGGCGAGTGAAGAGTGTCGAGGAGGTGTACCTTGCGGTACGAAACAGGCGCCGCAAGCAAGGGGAGAGTCACCTACGGTACGCAATAGAGATGCAGGAGATCGCTCTGGGCGCGCCACTTCCTGAGTCGGAACTAGTGGACTTAATCATTGAAGGACTGCGCGATAGCTCAGATGCGGTGGGCATGTTGTATGGAGCCAAAAATGTTGCCGATCTGAAGTTGCTGCTGGGAAGGTACGAGCGACGAAAAACCCAAATGAATGCGAGCCGACAAGTGGCTGCCGTCAGTCAATCTCTGCCGAAGCAAGCTGCCATCCCCACACTGCCGTCGAGAGCTGCCGTGCCTGAGATGAGAGAGGTGCGATGCTTCAAGTCTGCCGAAGAATTAGAATTGATCGAAAAGATTGATCATTTACAGATGGTGTCAGATCAAGTGAAAAGCAGTGAGCTTACAAATATTTTCTCCCTCCTCGATTCTGGTAGTCCTTGAAGCTTTATTCGGCAATCGGAAGTGCCACCCTATTATAAATTGAAGAACTGTCCGATAAACTGCAGTGGGTTGGGTAATAGCCGCCTTACGTCCTTGGGAAAGGTTCACTGCGAAATTAAAATACTAGGCCAGCGTGTACTACACACGCTTGATATACTGCCGAACAACGCGACAAACCTTCAAATAATCCTGGGGAGGTATTTTTTTTTAAAAAAACAGTATTACTTTATGTAAAATTTGGAATAAGTATATGAAAGAAAAACTGATACAAATTAAAGAAAATAATGAAGTCAATAAGAAGAAACTCACTGCTAGCAGTTCTAAGATTCACCAAATTTGTATAAACGGCAAGTCAGACTGGTAACATAACTCAAAAGACTGCATTAAAAGTTTGCATGCCCGGCCACCCATTTCGAATCGCCCAGCCCCCCTCCAATCGTGTACTAAAAAAAAGTGTCCTGTATCTTCTGACGTTTTGCTATAGCAAAAATTGACATGAACGTAGATACTCGACATCTGACAAAGTTATGCATCAAACATTGATGCCAGCCCCAGAACAATCGGCAGATATGCTCCAGTCGGTATAAATCCGCCACGTATAGGAATGTCCCTCCGGAACTGTTTTAAACTAGTCACCAACTTTGGAATGAACATTGGTAGTTGACTCCGAATCAGAACCCCCATTTTCTGCCGTGCCCCGCCCCTTATGTCCCAGCCCGAGCGCAATGAGGTGCGCTCAGTTATTTGATGATAGGTTATTCAAATTTGGAATTATCCGAGCATTGTTATTTGGCATCCGTAACAGATCTGCTATCGTGTTTGTCCGAAAAAAATAACACCTTACCAGGAAATCTGTTGATTATCGTCCTTTGAACAAGATTCACTGTTCGTGACCCAAAAATTTTCCGATTCCGTTGCCTTAGAAGGATTGTGTCGACCACTTGGGGGAAATCGTTCTTTACTGTCTTGGATTTGGAAAATGGGTTCCGACCATGTCAACGTTTGCACCCCATTCGATTAAATATATTCTTTATGTCTTGAAAATCCTGATTTGGGGTTATGATGTACGTACGCAGGTCGTTAGCGTCTTTGTAATGCAGCATTGTTTCCAGTTGATTTGTAAATTTGGATGGTGTTTTGAGAAGATGTTTCGGATGATTGGATGGGTCAACTGGTGATTTATATGGATGTTTTCTTAATTGCGTCTATGTGATTTTGAGAGTCGGTGTATCTAGCATATTTGCTGAAGATTCACTTTTAAAAATACCTTAACTTCAGTGAATGGATTATGCTTCGGCTTAAAATATTTGAGTAAAATGCTAGAAGCCTGATTTAGTTATTGTGCAGAACTCGTTCCGGTATTACAGCGAAACCAGCTCATTTTAAGTTTTAATTTGCGGAAGCCTCTGTGATGAAATGGAATTGTGATTTTTGTCTGTCGTCTAGCTTTTTATACCCTTCAACCGTTTAAATGGGTACCCAATTTTGCCAAAATGGTTTTGTGCAAATCCGTATGTAACAGTTACTGAAGGAAAGATTGCCCCATAACGTATATATATTCTCTGATCAGCATCGTGAATCGTTTCCGATCTAGCCATGTCCGTAAACTGATGTCGCCTGTCTGTCTGTCTATTTAAAATCCGAAGGCAGAAACCGAGTTACATTGAGACTAGCTAAGAGCTAGAGACTTCAAACTTAAAACTTAAACTCTCCTATACCATGAGAACATCCAGTTTGCTTTATTTCTCAAAGACCGCGTCCGCCCTCGATATACACATGTGATCGATAGTTAAAAATCTTGAATACCCTCAACATTGTAAATGCCTTAAGGCGTTTTCAAACATATTGGTAAAATAATGAACATTTAAGAAAATCATTGATTGAAATTCGTTCAGCATTAACACTAGAGATATCGTGGTTTGTCCGCCAAATTTGGTCATCTTGGCCTCACTGATTTAAAACACATAAGTAACTATAACCATTGTGTATCGGGTTCAGGTGTTTTATGTCCTCAGTGGATGCACTTACTAGACTAGACACCGCTGCTTATTTGGTTTAAATGAATCTTGATTTTAAATTACAACTGATGCAGAATCGCGTTTAAGAAATTCGTTAAGCGGAGGAGTCTCTTGGAAAACCAAGAGATTGCGGTTTCGAGTTCCAAGATGGTGTCGTGTATGTTTGATCACCGTTACCGACGTGCTCAGTTTTACGTCCCTGTGGAATGTTTAGCAGTGCTTATGATTCTGTCAATTGTTGATTGGAATTTGGGTTTTTTTTGGGTTTGTAGTGTTTTATTACAGATGAAAATTGGGAACATTATGTGGTTTCTTAGAGATTTGCAAATCGTACGTTAACAATTTGGCTATTTGAAAATTGCCTCAAATGCATATACTATCTCCCCTTCCGCTCATAATATTAATGGAATGGCTACCCTGAAGGCATAGTATTCCGAAAATCCCTCTGTCGGGTTTGATACTTTTTATATTGGGGTCTTATGGTACCCTGTGCAGTCCAGCCAGTCTAGGGGAAAAAGTAGTCATTTTTGAGTCGTTATTAATGCCTTTGGCCACGTTAATCAGTGAAGTTGTAGCTGGCAGTTAAATCTGCAGTTCGGAAAGGCGTTTTATACTGTTGAGACAGAGTTTTTTTCTAAAGATGTTTTTAGCGGATTTATTACGTGGTCGTTAAAGTTGCTTATTTCCGTTGTTAAAATGGTTACCAACAGTTCTTAAGCAGTCCCACCATCTAATCCATGTCGAAAATTTGCTGTACGGCACATGGGCCAATGGTCAGTTGTGATCGCGTCAGATGTGTAGGTCTTGGCATTTGGTGGTTGACAAGTTGAGCTCCAGAGTATTCACACCACTTGGATCATTTGCACGAATAGGGGGAAAGGTCTATCGAACATTGAGTTTTTACACTTTGATACAAGGTATCATAGTATATTCCACAACTAAATTTCCACCATCGTGTCTCTCCGTCTGTCGGTGTCGATCAGCGTGGCGTCTGTTATGAGACGCAACTTTTTCGACGCCTTTAGAAGATAAATTTCTTGACAACTTTGTCAACAGCTGATCTCGCAAGATTGCCCTTCAGAACATAGTCAAGTCTCAAGAATATAGTCACAAAGTACTTTAGTAAAAGTCGATCGTCCTCGCCGTTCATTTTGATAAACCTCAAGTTTTTCGTCATCAAACATTTGATACGACGGCTAGAGTAAACAAGAAATTCATTTCAAGATACCGCTGGTCCACATGTCTTCACAAGAAACTCCATCAAAAGTTTGGTATGCCATCCGCGCACCTATGAAGGGCCCCAGCCCCACACAACTTCCATACAACGGGATTAAAATGCCTGAATCTTCTACAATTTTGAAGCTACACCCCTGATCAAAATTGGTAAGCTAGATGCTGACATCTGACACAGATATGCAACACTCCACCATTGTTGGATGCCCTACGTCCAACTATTTAGAGTAAATGGAATCGTGGTCCCTTAAAAAAAACCGAAATGCATGTAACTTCGCCAGTTTTTAAGCTAGAGTCACCAAATGGTGGGCTGATTGTTAGTGACATCCGTAACAGATCTGCATCAAAATTTTGGATGCCACGCCCACTTATACCGCCCACCTCTATTATCTTTTGCGCTAGAGTCTCCAAACCTGGTAGAAGTATAGAAGGTGCCATCCGCCACAGATATGCATCACAAATTTTAATGTCACGCCTATTCCCAAGACTCCCATATATTACTATTTGCACACAAAATCCTTAACACAGTTATGTAAACCAGTATCAAAGTATATCGCAGTCGGTTGCGTCCGACTGCAACGTTTTTACTTGTGCCTTTCATTGTATATTCGTTGGGCTTCTTTGATTGTTGTCATTTCAATGGTGCGAATAGCCTGAATTTCTTTATTTTTGATAAAGGTAGGGCATTTGTTGTCGAAGATGCTGTGCTGGTAATTATGTAGATTGCTCTCTTTACAGTTTATACAGGTTTGGCTGTTGGTGCATTTCTCCTCTTCTGATTTCTTATGGTTGACGATTCCGCAGTCTAGGCACATTTTTTCACTTTTGCAGAATTTTGTAGGGTGTCCAATTCGACCACAATTGCGGCAACGATAGGGTAATGGAATGTATGGGCGTATGTTAACATTTTGATAGCCAATTTGAATATCTGTTGGTAGGTCTATTGAGCCGAAAGTGAGTTTTATTAAGCCGGTTTCTTGCAGTTTGTCTTGGTGTTTTTTTAGAATTTTTTTAACTTCGATAACATTGTCTGTTTTGAGTTCTTGGAGAATAACACTTTCTTGAACTTTGCGGAGGTTATTGCAGTATATGACACCTTTGGAAAAGTTGCGTGTGTTGTGTTCGGACACTTCTACATTTGATGTGTTGTCTAGTGCAATTAGTTGGATGAGTTTTGTTGCTTGTGACATTGTTTTGGTTTTAATTTCGTATGTTCCGTTTGCTAAGAGTTTGCACTCTTCTACTTCGCCACTGCACAAGTTGTCTATTGTTTTTTTAATTTGGAAAGGCGAAAAATTTGCCAGCGTTGTATTTTCATCAGTGCGTTTCATTATTAGGTATTTGGGGCCAATACATGAGTTAGTAAGTAGTTTGGTTTTATCTGTTTTAAACTGCAGGGTATTGGACCTGCTATGCAGGTCCGGTGGGTCCCGCATGTTGCGGTAGTTGTTGTTTTGTTTTTCTGTTTTGGTTGCTTTTTACCGTTGGATAGTTATCAGTAGAATGCTTTGCACTGTGATTTGTTTTTGTAGGTTTTTTGGTTTTTGTCTTGGGTTGTTCTTTTAACGAGTGAAATGAGATAAGCGTAGACACGTCTGCTCTGATTGACTATTTAAATCGAACTGGCAGATATATACCCCAACTACCATAGGCTGCAAAAAGCAAAGATTATGTGTTACCCAGACGGACTAAAAGTAACCGATTATTCTGCTAAAATAACTCTACAGAATTTAGTAGACCATACGGTAAGCCGTATCATAAATGCGCACTCGCAGGCTCTTGAAAATCATGTTTCAGGGGAAAATAATAACAGAAGTTTGACTGCAATTTACAAATGGGGCTGCGATGGAAGCAGTGGCCACGCAACCTATCGCCAGAAGTTTCAAGATGGTGAAACAAGTATGGTCGATCAGCATTTATTTACTGTTTGCCTTGTACCATTACAAGTTCAGCTTGGTTCGACAATATTGTGGAAGAACACGCGAGCTTCATCAACCCGCTATTGTCGTCCAATAAAACTCATTTGTCAGAAAGAGACAAGTGAATTAATAACTTTGGAGACTGACAATGCTGAAAGCCAAATAACGTCGATCAAGCCAACACTGACCAGCTCATATACCATACTCCATGAATTTCATCTGACGATGGTGGATGGTAAAATATTGGTGTTCTAGCAGAAGCATCCACACAGACTTGTGGAATTTGTAGAGCAGTACCTAAAGACATGAACAATTTTGATTTGGTGAAGCGTTACCCGGTTGACTCAGATCTATTGAAATATGGCTTATCTAGTCTTCATGCGTGGATTAGATTTTTTGAATGTGTTTTACATTTATCCTACAGACTTTCCATTAAAAAATTGCAAGTTCGCGGCACAGACAAGCCGGAGGTGGAAGCTAGAAAATTAAAAATACAGTCAGAACTAAGGAAAGAAATGGGCATTTTAGTGGACATACCAATGGCTGGTAGTGGCAACACCAACAATGGTAATACAGCTAGTCGATTTTTCAGCCAACCTGATTTGGTATCACGCATCACAGGAGTTAGCGAGGCACTCATTTATAATTTTAGTGTCATTTTACGTGCATTAACTTGTGGCTATGAAATCAATATCGATGCATTTAGTTCATATGCCATGAAATCAGCTGAAATGCTTATCGACTTGTATCCATGGTTTTATATGTCATCATCTGTCCATAAGATATTAATTCATGGTGCAGACATCATAAAGCATGTGGGTCTTCCTATTGGCATGATGTCTGAAGAAGCCCTGGAAGCCAGGAATAAGGATTGCCGGAATATACGGGAGAATCATTCTCGAAAGAACAATAGATTTAATACAATGGTAGATGTTATGCACGCATTACACGTGTCTTCTGATCCACTAATAACATCATTGTCTAAAATGTCAATAAATTCGGTTAAATCTATTAAATTTGATAAAGTTGTTGCTGGTCTTTTAATAAATTTCCCACATTTAAATAATGATTCTGAATCTTCAGATTCCGAATAATAGTAGCGAAAAATAAATAGAAAACAAACTCATTAGTTAAAATGTAAATTAAAAAATAAAACACTTAAAAATTAAAAAAAAAAAAAAATGTGAGCATTTATATTGTTGAATATGATTTTTTTTAACATTTGTATGGGAGCTATAGGAAATACCAAACGAAGGACATTGAAATTTGGAGCATATACGTAAAATGGATTAAAAACTGTAAGTACAAAGTTTCATTTAAATATCTATCAATTTACTAAAGTTATAAAGTTAATTCTGCTAGCAGAGCTATTGGACCCACTGTGCAACGTCAGCAAAATATACTGAGAAAGATAACCTGTAACCTGGAACGTCTAAAGAAAAACGTACTAAAGAAGTAATGTTGTCTCGAAGAAGTTCAACCCCAATGGATAAATTGATAGATCTTGTGAAAGGTAAGGCAACCCATAAGTGAAGTGTATGCCTGCCTGCAACAAGCAACTAGGAAGACATATTTAAGCTTTAAACTTAACTTAACTTTCATTGAAAAAAAGTACAGGCATCGCTCACCGAATGAGAGGAACACTGTGAAAAATTTGCTATTAACATCGAAGAGATCGATGATCTTCAGTGGAGTGTAGAAAGTTTATCAAGTCAATTGAAAAGAAGAATTAGTGACATGCACAAAATTTAAGACGAAGTTCCGGAACTACGCAAAGTGAATCTTCCTTATTTAAATGGAAGACCCAAAGAGTGGCCAACATTCTTCAAGCTGTTCTCCGAGGTGATTCATAACACATAGTATTGGATATTAGTATTTTAGTTTTGGGTATTTGGTATTATTTGAATATGTAAGATGGTCACACAGATAAAAATGGTGAATAAAGTGGACAAGACGCAAGTATGAAACAGCGTGCAGATTTATTAATATAAATACACTACAAATTGGCGACGAGTAAAAACGACGGTCTAAAACAAATAATTCAACCCATCAATATGGAGCGCAGCTGCAAATGCAGATTGTAAAAGAAAGACAAATATCTTGATGTCACATGTTACTGCAAATTTTGATTTACCAAAGAGGTTAGAATATATGTAATACATATATACACACACCAACATGGCGACACCCGAAGTAAAATCACCAAATTTTTATCAAATGTTCAACATAGCAGAGTTTGCACCAAATAGTGAAACATTTTGCATTTGAAAAGAAAAGTTGGATATACACTTTTGTGAAGTTAACATAACGGAGGAGAATGCTAAGAAATCCACATTACTATGATCAATTGGAGCAGGTCCGTACAGTGTATTACACAGTCTTTGTAGCCCTGACTCTCCAGTATCAAAAACGTATAAGGAACTTTGCGAAATTCTTAAAACGCATTACACCCCACCAACAATTGTATTTCGTGAACGCAAGAAATTTCACACCGCAGCCAAATCAGATGCTAAAACGGTAGCAGAATGGTATGCACGAGTAAAACAATTGGCATTGAATTGCAAATTTGGCGAGCATTTAGAAGCGTTTGTTTTAAATCAGTTCATCATGAGTCTCCCAACTACGATCTTCGAGAGAATCTGCGAAGAAGATGAAAAATTGTCATTGGCAAATGCATTAAAAAGGCAATGATAATAGAAACGAAAATGGCAACGAAGAAAACAGAAGACAGCATACATTTCATAAAAGGCACAAGAAACGGCGGGAAGCGAGCAAACGAAAAGAGGGCATAGCGACATAAGATCGACGACATAAGTTCGCCGTTTTCAAAACGACATAATATCGCGCGATCTTATGTCGTTTTGAAACGACATAAGTTCGCCGAGAAAAAAACGACATAAGATCGCCGAAAAATTGTACTGGCGAACTTATGTCGTCGATCTTATGTCGTTCCCCGAAAAGAGACACAACGAGAACAGCAATCGAAGTTTTAAAAGCACTGGAAAGAAATCAGCTGGCAGCGATGATGATAACGATAATGGCAAAGGGAAGAAGCAGCACAAATGTAAACATTGCGGTTGGAAAAATTACAAATCAGATGATTGCAAATTTAAAGAGTGCACTTGTCATTCATGTGGGAAAATTGGACACATAGCATCAATATGCAGATCAAAATCGCAGAGAACAGTAAATTATGTATCAAATTCAGATGATAGTTACATTTCAAAGAGTAATTGTTTTGATTTTTCCATTTACAGCGTGGCTTCAAAATCTTCTTCTGGTGGAGTTTATTTGCTGAATGTTGTAATTGATGGATGTTCGACGAGTATAGTTTGCGATACCGGAGCACCATGCACATTGGTTTCAACTTCATTTTATGAAAGTTTATCAAACAAACAACCAATTAGAAAATGTCAAGTCCCATATGTTAGTTACAATGGAGATGAAATTAACGTACTTGGTGAGTACGATTCAACAATTGAATATCGAGGTGTTTCAAAACAAATAATTGTTGTTGTTGCTAGAACTAACAGTCCACCTTTGCTTGGCAGGACGTTTTTGAGAGCATTTAATTTTGAGTTAATGCAAGTTAATCATTTAAAAGAGCAGCATTCACTTATCACTGATCAGATAAAACTAGAGTTTGCAGAAGTATTTCAACCTAAATTGGGATTGTAAAATATTAGTAAAGTTTCATTATTACTTGAAAATAACTCTGTTCCGATATTTTTTAAACCAAGACCTTTACCATTAGCATGGAAAGAAAAGGTAGAAGAAAAATTACGAAGTCTAGTACGAGAAGGAGTATTAGAACATGTCGATAATTCTGAATGGGGAACGCCTTTTGTCCCGATATTAAAACCAAATGGTGACATTCGTATTTGCGAAAGATTATAAAGTCACACTAAACAAATCATTAATAGATGTCAAGTATCCGTTACCCAGGATTGAAGACATTTTTGCAGCACTTACAGGAGGAGAGCTGTTTACAAAACTTGATTTGACTAATGCATACAATCAGTTATTGTTAGATGAGAAATCTCAATTGCTGTGCACATGGAGCACACACATAGGATTATTGAAAGTTAAAAGATTACCTTTTGGAATTAAATAAGCGGCAGCTATTTTTCAGAAAACCATGGAAAGTTTATTTCAGGGAATTCAAAATGTTGTGGTATATCAGGATGGTATAACCATCACTGGAAAAAATCTTCAAGAACACATTTTCAATTTAAAGGCAGTATTGAATAAGCTAAAATCAGCTGGATTAAAAGTCAATAGGAGCAAATGCGAATTCTTTAAATCAAAAATTTGTTACTTAGGATTCACTATAGATAAACATGGTTTAAGCAAAAATAATGATAGAATATCAAGTGTGTTATTAGCACCAAGTCCAAATATAGTTTCAGAATTAAGAGCATTTACAGGTATGGTAAATTATTATTCCAAATTCATACATAACTTTGCACAAATTATGAATCCGTTATATGAATTGTTACGGAAAGACATAAAATTTGTTTGGAATTCAAATTGTCAGAAATCGTATGAGCGTATTAAAAGTGAAATCACATCAGATCAGCTGTTAGTTCATTATGTTCATTATATTCGCAGTTCATTACCACATATAGACAAACGCATGTCAACCCTTTCTCTACCTACATGAACGCACACAAGCATTCTTAGATCTTGACACAATGCACTCGTAAATACTCTTTTTGAATTTATGTGCATTCTTTAACATATAAACAGTAGCTGCGTTGACAAAGTTACTTACAAGTGTCATAGAAGAAAAAAATGTTAGAAAGAGTAGAAAAAGTAAAATATCAAAAATCGCTTCGAAGCCAGAGACCGAGAATATGAAAACAAATGCTGACGTATACACACACATACATATATATGTATGTAGGTATATATACGCTCTTGTGTTGTTTTTGCTAATTTTCGGCTAGGTCCACTTGAAGCAGATCACAAGCAGACGCACTGGCAAAAGCGTGCATATGTATATACATATATATGTATGTGTGTATACATACATAGGATCGCTGGCCTAGCAGCGCATACATAAAGGGTGGGTTTCTTGTTGTGCTCGCAGCGAAAGCCAGCGACACAAATTGTGTTGCCAACTCTCACTTCAAGAAAGTAGCTGAAGCCAATGTTAAAAATAGCTGAAAATAGCAAACTTTTTTTAAAAACTAGCTTAAAAAATAGCAAAAAAAAAAATAGTGACGGCAAGCGCGTAAATTTTGCAATCGATATGCAATAAACAGGGCTGCTGGTATTCGCTATCGAGATGCTAGATAGTTTAAAAAAATACATTGAATGTGACCAAATGCAAGCGTCTAAATTAACTTACAGTAGGAATTAGGTATTAAATAGTATATTTTTCGAAATAGCTGAATAATAGCTAAATAAGTTGAAAAATAGCCAGAATTGCAGGCACCTGCAAATTTCAAGAGTCTTCGGCTGACGACGTCTGAAAATAGCCAAATCTGGCTAGAAAATAGCTGAATTGGCAACACTGGACACAATGCCTTGTAATTTCCTAGCGCCACGCTACGCCTGCAAATTGAGCGGCGCATTGCGTTCGGCTGGCCTCTCTCAACACCCGAGAGAGACGTGGCGCCAGGCTTCCGATAGTTTTAGTTCACGTGAGTATGAGCACTTTGACGAGTCTATTATATATTTTGTCGGTGTTATAACCCAAAGTTACCAATAGTATTAACAACAGATGCTAGCAGCAGTGCGGTTTCAGGCATATTATCACATAGGATCGACAAAGAACTAAAACCAATAGCGTATGTTTCAAGATCATTCTCGAAAAGCGAAAATAATTATAGTACGTTAGAGAAGGAAGCGTTAGCTATAATATTTTGTGTTACAAAGCTAAGACAGTATTTACTGGGGAATAAATTCATACTACGCACTGATCAAAAACCTTTGCTAGGTATATTCGGTGAAACAAAAGGATTACTTTTGATGGCTTCAGCACGTATTCAGAGATGGGCAGTTATATTGTCAGGTTTTGAATATACAGTAGAACATGTTAAAGGAACATTAAATATTGTCGATTGACTTTCAAGAATGCCACAATGTAATCATGCCAAAGACGTAGAGGAATTTAATTATGTGAATTGCATACAATCGAATAATATGTTTAAAATAAGTTTTAGAGACGTAGCTCGTGAAACAAGGAGAGATTCTACGTTAGCAAAAGTCAGTGATGCTATTAAAAATGGTACAATTTCAAAATTAAAGTCAAACGAATTTTCAGCTTATATAAGCAAGCCAAATGAATTAACAGTAGAATATGACTGTATTCTATGGGGTTACCGTGTAGTTATTCCGACGAAACTCAGAAAACAAATACTTGAAGAATTTCACAAATCACATTTAGGTATAGTTAAAACTAAAATGTTAGCAAGATCATACATCTGGTGGCCTGGCCTTGACTTAGGAATTGAGAGAATGATTAGAAATTGCATTCCTTGTCAAGAATTGCAACCAAGTCCAGAGAAAAGTTTACTCATTCCATGGAAATCAACTGACACAGTTTGGAGTAGAGTTCATATCGATTTTGCAGGACCAATAAGAAATTATTATTTGTTCGTTATCATAGATTCTTATTCAAAATGGGTAGAATTATACAAAACAAATGAAATAACGACAGCGTTTACCATAAACAAATTAAGAGAAGTATTTTGTCGATATGGTTTAATAAATACGTTAGTAAGCGATAACGGAAGACAATTTATGTCTGCAGAATTCAAAATATTTCTAAAGAACAATCATATTAAACACACATTAACTGCACCAGGACAACCATCAACGAATGGGCAGGCAGAAAACTTTGTTTAAACAATAAAAAAATCTATTTATGCAAGTTTAAAACAAGACGAAAAATGTGAATTTGACACTATTTTAAACAGATTTTTAATTGATTATAGGAACACTATACATTGCACGACAGGAGAATCACCAGCGAAATTATTTTTTGGTAGATCATTAAAAATTAGGTTTACAATTTTAAAACCACCAATGATATCTGAACAAATATTAAAGAGCAAAATTAAGCAACACAGAAGTATATCAGATTATAAGGGTAAAAGAAACATAACTTTTTCAAAGGGTCAGAAAGTAATGGTTAGAGATTACAAAAATCCTAATAAGCAAAGTTGGACTCAAGCAACTATAAGTAAGCAATTAGGCCCTCGTGCATGTTGTTGTGTTTTAGCCAGAGGTCGCAATAATCGGTCTCTCTCGTGCTTGTTGTCAGAAAACAACCGCTCATTCACTGACACGATGCGTAACTGTTGCGAAAAAACACACAAACTTCGTTCTTCTTTGGCTTGCTCTTCGCTCAACCGCCGACCGCTTTTGGTCGCTCGCTCGGCTCAGTGTTCACTCGAGACCTTTTCGGTCGTAAAAACTCGACAAATGGTCTTTTGCGCATGTATGTATGCATGTGAGTTGCGCGTGTGGATAGCTAGGCGTGGATGGGCAAAACAAAAGAAATACGCATATGCACACAAATGAGCGCCATATCACCTTCTCCCTTCCTCTTTAATGCTTTGCCTGTGACGAAATTCTAAGGCAACAACATAAGGCAAACGCAACAACAAAAATAAAAACCATTTTTGCTGACTTTTTCCTTGCTTCGCTCACCTACTGACTCTCAGTAGCTGAACAACAACCGGTTCTGTTCGCTTCGCGCGGTCAGTAAAAGACCGACTCGTGTTGCGCTCAACCCGTAACCGAAGAGCGAGAACACGAAAGAAACGAAAAAGAGGGGGCTGGTCAGACACTAAGCGATGCCGTTTCATTTTTTTCGGTCTTTGTTGTGAGCAGACCGCGCAGAAAATTTTGGTTGAGCAGATTTTGCGACCTCTGGTTTTAGCTCATAATAATCGTGAAATTAAAAGACATTTAGATCAAATAATAAATGAAAATATGGAAAACAATGATTAAGTCAGTTTATCCAAAGATGCAAATGAAAATATTGAGATTGAAAAAAATGTTACTGAAAATGAAAACCAGATCTCTAATCAAGACGACATCAATGTACAACCACAGCAAACAGCATCTCCAATCAGAAGGGATTTGAGACCACGTGAAGGAGGGAGAGTTGTCAAGAGAGTTGTAAAGAATGTTAACAAATAATGAAAATTGAACTTTATGTAAAGAAGTAAATATGTAACCAGAATTATGTATAATTTTATACAACACGAACAATACATACATTTAAAAGGTTAATAATCTTAAGAACAAATCAATTGTAATCGAAGAACATATGTACATATTTTTAATACCTTGTAATGTTTATATTGTAAACAGCACAAACCTAAAGAGGGGCGTGTTGGATATTAGTATTTTAGTTTTGGGTATATGGTATTATTTGAATATATAAGATGGTCACACAGATAAAAATGGTGAATAAAGTGGACAAGACGCAAGTATGAAATAGCGTGCAGATATATTAATATAAATACACTACACATAGGATATCAGCAACACTACCTAAAATCTTGCCTTCAGGGAGAGGCCATTTATTAATAGGATCAGCAGCTAGCTAGAATGCAGCGTTGGAGCTTAGAGGCAAGCACTTCGGAAATAAGCGAAACATATTTGCTAAGTGCGTAAACAAACTACTGGACTTGAAACTGCTGTAGAACCATGATGAAGGCAGTATCCGGAAGTTCTTGGAGTACTTCAGCGATTGAGCGCATCTACATTATTAAATAAAAAGGTCAAGTCTCTAATGATGCGGATATTTTATTCAAAAGTCATACAACTTAACGAGCAACATGTAAAGAAGGATAGTGAAATTCAGTTTATGCCTAGTGTGCTAGAGTTTTACAACTCAGTAGACTCAGTACAAAAACATGCCATTAAGACAGAAGCCAAGAAACAAGCCATAAAAGATGCCGTTTTTGCCATGGCTGGCATGCATTAAAGACTGTACAAAAGTTTGGACATGCAGTCGATGCTTAAAGGCTCACATGAATCTGCTTTATAAGGAAGCAAATTATAAAGAGACCATCAGCAGCAGTTTCCTAAAGGAAAAACACGTAAGAAGGCTCTAGTCGAGAAATCCCGACATGTGTTTTAACCGATTTTGATCAACATTTTTTAAATGTTCATTATGTCGCAAGCCAGGCCCTAGATTTGGCATCCGTATCTCCATATAGTTGCTATTATTTGTTTGTAAAATATCACTTTGTTAGCTAGTGACAATTTACCCCGCGGAACTCAACAGAGGTAATTCTCAACAAATCTGGGATGATGTGGTCAGCTGTATTCCTACCAAATTTTGTGACTATAGCTCAAAGACTGTAATATATTACTAAAATCTCGTGTTTCGTTACGCAACAACAACAAGCAAACAACAACAAAGCATCCTCATCTCTTAATGTTTTATGCATTTTTCTATTGGCTTTTAGCTAAAGGCAAGAAGCTTTTGCAATTCGGCAGCTATTTAGTTCTTTTCGATCGCTTGAAATTTCAAGTCGAGGCACGGTATTCGACCACCTGCCAAATCGTTTTAAACATTGTATAACAACTCAATTCGGAGCTTACAATAACTAATTAACATTATTAAACTATTTTTATTATATATCCCACATTTGAGCAGCTAGAGTTACCAAATTTGGGGGCAAGATAGCTGGTGACATTCCTCAAAAAACTGCATCAAAACTTTGGATGCCACGCCCACCTCTTCCGCCCCCAGCCCCCCTTCAATTATAAACAAAACTAGCTGTATCTTCTACAGTTTTGAAGCTATAGCCACCAAATTTGGTAGAAAGGTAGATGCTGACATCTGACACAAATCATCAATCAATACATCAAAATGTTGGATATCCCTAAAAAAAAAAACCGAAATGCATGTAGCTTCGCCAGTTTTTAAGCTAGAGTCACCAAATTTGGTGGGAACATTGTTAGTGAAATCCGTAATAGATTTTCATCTTTTTGGTTTTGGATGCAACGCCCACTTATACCGCCCACCTCTATATCTTTCTCAGTTTTTGCGCTAGAGTCTTCATACTTGGTAGGGGGTTATAGGGTGCTATCAGCCACAGATATGCATCACAAATTTGGATGTGACGCTTACCCCTGCTGCCTGATATATATACTCAAAACCCCCATATATTACTACTTGCACACAGAATTCTTAACACATTTATGTAAACTGGTATCAAAGTATATCGCAGTCGGTTGCGTCCGACTGCAACGTTTTTACTTGTTTTTATACATCTAATGCTCATTTATATTCTGAGATGCCTAAAATCGCACAATATTATTTTTGCATAGCCGCTCAAAATGCGAATGTAGAGAGTCGTTTCGCTAGTCACGCATCAATGGACGAAAGAAAGAAACTCGCTAAGCAATAATAATACTCTTGAATTAGTTATTGTTAGATTTAATAAGTTAACTCAACAATTGAAATGCAATGCGGGCGAAAGCCTCGATTTATTCATTAATGGATTTAGACTAAAGAATACAAATTATCATAACTTTGAATGAAGTGTTCGGCCGCCATCTGTGCTGTCAGCGACTCAGCCGCTGCTGCCCTGAATGCTGATAACGCGCCTCGTGCGCGGTGCTATCCTGTTGCGACATTCGCCAAGTGCAATGCACTTGGAACGCTGACCATAATTGCTTAGGCGGCAGCATATCGTTATGGGTTAACAAATCAAGACCAACCGTTCTCGGTCGCGTTCAATCTCTCCAAAACCCTGCTTATTTCTCGCGAGTTGCGGCGCTCAGCCGCCTGCCGGTGGAACCAGAAGATTTCAACTCCCACGATGCAAACCAATAGTATTGCGACGATTAAAAGCGCCGATTGACTGCCAACTGCAATGCAATCCTTAACCTCTTTAATGCAATGGAGGTTGTCCTCGCTCAGTCGATGGATGTCGGGAGACAGGATCATGTCGTGTTCGCTGATTTTAAGCAATGAGGATGCCGCCACTGCTGGGAAACGACTCTGTACGCCGCTGCGATTGACGTATCGCGTGCCGTTGGTGGTGGCGTGCGCCTTGAAGGAGACGAGATTTGTTCCGTCAGCTCTTGTCGCGGCGGAGTCATCATATGAGAGGTTCGCACTGCGGTCGTTTATGATAATTATGCCGTCCTCCACTGTGGTGACAAGCTCGAGGTGGCTCGGTTGCGTCTGATAATGGGCTGTGCCTCCAGCATGGATACTCTGCTCGCAAGTGCTGCCTTTCGCCTGCCTTCAGAATTTGCAATTGTTGTTTGCGAGCAATTAGCTACAGCCAGAATCTGGCCGTCGCAATCAGCCACAAAATTTTCGTATTTCATTATCTTCCTGCATATCTTACTAATGATAGGAAATTTAATTACAAAATTGATTAAGTTATTCTAACGTTCTACTTTTATCTTCCTGCAATGCTTACTTATGATAGGAAATTCAATTACAAAATTGATTACGTTATTCTTACGTTCTACTTTAATACTAGATACTTTCAATACTATATATCGGTAATAGGGGTCCCTGTGATTTGATCAGTGAGAATACTTGCAAGATCTGAGTGATCGGTAATTGTCGGATCAATTACGTTACCTTTAACAAGTGTCAAAGTAAGCATAAGGTTACCTCCTTCTGTTATCTACATTCTGTTTAATTTAATTTAATTTGTTTATTTTTAAAAATAAGAATTTTGTTTTAGTGTTCGTGAGCTGATTAATTTTTTCCTGTAGTCTAGAGTTTATATTTATTTGTCTATTGCTTTCAGTGACCAGCTGCGTCTGTGTAGTCTCTATCTTTTTAGGTCTTCCGCGTCCGGGATACTCGCTACCACCTGAAAAGCTGTTCCTAAAAAGTCAAGACTCCTTGCCTTGCGATGATGCACATCGAGTGCGGATAACATGTCCAGTAAATGTCCGGTGCCTATTACCAACAATTTCCGCATGTGATAGTGTGTATCGTCAAAGTTATTCTAACGAAATTAAAAATCTTTGCGATTAGTCACATGTTAACGGAGGTTGTCCTTGTGGACCACCCTCCCCTTAGTGAGGACTGTTGTCCCCAAGTCCGCCTCAACCTTTTCTTCTATGCAAAGGGGCGAAAGCTTGTTACCTAACCTGCGGCTTGTCTTCACTTGGACTTTCTCGCTTACTTCGAAGACCCTATTCCGTCGCTTTAGATTTTCCCTGGGTTCTGCCTTATCTAAGCCTTATAAATCCTATTACTGACAGCCTGGGTACACTCTAGCGGTTTGGCATGTAAAATGTCCCTTGGTCTTTTCCCCACTACTGAGTGAACCGAGTTGTTGTATTCGATAGTAGCTTGCAATATGAGGTCAACTGTGTTGACAATACCTCTCTGAAGCTGTAAACACCTAGCAATCTCTAATAGGGTGCTATGGAAGCGTTCCACTTGCCCATTGGAAGTGCTATGTAGGGTAGGTGCGCTTATCACGCTTACGCCGTAGCTATTCAGCAACAACGACCTGATAGTCTCTGATTTGAACGCGAGTTCATTGTCGCAGTACACCTGCTATGCCCTTGGGAAAATGTTCATTAACACTAAAAATGGCGGTCTCGTATCTTCTATGGTTCGAGGCGCGAAAGGCTGGACAACCGCGAACTTTGAGAACTTGTTAAGGCAGGTAAGGAAAAGTTTCTTGTCTGTGGAGGAAAGGTCGATGTGTAGCATTTCTCCGGTTTGAGTATGTATTGGCGTCTGGCCAAGTTCCCGTTTCTTTAGGTGCCTGTCGTACTTTGCCTTTGAGCAAAATTTTGCAGTTTATGACCACTTTGTTAGCTATTTCAGTCATCTTTGGAAAGTAGTGTTACCTCATGATTTGTTTTACGTTTTCTTGGGCTGCTCTATGTGCCCGATGGTGTTCTGTGGTGATGATTTCTCTTCTATCTTTCATGTCGAACACGTCGGCTACAAAGTTTTTGCAATGTCAGAGCTTTGTGGCAGGGAAGGCGATCACCAACACGTTCTAAAAGCTAGCTCAGGTCGGGAGACAACTGATTAACCTGTCTCCACAGGGGTGGCTTTATTAGTGAAGCTTATCAGATGGCGAATTTTCTCGCTGAAAATTGAAAAACTTCTTATAAGCGGGAAGTGCACTTCTTCTAGCACTATCTGGTTACGGAAGCAATTCAAAGGCCTCTCTGTCGAACTGGTTGTGTAGAAAAGGGACGATTTACTGTGGATAGTGGCCGCATCAGATTCTGGTTTGCCATGGTTACCCTGGAGGGCAAACACGTTCCGACGCGCGACAGCTACATGATTTTCTTCACCTGGTTTATAAAAAGGCTTTACCCCTGTTTTTATTAATACGTAACTTCCAATTCTTGATCTTTGCATTTGGGTTAATTTCCGAAACGGAAAATGTCAATGGGTAGGTGGTCAGTGAATATGTTAATATCTCTGACCCCGTACAGGAAGAGTCGTAGCTTCCCCAGAGCCCAGATGGCAAGCAACTCCCGCTAATTAGTAGCGTAGTTGGCCTCCCAATCTTTTAATTTCCTAGATATCATTGTTACAACACGGCACCTATTTTATAGGCTGAAGCGTCAGTGGTCAAATCAAATGGTTTGTTGTAATCAGGGTACATTATTATAACGTCTTCGGATGCCAAGACGTTTCTCAATTTTTGGAAAGCGTTGCACTGGGCCTCATTGAACTTTACCGCGACCTTTTTCGATCTATACTTGCTATTTGACCCGTTTTCATCTTTTAAGATATCGGATATAGGTTTGGCTATTGCTGCAAAATCTAGAATGAAGCAGCGGTAAAAGCGTTTTAAGCCCAAAAATGACCTAGCACCAAACACCGTGGTTGGCTCAGTATACTAAAGATGGCTTTTACTTTTCCGGATCCGATTTGGCTCCGTCTTTGGTCACTATGAAGCCGAGTTATTATACTTTTTGGCAACACTTTTTGAGTTGAGCTTTCTTAAGTCCATCACTTAACGTTTATTTCTATTACCCAACATGTCTGTGCCTTTTTTGTCTACCACCTAAACCGGGTTGTTATCGTTTGTTATCGTATTGTAAGGTAGCGCCTCGTTAGAGTCCGCAAAAGCCTTATTGTTCCGGTGAAGTCTCGGCAGAAAATCTGGTGCGTCGGTTTCTTTGTTGACGTTCGCACACTTATCACGCCCTTTTTTATCACGCCCTTTATAAGGCATAGGACTGCACCCACCTGTTTAGGCAGGTCTAGTCCTATGATTTCGTCGAATGTTGACAGTGAATCAAGTAAGAAAAAAAGCGTTGCTCCCCAGGATGGGCAACTTAACTCTGTTGGCAATGTTGTTCGACCCGTGGATACAGTGAACAACGAACGAGGACTTGACTGGGACAACGCCTTTAGCAATCCGTGCGGCTTGATATAATAAAAATTTCATGTCCACCCTCGCTGTTCTCCGCCGGATACACGGCAGCAGGGACCTTCCGCTAAAAAATTAGCGTTATCGCTTCCATAGTCCGGTCCGTTTTATCTTCTATCTCTGCTGCAGCTTCTCAAGCTGCGTCGGCGTACTTCACGCCGTCCTCTGTACTCGCTTGGATATGGTCTATCCTTTGTATACTTTGAACCGTTTCTCTGTCTGAGCTTGTGGCACGTTTATTATTGCCGTTAAATCTGCCTGAGCCTCGCTGATAATTTGTGTTTTACCTAAACTTGGATGATGACGGGTCTACCTCCATGGGGACTGGAGCACTATCGGTTCCCTCGATGGGATGGGCTCTATCAGCCTTTGGGGCTAAGTGTTTTTCAAAGTGAGGGTTTTTTACCCTGATTACCTTGGGAAGATTGCTGGTGTTTTCGCCCTTGTAGGCGCGGTTCTGCCCGACCTCTTTCTTCATGACCCCTGGCAAAACTTGCTGCAAAGACTTATCTTTCTTGGTTTGCCTCGACCTCCTGAGCTAAGGCAAGCGCTGACGACATATCCGGAGGATTGCCGCAAACAGCACGTCACGAACAGTAATAAATACGCGAAGCGCATCATCCCTGAGCTTTTCGCACATTCCCATGGCCAAGGTCTTGTCATAAGCCACTTGGGCTTTATTTGTCAGCAAGGTGAGTTTCTTCTCAACTTCATCATAGAATTGTAGGATAAACATACCACCCTGCTTTTTCGTGCCCATCTCCTGCTCAATTACATGGATGAGTCGCTTGTCACTGTAAGAAAAGTCAAGCCTTGATATGGAAGCTTCAAAGATTAAAGGCGTGTAAAATGACGCGAGTACTGCGTTTGCCGGGCTTCGTATCTTACTTCTAATAATTATGATAGCCTGGTAATAGCGAGAGCTACCATTGTGTACCTGTAAAAGGTGTGTGTGTGTATTGTTAGCATCCAGTAAAACTGACTGCTTAAATGTAGTCGCAACTGGCACTTGTGAACTACGGAGAACTAATGAATGATTCTTGTAAGTTGTAAGAATACACCGATTTTATTGAGGTAAAAGTCACAATATTTAAAGGTAAAAATAGCTTAGCTTACAGGTGTGTGTGTTGTCAATTAAAATTAGGTTAATGTGTATTCAGCAGTTGCATGAAATGCAGACTAGCATATTTCGCAACTACCGGGTTGGCTGACCGTTACAATTGCGACACATATTTTACAATGTCAGCGATATTCTGTGTGTTCAGCAATAATGTGGTATTGTTTACAATTTATTGTGTCAGTAGGTTTTGTGTATGGTCTTGACCTATTTAAGTAAAATGCTAACTGTGCTACAATTTGTTTTTAAGTAACGTATATGCGCACAAACATTCTCCCGGGCGTTGAAGCGGTGTTCATCCATCATCTAGATCCAGCGTAAATCGTCTTGGGGATGCTGAAGGTTCTTCTTTATTGAGATTTGCCAACTTTACTTGTAGGTCGTCCAGATCCTTGTCGTTTTGTGCGTTGTACTCCGAGATGTCGAGAGTTGTCTCTGGTACCTTTGTGATGTTTGCCTTGATAATGTCACCAAAGTACAACAGCGTTGTTGATCATCTTGTGTAAGTCCCATGAATTGGTCCCTGTGGTTGTTAAAAACCTATAATGGGTGTTTTTAGCTCGAACACATGAGTATCGGTGGCTGTGCCTTCTGTTCGCATAATTCTGTAAAGTTTAATTACATTGGATGATGTCACGGGTACCATTTGATCTGGTGGCAAATGATCCCGTATTTGGTCCAACTGATCCCTTAATTATTAAGGGGATGCCAACATTGTGCTTATTGTATGGTGGCGAACTCCAATATTTCGGATTTCATACGCTGAAGAGATGCTGCTAGCAATGTCAATTGAGTTGTCAATGCCAAGTAGTTTTCTGTAAGACGTGCGCCCGTGTACTTTCCTCTGCTTTGGCTCATGGCAGCTACTTTTTGTTCAAGTAGCCTGAGACGCTTGTCCGAGGTTGTCCTTGTTTTCTTCTCAACGTTAATGATTGAGTCGTGTACTGGGGTTTGATTTTTTAGCAGTGTCAGTAGAAATTCCTCGTTTGTTTGCACCTTCTTTATGACCTTAGTCATTTTGCTAGCATAGTCTAAGTCTAAAACTCCAAACAGACTGTTCGCAATATTACCCACTGCGTCAAATGGGGAGCGGCGTTTCCGAGTATGTTGCACGAGACCGTTAGCCATTTGTAATTCATCATACAAGTGTCGATAGTGCTGTGATATTGCTACATGTGTGGTTGGTGTTTAACTCTGGGCATATGTACTGGAACTCCTTGATGCCCGAATTAAACGTGTTCATGTCTCTCCAGTATGGGTCCAATTCATAGTAAATAACTATTGTCCAGTCGGATATCGCTCTCATCGTTGTGCCGATTTTTTCATAATATACTCCTGGTTTCGTGTCGAACCTTGTCACCGATACTGACTGTGCTAGTACCAGAGGTAGCATTAGAAGCAGAACTAACAAGGAGGAGGTGACGTTAACCGTCTTCGCTGAGCAGCCGGCGTATCCCTTTTATCCGTATCCTCTTCTTCCATACTGGGTCGTTTTTTGGCCATTTCTTCTGGAGAGATCGGCGCCAGCCTGTTGATGGCACGCTTGTAAATGCCGGAGGCGGTCTTTACGTCAACCACTCGTACATGGTTATCCAGTCCTGGATATTTTTTTATAATGCGTCCCATAGGCCAGCTCATCACCGGAATGTTGTCTTCCTTGATCAGGACCAGCATGCCTTCCTTAATATTGGGATTGACGATTTTCCGCTTGTGTCTGGCTTGTAGCTCTTGCAGGTATTCCTCTGACCATTGCTTCCAGAATCCTTGCTTAATTCTGGATACTAATTCCTAACGTTTCAGTTGGGATTTCTCATGGCGGTCGGCGTTGACATCGGGTAGAGCCGTTAGCGTTTCACCAATCAGGAAATGCGCTGGGGTGAGAGCTGTAGTGTCCGTAGGATCATTTGACATTGGGCGTGAATTCAAGATAGCTTCGATTTCGACGATCACCGTGTTAAGTTCTTCAAATGTGAGGGTGGCAGTGTTGGTTGTCGTTACCAACAGTCGCTTTGCCGACTTGACTGCAGCTTCCCATAGGCCTCCAAAGGATGGCGCTCGTGGCGGGATGAATTTGAAGGCAACTTGTTTCTTGTTGCAGTGATTAATGATCTCTGCTTGTGCCTTCTCTCCAAAAATAGTTGATTCCAGTTCCTTCAGCTGGTTGTTCGCTCCGAGTTGGTTGCGTTGTCAGAATGTATTGTTTGACATTTGCCACGACGGCTCAAGAAGCGTCGCAAAGCTCACAATAAAGCGCTTGTGGTTAGATCGCTAACCAGTTCAAGGTGAACCACCTTTGTAGAGAAGCAGCAGAATACGGGTATGTATGCCTTGTCAGGTCTGTTTCCTCGAAGCTTGTGGTGAATCCATATTGGTCCGCAGTAATCTACGCCTGTTGTCAGAACTTAGGCCTTGCCTTGTTGCTTGTCACGCAGTTGTGAATGATATTCCTCAACATTGTTTTGTCGTTGAGGATCCAATATTCTTGTCTAGCGGTTGCTCGTAAGGCTTGGGCACGGCAATGCATATTGTCTTCATGCAGATCTTTTAGTAGCATTTTTACTATTGGATCATTGTAGGGTAGAAAAATCTGGTGCTTTGCATTGTATGGGAGTGGGGCTTGATCCAATCTGCCATCAACTCGTATAAGTCCGTCGGGTCCTTGTATTGGGGACAGCGATGAAATAGAACTCCTTTTTTCCACCATGTTGTGACGCTGCAGCGTTTTTAGCCCAGCAGCAAATTCCACTTGTTGTATTGTCCGTAAGATTACGTTGCGAGCGTGATCCAATTTCTCGATGCTTAGAGTGACAGTTGCTGATTTAGACCTTTTGTAGCAGAAGCGTAGCATGTAAGCCACAATGCGTTGTAACTTGTGAAACGAATGGCTGTGTCTACAATTATACAATTCTTCACCTATTGGAGAGCCATGCAGAAATAGTGGTCCATACAGCCATAAGTTGTGCTCGTGTAGTTTTCGCGCCGATATTTCTCTTGAGAGTACATCTGCCACGTTGTTGGCCGATGATACATGCCGCCATTGAGTCTGGCTTGTCAAAGCCTGAATCTTCGCTATCCGGTTTGCCACAAATGTATGATATGTGGCGGCAGCTGCGATGATCCATGAAAGAACCACCGTAAAATATGACCAAAAGTATCCTGGTACCGTGTTGCTGTCGAGGCTTAGATCGCGTCGAACCCTTTCAGCAAGCTCTGCACCCAATAGTGCAGCACAAAGTTCCAGTCGAGGGAGTGACTGCTTTGCTGTTGGAGCCACTCGAGACTTTGAACATAGTAGTCGTACAGATATTTGTTTGTTTCTGTACGTTGCGCGTACGTATACTGCGGCGCCATTATTACGTTCAGACGCATCCACAAAGACGTGCAATTCTTTTGTTATTGAAGTCTTACCATCATAAACGAGCCGTGGGTTCAGACTCTGCAAGTCGTCTCGATACTCCTTCCATTCATTTTGAAGACTTGTAGGTAACTCGTCATCCTAATCAAGCTTTAATTCCCAGAGGCGTTGCATGAATATTTTTGCTTTTACGACGACTGGAGCGAAAAAGCCGAACGGGTCGAAGATCTGTGCCAGCTCCGAGCAGACTGCACGTTTTGTAATGACAGTTGCTGCACTGCTGTGAGTTCGACCGCCAAGTTAATCCGTTTTGGGCATCCAAATAAGGCCCAACGTTTTTACACTGTATTGTTCCTGTGTTTCTCCGAGTTGTAAATCGTTAACTGTGTCTTCTTTGGGGATTCCCTCCAATAGTTGTGCATTGTTTGAACACCATTTTCGTAGCTTGAATCCCGATGGCTGAAGAATTTTGTTTAGTTCTTGTTGAACTTGTTTCGCTTCTGCGACTTTCTGAAGACTTTCCATATGCTTCTTGGCCAGACGATCCAAACATTTTATAGCTAAAAATGGTGCGGATTTTGTGCCATATGTGACTGTTTTCAATCGGTAGTATTTAATTTCCTCCGACGAGCTGTTGCGCCATACAACCAGTTGATGAAACTGATTTTCCGGATTGATTCATACCTGACGATACATCTTTTCAATGTCAGCCGTAATCACATATCTATGTGTTCTGAATCGTATTAGAATAGACATAAGATCGCTTTGCACCGTGGGGCCAGCATGCAGTATGTCATTCAGCGATTTTCCAGTAGATGTTTTGCATGATGCGTCGAATACAACTCGTAGTTTTGTTGTAGTGCTGTCCGGCTTCAAAACGCAATGATGGGGAATTACTTAGTGATTTTTAGGGATCTGTTGCGACGACACTTGTTTCATGTGTCCCAGTTTTTCATACTCCGCCATGAACGCTGCGTATTGCTTCCACGTGTCTGCGGAGGTTCTGCGCTCTAACGATATGAACCTTTTGGTCGCAATCTCCATGCACTCTCCCAGGGCTGAACAATGTTCAGAAAATGGAAGTTTAACGATGAATCTGCCGTCCACCGCCACTTGTAGGTGTTCTAGGAAGTGCTTCTCACAATGCGCTTCAATTGGTGTTCGGTGTTTTTCTAATGTATCCAAGCTATCCAATGTCCAGAATCGTTCCATTAGTTCATTTGTTTCCTCGTTGGTTGCAGATGCGCAGATGGCTGACGACTTACTTGAAGCATTAACTTTTCCAGCAATGATCCAACCGAACTCAGTTTTTTGCATCATTGGACCAGATTGGAACATTTTGTGTTGCTGTGGGAGCAGTATTGAAAAACAGTGCTCTGCTCCAATTAACATGTCGATTTTGCCTGGTCTGTTAAAGTTTGGATCCGCAAGTGGTAAATCGCTCGGCATGTCTCAATCAGCAGTGTTGATTGACTGGGCAGGTTGATCCGAAATTATATGAGGTAATACGAATGCTTCCAATCGCATCGTAAAATCGCTGTGTAGTGATTTAACAAGGACATTCACTCGAGCCTTGCTGACTCTTGGCTGTCCTCCGATGCCCTCAATCCGAAGTGTTGTGTCGTGACGTTTAAGTCCCAACATTGTCACAAGTCTTTCGGAAACAACGTTGATTTGTGATCCAGAATCCAGTAGTGCCTTGAACGATGCTTGTTGTCCGTTAGTTGCTTGTACAGCTACCTTTGCTGTTGCAAGTAAGTTATAGTTTTGATTGTTTGCGAATGCCACAACTTGTGAGAGTGGCTCTGCTGCTGCTGATGTGATAGCATTTTCCAAATGACAAGAGTGTGGTGATTTTTGTTGCACTTAAAACAGCTAAAGTTGCTTGTGCATGCCTTGGTTTTATGGTCATGTTTAAAGCAGTTGACGCACAACCTTTGCTTTTGCACCCAGCTTAAGCGTTCGCTGACAGATTTTGCGCGAAGTTCGTCACATTTAGATAGGTAATGACTTGTCTTTTTACAGAAAAGACACCCTTTTTGTGCACCAGAAGATGTTGCACATGTTGCGTTTTTTGCCTCCTTTTAAGAAACTACAGGTGCCTTTTTTCCAGTAGCCATAACCCGAACTCTCTGTTCTAGGAACTGGAGCATGGTGTCCAGTGGCTGGATTTCCTTTGTATTTCATAATAATTGTTCATAGAGTGTTTTGTTTGTGCCATTCAGCTTGTTTCTGATGATGGCAATGATGATTGGATCCCATGTTGAGATGTCAATCCCGAGTCCCTTCAGTGAGGCTAATGACTCAATTGTGGTGATGTGCAGCTCCTTTAAGGACCTCACATCGTCGCTGCTGGTTTGTTGCAGCAAGAGGCGATTTGAAACCACAGATGCTATACCTCTAAGATTGTTGTAAGCATCTACTAAGATTTCCCATGCGTAGAGATAGTTCTCCTCCCTTAGGTCGATGTGATGGATTAATCTTTCCGCCTCTCCGTCTACGCTTGTTTTTAAATACCACATCTTTCGTATGGTCGGTACCTTTGTTTCATGAATCATACATGAAAACATATCGAAGAATAGTGTCCATTTCAGCGTATCACCATCAAATTTGGGAATGGAAATACGTGGCAAGTTGATGTTATCGGTGCACTCACTGCTTGAGTTGCTCGTAAGTGCATTCCGAACATCAGACTCTGCCTGGAGATTCTCGGTGGCGTTGTAGCCACTTTCTTCGGGGTCCTCAAATTCCTCGTATATTTGGAAATAGACCTCTTGAGTTTTTGCCCATAATGACTTAATGATGTCCGCATTAACTGGCTTGTGTTGCAGGGTGCGATTGATTGACGCAATCATCGCTTTTTCCGTCGGCACAATGCATTGATCTTGTCATTGCTGGTTGGTCTGCCGCTCACTGAACCCGCATTTGTGACGGTCCTTGGCTCCATCGTTTTGCTTGTTGATTGGTCCGTTATGTCGGCTTGTTCCAGGTTTTGCCTTGCGTTCAGTTGAGTCCTTCTTGCAGTTCTTTAAAAGCCTTGATATCTCTTGGCTAATGAATTCCTGCTCAGATAGGACATCTACCAATTGGAGTGATTTCTCTGTGCTTATTTTGTCGCCTTGTTGACAGTGAATAAGCTACTAGAATCACGTTTGTTTTGTTGTTGTTTATAACTCTTTGATTACTCCTGACCCGGTGAAAGTGTTTTATTCGCCCGGCCTGAGCTGGATTACGCTTCTATTCGCAACCGTGTAGTGCGGTCGAATGAGTAGCGAGTTATATGTTGTAGACCGGATCCTTCCTAGGAGTCCTGTGTCGGGGTCTTCAAAATGTACCTGTAAAAGGTGTGTGTGTGTATTGTTAGCATTCAGTACAAACTGACTGCTTTATTATTGTCGCAACTGGTACTTGTAGCCAGGTGGACTACACAGAAATATTGAATGCTTCTTGTAAGTTGTAAGAATACACTGATTTCATTAAAGTAAAAGTCACAATATTTATAGGTAAAAATTGCTTAGCTTACAGGTGTGTGTGTTGTCAATTAAAATTAGGTTAATGTGTATTCAGCAGTTGCATGAAATGCAGTCTAGCATATTTCGCGATTACCGGGTTGGTTGACTGTTACTATTGCGACACATATTGTACAATGTGCAGTCAGCGATATTCTGTGTGTTCAGCAATAATTAAGTATTGCTTACAGTTTATTGTGTAATTGTGTATGATTTGACCTATTTAAGTAAAATGCTAACTGTTTCAATTTGTTCTTAAGTTACATATATGCGCACAAACACTGCGTATAAGCGCGTACATTCAAAAGGGCTGGTTGCCTGTTATATTATAGATTTTGTGGCGGCGAAGCCTGCAATGTTAGTACTCTCATTTTTCTAGCGCCACATGATATGAGATATAAGTGCTTGTACGTTTTAGTTAAACTGCCTTCACACGATCGGTTTTTCTGTGGCTTTTTATACCCTTCACCCATAAAATGGGTGAATAAGGGTATAGTGGTTTTGTGCAAATGTATGTAACATACTGAAAGAAGTAGCTCCGACCCCATAAAGTATATATATTCTTGACCAGCATCAACAGACGAGTCGATATAGTCATGTCTGTCTGTCCGTCTGTCTGTCTGTCTGTTTGTCTGAACGCGCCGATTTCAGAGACTATAAGAGCTAGAGACTTTAAATTTGAAACTTTAGATCTCCTATAATACAAGATCAGATGATCATTATATCAAGTTTGTTTCCAATTACACTGTCTTACAAGGATTTTGCAACGGAGATAGGATGTATTTTTATACTTTGATACCAAAGGTATCATAGTATATTGGGTTTGTGCAATGTCCGTCATGGTGTCTGTCCGTCTGTCCGTATGAACGCAACTTTTTTCGACACCCTTAAAGCTAGAGTCTTGCAACTTTGCAAATATCTTGGTACATGTCTTTGTCAGACAAAGTGTTTAATTTAGGGCTCTACGACCTCAGGGGGCCTGGGAAATCGATAACAAGTAGATACACCTCGATGTGCGAATCGATAAAACACAAATATATCCCACATTTTAGTAGCTAGAGTCACCAAATTTGGGGGCAACATAGCCGATGACATTCCCCAAAAAACTGCATCAAAAGTTTGGATGCCACGCCCATCTATTCCGCCCCCAGCCACCCTTAAATTATAAACAAAAATACCTGTATCTTCTACAGTTTTGAAGCTACAACCACCAAAATTGAAATGAAGGGAGATGCTGACATCTGACAAAGTTATGCATCAAAAAATTGGATGCCACGCCCCCAAACAACGGGAAATGCCCCACCGCCCTAATAAAAACCGCAATGTTTGTATCTTCGCCAGTTTTTAAGCTTAAGTTACCATATTTTATGACAAGATAGCTGGTGACATTCTCCAAAAAACTGTATCAAAACTTTGGATGCCACGCCCACCTCTTCCGCCCCCAGCCCCCTCCAATTATAAACAAAAATGCCTGTATCTTCTACAGTTTTGAAGCTATAGCCACCAAAATTGACATGAAGGTTGATACTGACATCTGACAAAGTTATGCATCAAAACATTGGATGCCCCCAAGCAACGGGACATGCCCACCGCCCTAAAAGAATCCGGAAGGCATGTATCCTCGCCAGTTTTTAAGCTAGAGGCACCAAATTTTGTATGTACATTGGTTGTGACATCCGTAACAGGTTTGCATAAAAATTTTTTATGCCCCGCCCACTTTTACCGCCCACCTCTATATCTTTGTCGGCTTTTGCGCTTGACTCTCCAAACTTGATAGGGGGATAGAAAGTGCCATCAGCCACAGATAAATGTCATGCCTACCCTTTCTGACTGATTTTTATACCCAAAACCCTCATATATTACTATTTGCACTCAGAATCCTTATATGTAAACTGGTATCAAAGTATATCGCAGTCGGCTGCGTCCGACTGCAACGTTTTCACTTGTTTCGTGTTGGGGGTGACGAAAAACTAAAAAAAAAAATTAATATAAGGGTTAGTTAATTGGAAAAATTTCGCAGTAGAGGCAATTTTGTTTTTTTCACAAAATACCGAATAATGACTCACGTTTTCTTACATTCATACTGAAGTATTAGCTACAATTTGTATTCGATTGAGTGTATCACACGCTTCAAACTTATTTTACTAACGTTTTCAAGGTCGTTGTTCTAGACTCCGTCGTCACAATTTTGATTTGACCAAAAAAATTCAATATGGCTGCAGTTTTAAAAATAACAAGTAAAAACGTTGCAGTCGGACGCAACCGACTGCGATATACTTTGATACCAGTTTACATAGCTGTTTTAAGGATTCCTAGTGCAAATAGTAATATATGAGGGCTTTGGGTATAAAAATCAGGCAGAAGGGGTAGGCATGACATTTATCTGTGGCGGATGGCAATTTCTATCCCCCTACCAAGTTTGAAGACTCTAGCGCAAAAACCGACAAAGATATAGAGGTGGGCGGTATAAGTGGGCGTGGCATAAAAATTTTATGCACACCTGTTTCGGATGTTACAACCAATGTTCATTCCAAATTTGGTGACTCTAGCCCATAAACTAAGAAAGATATAGAGGTGGGCGGTATAAGTGGGCGTGGCATCCAAAACATTGATGCAGAACTGTTACGGATGTCAATACCAATGTTCATACCAAATTTGGTGACCCTAGCTTAAAAACTGGCGAAGATACATGCCTTTCACATTTTCTTAGGGCGGTGGGGCATGTCCCGTTGTTTGGGGGCGTGGCATCCAATGTTTTGATGCATAACTTTGTCAGATGTCAGCATCTACCTTCATGTCAATTTTGGTGGTTATTGCTTTAAAACTGTCGGAGATACAAGCATTTTTGTTTATAATCGGCAGGGGGGCTGGAGGCGGAAAAGGTTTGCGTGGCTTCCAAACTTTTGATGCAATTTTTTGGGGAATGTCATCAGCTATCTTGCCATCAAATTTGGTGACTCTAGCCTTAAAACTGGCGAAGATACGGGCATTCCGGTTTTTTTAGGGCGGTGGGGCGTGGCCCCTCGTTTGGGGGCGTGGCATCCAAAGTTTTGATGCATATCTGTGTGAGATGTTAGCATCTACCTTTATGCTAATTTGGATGGCTATAGCTTGAAAACTGTAGAAGATACAGGAATTTTTGTTTATAATTTGAGGGCTGGTGGCGGAACAGGTGGGCGTGGCATCCAAACTTTTGATGCAATTTTTTGAAGAATGTCACCAGCTATCTTGCCATCAAATTTGGTTACTCTATCTACTAAAATGTGGGATATATATGTGTTTTATCGACTTGCACTTCGAGGTGTATTGACTTGTTATCGATTTTCCAGGCCCCCTGAGGTCGTAGAGCCCTAGATTTAACACTTTGTCTGACGAAGACATGTACCAAGATATTTGCAAAGTTGCAAGACTCTAGCTTTAAGGATGTCGAAAAAAGTTGCGTTCATACGGACAGACGGACAGACACCATGACGGACATTGCACAAACCCAATATACTATAATACCTTTGGTATCAAAGTATAAAAACTAACGAAAATCAGGTAATTTTTTCCATATTTTTACTTTTTATTGAAAGAAACGAAAGTGGGTTAAACAATTCGTCAAAGCCTTAGATGATAGCACTATCAAACAGTGAAGAAAAGTTAAAAAGAAAGTCTAAATCAGCAGTGCACTTTTGATTAAAGTCAAGAACCAAGAATATTTTTATTTGGCTAGAACACTTTCTTTTATATCTGACCTCGGTAACATTAATATCCTGATGAAATCAATGCTCCAATCGCTTCATAACTTTGTAGCAATTTCTTAACCAAATATTCGTAGTTTGGGGAACGAATAAGGAAGCCTTCAACACGCCTTCTTTAATCTTAGCGTTCGCTTAAACGCTATGAATTTTCATGTAAGGCTTTGACGAATTGTTTAACACACTTTCTTTTCTTTGAATAAAAAGTAAAAATATGGAAAAAAAATTACCTGATTTTCGTTAGTTTTGATACTTTGATACCAAAGGTATCAAATACAGTATATTGGGTTTGTGCAATGTCCGTCATGGTGTCTGTCCGTCTGTCAGTCCGTCCGTATGAACGCAACTTTTTTCGACACCCTTACATGTACATGTCTTCATCAAACAAAGTGTTAAATTTAGGGCTCTACGACCCCAGGGGGCCTGGGAAGTCGATAACAAGTCGATACTTCTCGATGTGCTAATCGATAAAACACTTATATATCCCACATTTGAGCAGCTAGAGTTACCAAATTTGGGGGCAAGATAGCTGGTGACATTCTCCAAAAAACTGTATCAAAAGTTTGGATGCCACGCCCACCTATTCCGCCCCCAGCCCCCTCCAATTATAAACAAAAATGGCTGTATCTTCTACAGTTTAAAAGCTATTGCCACCAATTTTTGTAGGAAGTTAGATGCTGACATCTGACACAGATGTGCATCAAAATTTTGGATGCCACGCCCACCTTTACCGCCCACATTCTAAAATCTGAAAACTCTATATTTCTCTAAGTTTTTGCGCTAAAGTCAGCAAATTTGGTGGGAACATTGTTAGTGACATCCGTTACAGATTTGCATCAAAATTTTAGATGCCACGCCCATCAATACCGCCCACCTCTATATCTTTCTCAGTTTTTGCGCTAGAGTTTCCATACTTGGTAGGGGGTTACAGGGTGCCATCCGCCACAGATATGCATCACAAATTTGGATGACACGCCCACCCCTTCTGTCTGATATTTATACCCAAAACCCCCATATATTACTATTTGCACAAAGAATCCTTAACACAGCTATGTAAACTGGTATCAAAGTATTTCGCAGTCGGTTGCGTCCGACTGCAACGTTTTTACTAGTTATTCTTAAAACTGCCGCCATATTGAATCTTTTTGGTCAAATCAAAATTGTGAAAACGGAGTCTAGATCAGCGGCCTTGAAAACGTAGGTAAAATAAGTTTGAAGTGTGTGATACTTTGACTTCATCTATAACAAACCAGCTAACTGTTTCGGTTAATTAATAAAACAAAAACGCCATTTTTAACATTTTTGCAAAAACAAACGTCATAATTGAATGCATATGCGTAGTAAGACATATCGTTTTGTTCGTTATAAAATTCTCTACGACACCAGAGAAACCTTTTTAAAATATCTTGCCCCACGGTACCGTTATACAACGTCAAAGTTTAATAAAAGTGCTAAAACTGCGATTTTATTGACTAACACTTTTCTACACTTTTGACTATAACTCACGTTAGCTTATTGCAAACACAACACAACGTCAAATAAGCTTAAAATGTGCGCAATAATCACACCTTTAAAACAAAGTCTTGATACATTTAATCGGATACAAATTGTAGCTAATACTTTAGTATGAATGTAGGAGAACGTGAGTCATTTTTCGGTATTTAGTAAAAAACACAACATTACCTCTACTGCGAAATTACTCCATTTAACTAACCCTTATATTTATGTTTTTTTTAGTTTTTCGTCACCCCCAACACGAAAAAATACATCCCACCTCCGTTGGAAAATTTTTTTTGAATTTTGTAAGACTGTGTTTTCGATAACACTTCTGGTTCTTAACATACATATGTGATCGATAACAAATAAAGGTTGAAAATTGTAAAAGTGTGGTTTGAAACTTTTCATTAAATAATGAACATTTAAAAAAAAATGATCAAAATCGTTTAAAAACACCGAAGATATCGCAGTTTGTAGTTTGGTCACATTGGTCACTGGAAGAATACACACAAATGACTGTCAGCGTTACGTATGGGGTTAAGGGTATATTCTAGTCCGGATTTCTCGACTAGAGCCTTCTTACTTGTTTTTTTTTTTTTAACTGACCACAACGTTGGCTTTCACATTGCTGGTTTGTATGTAGCGCAACACCTTTGGGTTAACAACGCTTTGACTGCAGTCATATTAGCTGATTGCTATGGTTCTTAGGAAATGTATAAGTTACCTTTTTTGGATCGATAACCAATAGAACCATGGACGTTTTCCCCATTAAGTTAAAACAGTGATGTAATTTAATATGTTTCATTCCAACGGATTGCGTTTAAAAAGATCATCGTGGCTTACAATGTTTCAAATTACAACTCTTATATTAAGTAGTAGTAGTAGTATGTAGTATATATCTAACTTCTTACTTACATTATAACGTATGCACTTTCGGATCCAAAGCTGTATCCAGCTAAAAATCCGTAGGCAATTTACCGGTATTTTGTTAAGCTTCAGCTTTCTTCTTATAATTATTTTTATTTTAAGTTTATGTATACATACAAAGTCGTAAGAGCATGTTGCCAACAAGTGCATTTGTACTTACGTATCACTGAAACGAAAAAAACCGCATAATATTAAATTATTGATTTCACAAGTAAGAAGGCTCTAGTCGGGAAATCCCGACTAAGACATACCCTTAACCCGATACGTAACGCGTACAGTCATTTGTGTGTATTCTTCCAGAGGCTAAAATGACCAATTTTCAAACTGCGATATCTCCAGTGTTTCTTAACCGATTTCGATCAAATTTTTTTTAAAGTTCATTATTATTATTTTGTCCAAAGCTTAAAACTTCGTTTTCACAATTTTGAAATTCAGAATTTTTTGTTATCGGTCACATGTGTATATCGGAAACCAGAAGTGTAATCGATAATTTGAAGCAAACTTGTACTGCGAATGGCTAAGGAGAGTTTAGGTTTAAAGTTTGAACTCTCTAGCTCATACAGTCTTTGAGATCGGCGCGTTCATACAGATAGACAGACCGACGGACGGACGGATGGACAGACGGATATGACTGTATCCACTCGGCTGTTGATGCTGATCAAGAATATATATACTTTATGGGGTCGGAGATGTTTCCTTCTGTCTGTTACATACATTTGCACAAAACCATTATACCCTTATTTACCCATTTTATGGGCTAAGGGTATAAAAACGTTTCTGTGCTGTTGACAAACGAAACGAAAACTTAACATTGATTTGGTACGCTTGACAAATAAGTTTCCAACAGTGAGTTGAAATTTTAACAGCTGTTAACTTTTCACCACGTAGCCGTAACATAAGTGTCAACAACTTAATATACGGTTGTGACAAACAAAAATGACTGCGAAAAATCCGGTTCGAGAATTTTGCAACTGCATTGCAAACAAGTAAGAAGGCTCTAGTCGAGAAATCCCGACTAGAATATACCCTTAACCCCATACGTAACGCGTTCAGTTACTTGTGTGTCTTTAGCCAGTGACCAATATGACCAAACTTCAAACTGCGATATCTCCAGTGTTACTTAACCGATTTTGGTCAAATTTTTTTAAATGTTCATTATTTTATCAATTATTTAAAGCCTTGTTTTCACAATTTTGAAATTCAAGAATTTTTTGCTATCGATCACATGTGAATATCGAAAACCAGAAATGTCACGAAATTTTAAAGCAAACTTGATCTGCCAATGATATAGGAGAGTTTAGGTTTCAAGATTGAAGTCTCTAGCTCTTATAGTTTCCGAGATCTACGCGTTCATACAGACGGACAGACGGACGGACGGACAGACGGACAGACAGACATGGCTAGATCGACTCGGCTGTTGATGCTGATCAATAATATATATACTTTATAGGGTCGGAGATGCTTCCTTCTGTCTGTTACATACATTTTCACTAAACAATCCCATTTTATGGGATAAGGGTATAAAAATAGATTTTATTGCTGCTGTAAGGAGCAAACCCGTGCTGTGGGTAAATGTAATGCAATTATTATTGTTTTTTCAAAATATCAAATCTTCCGTTGCGCGATCTGGCCATTATATATGGATTCACCCACGGACGCCCCTGACAATGTTTCCTTTTCTTTATTTTCTGAATACATGCTATTGTAATGACACTAATTAGCAAATAAAGGCAAAGTTTAGATTTTTTTAACATCCATATTTCAGTTTATAACGTTTGCTTCCAATAAAAACACAAGTTTGACAGTTTGCGTTAACGCTAATAATAGATTTAAAAAAACGCGAATAATCGATACAAACGATTATAATTACTTTAAAAAAAAAACATACATTTCGTTACTCTGGGCACACACTTTTACGGTCTGTTAACAATGTGCATTTATACCCTATCTACACTAACGCGCATTTTAAAAAATAATCGAAATATCGATACTAATGCAGTTCACCGTCCACATTGTACTGCATTCGCATTTTGCATTTTCAGATCAGGTGTTTATTGCAGGTTGCAGCCAATTTTTGTATTTAAATAAATAATGGAAAATTCTGAGCTTATTGGCCGTAACAATTTATTTTTAATGTTATTGAGTTTACTCTGCTTAGTGGCAAGGTGCGTTTTTGAGGTGGAAAGTAGAAGCAAAGTTTCTAGCGAAGCGTTTGGAAATACGAAGCCCGCCAACATTCTCGTACCACAGGTCGAGAAGCATCCTTGTGGTGTCTTCGCTCCAAACGCAACGGCTGATATTTTCCTGGGCTGTAATCAAAAATAATTTAACATCACAGCAATGTTTTTTGCATAAAATTGTTAATTTAATATTTATTATTTTTAAATTAACTGTAAATATTTGTTTTTGTTTACGATCTAGAGTAGATACTTTTCGATGCTTCACAAAATACCGAATATCGAGTGCAGTATCGAATATATGCTAAAAACAAGTGAAAACGTTGCAGTCGGACGCAACCGACTGCGATATACTTTGATACCAGTTTACATATAAGGATTCTGAGTGCAAATAGTAATATATGAGGGTTTTGGGTATAAAAATCAGTCAGAAAGGGTAGGCATGACATTTATCTGTGGCTGATGGCACTTTCTATCCCCCTATCAAGTTTGGAGAGTCAAGCGCAAAAGCCGACAAAGATATAGAGGTGGGCGGTATAAGTGGGCGTGGCATAAAAAATTTTTATGCAAACCTGTTACGGATGTCACAACCAATGTACATACAAAATTTGGTGCCTCTAGCTTAAAAACTGGCGAGGATACATGCCTTCCGGATTCTTTGAGGGCGGTGGGGCATGTCCCGTTGCTTGGGGGCATCCAATGTTTTGATGCATAACTTTGTCAGATGTCAGTATCTACCTTCATGTCAATTTTGGTGGCTATAGCTTCAAAACTGTAGAAGATACAGGCATTTTTGTTTATAATTGGAGGGGGCTGGGGGCGGAATAGGTGGGCGTGGCATCCAAACTTTTGATACAGTTTTTTGGAGAATGTCACCAGCTATCTTGTCATAAAATATGGTAACTTAAGCTTAAAAACTGGCGAAGATACAAACATTGCGGTTTTTATTAGGGCGGTGGGGCATTTCCCGTTGTTTGGGGGCGTGGCATCCAATTTTTTGATGCATAACTTTGTCAGATGTCAGCATCTCCCTTCATTTCAATTTTGGTGGTTGTAGCTTCAAAACTGTAGAAGATACAGGCATTTTTGTTTATAATTTAAGGGTGGCTGGGGGCGGAATAGGTGGGCGTGGCATCCAAACTTTTGATGCAATTTTTTGGGGAATGTCATCGGCTATGTTGCCCCCAAATTTGGTGACTCTAGCTACTAAAATGTGGGATATATTTGTGTTTTATCGATTCGCACATCGAGGTGTATCGACTTGTTATCGATTTCCCAGGCCCCTGAGGTCGTAGAACCCCAAAATCAACAATTTGTCTGACAAAGACATGTACCAAGATATTTGCAAAGTTTCAAGGCTCTAGCCTTAAGGGTATCGAAAAAACTTGCGTTCATACGGGCAGACGGACGGACAGACGGACAGACACCATGACGGACATTGCACAAACCCAATATACTATGATACCTTTGGTATCAAAGTATAATAATAGTTGCATTTTTTTCTGATGCAACTTTTTACCACCTCTAACCCATAAAATGGGTAAATAAGGGTATAATGGATTTGTGCAAATGTATGTAACAGGCAGAAGGAAGCATCTCCGACCCTATAAGGTATATACATTCTTGATCAGCATCAAGAGCCGAGTCGATCTAGCCATGTCCGTCTGTCTGTCTGTCCGTCTGTCTGTCTGTCCGTCTGTCTGTCCGTCTGTCTGTCCGTCTGTCTGTCCGTCTGTCTGTCTGTATGAACGCGCCGATCTCAGAGACTATAAGAGCTAGAGACTTGAAACTTAAAACTTCTCCCATACCATCAAGTTTGCTTCAAATTTTCGATAACACTTCTGGTTTCCGATATACACATGTGATCGATAAAAAAAAAATTCTTGAATTTCAAAATTGTGAAAACAGGGTTTTAAACTATTGGTAAAATAATGAACATTTGAAAAAATCCTCATAAATTGCCAAAGTTGAGGCAGGCTAATAAATGGAAAAAACACGCACACACACATATAAATGCAGGCCACAGAAAAAAATAAATATACAAAATCTCAACAAAAATAGCAAAGCATTTAAAGATCTTGTCATTCATTTTCTGAATACTCTATCAGAATTTATATGCATTTGTGAACATTTGTATGGTGATAGCGTTGACAACAACGTTTGCTAGTGTCATCGAACAAAATAAGAAAGGGTATGCATAGGAAAATGCAAAACTGAAATTTGAACAAAGCTAGGCCAGCAAGAACCAAGCGCGGTAAACATACATATGTATGTACATATGTATCTGTGGGGTTTGAACCCCCAAAACCCCCCCCTACGTTCGCCACTGACTCTGGCGGTTTGTTTACCATCAGCTGGTGTATGGATAAACGGATAAAGCTGGATAAAAAACAAAAGTCCGCTATTATATTGTTGGACTTTTGTTTTGATTGCAAAGTGTGCGATGCGAGAGACAAAATTAAACGTTGCCACTCTTCATTTCTCTTGTTGTTGTTACAAAACTCAAGATTGGCAATTTCAGACTTTTGCTTCAATCTGCGATCTGCTATCCTATATGGCAGGGTAGTATAGACTAAAAATGAACTTTGCGTAATTAAATGTCAAATCGTAAGATACTAAAATATAATTTCCATATTATTAGTCAAAATATATTTAAGCTAGTAAGTGCCCTGTTTGCTTCGCTGCGCCAATAGTTTTTACAAAATTTTAGCAATTTTAGCAATAGATATAAAATAAATTAGTTAGAAAATGTTTAAAAACATATAATAGCAAAGTATTAAATATTCTCTTTTCCACGCCACCATTAAGGTAAAGATTCAGACGCATCATTTTACTTTGATACCAAAGGTATCATAGTATATTGGGTTTGTGCAATGTCCGTCATGGTGTCTGTCCGTTCGTACGCCCGCCCGCCCGTATGAACGCAACTTTTTTCGACACCCTTAAAGCTAGAGCCTTTTAACTTTGCAAATATCTTTGTACATACCTTCGTCAGACATTGTGTTCAATTTGGCTGGAAAATCAATAACAAATCGATACCCCTCGATGTACAAATCGATGAAACACATATTTATCTCACATTTGAGCGGCTAGAGTCACCAAATTTGGGGGCACGATAGCCGATGACATTCCTCAAAAACTGCATCGAAAGTTTGGATGCCAAGCCCCCACTGATACCGCCCACCTTCTAACATCTGAAAACTCTATATCTTTTTCAGTTTTTTGGCTAGAGTCACCAAATTTGGTAGAAACATTGTTAGTGACATCCGTAACCGATCTTCATTAACGTTTTATATGCCACGCCCACCTTCTCCACCCACCTCATAAATCTGAAATTTCTATATCTTTCGCAGTTTTTGCGCTAGAGTCACCAAACTTGGAAACATTGTTAGTGACATCCGTAACAAATTTGCAATATTGGATACCACGCCCACTTATACCGCCCACCTCAATATCTTTCTCAGTTTTTGCGCTAAAGTCTCCAAACTTGATAGGGAGAAAGAAGGTGCCACCCGCCACAGATATGCATCACAAATTTAAATGTCACGCCTACCCCTTCTGCCTAATATTTATACCCAAAACCCCCATATGTTACAAATACATACAAACTAACATATGTGCTTTGCTTGCTTGTTCGAAATTGTATATCAGTAATGTTTGTGTGGTTCGACGTTACGTCTGAGTTAGATAAGCATCAAGTAAGCAAATCTACCACTATACAAAGATGTTCAAGATTAATTGTTATCGCGCAAAGTGCTCGATATAAAAAAAAACAAATACAAATTACATTAATGTACACATGTACATGTACGCAACTATTTTGCATTATGAAAATATGTAGATGTAGATTACATTTCTAAATTTTATATTTGTTAGTGTGTTTGTTTTTGCACTGTATATATTTGGTGAACATTTTTTTGCTTTTCTTTAGCTTGCTACAGATACAACAATGTATGTGTGCATTAACCTATATTTGCACTTGCATTTTTTGTTAATATATATGTATGTAGGTACTAAATATTGAAAAATGCACGTACATACATGTGTATGTATGTACATATGTGCATTTGCAACACCAACTAAAGTTACAAATGTCAGTTTGAAAATTATATCAAAACAACAATGGCAATAGGTATTTGTGTGTTAAGTTTTGTTTGATAATTAGCAAGTATGTAGATAAAACCACTCGCGTAACATATTCTGGTGTACAAAACCAAGTTATGTTTTAATTGATTTGTTTTAAATCAGTGGTCGGCACGGCCCTATCCCGCGGGATAGGAAATTTCTCAGTCGACGTCGCTGCTTCTCATGCACAGTATAAACGTTCGTGTGACGTCGGCACAGGTCTTCGGCTTCGCTCTCACGCTCTCTCTAGTGCTGCCGCATTGTCATGTTCTAGCTAAATCTAGCCGTTTTTAGCGTGAAATAGCTGTTTTTTTAGTTATAGCTAGTTATTATGCATTGGGGTCGTAAATCAATTGTCAAAGGCACAAAGAAGAAAAGAGAATAACGGAGACACATCTACAGACGGCAGAAGTGGAATGGGTGATTTGTTTTGTTTTTGTGTATAATCGGCCGCAATAGCTTGTGCGCAGACGGCAGTAGTGGAATGGGTCATTTTTTTTTTTTTTTTGAAACCTCGGCGGCGTTGAAACTCACAGCTTGTGCGACAATGAGGCGCCAGAGTGGTGGAATGAGGTAAGGTGATTAATGCAATTAATTGAGTTGTTCAAAATTTAATCCAAATTAAAAATCCTTTCTTAGTGCTCACTTTCAAGCTGCATGAAATATTATGTGAAAATTTCAGCCTTCTAGCCCTTATCGTTTAGGCTGATGTCAAAGTGCCCGCGGTAAGCGATGCGATGCGAAGCGAAGCGAGAAGCTATAAGCAAAGCGAGAAGATTTCAGAGTGAGAGCTTTGCGAGAAGCGAGTTTTTTGTTATTAATGTGAACGCGACGGATTCGGACGAAAATTTTTTTGCATCAAGTGCAACTATTAACTTTCGTTTAAAAATAGACTGGAGTCCACCCCCCTATCTGCAATAGAGTAGTCGTTTGACGAAGTGTTTTGTTACACATCCAATACTGCCGTGCCAAAAATTAATAATAACATTGTGGTTAGTTTTTAATGTATTTCAATTATATTTATTATGTATGTATTACAGTTTGTCACTTGGTATTTAAAGTATTTAATAATATTATGATTTAGTAACATCCGTATCGGAACTACTGTCAAAAGAAAATTTAACAAGTAAGAAGGCTCTAGTCGAGAAATCCCGACTAGGCCATACCCTTAACCCCATACGTAACGCGTTCAGTCATTTGTGTGTATTATTTCAGTGACTAATATGACCAAATTTCAAACTGCGATATCTCCGGTGTTTCTCAACCGATTTGGATCAAATTTTTTCAAATGTTCATTATTTTATCAATAGTTTGAAACCTCGTTTTCACAATTTTGAAGTTCAAGAATTTTTTGTTATCGATCACATGTGTATATCGAAAACCAGAAGTGTTATCGAAAATTTGAAGCAAACTTGATCTTCTCATGGTATGGGAGAAGTTTTAAGTTTCAAGTCTCTAGCTCTTATAGTCTCTGAGATCGGCGCGTTCATACAGACAGACAGACGGACAGACAGACGGACAGACAGACATGGCTAGATCGACTCGGCTGTTGATGCTGATCAAGAATATATATACTTTACAGGGTCGGAGTTGCGTCCTTCTGTCTGTTACATACATTTGCACAAAACCATTATACCCTTATTTACCCATTTTATGGGTTAAGGGTATAAAAATGGTTTTCTGTATTTTCATTCTGCATAGTAATTTATTCTTTGGATCCATGTTCCGGATATATGGTATTAGGCTTTCAAAAAATGACTTGTCGTCGTCTTTCTCTTTTTTGTTATTAATTTTCTTTTCAAGCAACAGTAATTTTTGTTGCTCAATAGCTATTAAATTCTCCGAAGCATTCAACTTTTTTTTTTGCTTTTTTTTCGGTTGACAAATTGGTTCATCTTCAAATAAGTCGCGAATTTCTTCAGAGATGGTCTCATCTAGAGACAACTCTGATGAAAATCCTAGAGAAGATTCTTCCAAGCAAAATTGTGATGGAGTGTCAAAACTACCAACCAATTTACGGGGTTTCATTTGGTCTTTTAAAAAAAGAAGACTTTTAAAATAGGGCCAAGAAGTATAATGGCTGTATGCCTCCTCTGAAACTCCAGAGTCTCCAGGTTTTTAAACAGGAATTTTTTTCAATTCGTTGCGAAATTGGTCACTAATGTTCTTCCATTTTCTTTTTTAAACAGTTTTCTGCAATAAAGTTTTGATTAATTATTTGTTTGCACACAGAGACACACCGAATAAAAATATGTAAATACAAAAAGTTTGCATCGATACTTACTTTGTGTAAGAAAAAACCATTAGAACACTATTAACAAGACACCAAAACAAACTAAAACTAATGTGGATCCCGAGCCACATTGACATAAGAGGCAACGAATTCGCAGACATACAAGCCAAAAAAAACAATAGAATACCCACTCATCACCACCAATAATATAAACATAACAGACATAAACAAATACTTCAAAAATCTAAAAACACTCTCAATACACCAATACCCAACATCAAATTGTTACAAAGCAACACAAATATTCTACAAACTCTCAAAACCTCAAACGAAATAACAAGACTTGACCAAATAAAACTTATTAGACTAAGACTGGGACACACAAAAATCACAAACCAACACTACATAGACAAAAACATATCTAACCACTGCCCTTTTTGCAATTCTATAATAAACCTCAATCACATCTTAACCCAATGCCCATCTCTAACAACAGCGCGAACTAGGTTCCTCCAAAACAAAAACCTTATTGACATCCTAACAGACCCATCCATAGACAACATCAAACTCATATTAGACTTCCTAAGAAAAACAAACCTTTACAACAAAATATAAAAGAAACAATATAAAATAGACACATACACTACACCTAACCAACCAAAGAAACACTATATTTAAGCTGTACATATGTATATAAATATAAAAAGCTGAAGGCCACTGCAGCCATGCTTACACACTACTAGTTTCTAAGTTTAAAACTTTAAGCTAGTATAAATAAAAAAATAAAATAAATAAAAATGTTTTCATTTTCTGTCCAATGTTTTCATTTTCTGTCCAATTTTTTTCCACCAAAATTCTATTGCGATAGTTCTTGCTCCTTTGGTCCCATAGCGCTGGGCGTAAAAAGACCTGATTAATCAAATTTTCCACGCTTATCTCCAATTCCTTCTGGTGTTCTCTCACAAATGACAAACAAATGACACCAAATGAATATAGGTACTAAATTACCGTATAAGCTTTTAAAAACGCGTGCTTTGAAAATAAACGGTAATTAAAGCACAGAATGCATGAAAACAATCAAACGTTCTGAGCGACTTGAAGCGATAAAGCAGGTTGCAAACTGCTTTCTCGCTTTGCTCTCGCATTATCGCTTGAACCAACGAGCATTGAATCTAAAGAGGTTGCAATTGCCGAAAGCTCTTTCGTCTCAGGGTAGCATTATCAGTCATTGGTTTTGATTTGCTTTGCTCTGTATACCACAAGAATGCCCTTTGTTTTTTACATGCTTTATTTTCATATCTAGTTTAAAATATTAAAAGCAGAAACCAAGACAAGAAAAAGTGATTGAACCATGACGGGACTTTCATGTTGGAGTGGGGGCGCTGTAAAAATGCATTAGTGTTCGTATGCGTGTGCATTTTTTTCAATTCTTGCTGGCCTAGCTTTGTCCAAATTTCAGTTTTGCATTTTCCTATGCATACCCTTTCTTATTTTGTTCGATGACACTAGCAAACAATGTTGTCAACGCAATCACCATAAAAATGTTCACGCATGCATATTAATTCTGAAAGAGTATTCAGAAAATTAATGTGAAGATCTTTAAATGCTTTGCTATTCTTGTTGATATTTTTTGTATTTCTTATTTTCTGTGCTCTGCATTTACATGTGTGTGTACGTATGCATACACATCATATTTGATTGTATTAGTGGCAATTGTTTCACCATTAATTCGCCTGCCTCAACTTTGACAATTTATGATGATGTTTAGAAAATTAAAAATAATAAGACAACAATTAAAATATAATATAATATTTAATATATTAAGAAAGGCTCTATTGTGATTTTGGCAAATTATGAACAACTTATAAATTACATTAGAATTTCATAAACATGTAAATGTATATGTACATACATATTATTAATAATTTTAAATATAATTATACTATATATATTTTAATTTTAATTTTTGATGATAATGATTTGATAATATAATAATATTTCTTGTTTGGCCAGCTTGCCGAGGTTTTTGATATTTTTTCTTTTTTTTTGTATACAAAAAATAAAACAAAAATAACAACATGCGTTGACTTATTTTTTGTTTGTTTTGATTACGGCTCGAGTTTTCTTTTTGATTATGGCTTGCGCTTGGCTTGGCTTTCTTTAATATTATGCCATTCCACCACGGCAAGTGCCATCTAGAAGAAGTGTGATTTGCTTTTGATCTGTCTGTGTTTAATAATTATTAATATGGAAAATAAAACGAGTAATTCAAAGTGCGTGATAAGTGGATGTGCTGAAAAACGCACCGAAAACATAATGTTGTTTCGTTTTCCCGAAATCGATGTAGATATTTGGTGCCAAAATTTGCAATTAGATCCATCAGCTATAAAGCCAAGTACAAGAATTTGTTCGCGGCATTTTAGCGCGGAATGCATTGGTTATGCAAAATTGAAATTGGGTGCATATCCAACCATGAATCTTGGAAAGTGTTTATGGTTAATAGTTGAAAGCACATATGAAAAATGAATTCCATATGAAAAAAATTTGCATCGACCGGGAGTTGAACCCGGGACGCCCGCGTTGCAGGCGAGCACTCTACCACTGAACCACGAAGCCTGTGTCCGATCGCAGACTAGAAAGGTATTTGTATAAAGCATGTAAAAAAAAGGGCATTCTTGTGGTATACAGAGCAAAGCAAATCAAAACCAATGACTGATAATGCTACCCTGAGACGAAAGAGCTTTCGGCAATTGCAACCTCTTTAGATTCAATGCTCGTTGTCCATACATACCAACCCCTCTTCGTTGTAACAACTGTTATCGCTTTGGACATACATATAAGGTAAGCAAAAATGATAAGACCTGTGCCAAATGTGGAGACAAACACCATGTAAACGAAGATATAAAAGAAACATGTAAAAACGAGACCTGCTGTATCAACTGTAAATTTAGTAAGCTCACTTATAACACACGTAGCTCAACTGATAAAAAGTGCCCCATATATTCAAAACAACAAGAAATAATTGCGATCAAAATAAACCTACAAGTAGACAATAAGGCAGCATACGAAATATATAGGCAAAAGCATTCAACTGAACGCCCAACATTCTCTGACACTGTCAAAACTTCGCAACAAAAAGGAACACCTGCTACCTCTAGCAACACTCGAACGTCAAGCGCTACCGATTATAGCGACCTGAATGATCTTGTCTCTATAGTTCCTAGCATATCCAAAACCACAAAAAAATCAAGCACAAAAAAACCAAACGTGCAGGTCTTATCTAGGACAACTTCTAAAAGAATACTTAAAATATTAAGATCTCAAAACAAATTCAAAAAAACCTTAATTCAAATTTGTGACGACAACTCAGTTGATAGCTCGGATAACATGGAGTGCTTATAAACCTCCATACCAAAGCTAAGTTTCCGGTTGGCTGACTGGGGAGCTGGTCTATAACATCATGTTATATTATCGACTTCTCAGTTAGCCAACCGGGAACACTTTATAACACACACACTCAAAATCACTGTAAAAACATCTCACCAAAGACATACAAAAAAAAGTCATCAATATCTTTCCTTTCACAATGTCTTTAAATATACTTCAATGGATATTTAAACAATTACAGTGAACTTCTAGTTATTATCAACAAATACCACCCACAAATTATAGCTTTACAAGAAACCCACCTACACTCCTTAAATAAAATACCGATCCCAAATAATTATGATCTACATGCTGACAATTATTCTTCTAACTACGGAGGCACAGCCATACTCATACATAGCTCCATTCAATACAACTCAACCACATTGCTTTGACTCTACTGGTATAGTTGCATATTCCATAAAAAAAAAAATAAAAGTTACTTTTGCATATATACCACCAAACAAAACATTTACAGAATCTAATTTACTTAATGTTCTTCACTCACAACATTGTTCACTAATCTTAGGTGATTTTAACAGCTGGGGCACCCCATGGGGCTCCCCAAAAACCAATCAAAGAGGCAAAATACTTTCTAAATTCATAAACAACTTAGACTTCATGCTTTAAAACGACAAATTGCCTACCCATTTTTCCAAACATAACACATTTACACACATTGACATCTCATTTTGTTTACCTGATTTATATCCGTTTATGCAATGGCAAATTTTAAATGATCTACATGGTAGCGATCACTACCCCATTCTCATAAGTACATCTTCTTTAAACGCACAACACCCACCGAAATCAAAACCGCTTTTTAAAATAAACAGTGCCAACTGGACCAAATTCGAATCTAAAAGAAACCACTTCAATTATATTACACCTCCATCAAACAACATCAACAAAGAAACTGCTTATTTAAATAGAATTCTCCAAAGTGCTCACCTCAGCATTCCACAAACTACGTTAAACAAACATCGTAAAAATGTCCCATGGTGGAACGAAAAACTTAAAACTCTCAATACCGAAAAAAAAACAAGCCGCTAATAAGCTAATAAAAATATATCACCAATGTCAATATTATCCAATTTCGTAAGGCTGCAGCTAAAGTTAAAAGAGAACTTAGACTTGCAAAAAAAGAGTCCCTCACAGCATTTACCTCTGATATTCAACCTCAGACAAACACTTCTAAAATATGGTCTAAAATAAGGACACTCTGTGGTCTTCATAATCAACTAGTAACAAGTAAAAACGTTGCAGTCGGACGCAACCGAGTGCGATATACTTTGATACCAGTTTACATAGCTGTGTTAAGGATTCTTTGTGCAAATAGTAATATATGGGGGTTCTGGGTATAAATATCAGACAGAAGGGGTGGGCGTGTCATCCAAATTTGTGATGCATATCTGTGGCGGATGGCACCCTGTAACCCCCTACCAAGTATGGAAACTCTAGCGCAAAAACTGAGAAAGATATAGAGGTGGGCGGTATTGATGGGCGTGGCATCTAAAATTTTGATGCAAATCTGTAACGGATGTCACTAACAATGTTCCCACCAAATTTGCTGACTTTAGCGCAAAAGCTAAGAGAAATATAGAGTTTTCAGATTTTAGAAGGTGGGCGGTAAAGGTGGGCGTGGCATCCAAAACTTTAATGCAGATCTGTTATGGATGTCACTAACAGTATGCCCATAAAGTTTGGTGACTCTAGCTTAAAAACTGGCGAAGACACATGCATTTCGGTTTTTTTAGGGCGGTGGGACATGGCCCGTTGTTTGGGGGCGTGGCATCCAAAATTTTGATGCACATCTGTGTCAGATGTCAGCATCTAACTTTCTACAAAAATTGGTGGCAATAGCTTTAAAACTGTAGAAGATACAGCTATTTTAGTTTATAATTGAAGGGGGGCTGGGGGTGGAAGAGGTGGGCGTGGCATCCAAACTTTTGATGCAGTTTTTTGAGGAATGTCACCAGCTATCTTGCCCCCAAATTTGGTAACTCTAGCTACTTAAATGTGGGATATACATATAAGTGTTTTATCGATTAGCACATCGAGGAGCATCGACTTGTTATCGATTTCCCAGGCCCCCTGAGGTCGTAGAGCCCTAAATTTAACACTTTGTCTGACGAAGACATGTACCAAGATATTTGCAAAGTTTCAAGGCTCTAGCTTTAAGGGTGTCGAAAAAAGTTGCGTTCATACGGACGGACGGACAGACAGACACCATGACGGACATTGCGCAAACCCAATAATATACTATGATACCTTTGGTATCAAAGTATAAAAAGTCATTCATATTATTAACTCTCCTGATACACTTCAGCCAATTTCTAACCACATAGAAATAGCCAACTCATTTGCTAAGTTCTGGTCTTCGCAATCAAATGGATCAAATTTTTCACAAACTTTTATTCACGAAAAGTATAATTCAAGATATCGATACATGTCATGTCCTTCTTATTCAGCACAGCAAATTGAAACTGACATTTCACAAACCGAATTCGACTCTGCAATATCAAGCTTAAAAGGCCACACCCCTGGCCTGGATCGAATCTCTTATTCTATGATAAGTAACTCATGTACATCTCTTAAAACACGCATAATAAACCACTTTAATAATATATTCCATAGCTACATTCCACAACAATATAAATCTAGTTTAGTTATCCCAGTAATCAAACCTGACTCTATTTAAACTTCAATTAATTCATATAGACCAATCAGTTTAAGCCCCTGTATCGCCAAATTATTGGATAAAATTATTGCTAAGGGGTTATGGTGGTTTGTCACAACGAACAAACTTCTACATAATAACCAAGTGGGCTTTAAGAAAGGAAAATCTGTTAAAGATAATCTAGCTTATCTAAATCATCTGATAACAGAATCCCTTATTCACAAAAAACATATTTCCATGATCTCTCTCGATTTCAACAAAGCATTCGACAAAATTGGAATTCATGCTATTATAGCACAACTTCAAGAGTGGAGTTTAGAACCCAACATTTTAAATTATGTAATTAACTTTATGAAGCATAGAAAAATCAAACAGTTACCCATTAGACAACTGAATACCTCAGGGTTTCACTATTTCAGTTATTCTTTTTCTCATAGTATATAATAAACTTGCTAATTTAATTAACCTTCAAAGAAATCTCTTATTTGTTGGTTACGCAGATGACTTCCATATTATAGTTAAATTTAACCAAAACCAAAGACACCATGCAGCTAACTTAGACAACATTTTCCAAAAAATCATTGACTGGTGCTCTTTTTCGGGCTCATCTCTGTCGTTAAATAAATGCAAGCTCTTACATATCTGTAGGAAACATTCCTGCCAATGTTAAATATCAACAAATAATTTCGACATACCAATTGTCTCATCCATGAAAATTCTTGGATTAATATTTGAATTCAAATATAAATGGACTAAACAAATTGATGAACTTACTCGTTCTCCAGCTAAAAGACCTAATATTATTAAATGCTTATCAACCATAAATTTAACTGTCATACGCATACTTTAACTTTAACGCCCATTCCCAGCAGGCCCGGAATGGAATTTTTATGTTCAACTCTATATAAAAAAAACAGTTGTCAGAAATTTCCCTGCCTGTTAATTTTTTTTTCAATTCCCAGCAAGAATCAGTAAAATTAATCGATAGTTCCGATAGTGGAACCAGAGTGGATGTAATAATCAGCTGTTCTTAAAAATTAAATTAATTATTATTACGGGCAGCTACGAGTGAAAATGGATGGAAAAAAATTTAAAACGCAAGCGTTTTGAATTTGTTGTCACGATGACCGAATTATTTTGTAAGTAATCAAGTAAGGTGACCAACAAATATTTACATTTTCCATAAAAATATTTAGTACATCTGGTCACCCTAACTTTATGTAGAACCTAAAAAAATAATAAACGCTTTTCATAAATGAAATTTTTATTTGCTGGGAATGGGCCTTTAATCGATAAATCATTAATTATTTCAAAAATTGACTACGAACTTTGCTCTTATGGTAATACATCATATTCACAACTTAAAAGAATCCAAACTTTTCTTAATAACTCAATTAGAACAGCTTCAGGTGCATTCCGTTCTTCACCTATTAACAATCTCTTGATGGAATCTAACATGAACACAGTGATAGAACGCCGCAATTTTCCCCAGGCTAAGTTGATCAAAAATATAAATTCATCAAAAGATTCTCCACTTAACATTATAGTTAAGAAATTGAACAACAAACACTATAATAACAAGTAAGAAGGCTCTAGTCGAGAAATCCCGACTAGGGCATACCCTTAACCCGATACTTAACGCTTACAGTGTATTAAATCAGTGACCAATATGACCAAACTTTAAACTGCGATATCTCCGGTGTTTCTGAACCGAATTTGATCAAATTTTATTTGGTTTTGTGCAAATGTATGTAACAGACAGAAGGAAGCATCTCGGACCCCATAAAGTATATATATTCTTGATCAGCATCAACAGCCGAGTCGATCTAGCCATGTCCGTCTGTCCGTCTGTACTAACGCCTAGATCTCAGAGACTATAAGAGCTAGAAACTTCAAACTTTAAACTTAAACTCTCCTATACCATGAGAAGATAAAGTTTGCTTTAAATTTTCGATAACTCTTCTGGTTTCCGATATACACATGTAATCGATAACAAAAAATTCTTGAATTTCAAAATAGCAAAAACGAGGTTTCAAACTATTGATAAAATAATGAAGATTTCAAAAAATTTGATAAAAATCGGTTGAGAATCACCGAAGATATTGTAGTTTTAAATTTTGTCATTTTTGCCATATTGGTCACTGGGTAAATGACTGTACACGATACGTATGGGGTTAAGGGTATGCCCTAGTCGGGATTTCTCGACTAGACCCTTCTTTCTTGTTTTAATTTGACTTAATTTTAATTTTTATGTCGACTGATATGGGGTAACGACATAATCTCGCCGCCATAATCTCGCCAGTACAATTTTTTGGCGATGTTATGTCGTTTTTTTCTCGGCGAGCTTATGTCGTTTTTTCTCGGCGATCTTATGTCGTTTCTAAACGTCATAGTCTCGCGCGATATTATGACGTGTTGAAAACGGCGAGATTGTGGCGGCGAGATTATGTCGCTATGCCGACTAATATTAGTTGACAATAAATAAATAAATAAATCAATAGAACGAACAATTCTTATATCACAATTCAACTGTATCCCTCACGGACGGATCACAACAAAACAATTTCACAGGCTATTACTACTAAAACACACACACTCAAATTCGACAGTCTTCCACATTATTCTTCTGTTTTTTCATCAGAATTAATTGCAATCTTAGAAGCTATAAAACCTATTAAAACGATGAGGGTGCATTTGTCTTATGCTCTGATTTCATGTCAGCCTTAGACGCCATATCCAACTTAAACAATAAAGAATATTACGCCTCCTTAGTGAGATCCCTATTGAACACCCTTTCCCTTAGAGTCAAATTAATATGGATCCCTGGACACGCTGCTATTAATGGTAACGAGCTAGCCGACCACAAGGCTAAAGCTTCCACGCGTATTCCCTTAATTCTTACACCTAATTACAGCTATAATGACATACACAAATATTTAAAAACCAACTCTCTTCTCAATTAAAAGGACGAATCTCCCAGTGTAACATGGTATCATGACGTTAACAAAAACTTAAAACACGTACAAGACTACCTAAACAAAACTTTACAAAACGTCATTTCACGATCGGACCAAATCAAAATAATCCACCTCAGATTAGGTCACACTAGACTTACTCACCAACATATGTTTAGCCCTAACATACAACCTACCTGTCCTCTTTGCCAGTCAAATACTACTCTTAACATAAGACATATATTCAACTCTTGCCCCACTTTACTTAATATAAAAAAAAAATTTTTGGAAACAACAGACCATTAGATATGTTAGGAAACCCAACAGAAGAAAACATACTCAAAATCATTAAGCTTTTAAGGAAAGCAGATGTATACTGCGAAATATGAAGAATTAATTAAAAAACAAGTAAAAACGTTGCAGTCGGACGCAACCGACTTCGATATACTTTGATACCACTTTACATAGCTGTGTTAAGGATTCGATATACTTTGATACCACTTTACATAGCTGTGTTAAGGATTCGGAGTGCAAATAGTAATATATGAGGGTTTTGGGTATACAAATCAGGCAGAAAGGGTAGGCATGACATTTATCTGTGGCGGATGGCACTTTCTATCCCCCTACCAAGTTTGGAGACTCTAGCGCAAAAACCGACAAAGAGTGGTATATATAAGTATAAGTGGGCGTGGCATAAAAAATTTTTACGGATGTTACAACCAAGGTTCATACCAAATTTGGTGACTCTGGCCCAAAAACTAAGAAAGATATAGAGGTGGGCGGTATAAGTGGGCGTGTCATCCAAAATTTGGATGCACACCTGTTACGGATGTCACTGCTTCAAAACTGACGAAGATACATGCCTTACGGTTTTTTTTAGGGCGGTGGGGTATGTCCCGTTGTTTGGGGGCGTGGCATCCAATGTTTTGATGCATAACTTTGTCAGATATCAGCATCTACCTTCATTTCAATTTTGGTGGCTATAGCTTCAAAACTGTAGAAGATACAGGCATTTTTGTTTATAATTGAAGAGGGGCTGGGGGCGGAATAGGTGGGCGTGGCATCCAAACTTCTGATGCAGTTTTTTGGGGAATGTCATCGGCTATCTTGCCCCCAAATTTGGTGACTTTAGCTGCTGAAATGTGGGTATATAAGTGTTTTATCGATTTGCACATCGAGGTGTATCGACTTGTTATCGATTTCCCAGGCCCCCTGAGGTCGTAGAGCCCCCACTTTGTATGACGAAGGCATGTACCAAGATATTTGCAAAGTTTCAAGGCTCTAGCCTTAAGGGTGTCGAAAAAAGTTGCGTTCATACAGACAGACGGACGGACGGACAGACAGACGGACATTGCACAAACCCAATATACTATGATACCTTTGGTATCAAAGTATAATAAAAAACTTGAAGACCAGCAACATTGTAAATTACACTCCACATAAGCTAAAATTACTCTGTAAAACTTTACACAAAGTCACAAACAAAACGCTTTGTTAAACTAAGGCATAAGATCCTATTATAAAGATAATAATTTACTTGTCAATTGAAATGCTCTCTTAATCTATATATATAAAAGAGTTTGTCCTGACTAACTGACTGACTAATTGTTGAGAGACCCACAGCCTAAACGATAAGAGCGAGAAGGCTGAAATTTTCACAAAATATTCCATTCAGGTTGAAAGTGAGCATTTTTAGTTTGGACCACTCCTTCGAGTACCTCCCATACAAAACATGTCCTGAATTTATCACCACTCTGGCGCCTCATTGTCGCACAAGCCAAAAACAATACAAGATGAGTAACGCCATACAAAATTTTTGCACACACTTTTTTCGTGCTGGCTTTTCAAACTGGCTTTTCGCTCTCTTTATTTAAAAGCCAGTAGGAGAGCGCTCAAGAGCCAGCGCTCTCTCTCTCTCTCTCATACGCATACAGCGACATTGCCGACTGTTTGTGTGCACACGTATTCTCATGCTTCGTAACCGCAAGCATGTGTTCGTTTTCTACAGCACATATACCCTTCACTTTAAAAGTTCTAAGTTTTTTTGGAATACGCTTGGTGCCCCATATTATAAAAAAACTAATATTATGTATGATAATTACATGATAATTATTCGAATATAGTATATTTGATAGTAATAACCGGATATACTTATATAATGATACATAATATATATACAAATATTTTATACACTTTTGAATATTAGGGTATTAAGCGTGCGACGTGTAAAAACTATGTTTAGCAAACTATTTCTATGTGCTTATGCACTCATGTCCTGCCTCAATAAGGTCAATTTCGCGATTGAACTGATTGAATATTTTTACATTTTTTTATTATATATATATTAATTTATATATGTATATATATATTTATGTTTTTTTTGTACAATTTATGTATAATAAAAATGTTTGCAGTCTTAGCAAATTGAATTAAATAACTGTAAATACGTATTTATATCAACTATTTTAATTATTTAGCATATTTAATAAATAAAAAATATAATATACATACATACTGTATTCTTTATGTACATATTATTTAAATTCCCCATATTTAGTATTTAATATAAATATTAAATTTGGTTTAATGATTTTGTGCAATTCAAATTTGTTTTGTTTTGCGCTCGCGGGTGAGAAGCGGGTGTGAGACGGGCTAAGAAAAGCGCGAAAACTGATTTTCCCCTTTTCGTTTCTCTTCTTGCGTTCGCTTAAAGCCTACATACAAGTGATTTTGCATTGATTGCTAAAATTTTTAAAGTTTTTTAAGTTTTTTAAGTTGGAAAATAAGTCAAAAAAAAAAAAACCTACTTTCTGAAATTGAAAAAATGAATTTAACTGGAAACGAAAAAATATTGACGAAAATGCTTATTAAAGAAAAAAAGGGTACAAATAAGAGATGGAATGATTCGGAAAAGTTGTTCGCCCAAAGCATTTATTATAGATCTACCTCAACCTATATATTTTTGAGAGACTGTTTGCAGTTGAATCTTCCCAGTCCATCATCTTTACAAAAGTGGAACAGCATAAAAAAATTACAGCCGGGAGACAACGAATGTTTGTACTCAGCCCTTAAAGATACCATAAAGGAAATGGGTGAATCGGATAAAGAATGCATAATAACTTGTGATGAAGTTGCAATAAAAAAGAATTTAACGTACAATTTCTCTGTTGACATAATTGATGGCTTAGAGCATTTACTTGAACGCTTTGATAAAATGGGAAGCCACATTTGCGTATTTGTTATACGGGGTATATTAAAAAAATGGAAATTTGTATTAAACTATTTCGTGCCTGAGACAAATATAAAAGGAGAAAGCTTAAAAAGCCTTATACTCAAAAACATAAACATTGCTGAAAATATTGGGTTCAAAGTAAGAGGCGTTGTTTATGATCAAGGAGGTAACAATAAAAAAAGTACCTCATTACTTGAAGTCACTTATGAAAAACCCTATTTCAGCTTTAATAATAAGAAATATTATATGTTTTATGACATTCCGCATCTGTTTAAATCTATAAGGAATAATTTTTTAAAAGCGAAGTTTGAAACCCCTGACGGGCTAGTTGACTTTGATGTCATATGAGAAGTATACGAATTAGAACAAGGATCAGTAACGAGAATGACTTAATGAACAAGAAGTCACGTTAATCCAAGTAGATTTCAACTAATGCGGGTATGTTTGGCAACTCAGTTATTTAGTCACACTGTTGCTGCGGCAATTAGAACTTGTAACCAAAACAAGCAACTCCATCGAAATAGTTCCGAAGTGGCAGCCGCTACTGCTGCATTTGTCCAAACTATAAATGATTATTTTTATTGCCTGAATAGCAGAGTACTTACGGACAAAAACCCCATGAAATGCGCACTACAAGTTGATAATATTGTTTGGAAAAAACTGAAGGAAATGCAGGAATACCTAAAGAAAGTAAAATACCAAGGTAATAATATACATTGTCTTGATGGCTTGCTCCAAACTACTGAGGCTATGTTTGGACTGGTCAATGATCTATTTAAAGACTACACGGATCACTTTTTCTTTTTAAAAAGTCGAGTTAATCAGGATCCGCTTGAAAATATATTTGCCTGCGTTCGTGCAAAAGGCGGTAACTGTAGAAACCCTTCAGTTAATGAATTTAATATAATAATTGCCAAACTTATATCTTTGTACATTTATAAATTTTCTCAAAAGACAAATTGTGAATCAGATGATGATGTTATGTTGCCAGTAGAGTTTGATTCAATTATATATCAGCCTGGCATTAAAAAAAAAGAAATACAGCAGCAAGAATACTCTGTATCCTTTTCCGAAATTGCACAAGACAATGAGAGGTACTTTGACAACAATATGGATAATTTTTTTAGTAATAATGTACCCATTGAATTAACCTCGAGTAGATATTTTTGTGGATATATTGCAAAGGCATCCACATGTGAGAATTGCAGATCGTTACTCATAAAAGATAACGAGCAATTAACAGCTCCATCTGAGCTTTTCATACATGAGAAAAACTACTCGAGCGACTCGGACTTTGGAAAATTAAAAGCACCATCTAATATTTTTTTTAATGTCTGTAAAATTCACATAAAGGTTTTTGAAAATATTTTTAAAAATAATAAAAAACAAGTGAATATTAGAAAATTTATTGTGGATCAATGTATAAAGTGCACAAACGAAAGTATTTGTTCGGGGCAACAGCCAGCGAATAGATCACAAAAATGTATTTAAATTTAACGGCCTTCTGCCGCTCATGTTTGCATTTATCTTCATATGCCAATTATCTATTCTACTGGGAATATTGTAACTGTAACGTAAACTCTCTCATTAAGCGGCGCTCAGTGACGCGCGCTTTCTTAGAAAAGAGGCCTGCGTTACGCACTCTCTCTCAGTATCAATTTGTCTGTTCTCGCATCGTCACCGCTAAACGCCGATCAAACGCATCGCGCATAAATGCACGTGTTATTAAAGAAGTGAATAATAAACGCAACTTTTGTAAATTATATGAGCGCTTTCGGCTTTAATACTTATTTAGTTTTTAGCCGGGACAATGGTGGGTACAAACCAGTGCCCCCACATAAATTTTGGTGACCCCGACGTGATTTTTTTGTTCTCGTTCCTTAACCTGCGTAATAAGCGCTTTCATTGTCGTTTTACCCTGATGATTCGCGAACCAGACAATATATCATTTGTGTCAAACTGCGCTATATGTTGATCGCTCTGCACATAACGTTGTGCAGACATACATACACATACCATCATATACGCGCAGTTCGCTCTGTACATAGCTTTGTGCAGACATACCTACCATACTATCATATACGCGAAGTTCGCTCTGTACATAACGTTGTGCAGACATACATACACTTTTCGCGCTCGCTTTCGTTTCGAATATCGTGAAAAAACATAGTGACATTATTTCAAATACACAAGCGCTCCGTACATACCGTTGTACGAGCAAATATATAAGCCGCCTTTTACATATCGTTGTGAGAGCACTTATATATATAAGATATATTGTGCACGTGCGCAACTCACGCACATACATACATCTACATACGAGAACAGTCGCTGAACGGTGTGAAGCTGTAGGCAAAGTACAGCAACGGCCAGTCAACAGTTATAGCAGTTCTTTTTCGGCGTGTCTATCAGACCAAATACAGGGTGCAACTCTTCGCTCGTGGGCAATAAGAAATCGTTTTGGCTTTACCATGGAATTGAATAAAAGCGGCCAGACGCAGGAAAGCAAGGTCGACCCATGTGTGCTCTCAAGTGAAATTGATTTTTACAAAGCTAATTTTGATGAGGCCGACCTGCAAGTGCGCTTAGAGTTAATCGAACGTTTGTACTCCGAATTCAACGCCGCTCAGGCCAGCCTCGAACGACTTGACTTAATGCAGCTCACGAGCGATGCTCGGCAAAACTTTTCGCAACGCTATTTGCAGGTAAAATCGCGTCTAGCTAGGTGGCTCATCGCTTTGCAGTCTTCAACAAATGCTCATTCAAGCACCGTGCGTCACCCTACTGAGGACAACGGGGTCTCGCTTGAATATTTGATGAGCCGGCCACGCCTGCCTGAGCTGCAGCTTCCCATGTTTTCTGGCAATTACACTGAATGGCCTAACTTCTTTTCGATGTTTACGACCGTTGTAAAGAATGACAAGCGGATATCAAACATCGAGAAATTCCAGCATCTTCGTGGTCATTTGGTTGGAGCAGCACTGGACACTATCAGCTCTCTAGAGCTTACAGAAGAAAATTATGAAAAGGCGATAAAATTGTTAAAATGTCGATTCGATAATAAACTTTTGCATTTCCAGTCTCACATAAAGGCAATTTTCGAGCTGCAAGGGGTGGAGAAGGGCTCAGCAAGAAGCCTGCGTGAATTAAGCGACAAACTTAACGTTCATCTTCGCGCTCTGCAAACTTTGGCAGCACCTGAAGAAATCTCAAATGGATATCTCATCTATATCATCTGTCGCAAACTGGATCAACGGACGCACGAAAAATGGGAAGAAGGCCTTGTCAGCGACAAATTGCCAACCTGGTCAAGCATGGAAACCTTTTTAAGCAAAAGATGTCAGATGATGGAAAACCTGGAATCGGCTATGGTATTACAAGCACCTAGCCATCAGGTAGGCAAAAACGTATCGAAACCCAAACAAAGCACTCTAATAACAGCCAATAATGCCCACGCACATTCGAAATGTAGCATATGCAATTCCAACGATCACTATATTTCAAAATGTCAGCAATTCTTGAACTTATCAAGCAATTCTCGCCTCTTGGAGGTTAAGAAACGGCACTTGTGCTTTAATTGTTTGCGCAAAGGGCATTCACTGCAGTAATGCAAGTCGGGAACTTGCAAGCATTGCCAGGCCAAGCACCATTCACTTTTACACTTGTCGCCAGAGGGATCAGCCAATGCACTTATATCAGCTTCTACTGCTGCGTCATCTTCTAGTGGAGCATCTGCTAGTCTGCACATGTCGGCAGCGCTAGTCTCTAACGCGCCATGCCGCTCTTCCTTCGCTGAGTCTCGACCAAGGGACTACGTTCTTCTAGCAACGGCAATAATATACATCAAATCGCATTCCGGGTCGTTTATACCTGCGCGCGCTATTCTCGACTCCGCTTCTCAGCTTAATCTCGCTACTTCTAGACTCGTCAATCAGCTCCACCTGAAACAACGCAATTCTGATATGAGCATATCTGGAATTGGCTCAGCGTCTCTTTCATCGGATAAGGCAGTGGACATCATCGCACAATCGCAGGACGCAAGCTACCGCGCTTCGTTCTCTGCGGTCGTTACTCCTACTATTACCGATTTGCAGCCGCATTTCAGCTTAGAGGCCAAGGGATGGGAAATCCCAAAAAATCTAAAACTAGCAGACCCTCAGTTTTTCAAACCACGCAGGATCGATCTGCTAATTGGGGCTGGATTATTTTTTGACCTGATGAGCGTCGGACAAATTCGTTTAGCTGACCACTTGCCAACACTGCAGAAGACCAAACTTGGTTGGATTGTTTCTGGCAGTGTCTCTAAGGCTCAGTCTAAGCGGTCAGCTCTTGCAGCTTTCGCTCAGCCCTTACTTCCGCCAATGGATGACTCAAGTTTGTCCGACATTTTGCGCCGATTCTGGGAGGTCGAAACTGATTATACTTCCGCACCGGAAAACTCTCAAGAAGATTTGATTTGCGAGCAACACTTTATGGATAACTTCACTCGCTTAAAATGTGGGCAATACTCAGTACGTCTACCACCACGATCTAGTTTTGATGATATCGGGGACTCATATCAGCGGGCCTTGCGTAGATTTCACAATCTGGAAAGAAAACTAGTCAAGGATCCCCACCTTAAAGGACAATATGCTGCATTCATTCAAGAATACCTTGATTTGGGGCACATGTCGGTCGCCACAAAGAACGCAAACGTACCACAATTCTTCCTGCCTCATCACTGTGTCCAGAAACCAGACAGTTCAACCACCAAACTAAGAGTAGTATTCGATGGATCAGCGAAGGCCACATCGGGTCAATCTTTGAACGACTTGCTAATGACTGGTCCCACCATACAGCCCAAAATATTTAATACTCTTCTTCGCTTTCGGTTTTTCAGGGTTGCACTTTGCGGGGATATTTGCAAAATGTATCGATGCGTGCGCATAACGCATCCGGACGATTATATGCAGTGCATTTTGTGGCGCAATCCTGAAGAGGACATACAACCGTACAAGCTAAATACGGTCACCTATGGTACCAAGCCCGCTGCGTTCCTGGCTATTCGTGCCATGCATCAGCTGGCTCGTGACGAAGAAGCCTTGTTTCCACTTGGCGCTAAAATAGTCCTTAGAGATTTCTACGTCGATGATCTCATTTCCGGAGGAGACACTATTGAAGAAGTAGCCGAGATACGTCGTCAAGTCAAGGCACTGTTACTTAAAGAAAAATTTCCCATTCGTAAGTGGTGTTCGAACGCTGGGGAAGCTCTCGAAGGTGAGTCTGAATCAGATCGGGAGAAATTGCTTAAGTTCCATGACGGAACAGACGTTGCCAAGACGCTCGGTTTGGTGTGGGATCCCAGCACGGATGCTCTGCTCTTCAACACCGCCTCAATCATCATCGAGGATGCTAGCTCAAAGCGCGCAGTGTTGTCTACTATAGCCAGGCTGTATGACCCCCTAGGGCTCATATCGCCCATCATCACAAGGGCAAAAATTTTCATGCAAACTCTGTGGAATGAAAAACTTGCCTGGGATGAGAGCCTTCCGCAGTCTTTACACGACGACTGGCGCGAGCTTACATCCCAGCTCTATATCGTCAATCGATTTCAATTTCCTCGATATGTCCTCCAGCCCAACGCAAACCTAGAAATACATGCTTTCTGTGACGCCAGCATGGCAGCCTATGGAGCATGCGTGTATATACGTTCAGAATCTCAAGGAATCGTCCAAAGTCAGCTGCTATGTTCTAAATCTCGAGTGGCACCCATAAAGGAGATGACAATTCCCAAGCTGGAGCTCTCCGCTGCACTCCTTTTAGCAGAACTCATATCAAGCGTTTGTAAGGCATTACAAAAGTCGTGCGCATGTCACTGCTGGTCCGACTCAACTATAGTTCTTGCATGGATACATCATTTACCAGCCAAATTTAACGTTTTTGTATCCAACAGAATTTCGAAGATACATGAACACACTGCAGGGATGAGCTGGCACCACGTGCCCAGTAAGTTGAATCCAGCGGACATCATTTCGCGCGGGTGCACTCCGGCCGAGCTTCAAAAGTCTACACTTTGGAGTTCCGGACCACCATTTTTGCTGCAAGGCCCCTCAGCATGGCCTGAAAATGCTCAGGCGCAGCAAGAGCTTCCGGAGCGCCGACTCACAGCCTTACTGACCACAAAGCATCTGGATATTTCTCACGGCCTTGCATACCAAAACTCCTTTGGAAAACTACAACGTGTTTTCGCATTCGTATATCGTTTCTACGCGTTGCACTACAAGGGCAGGGACAAAGCTCATGGTCCTCTGACTGTAACAGATATAAAATATGGAACCCAATTGCTCATTAGATCCATACAGAGCGTACACTTTGCCGACGAGCTACAAGCGCTTAGCAACAAAAAACCCTTGTCAGCAAAAAACGCTTTGGCAACGCTCAACCCATTCCTGGATTCATTTGGACTGATTCGCGTTGGAGGCCGACTTCAAAATTCGGAGCTCGACTATGAAGCAAGGCACCCGATTTTGATACCAAAGGGACATCCAGTCTCAAACGCGCTCATCAGCTATTATCACGAAAAGTTCTTGCATGCCGGCTCACAAGTATTGCTTGGGCTATTGAGGCAAAGATTCTGGCCCCTTGGCGGACGCAAGTACGTGGCTAGCGTAATCAGAAAATGTATCAGATGCTTTCGTCTTAAGCCTGTATTGATGTAGCACATCATGGGCAGCCTACACGCAGCGCGCGTGCGCTCAGGCTCCGTGTTTCACACTACCGGCATCGATTTCTGTGGGCCATTTTACTATAAGACTGGAATCCGGAACAGAGCAGTCACGAAATGCAACATGGCAGTATTTGTCTGCTTTGCAACGAAGGCAGTGCACCTGGAAGTCGTTGCGGACCTGTCAATGAACGCTTTCATAGCAGCATTAAAGCGCTTTATCAGCCTGAGACCAAAACCACGCACCATTTGGACGGATAACGCCACGAACTTTGTTGGGGCTAAGAACGAGCTAGCCGAGCTCAGGCATCTATTCCAGAGCGATCCGCATATTTCATCTGCATCTACCTTTTGTGTCTCTAATGGGATTGACTGGAAATTCATCCCACCTCGGTCACCACACTTTGGTGGTTTATGGGAGGCCGCTGTTAAGGCAGCTAAATTTCATCTCTATCGCATCGTTGGGTCGTATACATTCACTCTAGACGAACTGCAAACATTCGCTTGCGAAATATCCGCCATGCTTAATTCTCGACCACTCTATACAATTACAGAAAGCCCTAACGACCTAGATGTGTTGACTCCATCGCATTTTCTCAACGGCGCGCCAACCTCGGCATTCGACGAGCCGGACTTATCGCATCTGCGTGTCAACCTACTAAGTCGATGGCAGCGCATATGCCAAATAAAGCAGTTATTCTGGAGAAAGTGGAGCTCAGCATACCTTTCGCTGCTACAAGAAAGGGCAAAGTGGCGACACCCATCGCCTAACATTCGACCAGGCATGGTCGTATTAATTCAAGAAGAAAATCTTTCGCCGCTCCGTTGGCCACTTGGGCGCATTGAAAGCGTAATCTCTGGAATGGATGGCTCCGCACGTGTTGCCATCATTCGCACTCAAAAGGGAATATTCAAGCGGGCCGTCACGAAACTGGCTCTTCTGCCCCTACCGGAAAACTCCTTTGAAAGCGTTCCCCTTTCAACGGGGGGTGCATGTTCGGGGCAACAGCCAGCGAATAGTTCACAAAAATGTATTTAAAGTTAACGGCCTTCTGCCGCTCATGTTTGCATTTATCTTCATATGCCAATTATCTATTCTACTAGGAATATTGTAACTGTAACGTAAGCTCTCTCACTAAGCGGCGCTCAGTGACGCGCGCTTTCTTAGAAAAGAGGCCTGCGTTACGCACTCTCACTCAGTATTAGTTTGTCTGTTCTCGCATCGTCACCGCTAAACGCCGATCAAACGCATCGCGCATAAATACACGTGTTATTAAAGAAGTGAACAATAAACGCAACTTTTGTAAATTATATGAGCGCTTTTGGCTTTAATACTTATTTAGTTTTTAGCCGGGACAATCGTGGGTACAAACCAGTGCCCCCCACAGTATTGATTACTCATTATGGTTTGATATAAATAATGAATGTTATGTGCATAAAATTGATCTATTAAACAAACTTATTAAAGTTTTACTTTTTAAGCATTGTAAATGGACTGTGATAGCGGATAGACAGAAGAAGCACGCCAAGCTCAGTATTCTATCTCATAAGTAAAGAACAAGAATATTGATTATAAATTGAATGTGGACTAGGCCTATTGGGGATACCACAATAAACAAAACGCGCCAGAATATCTACCTCTATGGTGGTGTGGAAACGATTTTAGCCAATATTTATTATGTACACTATTTATATTTTTTTACTGTTATTATAACTAAGAATTTAAATAAAATATTAAAATTAAACACAGTATATATTTTTTTTTTGTATTTATTATAAAAACAAGTAAGAAGGCTCTAGTCGAGAAATCCCGACTAGGACATACCCTTAACCCCATACGTAACGCGTTCAGTCATTTGTGTGTATTTACCCAGTGACCAATATGATAAAAATGACCAAACTTCAAACTGCGATATCTCCGGTGTTTCTTAACCGATTTTATTCAAATTTTTTAAAATGTTCATTATTTTACCAATTGTTTAAAACCCGGTTTTCACAATTTTGAAATTCAAGAATTTTTCGTTATCGATCACATGTGTATATCGGAAACCAAAAGTGTTATCGAAAATTTGAAGGAAACTTGATCTGCCTATGGTTAAGGAGAGCTTAAGTTTCAAGTTTGAAGTCTCTAGCTCTTATAGTCTCTGAGATCGGCGCGTTCATACAGACAGACGGACAGACAGACAGACGGACAGACGGACAGACAGACATGGCTAGATCGACTCGGCTGTTGATGCTGATCAAGAATATATATACTTTATAGGGTCGGAGATGATTCCTTCTGCCTGTTACATACATTTGCACAAAACCATTATACCCTTATTTACCCATTTTATGGGTTAAGGGTATAATAAGGAATATATAAATACTTATAAAGGCATTCAACCACTAAAAAATGTAAACAAGCTGAAATCAAAACAAACAAGCACATTGATATGCACATGTATACAAATACAATGCATACATGCTTGAGATCAGCTGTTTCTGCTGCTGCTCGCTGCCCCCTCTCTTCATACCACGCGCCAGCACCAGAAAATATAAAAATTGAATTTTTCGGCAATTGTACGCTTGCGAACAGAAGCACACATATATTAACGCATACATTCAAATGCATCATTTGTGTTTACGCACACAAGTAAGCGCATTCTATTTTTAGATTTTTACGCTCTCGTTTTTGTGAGAGCGGAGAGAGTGCGATTGTCGTTGCCACCACGGTTGCCACAATTGGTGTTTTTGCACCAAAACTGGTTCTAAAATTTCCTGATGGTGCAGTGGCACTTTTTTTTCCAATTTGGTTCTTTTTTCTTTTGATTGGCTTCAGAAAATTTAATTTTAAACATTACTTAGAAAACACAATTTGTATTGTTTAAAGCACTACACATTTATCGATACATAATATATGAAATATGTTTTTATGTGATTTACATATATAGGGAAACATCTGATCTCAGTGACTTTTGTTAGTAATCTTTAGGAATATTTAATATTATTTAATTTGATTTTATAATGTTAAAAAATTAATATATGAAATATTCCTTATTTTGATTTATGTACTGAAGAATACATTAAAAATACTCAGCTATTCTATATAGTTTTAAGTTGATGAAAAATACAAATTTGTTTTTATTTAATATCATTCGTAATCACTTTATTAAGGTGAAAGTGTCAAATACTTTGGAGTTATGTGTTACAGCTATAAGTTTTTGTGGAATTTTTTTTTATTTAATTAAATGCAAATAAATTGCAAAAACAAAAATTGGTTCTTTTTTAGAGGATTTGACACTTTTTTTTTTTTTTTGGCTCAATTTTTTATTTTCAAGTGGCAACCGTGGTTGCCACTGAAAATGTAACTTCATATGCAACACGATTGTATGGGCGTTACTCATCTTATTATTTTATTGTTTTTGCACAAGCTGTGAGTTTGACCGCGACCGAGTTTACAAAAACAAAACACATGACCCATACCACTACTGCCGTCTGTACAAGCGATCGCCAGCGAGTTTTCAAAAACAAAACACATGCGCTGTGTATGTGACTCCGTTATTTTCTTTTCTTCTTTGTGCCTTTGACAATTGATTGAAGACCCAAGTAGCGTTTGTTGTTGTTGTAAGTGTTGTTGTTGGGCTCGCAATGCTTCTTTTTGTTTGTGTCATTGATTTATATCAAATCAACTAAAACAACTTGGTGCGCCTAAAAGAGTTTTGCACACCAGAATATGTTACGGGGGTGGTTTTACCTACATACTTGCTAACTATCAAACAAAACTTAACACACAAATACCTATTGCCATTGTTGTTTTGATATGATTTTCAAGCTGACATTTGTAACTTTGGTTGGTGTTGCAAATGCACGTATGTACATATGTACATACATACACATGTATGAACGTACATTTTTCACTGTTTTGTACATACGTATATATGTATTAACAAAAAATGCAAGTGCAAATATAGGTTATTGCACGCATACATTGTTGTATCTGTAGCAATCTAAAAGAAAGCAAAAAAAAAAACAAACACACTTACAAATAGAAACTTTAGATATGTAATCTACATCTACATATATACACTAGTAAGTGCCCTGCTTGCTTCGCTGCGCCGAAAGTTTTTACAAAATTTTAGCAATTTTAGCAATAGATATAAAATAAATACGTTAGAAAATGTTTAACAACATATTATCAAAGTATTTAATATTTCCTTTTTTACGACATCATTCAGGTTGAGAATCAGACGCGTCTTATATTGGGTATATGTAATGTCCGTCATTTTGGTAGAAAGTTAGATGTTGAAGTCTGACAAAGATATGCATCAAAGCTTTGGATGCCAAGCCCCTACTGATACCGCCCACCTTTTAACATCTGAAAACTCTATATCTTTTTCAGTTTTTGGGCTAGTCACCAAATTTGGTAGAAACATTGTTAGTGACATCTGTAACCGATCTACATCAAAGTTTTATTCGCCACGCCCACCTTTTCCACCCACCTCATAAATCTGAAATTTCTATATCTTTCGCAGTTTTAGCGCTAGAGTCACCAAACTTGGAAACATTGTTAGTGACATCCGTAACAAATGTGCAATATTGGATGCCATGCCCACTTATACCGCCCACCTCAATATCTTTCTCAGTTTTTGCGCTAGAGTCTCCAAACTTGATAGGGAGAAAGAAGGTGCCACCCGCCACAGATATGCATCACAAATTTAAATGTCACGCCTACCCCTTCTGCCTAATATTTATACCCAAAACCCCCATATGTTACAAATATATACAAACTTACATATGTGCTTTGCTTGCTGGTTCGAAATTGTATATCAGTAATGTTTGTGTGGTTCGACGTTACGTCTGAGTTAGATAAGCATCAAGTAAGCAAATCTACCACTATACAAAGATGTTCAAGATTAATTGTTATCGCGCAAAGTGCTCGATATAAAAAAAAACAAATACAAATTACATGAATGTATGCATGTACATGTATGCAACTTTTTTGCATTATGTATATATGTAGATGTAGATTACATTTCTAAAGTTTCTATTTGTAAGTGTGTTTGTTTTTTTTGCTTTCTTTTAGCTTGCTACAGATACAACAATGTATGCTTGCATTAACCTATATTTGCACTTGCATTTTTTGTTAATATATATGTATGTACAAAACAGTGAAAAATGTACGTTCATACATGTGTATGTACATACGTGCATTTGCAACACCAACCAAAGTTACAAATGTCAGCTTGAAAATCATATTAAAACAACAATGGCAATAGGTATTTGTGTGTTACGTTTTTTTTATACTTTGATACCTTTCGTATCATAGTATATTGGGTTTGTGCAATGTCCGTCATGGTGTCTGTCCGTCTGTCCGTCTGTCTGTCCGTCCGTCCGTCTGTCTGTATGAACGCAACTTTTTTCGACACCCTTAAGGCTAGAGCCTTGAAACTTTGCAAATATCTTGGTAAATGCCTTCGTCATACAAAGTGTTAAATTTGGGGCTCTACGACCTCAGGGGGCCTGGGAAATCGATAACAAGTCGATACACCTCGATGTGCAAATCGATAAAACACTTATATACCCACATTTCAGCAGCTAAAGTCACCAAATTTGGGGGCAACATAGCCGATGAAATTCCCCAAAAAACTGCATCAAAAGTTTGGATGCCACGCCCACCTATTCCGCCCCCACCAGCCCTTAAATTATAAACAAAAATGCTGGTATCTTCTACAGTTTTGACGCTATAGCGACCAAAATTGACATGAAGGTAGAAGCTGACATCTGACAAAGTTATGCATCAAAACATTGGATGCCACGCCCCCAAACAACGGGAAATGCCCCACCGCCCTAATAAAAACCGGAATGTATGTGTCTTCGCCAGTTTTTAAGCTAAAGTTACCAAATTTTATGGCAAGATAGCTGGTGACATTCCCCAAAAAACTGCATCAAAAGTTTGGATGCCACGCCCACATATTCCGCCCCCAGCCGCTCTCCAATTATAAACAAAAATGCCTGTATCTTCTACAGTTTTGAAGCTATAGCCACCAAAATTAAAATGAAGGTAGATGCTGACATCTGACAAAGTTATGCATCAAAATGTTGGATACCACGCCCCTAAACAACGGGACATACCCCACCGCCCTAAAAAAAAAACCGTAAGGCATGTATCTTCGCCAGTTTTTAAGCTAGAGTCACCAAATTTGGTATGAACATTGGAAGTGACATCCGTAACAGGTGTACATAAATGTTTTAGAATCCACGCCCACTTATACCGCCCACCTCTATATCTTTGTCGGTTTTTGTGATAAAGTCTTCAAACTTGGTGGGGGATAGAAAGTGCCATTCGCCACAGATAAATGTCATGCCTACCCTTTATGCCTGATTTTTATACCCAAAACCCTCATGTATTACTATTTGCACACAGAATCCTTAACACAGCTATGTGAACTGGTATCAAAGTATATCGAAGTCGGTTGCGTCCGACTGCAACGTTTTTACTTGTTTTTTTTTTTTTATTTGTATTTTAGGGAAAAACATTAACTTTAAGTTTACATTAAGAAAATTTAAAAAATTTAGCCTCTTATTTTTAATAGAATTTTTTCTTTAACCCTTCTCATCAGATTCTTCACCCCCTTTTCGATTACCCTGCCGGCTGCACGCATCCAGTTTTTTTTTTTATTTCCTTCATGTTTTCGGAGAGACTGCCGTTCTTTATTAAGTTGCGCTTTACAATGGCCCAAATCTTTCAATGGGACGAAGCTCTGGGCAATTTGGTGGGTTCTCCTCTTTTGATATAAATTTGATGTTTTTAGTGTCAAGTAACGCCAATGTCGAACGGGCATAGTGCGCTGACGCTAGATCAGGGCAGAATATTGTCGACGCATTGTGTTTTTTATAAAACGGTATAAGCCTTTTATTTGAACATTCTTTCTGCTAAACATCAGCGTTAATTGCGCCTTCGGTGAAAAACGGGCTTGTTTTTAAGACACAGGTGCAAATGGCCTGCCATATCAGCACTTTCTCTCCAAATTTCTCCACTTGAATTTTGGACACTGAGTCGTCAACTGTTCCACCTTTAGTTTGTGTAAAAAAAATTTGGGCCTGGTAAAGTTTTGTGTTCAATTTTACAAACACAAGACAAGTGGTCCTGGTCATAAATGACGAGTCGGCCAAAGTACTGGCCAAATCCAATGGGGCAGCCTACTACGGGTTTAAACCTGTAATAAAAAGGGTGTACCGATCGGATGCGGCCAGTTCTTTGGCCGACGAGGCGAAGCCGGAAGGAGAGGAGGCTGCCACCACGAGTGCCGCTGCAAATGGCACCCCAGGCCAAGCCACGGGCGGGGACTCGACACCCTAGAAAGGGGAGGTCGACATCCCTGCAGGATACCATTCGGAGAGCGCCGAGCTGGCTAACGATCAGCCAATAGAATCTGCCTCGAAGACAGCGACAGCGACGAAGAGGCGGAGCGTACAGTGGTGGAGAAATCTGAAGATGTCATTACGACTTCTGCAGATCAACCTCCACCACTGTAAGAAGGCTGCAGCCGCTCTTCTGCTTCGCATAAGCCAATGCGGAGCAGATATAGTCCTCATCCAGGAACCCTGAGTCTGTGGTGGCAGGGTTTCTGGTCTGGGGACGAAGGACTACAAGCTACTTGTAGCCCGCAATGAAGGTAAAGTTCGCACCTAAATTATGGCGAGAAAACACCTCGATATTTTTCTGCTCTCTAACTACAGAAATGGCGACAACACTGCTGCCTGCCTGGAGCTGAAGTCTGGATGTGTCAAGCTTAGCTCAAGCTGTATGGCACATGACCAACAAGGCCCCCTACCACACACGCTCCTGGGCAGCCTGATCGCCGACTGCGAGGCGACCCCTTCGGAGCTCATCATAGGATGCGATGCCAACGCACACAACCATCAGTGGGGCAGCACTGACATTTACGAACGGGGTAAGTAACTTTTTAAATACATCCTGTCCACAAACCTCAAAATCTGCAATATAGGTAAAGACCCTACCTTTATCACCAGAAATAGGCAAGAAGTCTTAGACATGACGCTTCCAACGGCGTACCTCCATCAAAGACTCATAAGATTTAGGGTGCCTGATGAACATTCGTTCTCTGACCATAGGTATATAGACATTGCCTTCTCCCTTGACACACCAAAGCCAAAATGGTGCAGAAACTACAAACGAACGAACTGGACCGTTTTCAAAGCCCAAATTGGGAGACTAATTCCCGAACAGCCTCCTTCGAGACTCCCATCCCCTGAGCATACAAAGATGCTCACTCATAAACTCACGGATGCATGCATGTCCGCCCTTAACATGTCATGCCCCTGAGTAAACCAAGAGGGAAAACAAAACCACCATGGTGGTCCCCGGAAATAGAGGAGCTTCGTAAGACCTCACGCAAGTTCTTCAATAATGCAACGCAAAGGGGAGACGACCAATCTTGGGGTCTCTACAAAGCCTTGCAACTTTTAAAAGACACTTAGCAGGCTAAACGCCTTTCGTGGAAAACTTCTGCTCCTCAATTGAAAACACTACTGATGCCGCAAGGCTCAGAAGGTTCTCTCCAGTACTCAGACAACCGTTGGGTTCCTTAAGAAACCAGACGACTCGTGGACAACGACCAGTTCGGAGTCTCTAGAACTTTTTATGGAAACCCACTTTCCCGGTTGCTCAGTCGAGTCACCACTTGTCTTAGCCAGAGAATTTCAAGGGCCCTTAGCAACCGATTTTCTCTCCAAAGACATCATCACATGGGCTATACAAAGTTTCTCGCCCTTCAAATCACCAGGACCTGACGGCATCATTCCAGCCCAATTGCAGCAAGCAGGGGCAACTGCCGTTAACTAGCTTCATAAAATCTTTAAAGATATCTTAGCGACAGGCCTGATTCCCAAGACATGGCTGGAATCCAAAGTCGTCTTCATTCCAAAAGCGGGTAAAGCTTCACACACGATCCCGAAGGATTTCCGCCCCATTAGCCTGACATCCTTTCTACTTAAAACGCTAGAAAGGGTTTTGGGCTTACACATCAGAAACTCGATCAAGACAGATCATTTCTCTCAAGCACAACATGCTTACCAGAAAGGTAAATCAACCGAGATAGCGCTTCACGCTGTTGTCTCTACAGTTGAAAAGGCTCTCTACCAAAGAGAGTACTGTCTCATAGCCTTCCTAGACATAGAGGGCGCGTTTAATAACGTTGTACCAGAGGCGATCGCCGAGGCGCTATCGAATTTGGGGGCATTTCGAGCATCGCATCGTGGATCTGATTGATCAACTTCTCAAGCGAAGAATCGTCAGAGCCACTTTGGGGTCCTCGACTATCTCCAGGTTCGTAAGTAGAGGCACCCCACAAGGAGGTGTCCTCTCCCCTCTCCTATGGAATGTGACAGTCAACAGTCTGCTGCGCTCCATGGAGGGAAGGGGCGGCAAGGTGATCGCCTACGCAGACGATGTCGCTATTGCTTTCTCGGGAAAATACCCCCAAACACTGTGCGAATGTATGACCACTGCACTTCGAACCCTGTCCACCTGGACCACGTCAAAGGGTCTCGGACTAAACCCAGCTAAAACTGATTTAGTCCTATTTACTAGGAAATATAAATTCCTCCACTCAAACCTCCAACACTAAACGGGGTGCAACTTGCTTTTAGCAAATCGGCCAAATACTTAGGGCTCACTTTAGATAGTAAACTAGACTGGAATCTCAATACAGAGGAACGTGCTAAGAAAGCCTCGGTCGCTCTATATACCTGCAAAATGTCCATTGGACTGAAATGGGGAATGGCACCCCGCATATCGCTGTGGCTGTACACAGCTATCGTAAGGCCTATCCTGCTGTACGGAGTATCAGTATGGTGGCCAGCATTGTCAAAGAAAACAACAGTCCATAAGCTCGGCAAAGTACAGCGAGCCGCAGGACTGACAACAACAGGAGCTCTCAGAACGACCCCAACTGAGACTCTAGACAACATTCTAAACCTTCTACCAATCGACCAAATGGGGAAGTTAGTAGCAACTCTCTCCGCCCTACGCATGAGAGAAACAAAACAGTGGCCCGAATTGACCTACGGTCACTCCAATATCCTTGTGGGAAACCAACTTATCCCCTCAAACACGGACTAATGCTGTCCTCAGGAATTCCCTAGAACTGCTTTTAAAGTAATTATCCCCCCAGGGGAAAACTGGTGCTTAGGCACTCCAGGGCCGACAAACTCTATCAGAATCTTTACGGATGGCTCTAAGCTAGACGACCGAGTTGGGGGAGGCTTCTTTTGCGAAGAGCTATCCATTAGTAAATCTTTCAGTCTCCCTGATCATTGCAGTGTCTTCCAAGCCGAAATCACTGCAATACAGGAGGCACTTCTATGCCTCGCTGAAAAAGAGTGCTCAGCAGAAAACATATGATAGCCAGGCGGCTATCAAAGCCCTACATTCGATATCATCAAACTCGATATCCGTCACAAACTGCCGCAAATCTCTTCAAGAGATTGCTGAGCAGTTCAAGCTTTACCTTATTTGGGTGCCCGGACATGAGGGCATCGAGGGCAATTGTAAGGCGGACGAGCTGGCAAGGCATGGAACTACTTTGCCTCTCCTCACAGACAAGGAGGGCATGGGTATTCCCATGGCCAGCTGCAAGCTAAGAGTTCGTTCACATGCAACGGCTAGGATTGCTAGGCAAACCTGGCCAACGCGCTGTAGAAAGCGTTCTTCTGGCCTAATCAACTTAAACAGATTAGGCTGTGCTGCTGTAATAGGGGCAATTACGGAACATTGGCTAGTAGGGACTCACGCAGCGAGATTCTAGCCCCTTTCAATGATTTCTGCAGAAGCTGTCGAGACGAGGAGGAGGAGGAAACAGTTTCCCACCTTCTCTCCGACTGTCTCTGCAAGACCAGATTCGCCACCTCGGCTCCTTTTTCTTAACGGACCTCTCCCAACTAGCAGATATAAGCCCGAAAAATATCCTGTCTTTTATAAGAGCCTCGGGCTGGGACAACGCCCTCGAAAGCGGTGTTACACACTCTGCGTCTGGGTAGACGGTTTTGGACGCAGTCCAAACGCGGCATCACAACGGGCCAATTCTGGCCTACGTGAGTGGGGGGTCTTTTCCTACCACTAGCGCTCTAACCTAACCTAAGTTATGCCCTTGCTTTATTCGTTGAACCATACTTGTACTATTATGGGCATTCTTTGCCAAATCTCGAACAGACAAAGTGGGATCTTTGTTAAGTAATTTTGGAACCTTCTTATCAATACTTTCATCCTGTGGACCTTTTTTTCTTCCAGTTTTTGGAACATGTCTCTCCAAACTTATTTAAAATGTTTTTTACACTTCTTGCACACACCATTTTCGGTACATTAATTGTGCACAATTTTTTTGCGAACTTGCTCTTCAATTCAAGGCATCGTGTAATGTGTACGACGCATAAAGAATAGAGAACATGCAAAAAACGCAGAATTAATAGAGCTTTCTAACGGTGCATCGAACGGCATGATCGAAAGATTCCACTGAGAGCTATTAACATTTAAAAGTGTGCAGTTTCTTTTCGGCACATTACTTAACACAAAATTTCAAACTAATAACTTTTGGAAATGACCAAAGCACCAAGTGAATTCCAATATTCACCAAAAATGCTTTCAAGATGGGTGGATTTACCCCTAGAAAAATCATATGATTTTCTATTGGGATTTCATCCAAAGAAACGTGAAGAATATAAATTTTATTAAGAAAACCATTCATTAATGAATGATGTCGAAATTCCATTCTTGTCCAAGATTCCTGATGATACTTGTATACTTGAAGTAAGTGAAATTCAAGACATTAACTTGACAAGTTGCAATGTGAAATAATAAGAACATTTACCACAAAATTTTGTGGGTAATATTATAAAGAAGGTGATCAATTAACTAACACAAACACAGTAGTACATAATATAAGAACTATTACAGACCAACCGATAAATTCTAAAATTTAAAAGTGTTCCCCAACATATGAGGAAGAACTAAGAATATAGTGGCAAAGAATACAGATAACTCAGGAGTACAAAAATATAGTAACAATCTCAGATAAATACCCTTTACCAATTATGGATTCAATATTAGACAAACTTTAGTACATTAGACTTGGCAAAAGGTTACCATCAGATCTTAATGGCTGAAGAAGACATAGAAAAGACAGCATTTGTATCACCAATGGGACTATATGAATACGTTAGAATGCCATTTGGCCTAAAAAACGCACCAGCAACTTTTCAAAGATTAATGAATGACATTTTAAGAGACTATATAAACAAAATATGAGTAGTATATTTGGATGATATATTAATATTTTCAACAACCTTAGCACAACATATAAATTCATTAGAAAAGGTTTTTCGAAAGCTTCAAGAACATAACTTAAAAATACAGGCAAATAAATGCTCTTTAATGAAACAAGAAAAAGAATTTTTAGGACATGTATTCACAAAATATGGCATAAAACCAAATCCAAAACAAGTAAAAACGTTGCATTCGGACGGAACCGACTTCGATATACTTTGATACCAGTTTACATAACTGTGTTAAGGATTCTGTGTGCAAATAGTTATATATGGGGGTTTTGGGTATAAATATTAGGCAGAAGGGGTTGGTGTGACATCCAAATTTGTTATGCATATCTGTGGCGGATGGCACCTTCTATCCCCTACCAAGTTTGAAGACTCTAACGCAAAAACTGAAAAAGATATAGAGGTGGGTGGTATTAGTGGGCGTGGCACCCACAATTTCGATGTAAATCTGTTATGGATGTCACTAACAATATGCCCACCAAATTTGGTGACTCTGGCTCAAAACACTGGCGAAGTTTCATGCATTCAGGTTCTTATTAGGGCGGTGGAGCATGGCCCGTTGTTTGGGGGCGTGGAATCCAAAGTTTAAATGCATATCTGTGTTAGATGTTAGCATCTACCTTTATACCAAATTTTGTGGCTATAGCTTCAAAACTGTAGAAGATACAGGCATTTTTGTTTATAATTGGGTGGGGGCTGGGGGCGGAAGAGGTGGGAGTGGCATTCAAACTTTTGATGCGGTTTTTTCGAGAATGTCATCGGCTATCTTGCCATCAAATTTGCTGACTCTAGCGCAAAAACTGGCGAAGATACATGCATTCCGGATTTTATGGTATAGATTCAAAACTGTAGAAGATACAGGCGTTTTTGTTTAAAAATTGAGGGGACTGGGGGCGGAAGATGTGGCAGTAGCACCCAAACTTTTGATGCAGTTTCTTGGGGAATGTCACCAGCTATCTTAAAATTAAATTTGGCGACTCTAGCTGCTTAAATGTGGGATATATATGTGTTTCATCGATTTGCACATTGAGGGGTATCGATTTGTTATCGATTTCCCAGGCCCCCTGAGGTAGAGCCCCAAATTTAACACTTTGTCTGACGAAGGTGTGTACCAAGATATTTGCAAAGTTGCAAGGCTCTAGCTTTTAGGGTGTCGAAAAAAGTTGCGTTCATACGGCCAGACGGACGGACGGAAAGACACCATGACGGACATTGCACAAACCCAAAAAGATAAAAGATATTTTAGCCATTCCGCTTCCAAAAACAGAAAGACAACTTAAAAGTTTCCTAGGTATGACAGAATTTTATAAGAAATTCATTTAAGATTACTCAAAAATTGCTTACCCAATGATTAAATATTTACAAAAAGGCAACACAATTAATATGAATGACCCTGAGTATTTTAACTCGTTTAAAAACTTAAAAGCACTCATCAGCTCACACCGAACATTAAAGTTCCCAGAATTTGATAAATAATTTACAGTAACAACAGATGCCAGCGATTTCGCAATCCGTGCAGTTTTGTCACAACAAGGGCAACCAGTAGCGTAGTTAACAAGAACTTTAGAAAAACACGAGAAACAATACAGCGCAACTGACAAAGAATTTTTGGAAATTGTTTATGCAGTCGATAAGGAGGAATACGAGGGTGCTCTTTCTACCGAAAGCGGGCAAATGCAGCCACGTCCAACCCAAAGATTACAGGCCAATTAGCCTCTCATCGTTCCTCCTGAAGACGACGGATGACATAGGAGCGATATTGGACTCAAAACTGACGTGGAGGCTCGATGTTGAGGAAAGGGTGAAAAAGGCAACCTCGCGTAGGATGTTAGGCAGCGAATGGGGCCTCGCACCCAGACTGATGCACTGGATCTTCATTTCGGTAGTGAGGCCAATACTACTCTACAGCGTACTGATATGGTGGCAGGCCACGGAGAAAGTCACACACCTAAAACTGCTAGAAAAGACACAGCGGCAATCCCTAATTTGTATCACGGGAGCCCTCCAGTCTACTCCAACAAGGGTCTTGAAGGCGATAATTGCACAGAAAGCCGCCCAATGCCTGTGTGCAACGGGAAACATGAAACTGCTAGGCTATGGTCATGGTGCAGTGGGAAGGGAGCTCGCAAGTGGCACGGACTACATGACTCCCCAAGTTGATCGAAGGCAAGTGCCAACACTAATGGGACCTGAAGACTGTCGCGCAGGTGTTCAACAACAAAATGCGGTCAACATCTTCACGGATGGCTCCAAAATGGACGCAGGAGTCGAGGCGGCGGTGTACAGCGCCTCGCCAGAATTAAGCTTAGAATACATGCAACCAGACTTTTGCAGCATATTTCAGGCTGAAGTCTTCGCGATACGGATGGCCGCGGAGGCGGTAATCAGATCGGAGTCTTCAACGGACAGGGTCAATATCTTTGTGGACAGCCAAGCAGCCATCAAATCGCTACAGTCTGCACTCGCAACCTCTAGAAATGTCCTGGCGAGCAGGGATGCGATAGATGAACTAATGGACTCAAAAGAGTTCCACATTTATTGGGTTCCCAGCCATCAGGGCATTGAAGACAACGAGTACGCAGACCAACTAACAAAAAGTGGCGTGCGATCGCGAAATGCCACTGAACACGTACAAATCTCCCTACGGGCCTTATACGCCGACATGGAGGCGAAGGCCATATCAGAAGCCGACCGCATATGAAGGAAAACCAGCAGATGCTAGAGCCTGGAGTGGAGGAAACACTGGAGCACCTCCTATGCGTGTGCTTGGCACTGTCTCCATTCAGACTGGCGCATCTCAGCAGCCCGTTCGTGGACTCGATTAATGAAGCAGCGAAGAAGCTTTGCCCCAAAGCAATGCTCAAATTCCCTAAAAGTGTGAACGTGATGCAGGACCTCTAAGGCTCCGTTTACCTCCTCCCCCACCTATCCGGCAACGCTAGGGACCAGCAGATCTATGCGCGACCACTTTGGAGGTCGACCGGTTCAAACTAACAAACTAACTATGCAGTCGATCAATTCAGACATTATTTACATGGATCACAGTTTCAGATCATAACAAACCATCAACCAATAAAATACTTAAGTAAAAAATACAAGGAAATGATTTAAAAGACAAACATAGAAGATGGATTTTAGAGCTTCAAGAATTTGATTATGACATTCAGTATATAAAAGGAATAGACAATAAAGTGGCAGATTTTTTATGTAGGCAAGAAACAGCACCGCTTATAAATGAGAACAATAAAGATGAATCTAACCTAGAACTATCAGACACAATACATTCAGCAGATGAAAATGAACCAATCAGTTTTTATATAAAAGATAAAATGGTAAACAAATTTAATACACAAATCATTTTAACATACTCAGCAAGACACAGTATCATAAAGCACCAAGGAAAAAAGATTATAGAAACTAATCCAGCAGATGAAACATTCGAAATAGAACAAAAGTTAAAAAGCAATATAAGTAAATTCACAATAGGTTTATATTCAGAAGTAACGGACACAGTTCACTACAAAATACAATGTATTTTAACAGGCCTCTTTAGAGACACTAAAATTATACAATTTATTAAATGCACAAAAGAGCTATAGATATAGACAACGAAAAAGAACTTTATAAACAAATCGCATTTTATCATATCAAAGAATCCCTACACAGTGGAATGAACGAAACATTTTACACCCTAAAGGCCCATTCCCAGCAGCCCCGGAATGGAATTTTTATGTGCAACTCTATATAAAACAAGTGAAAACGTTGCAGTCGGACGCAACCGACTTCGATATACTTTGATACCAGTTTACATAGCTGTGTTAAGGATTCTGAGTGCAAAAAGTAATAAATAAGGGGTTTGGGTATACAAATCAGGCAGAAAGGTTAGGCATGACATTTATCTGTGGCGAATGGCACTTTCTATCCCCCTATCAAGTTTGGAGACCCCAACGCAAAAACCGACAAAGATATAGAGGTGGGCGGTATAACTCGGCGTGGCATAACAAATTTTTATGCGAACCTGTTACGGATGTCACAACCAATGTTCATACCAAATTTGGTGACTCTAGCACAAAAACTAAGAAAGATATTGAGGTGGGCGGTATTAGTGGGCGTGGCATCCAAAACATTGATGCAGATCTGTTACGGATGTCACTAACAATGTTCATACTAAATTTGAAGAGTCTAGCTCGAAAACTGAGAGAGATATAGCGGTGGGTGGTATAAGTGGGCGTGGCATCCAAAATTTGTATGCACACCAGTTACGGATGTCACTACCAATATTCATATCGAATTTGGTGACTCTAGCTTAAAAACTGGCAAAGATACATGCCATCCGGATTCTTTTAGGGCGGTGGGGCATGTCCCGTTGTTTGGGAGCGTGGAATCCAAAGTTTTCATGCATACCTGTGTCAGATCTACCTTCATGTAAATTTTGGTGGCTATAGCTTCAAAACTTTAGAAGATACAGGCATTTTTGTTTATAATTGGAGAGGGGCTGGGGGCGGAATAGGTAGGCGTGGAATCCAAACTTTTGATGCAGTTTTTTGGGAAATGTCACCAGCTATCTTGTCATCAAATTTGGTGACTCTAGCTGCTAAAATGTGGGAAATACTTGTGTTTTATCGATTTGCACATCGAGATGTATCGACTTGTTATCGATTTCCAAGGCTCCCTGAAGAGCCCTAAATTTAACACTTTGTCTGGCGAAGGTATGTACCAAGATATTTGCAAAGTTGTAAGGCTCTAGCTATAAGGGTGTCGAAAAAAGTTACGTTCATACGGACGGACGGACTGACGGACGGACGGACGGACGGACAGACACCATGACGGACATTGCACAAACCCAATATACTATGATACCTTTCGTATCAAAGTATTAAACGACAAATATTAACATTAAAGTAAGAAGAATTCAGGATAATTCAAACTCTGGCGGTGGAGGAGTTATATTGTACAATTGTCACCACTTACCTCTCCCCTAAACTATCAACATACTTTACCTTACCTAAATACAATCCGGCCTCCAAATATTCTTAAATGAACACTATATACAGATATAAACACAGCTGCACCACTCATGACTAATATCAACATTCAGTCGCAGCATAGAAACGTAAACATAGCTTGACCACTCATCATATAAGTACAGAGAGAATCAAACCCTCTCATAAGCCAATAATGTAAACAGAGAACATGAGATCAACCAAGCCATCGGCCACAAGCCAATATTGTAAACAGAGATCAACCAAACCATCTTAGAGAAATATGAATATAAGAACATGTTTGTACAGCAATAACTTCAGTTTTTACTCAGCATCGAAATAAACCATTTCTCAACCGCTAAAGTTATAGAGTGTTGTATTTATTTCAAAATATATATGAACTTTATCATATAAGTCGCGTTAAGTATGGGGTTAAGGGTATGTCCTAGTCGGGATTTCACGACTAGAGCCTTCCTTCTTGTTAGTAAAGAAATGAAGGCCACAAAGGAAACAGGTGAAAACATCTTATTGTAGTCTGTACACACTACACGGAATGGTTCATGCATTAGATACTTGCTGGAGCAACGATCAAGGTTAATGGGTACAAAGTAACGAGAAGATCTAATAGGGATAGTCAAGTTTGTTCGACTTAATAGAATGGGTGAGTCGATTTTACCTTTGAGCAGATTTGTAACAAATAACTTTCCATGTATAGTTTTACAGTTTTAAAGAGAAGGAAGGTTAATTAATCGAAGTCTTTCGACCAACGCATAATGACACCAACGACACTAATGGCTTTATTAGCCATGCACGATAAATAAAAATCAAATTTTTATTTTGGGTCTAGAATAATGCCCAAATCCTTCATTTCTAATATGCGATCGAGTGGTAAGCCATCAAGCAAGTACTAAGCAGTATGAGGAGTACTTCTATACATCGACATAATTGTACATTTAGAACAATTATGAATTTAATAGGTTAAAGCTGCACCAATCAGATAGAGCACTAAGATCTGACTGTAGTAAGATACTGAAAGATGGTTTATTACAAGATAAACATAATTTTACGTAATCAGCAAACACGTAAGCATGCGAGTTAGATATTACCGCAGAAAGATCATTAATTAAGGGATTAAAACAACTTAAAACCTCTAAATTTGCCTTTTCTACATATTGTGCCAATTCTATAAGCGCAACAATAACATCGAAATTTGAAGCAAACTTGTTCTGCTTATGGTAAAGGAAAGATTAAGTTTCATGTTTGAAGTCTCAACTCTTATTGTCTCTGAGATCGGCGCGTTCATACAAATAGACAGACAGACGGCTAGACGGTCAAACAGACATGGCTATATCGACTCGGCTGTTGTTGCTGATCAAAAATAAAAAAAAATTGCAGTCGGAAGCAACCGAGTGCAATATAATCTGATACCAGTGTACATAACTGTGTCAAGGATTATGTGAGCAAGTAGTTAAATATGGGGGTTTTTGGTTAACAAATTCAGACAGAAGAGGTGGGCGTGATATCTTTTGTGACACATATGTAGCAGATGGCATTGGTATTTAGGGTGGGCGTGGCATCTAAACATTTGATGCAGATTTTTGGGAAATGTCACCAGCTATATTGCTATCATATTTGGTGACTTGCTGCTTATATGTGGGATATCTATGTGTTTTATCGAATTGCACATCGAGGTGTATCGACTTGTTATCGATTTCACAGGCCCCCTGAGGTCGCAGAACCCTAAATTTTACACATTTTCTGACGGAGGCGTGTACCAAAAAAATTGCAGAGTTGCAAGGCTCTAGCTTTAAGCGTGTTGACAAAAGTTGCGTTCTTTTACAATTTGTCTGACGAAGACATGTTCCAAGATATTTGCAAAGTTGCAAAGGATCTAGCTTTAGGGTGTGACACCATGATGGACATTGCACGAAGCCAATATACTACTGATGCCCTTTGTATCAGAGTATACGCGGTGGGTCGTGGCATCCAAAGTTTCTGTCTTATTATAAAATTTGGTGGTTATAGCTCAAGAATTGTTTGTGGCATTAACGTTTTTAATTTGATGATGGCTTGGTGCAGAATGGGTGGTTGTGGCAGTCAAACTTTTGATGCTGGTTTTTTTAAGGCTTCCTACCTATTTATACCGCCCACATGTTAAAATTTGATATTTGCATATAATTTGTATACTTTGATACCAAAGGTATCATAGTATATTGGGTTTGTGCAATGTCCGACATGGTGTCTGTCCGTCCGTCTTTTTTCCACACCCTTTAAGCTAGAGCCTTGCAACTTTGCAAATATTTTGGTACACGTCTTCGTCTGACAAAGTGTTATATTTAGGGCTCTATGACCTTCAGGGGCTTGGGAAATCGATAACAAGTCAATACACCTCGACGGGAAAATCGATGAAACACACATATGTCCCACATTTTAGCAGCTAGAGTAACCAAATTTGGGGCAAGAAAGCTGGTGAAATAGAATCGCCGCTTACTGTTTAAGTGAGTGACGAAATGCAGAAACTCGAAAGACGGAAAGCGATTTGCGCGTTTGGGTGTGTCACCCCTCAGACATCCAGAACTGATCTGCATCAAAACATTGCATGCCACGCCATGCCTAAGCTTCTTTCATATTTGCACTGGTTTTGTAAAGCCGGAAAAGCAATTATCTTCTTGAGTTTTAAAGCCTGACTTAATGGGGAGGCAGATGTTGATTTAACCCACAGATCTGCATAAAATAGAAAATCACTGGATGCCAAGCATACCAGCTAAATTCTGAAATCTTTATATCCTTCTCAGTTTTTGTGCTTTAGCCACAAAATTCTGAAGGGGGATAAAAGTTTACATTCGTCACAGATGTGCATCAAAAACTTGGATGCCACGCCTTAAGGCAGCGTTTACAATGTCAGCGTGAGATTGGATTAAAGCTTTTAACAATCTGAGACGTACGCTGATAGTTTACAATGTCAGCGTGAAAGTATGTTCGAATTTTCGAAATCAGCTGTGAGCTGTGAACAGCTGATGTTTGTTTTATTTTTGTGGCAAAATTGTGCAAAAGTGTATCAAAATCGAAATAAAAAAAAATAAGATGGAAAAAAAACATGCAATTGTATTAGCTTATAATTTTATGATGCGCAGGCAGTTTTTGTTGCTGTAGTAGAAGAGAAGAAGCCGCAAAAAAGTGCCCGACGGTGTTGGGCGCGGGAGCATTTGATTTGTGAACACAAGCACGATTCGAACAATGCAATCAGCTGATTCGAACTCATGTGAAATGGCATAACAATGATTTTATTGTTATATGTATGTATATTCGTTAATATGCACTAAATAAATGCTAATTTGTGATTTATATTATCATTTGCCTCTGTATTGAGGAAAATAGAGGAAAAAACTTTGGAGCTTTAAAGCACATGTTACTAATTTCGAAAAAAAAATCCACCTATTGAGAGCTTTTAAAACTAAATTTTCGAAAAGCTTTTTTTCACACCAAGCTGAGATGCAAGTGAGATCGGTTTGAGATTGGAAATGAGTGAGACGAAGTTATGTGAAAAATATGTGTGTCAGACAGGGACAAAACATTTTCCAATCTCACGCTGACATTGTAAACGCGCCTTAACGTTCTGCCCTTTCTTTCCGAAATATCCCCATATGTTATAAGGCAGGGTCCTCAACAAAGTTTTTATACTGATATCAGAGTGTATCTTTGTTCGTTGTGCTCGAACGCAACTTTTTTACTTGTTATTTGATTAGTTGTTGTGTGTCGCTTATCTGAAATTTTTTAACTTGCCTTGCGAACGTGATAGAATGCGTAAATAACCTTCCACACTTGTTGTACCTAATGCAATTAATTGTCAAAAAATTTTAAACATGCATACTCACTAATCCAACATTTCAATGTCATCCTCGCCATTCCCGACATCATAGTCGGCACTTTTCTGCCACTTATTACTATCATAAAATGTCTCGGCGGAATTGCCTGCGCCAGAGCCAAAATGCTCTTGGTCACGTTCGCGAATACATTCTTGGCTGACGTGGTCATTAGTGTTGCCTTCACGCGACTGACCAGCGGTATTAATACTCCTGCGACGCCTATTAGTATTCTCAACAAAACCGTTTCTGCTGTGGGCATCGACACATTTCGATTGAACGGGTAAACCGACACCCTGCTCCAACTCATCATCTTCCTCGTCACTTTCAATCTCAAGCTCGTCGAGATCACGGTGGCCCATTACCCTCTCTGGCATTGCTTAAAAACCTTGCTAGTTTCTTTTGGTTTAATTTTTTACCACAAAGCATCAACCGACAACACACATTCAGAACAAAATGCCTCACTTAATTGTTCACAAAAACAAAAATAAAGCGTAGCATTTAGCGTTTGCCTGTCAAAACGACATCGATTCGATTTTAAACGGGACAAAAGTAATTCACATAAATCTAAATTCAATACAACACGACACAAGAGACTTGCACCAAACGCGTGAAGAACTGTTATTGTCACTATAAATGCGTCAATAGTTGGTCCCAAGCAGCTAACGCAGCCGAGTTACTTGGTGGGGCTTCAAAAAGGCCACAAGAAATTCTTTACACCTAATTGAATTAGCGTTCAGAACTTAGACACTGAATAGAATGGTGGCAAAAATGGGGTGAGACACTGTTTGGGGGTAATGCAAGTGACAATAAAAATTATTTGCACAATTAAGGCCACAAAAATATAAGGTAGAAAATATGGTAATTATGCAGTTTGGTTACTTTTCCGAAAAGTGGCGGAATTTTTTTTTTTTTTACATGAATCTGTTGATTGCATCATAGTAAGTAATATTCCATGGGGGGAGGCTGAAATTTCCCATTAACTCCATGAGTTATGGGGTTTTGAAATTATCATGAATATTCGTGATTTTGAAGAACGCTAGGGAAAGGGGGGTGAACACACACACATACACACACACACACACATACACACACACACACACACACACACAGAGTGTTTTCGCGGAGTAAAGGTACGAAAATGGGTAAATATTTACTATCGCGGCACCAGCGATTTTCGGGCTGATTTTTTTTTAAGAGTTTTTTATCACCTGTGAATGAAAGAAAAAGGTTTCTCTCATAAAAAAAAAAAAAAAAATTTTTTTGTTTGTGTGATCTGCTCCGGAACATAGCCAACAGTGCCAAATGGCTCACGCCACTGCTTTTACGGCGTTTGAAAGTTTTTACGGCATTTTAAACTTTCAAACGCCGTAAAGCAGTGGCTCACGCCACTGCTATTGGCACTATTGGCTATGTTCCGGAGCAGATCACACTATCGGGCACATTTTTTTCACGCACGCACACACACCTATGCATACATAAACGAATGGATTTGCAAAATTTGTGAAATTTATGAGAATTTCATAACCCCATAACTCATGGAGTTTATGGGAAATTTCAGCCTCCCCCATGGAATATCATTAGCGGCAACCAATCGAAGGTGCCTAAAAAAAAAAAAAAAAAAATCCGCCATTTTTCGGAAAAGTAACCAAACTGCATAATTACCGAAAATATTGTTTGTTGTTAAATCTTGTTTAAGATCACCATTTGTTCGGCAGCTCTATGAAATATGTAGTTAAGCTGTGCTGCCACAAAAAGAATACCTTGTCAAATTTGGCAACTTGTTGGCAAAAAAAAAAAAAAGAGTCGGACTAGTTTGCAGTTCAACAAAACGTCAGACAGGCGGCTAAAAAGACAGAAATAGCTTTATCGACTTACCTCGCTGCTTTTACATATTTCTTAATACACAACTCAAGTCAGTGTTGTTTATACTTTGATACCAAAGGTATCATAGTATATTGAGTTTGTGCAATATCCGTCATAGTGTCTGTCCGTCTGTCTGTATGAAAGCAACTTTTTTCGACACCCTTAAGGCTAGAGCCTTGCAACTTTGCAATTGTCTTGGTACATACCTTCGTCAGACAAAGTGTTTAATTTGGGGCTCTACCTCAGGGGGCCTGGGAAATCGATAACCAGTCGATACACCTCGATGTGCAAATCGATAAAACACCTATATATCCCACATTTTAGCAGCAAGAGTCACAAAATTTATGGCAAGATAGCTGTTGACATTCCCCAAAGAATTGTATCTAAAGTTTGGATGCCACCACCGACATCATACTAATAGACACACCGGGGCGTTCAAAATGCGTACCAGGCTCTGGCGTCACGTCTCTCTCTCGGGTGTTGAGAGAGGCCAGCCGAACGCAATGCGCCGCTCAATTTGCAGGCGTAGCGCATGGTACAACTAGACTAGTTCATGATGAAATAACATAAGGTGGTCCCGTCGGCAAAAGACATCCACCTATTGTATGCTTGCAATAAGTGCGAGTGAAAGGAACATAGTTAATAGTGTCGTATTGAGTGTAAGTGAGGCGGCAATGTGTTTGTTGATTAACCCTTCGCATACGTGCACTGAAATAAGTGGATACTTCGTAAAACTTCGGCTCGCGACGGGACCACCTTATGTTATTTCATCATGGTCAGTTGTACCATGGCGTAGCGTAGCGCTAGGGAATTGCAAGGCATTGTTGTGCTGGCTTTCGCTGCGAGCACAACAAGAAACCCACCCCCTTTATGTATGCGCTGCTATGCCAGCGATCGTATGTATACACACATGTATATATATATGCACGCATTTGTCAGTGCGTCTGTTTGTAATCTGTTTCAAGTGGACCTAGCCGAAAATTAGCAAAAACAACTACATACATATATATGTACATATGTGTGGCTATACGTCAGCATTTGTTTTCATATTCTCGGTCTCTGGCTTCGAAGCGATTTTTGATATTTTACTTTTTCTACTCTTTCTAACATTTTTTTTTTCTATGACACTTGTAAGTAACTTTGTCAACGCAGCTACTGTTTATATGTTAAAGAATGCACATAAATTCAAAAAGAGTATTTACGAGTGCATTGTGTCAAGATCTAAGAATGCTTGTGTGCGTTCATGTAGGTAGAGAAAGGGTTGACATGCGTTTGTCTATATGTGGTAATGAACTACGAATATCCTTTTTGCAGATCAGATGTGAAACCACATAAAAACGATGCATGCATGCTTACAAAGGGTATTCGCAGTTCATTACCACATATAGACAAACGCATGTATACAAACGCATAATATACATTTGCACAAAACCATTATACCCTTATTTACTCATTTTATGGGCTAAGGGTATAAAAAGGTTGAATTTCAAAATTGTGAAAATGGTTTGAAAGGTTTAAAACTATGGTTGAAATAATGAACATTTAAAATAAATTTGATCAAAATCGGTTAAGAAACACCGAAGATATCGCTAAATTCGGTAAATTCACACAAATTACTGTAGGCGTTACGTATGGGGTTAAGGGAATGTCCTAGTCGAGATTTCTCAACTAGAGCCTTTTTACTTGTTATGATTATATAGGGCTAACTTATAATTAAAATTGTATGCTAGCGTATTTTACTTTGGCGATGGCAACGTTGGCCTTCAGCTCGGGGTATTCTAGGTCAATTCATATGCATAAATATATTTACACTGTTTCTTATCTTACTGTTTGAATATTGTGTGTGTATACAATGTTTTATATTTTATAGTAAAGTCTAGTGTTTTTGAGGTACTGTATGTAAGGGTATGATGGTTTTGTGCAAATGTATGTAAGAGACAGAAGGAAGCATCTCCGACTCCTTAAAGTATATATATATATTCTTGATCAGCATCAAGTGCTATAGACTTCAAACGTGAAACTTATGCTCTCCTATACCATGAAAAGAATAAGTTTGTTACAAATCATTGATAATAATTTTTGTTCTCGATTTACACCTTTGATCGATAGCAAAAAAAACCTTGAATTTCAAAATTTTAAAAACGAGGCTTGAAACTATGTACAAAATAAAGAACTTTAAAAAAAATCAAAATCGGCTAAGAAGCACCGAAGATATCGCAGTTTAAAGTTTGGTCATATTGGTCACTGGAAGAATACACACAAATGACTGTATGCGTTGCGTGTGGGATTAATAGTATGTCCTAGTCGGGATTTCTCGACTAGAGCCTGCTTACTTATTTCTTAACATATACCTTTTTATACTTTAACACTAAATGCTGACAAATTGTGGACAAGTCAAGTAATTTTAAGGTCCAAATCGATACGGCACTGATATTTGTTTAAAAAATTGTATGCACGTCTATAACGGATGTCACTTACAATATTCCCAACAAATTTGATGGCTCTAGCTTAATAACTAAGTGAGGTTTAGAGATTTCAGGTTTTAGAATGTGGGCGGTATATGTGGGCGTGGCATCAAATTCCCCTCATTTAATGTGGATATTTAGGGGATGGCGAAGATGTGGGCGTGGCATCCAAACTTTTGGTGCAGTTTTTTGGGGAATATCAAAAGCTATCTTGCCACCAAATTCGGTAAATCTAGCTGCTAAAATGTGGGATATATAAGTGTTCTATCGATTTGCATATCGAGGTGTATCAACTTGTTTTCGATTTAAATTGAACACTTTGCCTGACGAAAGAATGTACCAAGATTTTTCCAAAGTTGCAAGGCTGTAGCTTTAGGGGTGTTAAAAAAAGCTGCGTTCATACGGACAGACGGACAGACGGACAGACCATGACGGACATTGCACAAACCCAATATACTATGATATCTTTGGTATAAGAATATAAATAAACATAAATTAAACTATATATAAAATTAGGTTTAAAAAAAACAGTGTCCCAAAAATAACCGAACTTTTTGGATAAAAAATGAAATATACATTATATTATCTTTGAAAGTTATTATTTATTCAAAATAGGTTCCATTTGACTCAATACATCGTTTGGAACGATCAACCAGCGCGTGCATAGATTTTATATGTCATTTATAGGAATGTTCTTCAGTACCTCGGTTACAGCTGCTTGAATGGCTGTAATGTCATCATAAAATGCTCCTTTCATCTTAGTTTTGAGTTTTGGAAACAGAAAATAGTCACATGGTGATAAATCTGGCGAATACGGAGGGTGGTTGATGAGAGAAATCCGTTTTTTCATCAAAAATGCGTTCACTTTTGTGGTCTTGGTCTTTTATATTTGCTCTTTGTTCCATCGCGTTTTTGTACCATTAGCACACGTTATCGTTTATTGAAATGACTGCCACTTTAGCATCTGTCATCTGATTTACGTGAAGTTTGTTGCGTTGGAAAGAGGATGAATGTATAATTTTAATGCTGCAAATTTACAATAGATTGCGCTGCATGTTGTATGATCTAAATACAAAGTTCGGTTATTTTTGGGACACACGTATGTATAACAGAACCTATAAAATGGCTATAATGGTTATGTGCAAATATATGTAAGAGGCAGATGAAATCATCTTCGACCCTATAAAGTGTATATAAATTATATTGATTAGGGTGGAAGAGCACTTGCTCTTACTCATGTACTGGTCTTGGGACTCAGCAATGAAAGTAATTACATATTTTACGACGATGGCCGGAGCAATCTACCTATTATGAGTTTTTCTCTAAATAATGACACAAATAAAACTAAAATTTAGAGCATAGCATAGCTTATATCAAACCTCTACAGTTGCGTCAGCGTTTCCACGATATTCAGCTTGTTGCGCGATCCTCTTTGACAGTCGCTATTCGTTATTAGTTTACTACTCCTCCAACGAAGAACGGTCGTCCTCGGATATGCTTCAGCTGGCGACCAAATTTGCCACTTGTCTTGCCGATGAAATGATGGAGAAGAATCAGCCCACTTTTTATGGTGCCAGCGCTCAGACCCAAGCAAAGCCTCAACTTGGACCTGGAACTGCCCGTGAATTTGCTGTGAACCCGCTGGATGTAGTTTAGGTTCTTCTCGCTCAGTTGGTGTAGAAACATCGGTAGGCTTCGAACAGAGTCAAGTCCGGTTATGATTAGCAGCGTAGACGCTGCAACACCAGGGTTTCAGTTTTGAATGTTGTTCAGATTTCTGTATTTGGTGCCATTGATGATAGCGCAGTCGTTGAAGGTGACATGAAAGGTCTTGATCTCGGGAATTAGTCAATGCTTATGCGACGCGATCGTTGATTATAACGATACCTTGCGACCAAGACTTGTCTTCATTTTGTCGGCAGAAGGTGGGGGTTGTTGCGACGAAGCACTCTCCAGATGTCATCGCCGCATTCCGCTAGAACGTTATCAAGCACCTATAGTATGGTTTCATTGTGCGGGACTGGGAAGCTACAATTTTTTTTTGCAACTTTGCTTATCCCTAGGATACTTAATAATAAAATTAATAAAATCATTGGACTGTTATATTTTAATACTAGCTACTTCTAGGATATTTGGGGTAATGATTGCAATAAAGAGCTGCACAAACAGTTCTACTTGCCAAATGTTCTACTATGCAGTACTTCCAAGCACTATACTTCAGTACATTGCTGTAATTCAACTAGAACATAACAGTAACAGCTTTTTATCAAAACAAGCACAGCATCATTTGAGTAGATTTCCTTGCAGTGTTTGAAAGTGCTTGCTCCGAATTCGCTTTGATTTTGAATTCGCTTCGCTTCAAGCACTAAAAAATACAGCAAATACAGCGAGTGCACTAGAACATTTTGCTTTTGAGGTTATTAAGTGAAAAAAGAAAAAATGGATGAATCGTTTGATGTAAGTATTATTATTCGTATTATGGGTGATTTTATTGATAATATCACCTTATATGTATACATATATACAGGAATCTACGAATGATTCGACATTCAGCAGCGCAAGCGACATTAAACAAAAATTGATAAACGGCGAGTACAAAATATGTACAAAACGTGGCCGCAGCAAAGTGTGGAATGTGTTTGGAAATATTGAAAATGGTGAAGATGCGCAAATTTTAGGTTTCTTGGCATGCCGCAAGTGCCAAAATGTATATAAGCACAACCCAAAAACAACATCAAATTTGGTAAAACACAAGTGCTATATAAGCGAAGGCCTGAAAGAATGCGAAACTATAACTAAAGTTCAGGTTGACACTGCGTCAAAAAAAAAAAGTGTCGAAGTATTCACGAAGTGGGTCGTCCTAAATTGTAGACCATTTAAAATTGCGGCTGATGATGGACTCAAAGAAGTTGCTGAGTTTTTTGTTGCTATGGGTCATAAGTTTGGCAAAAATGTGGATGTGGCGACTCTAATACCCAATCCAACAACCGTATCACGGAACGTGGAGTCTTTATACGTAAAGCAATTTCAGGATATTCGGAGGAATGATCGAAATGATGAAATAGCCAACATAGGATATGGTTTAACAACTGACCTTTGGACAGATAATTATTTAAAAAAATCCTATTTGGCGTTGACGGTGCATTTTGTGAAGGATGGAAATATTTTCTGCAAGTTGTTAGGCATGAAAGCAATGGACAATGAAAGAAACACAGGTTTGAAACATCTATAGAGTTAAGTAAAGTTATCACAAAGAAATAATTTTTTTTTACTTAGCCGAAAACGTCTTAGGAAAGGTGGTTAAGTTGTTAGCTGAATTTGGATGCGCATTAAATAACAAGACAGTGATTGTCACAGATCGCGGTTCAAATATGGTTAGCGCATTTCGACCATACACTCACTTGTTCTGCGTTAACCACCTCTTGCAAAATGCGCTAAAAAAATCGATGGATGATGTGGCCGATATAGCAAATATTTGTAAGCTTAGTTCTAAGATAGTTAAGTATTTTAAGAAATCAGGGCAAAATTCTAATTTTGCAGTAAGTTTAAAAAGTTATTCGCCGACCCGATGGAATACTTTTTACTACGTGTTTCATTCCATAAGAAGCAATTGGAATGAAATAACTCAAATACTTCAACAACAAAATGAGCTGCACAGATTGGGAGAGCTAAATGTTTCCCATTTAAATTATTTAATTGAAGTTTTAGAGTTTTTTGAAGAAGCTTTAAAAAAACTTGAGGGAGATAAGTACCCAACTTTGCATTTAGTTGTGGTACACATTCATAAGTTAATACGTATATGTTCGATCAAAGATGAAGACATTTTAATTACTAAGGCTTTTAAAAGCAAATTATTATTTTACCTAAATAATTTAGTTTTGGAAAATTAAAATATTTTCCATAAAATCGGATTTTTCTTTTTCCGCCTGCTAATAAGCTTCTTCAATTCGAAGCAGAAGAAAAAGAAAAGATCAGAGAAGAAACAAAAAAATTATGAGTGAATTTTTTGAAACTGATCAAAAATATAATAGAGTTGAGAGTGTTTCTGAAAACAAGTGTGACTTGTTTGATCAATTTGTAACTCACCAAAATGGATCAAATTCCGAAGATGCCGTAGCAGATGAGCTTACAATGTATGAAAGCTCAATAATTCACTATTGCAGTGAATTTGATGCATTAAAAGGTGGGATGCAAATAGAAATCAATTTCCATTGCTGTACAAAACTAGTTGTAGAGTGTTAGCTATACCCATAGACTAATGATCCATATAGATTGGAAAATAGCAGTTGGGCTTTTTTAACAGAAAAGTTATTTCACTGAAACCAGCGCACTTGAGGGCAAACTGCTTTTAACGAAAGAACTGCTTGCTCATCTACTCTGGCGGTTTGTTTACCATCAGCTGTATATGGATAAATGGATAAGGCTGGAGACAAAACAAAAGTCCGCTATTATTTTGTTGCGCTTTTGTTTTGATTCCAAAGTGTGTGATGCGAGAGACATAATTAAGCGTTGCCCTTCTTCATTTCTCTTGTTGTTGTTACAAAACTCGAGATTGGCAATTTCAGACTTTTGCTTCAATCTGCGGTCTGCTACCCTATATGGTAGGGTAGTATAGACTTAAAATGAACTTTGCGTAACTAAGCATCAAATCGTTAGATACTTAAATATAATGTCCATATTATAAGGCATAATATATTTTACCAATTAGGTAGGGCATTTATGATTGATATTGCAAGAATAACATGACTTATTAAACTAACACAAAAGTAAACGTGTTATGTTTAAAAATACTTAATATTAAATATAATAGTAATCAAATTATATATTTGTGTTTTTTTTGAAACAAAATGAAATTGTGGACAAAGGGTATTGTTTAGTAGCGCAGCTTGCGCGTGCTATGCATATTATTGCCTTGTTGCGTTTTGTCTCTCCCAATCGACACATACCGACTTGAATGTGAGGTCTGTGTGAGCTCAGTTTGTATGTATGTGTGCATCGTCGGCCGCACTTCTGGCAGCTTTGTCCAAATTTCAGTTTTGCATTTTCTTATGTATACTCTTTCTTATTTTCTTCGATGACACTAGCAAACAATGTTGTCAACGCTATGACAATACAAATGTTCACGCATGCATATGAATTTTGATAGAGTATTCAGAAAATTAATGTCATGTCCTTTAAATGCTTTGCAATTTGTTGAGATTTTTATACTTTGATACCAAAGGTATCATAGTATATTGGGTTTGTGCAATGTCCGTCATGGTGTCTGTCCGTCCGTCTGTCCGTCTGTCCGTCCGTCCGTCTGTCTGTATGAACGCAACTTATTTCGACACCCTTAAAGCTAGAGCCTTGAAACTTTGCAAATATCTTGGTACATGCCTTCGTCAGACAAAGTGTTAAATGTAGGGCTCTACGACCTCAGGGGGCCCGAGAAATCGATAACAAGTCGATACACCTCGATGTGCAAATCGATAAAACACAAATATATCCCACATTTTAGCAGCTAGAGTCACCAAATTTGATGGCAAGATAGCTGGTAACATTCCTCAAAAAACTGCATTAAAAGTTTGGATGCCACGCCCACCTATTTCGCCCCCAGCCCCCCTCCAATTATAAACAAAAATGCCTGTATCTTCTACAGTTTTGAAGCTATAGCCACCAAAATTGACATGAAGGTAGATGCTGACATCTGACAAAGTTATGCATCAAAACATTGGATGCCACGCCCCAAAACAACGGGACATGCCCCACCGTCCTAAAAAAAAAACCGAAATGCACGTATCTTTGCCAGTTTTTAAGCTAGAGTCACCAAATTTGGTATGAACATTGGTAGTGACATCCGTTACAGATCTGCATCAATGTTTTGGATGCCACGCCCACTTATACCGCCCACCTCTATATCTTTCTCAGTTTTTGGGCTAGTGTCACCAAATTTGGTATGAACATTGGTTGTGACATCCGTAACAGGTGTGCATAAAAAATTTTTATGCCATGCCTACTTATACCGCCCACCTCTATATCTTTGTCGGTTTTTGCGCTAGAGTCTCCAAACTTGGTAGGGGGATAGAAAGTGCCATCCGCCACAGATAAACGTCATGCCTCCCCTTTCTGCCTGATTTTTTTTACCCAAAACCCTCATAAATTACTATTTGCACTCAGAATCCTTAACACAGCTATGTAAACTGGTATCAAAGTATATCGCAGTCGGTTGCGTCCGACTGCAACGTTTTTACTTGTTTTCTTTTTCTTCGGTGGCCTGCATTTACATGTGTGTGTACGTATGCATACACATCATACTTAATTGTATTAGTGGCAATTGTTTCACCATTAATTGGCCTGCCTCAACTATTTAATTACATTAAAAATTAAATAAAATATTGCAAATATTTCTAAAATAATAGTAAATAAATAAAATTACTCGCCAAACAAATGTCAAAATAAGGGATCGCATTTGGCTTAATTATAATATTTATTTAACAATAAATAAAATATTTTTAAATGTTTTAAAAATATGTACGTACATACATATGTATGTATACATTTGCATGTTTACTAAATTCTAATGTTAATTTTCTTAAATTCCTGATAAATCTAAAATGATAAGCCGCCACCAGACGCAAAATATTGCATAATCAAAACAAACGCTGTGTACTCACATGCATACATACATACTATGAGAAGTGTGTCTATGTATGTATACATGTCAGCGCTCAAGCACAAACAGCTATGCATAATCAAAACAAAACAGGGATAAAAACAATTGTGAAATGGCGGGACGACTCATACCAGCCAGAATCAAAACAAACACAGCTGACAATTGTCGATGCGTAAAGCAGTTTTTCGTTAAGTCAAGAGCGCTGGTTTGTATGCGATTTAGTTAACAGCGCTGTAAACTGAGTGCTGCTATTTTCCAATCTATATGGATCATTAGTCTATGGCTATACCAGCATCAAGTGCTTCATCAGAAAGAGCTTTTTCGGCTGCCCGAGCCTTACTTACTGAAAAAAGATCGTCACTGGGCGGGAACTCAGAAACTGTTAATCACATTATGTTTTTACATAACAATGCCACAATTTAAATATTTATTTTTTACTTTTATTTTTTTTTTATATCAAATGTTCGTTATTCTCAATACTCTGTTATTAATTTTAAAAAAATTTATATATAAAAATGGAATTATATTTAATCTGTGTTTTGTTTTGTTTTACTATACTTCAATTTTGTTCTACTTCATTTTTGTTCTATTTGTTATATAGTTGAAAGTTCTATTGCTTGCTTGTGCAGTGTTTGCTGTCAAATAAAAGCTTTTCTCACTCTCTTCTGTTAGGAGAGTGAACATGACAGGCAGTAGTTAAAAAACTCTGCTATGGCTTACAGAACATGTTAACAGTGCTTGTGCAGCTCTTTAGATTGCAAGTTGATTCGTAAAAACTTTCTCTAAGTCCGCGAATTCTAAAAATGCGGGATTTAAAATTAATAATTTAGCAAGTGTGATCGAAAGCATGATAGTTTATATTCCAGTGATTAGTATCCCATTGTACGGACGTTAATCGAATTTGGTTTGAATCATTAACAGTCTTCGATGCTGTTATCAACATGATCTATCAACGCAGCAATCACCCTCTCTTAATACAACAGTCAGTCGATGTTGGACGAAAGAAGCAGCACCACACATTTCGTATTACGCATTAAATTTTGAAGTCGACTTGATTTACATAAAATAAATTTGTTAACTACAACACTACTATTCATTTGTTCATTGAATGCACGCCCCCGAGCAATATTTGCTTTTCTTTGATTCTTCAACGTGAAAGTCAGAACATTTTTGGTGGCCCATGGAGGGAATCATTCACATAGTCCAGTAACAAATGGTTTTATAAAGTAAATCAAGCTATAACGTTGTCAAGAGTTGTTCAAAGTCATCCAAAAGTCATGCATGCCAGAATTGGCACGCTTCAAGTCAAAGAACGACGGACCAAAGAAAGAGCAGAAGTTCGTCGACAGCGCAACTCAAAAGACGCACATCATTTCTTCAGTTCCCTCCGTTCCGTAGCATTAAACGTGTTGCGCCTTACGTTTACACGTCAACGTTAAATTTATCTAAAACGATCATCGCGATTCTCACTTCCACACCAAGAACTTTGTTCGCTTAAGTCAAGTTCGTACGACTGAATGGGTAAGTGTTTGTTGTTGTTTGCATACAGATCGAACCAGTAAGGACATACATAAAAGATAACTCTTAAGAAAACAGCGTGTCTACGGAGAAAAAGAGTGATGAAGCCTCGTATGAAAGAGTGTACGCTCTACAATGCGATATACATAAAAGACTAAACCAAGTATTAATCAACTTTAATAAAGAGCAAAAAACCAAACAATACTTCCAACTGCGTTTTAATAAATTAGAAGAGGTATAACAACAATTTCAAAAAAAACAAGACTCGATTATTGTAAGTGCGTGTCCAACTTCGCAAAGGTATTTTACGGAAGATCTTTCCAATAAATTCGAAGAGGAATACAGCTACGATGCTAGTTTTCCGTCGACAACTAAGAATCTGAAGTTTCTCATTATTCAACCATGCGAAATGCACTTCCGTAGCCGTTCATTTATTGACTGTCCAGCCTTTCATGATGTATTTGCACAACTCATTCATGACAACGCCAGTCTTCCAACAGGCATAGCGACATATCTCCGCGCGACATATCTCCGCCCAGTACATTTTGCTGGCGGAGATATGTCGTTCTTAGTTCGGCGGAGATATGTCGCGCGGAGATATGTCGCTATGCCCTTCCAACATTCACGTTTTCATTTCATTTACAAGCATGCAAGCTTTAAAGGCATTTGAAAGAGATTAACATTTGTTTTAGGCAAAGCAAACAGTGTCGTAAGCAATTACATTAAGTATTATTTTAATAAGTATAAGCTGAATGTTCTGCTCCCGACATACACCCCCCTTTGAAAGTGATTCACACTTAACCGATTTGGTCAGAAAGGGGCAGCACAGCAAGCTTCTTTACTGCTCTCTTGGCCAAACCAGTTGCGGTTCGAACCAATGCCACTCTAGGTACGCCACCTGCTCCTGGTATTGTTGACTCAACCTTGAAAAGCCGCCGTTTCAAAGGAGGAAGATTTTCGTCCTTAATCAGCACCATTGCACCAGGTTGAAGCGTGGTTTGTAAAGTCTTCCATTTGCTGCGCTTCTGTAAGATTGACAAGTAATCGGTGCTCGATTAGCGCCAGAAATGTTGACGCATTTGACAAACGCGCTGCCAACGATCCAGACGACCCTCCTTTAAATGTGTAATGTCAGGCTCGTCTATGGCGGTGAATGTTGACCCAATGAGAAAGTGCGCTGGGGTCAGAAAATTGACGTCATCAGGGCTTTCTGAAATAGCATATAAGGGGCGAAAATAAGAATTGCAGAAATTTCAAAAACCAATGTCTGAAGCTCCTCAAGGTTTAACGACGAAGACCCAGCAGTTCGATAAAAGTGGTGTTTTGCAGACTTCACCGCCGCCTTCCACAATCCACCAAAGTGCGGAGATCGAGGTGGTATGAAGTTTCAGTCTATTCCATTTGCCACAAAAATGTTCGATACAGCATTATTATGTGGGTCGCTTAAGAAAAGTTTCTTCAACTCAATCAGTTCGTTTTTAGCACCAACAAAAATCGATTCGTTGTCCGTCCAGATGATGCGTGGTGATGCTAATGAAGCCCCGCTGAGCAGCAATGAACGATGCAGTAGACAGGTCGCGGACAACTTCGAGATGGGTAGCCTTTGTGCTAAAGCAAATAAAAACGGCTATATAGCATTTCACCGGCGCCTTGCTTCTGCTCTCAGGCTTGCAATCAAAGGGACCGCAGTGATCGATTCCTGTGGTGTGAAACGCTGGGTTTTGACAAACACGATCCGCCGGAAGCCTGCCCATAATATGCTCGGCGTATTTTGGTTTTAGCCGAAAGCATTGCAAACATTTGTTAACGACTCTGGATACCGTTTTCAGCCCCCCAATTGGCCAAAAAGCTTGCTTTATTGCTGCGAGGAGGCTTCTAGGCCCAGCATGCAGGAATTTGAGGTGATAATGCACAATAATTGCTATTGTGACTGGATGTCCTTTGGGTAGGAGAATAGGATGCCTGGCGTCATATTCCAACTCCGAATTCTGAATTCTGCCCCCAACTCTGATCAAACCATTACCGTCAATGAACGGATAGAGTGAAAGTAGACTGCTTTTGGCTGGAAGTGACCCTTCTGACGAGAGAATCGCATATTCGACAGCGAATGTGATTTCTTGGATATTCCTTAGGATGAGATATGAGCCCATGCGTACATCCTCGACGGTCAGCTTGTTTGTGGGTTGAGCTTCTTTTTTCGATATAATAAGCCAAAGTCTACGAACATATGCAAAGACACGTTGTAAAGAAGCAAAGGAATTTTGATATTTGCAATTGGAAGACATATCATATTTAGATGTTGCGATCAAAACACAGCGACGACGTTCGGGCAAGTTAACTGCAGGCCACACATTCGCAGGTCAATCTGAGCTGGAGTTGCTGAGAAATCGGGGCCTATGTTGCCACATCTGAGCTGTCAGCTCCTTTGGCGTACAGCCAAGAGAAAGTATGTCAGCTGAGTTGCAAGATGTTGGTACATGGTGCCAAGTCATTCCTTGAGTTAGCTCTTGTATCCTTACGATCCGATTAGAGACAAACACGTTGAACTCTGATGGCGACTCGCGAATCCATGAGAGCGCTATTGTGGAATCGGTCCAGCAATGGTACTCACATTGAAAAGGTATAGTCCGACCAAGGCTGTCGAGCAGTTCGGCCAAGACTAAGGCGGCTGACAACTCCAATTTTGGGATGGTAAGCGTTTTAAGAGGGGCAACTCTAGATTTAAAGCATAGAAGATGCGATGAAATTGAATCCTTAGATTCCGACCGAAGATAGATACAAGCGCCATATGCAAGGCTACTTGCATCGCAAAATGCGTGAATTTGAAATGAAGCTTCAGGAATCATAACATAGCGCGGAAATTTAAAAAGGCTGACTATACAGAGCTGAGAGAATAGCTGATTCCATGCAGCCTGTAGCTCTTTTGGCATCATGTCATCCCAATTAAGCTGATGTTTCCATAAAGTTTGAATAAATATCTTTGCCTTGGTGACGATTGGTCCAATTAAGCCGAGCGGATCATAGGTTCTGGCAACTGTGGATAGGACTATGCGTTTCGTAGCTGGCCCATCTGGTAGGATTTTTGAAAAGCTGAACAAAAAGTTGTCAGAACTGAGATCCCATACCAGCCCCAAAGCTTTCGCAATGCCAGTTCCGTCATCAAATGTTAGCAACTTTTCCTTGTCCATTTCAGGCTCACCCTTTAACACGGCTGGTTCATTAGAGCACCATTTACGAATTGGGAATTGCCCACGGCTTAGCAGTAGCTTTACTTGTCGTTTAATTTCAACTACTTCCTCGATACTATTTCCACCAGACATAAGGTCGTCCACGTAAAATTTATTTCATTTATTTCATCAGCTACACTGTTACACCATAGGATTATTTGCATATACTCATCAGGAAACTCCGACGCATCTATACATATTACAAATATCCCCACAAAGCGCTATTTTAAAAAATCTAAACCTGAGCAACGTTGTGAATATCTTGGATTGAATCGTAGGACCTGCAAGTAATAGATCATTTAACGAGTATCCCGAAGTCGACCTCGCAGATCCATCAAAAACAACCCTTCATTTTGTTGTTGTACTATCTGGCTTTTGAACGCAGTAATGCGGCAAGTAGAACATTTTCGCTATGCAGTCTTCCGAGGCAAGCGACATGTGACCTAAGTTGAGGTATTCTTGAATGAACGCCGCATACTGAGATTTAAGGTTGGAATCCTTGGCAAGTTTAGCCTCTAAGCCCTTAAATCTGCGCAGCGCACGTTGCACAGTGGGCGATTTGGTCTCGCTAGCGGCATTTAATTCAAATTTTCAAATTTAAACAAGTAAAAACGTTGCAGTCGGACGCAACCGACTGCGATATACTTTGATACCAGTTCACATAGCTGTGTTAAGGATTCTGAGTGCAAATAATAATATATGAGGGTTTTGGGTATAAAATTGGAGACTCTAGCTCAAAAACTGACAAAGATATAGAGGTGGGCGGTATAAGTGGGCGTGGCATCCAAAACATTGATGCAGATCTGTTACGGATTCCACTGACAATGTTCATACCAAATTTGAAGAGCCTAGCTCGAAAACTGAGAGAGATATAGCGGTGGGCGGTATAAGTGGGCGTGGCATCCAAAACATTGATGTACACCTGCTACGGATGTCACTACCAATGTTCATACCAAATTTGGTGACTCTAGCTTAAAAACTGGCGAAGATACATGCCGCGGTGGGGCATATCCCGTTGTTTGATGGCGTGGCATCCAATGTTTTGATGCATAACTTTGTCAGATGTCAGTATCTACCTTCATGTCAATTTTGGTGGCTATAGCTTCAAAACTGTAGAAGATACAGGCATTTTTGTTTATAATTGGAGGGGGGCTGGGGGCGAAATAGGTGGGCGTGGCATCCAAACTTTTAATGCAGTTTTTTGAGGAATGTTACCAGCTATCTTGCCATCAAATTTGGTGACTCTAGCTGCTAAAATGTGGGATATATTTGTGTTTTATCGATTTGCACATCGAGGTGTATCGACTTGTTATCGATTTCTCGGGCCCCCTGAGGTCGTAGAGCCCTACATTTAACACTTTGTCTGACGAAGGCATGTACCAAGATATTTGCAAAGTTTCAAGGCTCTAGCTTTAAGGGTGTCGAAATAAGTTGCGTTCATACAGACAGACGGACGGACGGACAGACGGACAGACGGACGGACAGACACCATGACGGACATTGCACAAACCCAATATACTATGATACCTTTGGTATCAAAGTATAAAAAGCGTTAAGTTTTTTTCACAAATCGATAACAGATGCTTTAATTAGATTTTTGGCGGTTTTTTATAAGTTCTACGATCAGCTGATCATCAGCTGTGAGCTGTCAAACACAACATATGTTTTAGCAAGTGCTTTACAATATTTTTTCTTTGTTGTGCGCACTGATTTCGAGCTCCTGGGAAATTTACAATTTTTACTTGCCTTATTAAAAGTGTGGCTTTTTATTAACTTCAAGGTATGTATTACATAAAAAGTCTGTGTTTGTGATCGGTCTATAAATGTGTTGCTCATAAAACGTAGTGGTAATTAAGTGTATTAACAACTAGCCCGCACTAGCGTGCACCTGTCGTTCGTGGAGTAGAACTTACAAGATTCGCACGGATTCGGTCTAACTCTTTTTTTAGCTGGAAGTATGAGTCATTGTGCGTCCAAAATGTGTAATAAAAACTGCTATTACCTGCTAACCTTTAAATCATGGCACTTTTTAGAAACAATGTCGTTAGCAAAACGGGTACTTTTTTTAGTATGGCATGAAGAAGCGATCCCAACCAATAAGTTTCTCACCATGGAAAACTTTGTATTTGGTACTGTTCTCAAAAACCTTAAATATACTCAAGAGCAGCAGTACGAGATTGGCAAATAGTTGCGAAATTTTACTAGTAAGCTTGTAGAAAAGTGGAAAAACTGTGGAAGAAATAAGGTTTTTTTTGAAAACAGAAACCAGGAATGGCTAGATACGCCTTTAGTATTGATTGAAAAATCATCTTCCGAAATTGTTGGACGTCCACAAAAAGATATTTCGGAGTGTTGCAAAAAAACGCAAGTTAACAAATTGTCAGGGCTTACTGAAGATGTGCCATCAGAAGCACTGTTGGTAGCTGCAAGCTGCAGCTTGTATAAAGCTGGAAAACGTAGTGCTTCACAGGTGGTGTCAATGCTAAACGCCGACGATGAGTTTAGCGGTAAGATATTAAAAACTATGAGTACCCCTCACCGTCAATCGTCAAAATTTTCTGATGAGAAAGCACTGGCACTATTTGTAGATGTTGGACATACCAAGTACACATGGAATTTGTCAAAGAGAGCCGCTAAAGGGCAAAATGCCGATATATATCCATGCTACGATAAACTGCGTTGTGCGAAAAAAAAATGCTATCCTAGTGTCATCACGGTCACTGATCATTTCGCTGAAGTACCATTACAAAGCTTAGTGGACCATACGATTGCTAGGATTATTGAAGCACACCCAGAAAGTTTTCAAAACCATATTGAAAATAATAACACCCAATTAACTGCTACCTACAAATGGGGTTGTGATGGCAGCAGCGGCCATTCCACTTACAGGCAAAAATTTGATGACTTCGATGGAGACATGATAGATCAATATTTATTTTCAATTTGTATGGTGCCATTGATAGTGCAGAAAGGACCGACAGTTTTATGGAAAAACAATCGGCCTTCTTCTACCCAATATTGTCGACCCATTAAATTACTTTGCGAGAAAGAATCGGCAGACTTGACTCGCAGAGAAATTGAAAACATTAAGAGCCAAATATTAATTATTTTACCAACATTTGTGAGTACCTTAAGAATTGATCACCAATTTCATATGACCATGCTAGATGGCAAAACGTTCAGTGTCATATCGGAATCGGTTTCGCAAACATGCGGAATCTGTAGCGCGACTCCCAAAATTATGAACGATCTAAATTTGGTGAAAAGCTTTCCTATTAATGGAAACCTATTTGAATATGGCTTATCAAGTCTCCACGCATGGATTAGGTTTTTCGAGTGTGTTTTGCACATTGCATATAGAATACCAATACAAAAGTGGCAAGCTCGTGGTGCTGACAAGGATGTCGTTGAACAAAATAAAAGAAGTATTCAGCAGAAGCTAAGGGAAGAAATGCATTTGTTGGTGGATATACCAATGGCTGGTACTGGCAGCACAAACAACGGAAACACTGCAAGGAGGTTTTTCCAACAACCAAATTTGGCTGCTCGTATAACAGGAGTAAGCTATGATGTAATATATCAATTTAGCGTAGTCTTACGAGCATTAGCTTGTGGATACGACATAAATTCGGACGCATTCGGATCTTACGCATTGGAAACAGCCGAAATTTTTGTTAAAGCGTACCCCTGGTTTAACATGCCATCGTCTGTTCACAGAATTTTAATTCATGGAGCAAATATAATAAACCATTTTTCCCTTCCGATTGGTATGATGTCCGAAGAAGCTCTTGAAGCCAGGAACAAGGACTATCGAAACATACGCGAGAGCAATACAAGAAAAAGTTCCAGGAAAAATACAATGGAAGATATCATAAATGCTTTATTAGTTTCGTCTGACCCTTTGATATCTTCATTGTCAAATGGGTCTTCAAATTCGTCTGCCAAAAATATAATTATGGACGATGATGTTAAGAGCTTGCTTTTAATGAAGTATCTAGATATGCATGATTGTGATTCCGAAGATTCCGAAGATAATTTTGATTTATAAGATTTGTTTATAGAAGTTAAAAAAAAATTTTGAAATTCAAAAAAATTAAAAAAAATTAAAAAAAATTTTAAAAAATTAAAAAAAAAATTTAAACAAAATTCTTTTTCTTAAAAAATTCTATGACTTTTTTCTGAGCTGTGAAAAAAAACCGTCTGAAGATTTTTATTTTCGTTTAGAAGTTATTAATTAAATGCCGCTAGTGAGGCCCAATCGCCCACTGTGCGTTGGTACGAATTTCCGAAATTGCAAACATCAGTTTTAAACGGAAGCTTGACCGAGTACTGGCCGTTAGCGAGACGCCAATGATTTAGTTTGAAGAAATCCTCACAAAGCGAGTCTTCTTCAGAGGCTGATACTGGCGAAGCATACGAATTTTCGATTTCCCAAAATCGTTTAACTATTTCTTCCAGCGAATCATCTTCTACCCGTATAGCTGGTGACTTTGCGAGCGAAACAAGTGCTGAGTGCTTTGTAGTGTTGTGTGAAATAGCTCCAGACACTGCCCACCCGAGTTTAGTTTCCTGCAATATCAACTTGCTGTCTGCTAAATGTATTTGCCCAGCGCAAATTAATTCAAAAAATAGGCCTGCTCCAATTAGCAAATCTATGCGCTGTGATAAATTAAATTTTGGGTCAGCTAGAACAATGTGCGACATTTTTATATTGAAATCGTATTGCGGCTGGTAATCCGTGATGGTTTGGGCCACGACGGCTTCTAATGACGCTCCATAGCTTTCGTTTTGTGGCCTGATGACGATGTCAACTGCCCTATCCGAATCAAGTGTTGATTCTCCGATTCCAGATATTGCAATATGTGAGCGACGTACTTTTAGCTGCAGCTGATTGCAAAACGAGTTGTAATAAAGTTGAGTTGAGATGCAGAGTCTAAGATGGCACGACATTTAATAAACTCTCCAAAGCGATTTTGCACAAGGACTATGGCCGTAGCAAGCAAAATGTAATTGTCAGGCATTACGTTCGAGGCTAGGTGTGGAGCGCTTAAACTTGCTCTAGATATAAGTGAGGATGACGTTTGATTTGAATCTGGTAAGAGCTGTGGTTGCACGGAGCTGGCTGCATTTGAATTTGTCATATGCAAAAGCGTATGATGCTTTGATTGGCAGTGTCGGCAATGACCGGACCTGCACTGTTGAAGAGTGTGCCCCTTGCGCAAGCAATTTAAGCACAAGTGCATTTTTTTAGCTTCTTTATAACGCAGATTAGGACAGAGGTTTAGAAACCGAGCACATTTCGAGCCGAAATGCTCCCCAGAATCGCAAAACACGCATTTTGAATTAACATTTGACGACGAATGAGCGTTTAAAACAATCAAGGAATTTTTGGTAGTTTTATACGATAGTTTTCCAACCTGATTGCTAGGTGCTGGCGGAACCGTAGCACTTTCCAAGTTCTCCATGGCTCTGCACCTTTTTTCCAGAAATGACGCCATTTTTATCCACGCTGGAAGTTCGTTAGTTGAAAGTGACTCCTCCCATCGCTCACGTGTGCGTTGATCAAGTTTCTGAGCTACGATATGGATTAAAATACCATCCAAAATCTCGCTTGGATCGGCCAATGAATTTATAGCCCTTAAATGGGAGTTCATTTTGTCGCCCGTAGGCCAGTAGCTAAGCCCTTATCCACACCTTTAAGCCCGAACATCGATTTGACATGTGCCTGAAAATGAAGTAACTTGTTATCAAACCTATTGCAAAGCAGTTTTAAAGCAATATCATAGTTGTTCTCTGTAGGCTCTAAAGACCGAATTGTTTCCAAAGCGACACCCTTTAAACTGGAGAGTAGATGCTGAAGTTTCTCCACTCTTGTTAACTCAGCATCATTTTCAACAACAGTGCTGAAAATAGAGTAGAAGTTGAGCCAATCCATATACGATCTGCTAAATTTGGGCAACTGCAATTGAGGTAGCCGAGATGTTTTGATGGTGACATTGCCCGATAAAGCTGTATCGCCCAATGTATGACGCACTGTGGTAGAGTTGGCATCACTACTCTTGCGTTGAATAGTCATAAGTTCTCGAGAAAGTTTTGACTTAACCTCTGCAAAGGTTTCATCAAAATGAAAACGAGCATCGGATGCCAATTCCAATAAGTCAAGTTTTTCCACACTAGTCTGTGCCGCGTTGAACTCTGCCTTCAAATTAGTCAGCATTTCAATGCGCACTAAAAGATCTGCTTCATCGAAGGTAGCGACTGTCTCATCATCCAAGAACAAATTTAAAGCCGTTAATTGCCGCTTAGTAATATCAGCCTTTGCTTTATAAAAGTCATAATCATTGGCACCTGTGTCGGGCATATTTAGCGCTTTGTTTTATTTTTACTGCACAAATTACGTTAAGCGAATTAAAAAAACAGCCTGTTTTTGCGGCTGTGGAGTTTTAATGCACTTAGAAGCGTCTGTTGCTAACCAAAAGGAACTGTGATGTTGAGTGAGAACACTTGCCGCAAAGACCATAAAATGTATAGACATGGCAATTCTCTCTCAAATGTTAAAAATCGAAATACGTGCGGGCACAATCAAGTTAACAGCAAACTGTTCTGCTTGCATTTTCTTTGTGTGTTTGGTGCTTCGGTTTGTGTCTTTGTTTTTTTGTCGTTTATCTTGGCAGTTACGATATACACACTTGTTGTGTGTTTTTTTCGTAGTTTGTTTTGGCAGTTACGATATACACTTTTTGCTTTCAGCTCTGATCAACAATAAACTTTGTGCAAAATGAACAAAATAAAAATGTGTTTTAAAACTAAATACATATTGCGTTTTTAATGACTTAATAAACTAACACTAAAATTAAGATAAAAATAAAATAAACAGCAGCAGCAAAATTTTCTTGAATGAACTTGAACTTGGAACTGCCATGTTTTGAATAAAAATATTGATTTTTATGAATGATTAATTATATATTTATTTTTATTTATAAAAAAAACTAATAAAAACAAGTAAGAAGGCTCTAGTCGGGAAATCCCGACTAGGACATACCCTTAACCCCATACGTCACGCGTATGTGACCAAACTTCAAACTGCGATATCTTCGGTGTTTCTTAAACGATTTTGATCAAATTTTTTTATATGTTCATTATTTTGATCATTGTTTCAAACCTCATTTTCACAATTTTGAAATTCAAGATTTTTTTGTTATCGATCACATGTGTATATCGAGAACCAGAAATGTTATCGATAATTTGAAGCAAACTTGTACTGCGCATAGTATACGAGAATTTAAGTTTCAAGTTTGAAGTGTCTAGCTCTTATAGTCTCTGAGATCGGCGCGTTCATACAGACAGACGTACAGACAGACGGACAGACAGACGGACAGACGGACATGGCTAGATCGACTCGGCTGTTGATGCTGATCAAGAATATATATACTTTATAGGGTCGGAGATGCTTCCTTCTGTCTGTTACATACATTTGCACAAAACCATTATACCCTTATTTACCCATTTTATGGGTTAAGGGTATAAAAAAAATCAATAGAAAACAAAATATGCCGTACGGTGTTGAACCCGGGTTAACAAGGGTACAGCAGCCAATTATATTATATTTTAAAGGCCCATTCCCAGCAAATAAAAATTTCATTTATGAAAAGTGCTTATTATTTCGTTAGGTTCCACATAAAGTTAGGGTGACCAGATGTTCTAAATATTTTTATGGAAAATGTAAATATTTGTTGGTCACCTTACTTGATTACTTACAAAATAAATCGGTCATTGTGACAACAAATTGTGAAAAATTAAATAAAAACAAATGGAAAACGGTAAATTCATGATGGCAATAGCTGCTTTTATAGTTCTAAGGAGAAGGAGAAAGGCCAATGAGCTGAAAAGCATCATGCCGCGCCGTAGATGTTGGGTCAACTCATATTTAAAAAAACGGGGTGAAAAAGGACGCTTCATAAGCGATTTTCGCAACATTATTTACACCCCAACGGTGTTTTATCAAAATTTTCTAAAGTCCATTTTCAATCTTGTTCACTTGCTGCCCGAAATAATAGTAAACTTCTAATTCCATTTTTAAGCACAGCTGATTATGGAATCCACACTGGTTCCACTATCGGAACTATCGATTAACTATGCTGATGCTTGCTGGGAATTGAATAAAAATTAACAGGCAGGAAAATTTCTGACAACTGTTTTTTTTATATAGAGTTGAACATAAAAATTCCATTCCGGGCCTGCTGGGAATGGGCCTTAATTATAAATACATCAAATATATTCATATTTGTGCATAATTGAAAGTATTGCCAAGTATTATGCATTTCATTCTTATTTCAGCTAGCAGTTCGCCAAGTGCGCAAAGGAATTAAAAGCAACGCTGGCCACATTTGCCTTGTTTGCTTTGCGCCTTTGCTCTGGGCGTTTGCATTGCTATGGGGCAGTGTTTTTATGTTTTTTTCAGAAGAATAGCTTTATGTGAATACAGTACCAAAAAATATGAAAAACATTTTAAAAACTAATAGAAAATAGAGAAATATATAAAAAAAATGAATACTGGTATTAAAATATACAAAATTAAAACTCTTTCTAAAAGGACGTTTGAACTCGGACCCTACACGTTTAGCAGGCATGCACCTCTTCAACTACGCCAAGCCTCCTTCTACGGATAAGTGGCGCTAACATCATTATATACTATATCAGTTATTATGACAATTTGAATTTGCTATTTGCTTTTCAGGAGCGATTGTCTGTTTCTTTTTCATATTGGCGTTGGAATGCAAGCACCGTTATTTGTCGCCGATTTTCTTTTGTCTTTTCTATGTCGCTTCTGTGCATTTTGCTTTATTCTTGTATGTATGTAGGCAAATTGTCAGGCAACATTGCCTAGTTTAGCTGCATTACTTGTGATCTAGAGCTTGAACGTGCGAGTGTAAAATGAAAAACTGTGTTGTGAAAGATTGTGTCGGTGGGGTAAATATGAAATTTTTTCATTTCCCGGAGCTGGAAATTCCGTTCTGGTGTGCAAATTTAAAAATTTCAACTTCATCAATAACGCCGTATACTTATATATGCGAGCGCCATTTTGATGAATCGTGCTTTGGCAGTAATAAGCTAAGGCCAGGCTCAGTCCCAACGGAGAATTTAGGTAAGTCATTATAAACAAGTAAGAAGGCTCTAGTCGAGAATATCACCAAACTTCAAACTGCGATATCTCCGGTGTTTCTAAACCGATTTTATTCAAATTTTTTCAAATGTTCATTATTTTATCCGTAGTCTCAAACCTCATTTTCACAATTTTGAAATTCAAGGTTTTTGTTATCAAAAACATGTGTATATCGGAAACCAGAAATGTTATCAGAAATTTGAAACAAAATTGTTCTGCTCATGATATATTAGAGCTTAAGTTTCAAGTTTGAGGTCTCTAGCTCTTATAGTCTCTGAGATCAGCGCGTTCATACGGGGAGTCAGACAGACATACATGGCTAGATCGACTTGGCTTTTGATGCTGATCAAGAATATATATACTTTATAGGGTCGGAGATGCTTCCTTATATTATACCCTTTTTTACTCATTTTATGGGTTAAGGGTATTAAAAGTTGTTCGTTAAGTTAAATAACTAATAATAATATAATAATAATATAATATAGTAATTAATGGTAAAAAATTTTTAATAGGCCACGACGATGATGTCGAATATTTTCCGAATCTTTGGGATGGGCAAAAGGATAGGATGAGGCATGTGCGCAAATGTTGCGTTGCGTTGTGCAATTCAACATCGCCCCCTACCACATTGTACGCCTTTCCCTCCCAACAAGAAAGGCACAACGATTGGAGTCGTCGGTGCAATGTGGTAAAGCCCTGTCCGAAAGTGCTGCGAATTTGTGCCAAACATTTCGATGCAGCCGAAGTTGGAGTTAGAAAAATAAAAAGTACCGCAGTGCCGAAATATTTCCTCGGTGAAACTATACAAGAAGAAGATGAAGTTAATGGTATAAACAATGGAAGTAATGAGGAAATAGGGCCACAAACAAGTTGTAACACTTGTGTAAAGTATGCTCAGCTTTCAGATTTTCACAGAATAAAGTGGAAGAAAGCGCAAGAAGAGATCGAGGAGTTGACGAAAAATACAATGAGCTAAGAAAAGAGCATGAAACATCATTGCGTTCGAATGAACGACAGCTGACTTTGTGGAAAAGTCGAGCGGCAAGAGCGCCCCTTGCCAGTGACGCAAGCAGAGCTGAGCTGTTTGCAAGTATCATCACAAACACGGCAAGAGTCAAATATTCCGACGCGCAGAAGAACTTGCTGCAGAATGTCAATTATGTGTCAAGCAAAGCATACGACTTTATGCGAAAAGTACTCCACTTAAATTTGCCATGTCCTCGCACCTTGCACAGGTGGAGCCCAATAAAGCGGCTGGAAACTGGCCTTAACCCCGCTTTAATTGCAAATTTGAAAATCGCCGTATCCACAATGCAGAGTCGCAATAAGAGCTGCATGCTTTTGTTCGACGAAATTGTTGGAAGGAAAGATTTGGAGTACTGCCCAAGCGTTGATCAAATCGATGGGTTTGTTGACTTGGGACACAACAATCGGACGCAATGCGTGGCTCAAAGGTTTCTCTTCTTCATGGTTAGGGGACTTTTTGAGCCATGGAAATACGTTATAAGTTTTTACTTTTCCAAAAATGCTTTGAACAGCGCAAACCTGAAGGAAATCTTATTGGAAAACATTGGTTGCCTGCAAGATTGTGGTCTTAAAGTAAAAGCAGTAGTCTCAGACCAAGGTTCATGCAACGTTTCATGCTATAAAATACTTACTGGCACCACAAACGCAAGCGCAATATTAGTAAACGGCCAAAAAATATACTTGATGTATGATTTTGTGCATTTATTTAAAAGCATGCGCAATTTACTTTTGATGACGAAAGTAAATACACCATTCGGCACTGCAAGTTGGGAGGTACTTAGAGAGTTCCATGCAATTAACAAGGAGAGCACGGTGAGGCTTGCCCCAAAATTAATGGACGACCACGTTAATCCGGTGTTATACCAGAAAATGCGCGTGAGCATGGCTATGCAGGTGCTCAGTAACACAGTCGCGCAGGGCATAGCCACCTGCATGGAGCTGAAGAAGTTCAAAAATGTCGACAACATCGCATGCGCTGAGGCCACTAAGCGCTTCATATCGATAATAAATAATGGCTTTGACCTTTGTAATGTGCAGTCTTTGGATAGCAGTAATCCCAACAAGCAGCCGGTCACTCGCACAAATGGCCAGTTGGGAAAAATCAGCGAGTTTGCCGATTTTATTCGAAAACTGGAACCAGTGAAGAGAGCTCATTTCACATCTATTCGTGGCCTCGCATCTACATTGCGAGCCATGATAGCTCTGTGCGGAGATCTCTTTACGGAGGCTGATGTAACATTTGTGATGTTAGGCAGGCTCAGCCAGGACCCTCTTGAGAACTATTTCGCGACCATCCGGTCGAAGTTAGGCAATAATAGTAGTCCGACTGCCCACGAGCTACATTACCTCACCGCACGTATTGCCTCAATGAAAATTCTCACGCAGGAGTACATCACGAATAAGAACTGCGAAGACGATGCCGACCTGAACCTCGATTGGAATTATGTGCCTGATATTGAAGAGATTGCTACCGAAGAGAGTGCACTTCAAATGCTACCGATGCCAGACTCCCATGACGATATGGTAGTAGTCGATAACTCCACTGCAGCAGCAGCAGCAAGATATTTTGTTGGTTATGGCATTCGGTCGCAGCTCAGCAAAAAAATCAAGTGCAAAGAATGTGAGGCGATTATGATCAAGTATGAAACCTTGCATCTCCAGTCAGAGCAATTCATTAAATTTAAAAACTTTAAAGATAATGATTTATGCCTGAAAAATCCTAGCGATAGGTTTTTCGAGGTTTGTCAAAGCCATTTTTTAATATTTTCACGCCTTAAGGACAGCCCACACATGAAAAATATTAAAAGAATTATTGTCGATACATGCATTGGTGAAACCAACAAAAAATATCCCGATTGGTTTCAGGACGATTCCCAATGCGCAGAACACAAAAGGGTTATACTAGATCACATGATTTGTGTTCTGCTGCGCAAGTCGGCAAAATGGAGGCTGGAGTCAGGGATAGCGAGCGATGCAAGAAAGCGAAAAACTGACAAACATGATCAGCAAATGCAGAAGAATGCAAGGTTAAATATAACCCTACAACATAATAATCTTCTTCGTATAAATACTTATAGCGTATGGTGAATATACCTCAAGGGGAAACCAGCCGATAAATGGTTAATGCGCCGCATGCAGTACCTCTTGGGTGGTGTGGAAATCTGCATTTATTAAATTATAAATAAAATAAAATATAAAAATGAAATTAAGTGTTTTTGATTTGTTTATTTTGGTATTTGGAAGGGGTGGTAAGTATTCTTTAATTGTGTCATATCTAGCTATCATCTTGCTCAATGTGGCCGGCCAAAAATGTTTTCGCAAAATGATAAAATCGTATCGATCATACACACGAAGATACAAAATTTCAGATTTCCAGACGAAAACATGAATGTATTATATATAAATAACAATAAAATTAATTAAAAACAAGTAAAAACGTTGCAGTCGGACGCAACCGACTGCGATATACTTTGATACCAGTTCACATAGCTGTGTTAAGGATTCTGAGTGCAAATAATAATATATGAGGGTTTTGGGTATAAAATTGGAGACTCTAGCTCAAAAACTGACAAAGATATAGAGGTGGGCGGTATAAGTGGGCGTGGCATCCAAAACATTGATGCAGATCTGTTACGGATGCCACTAACAATGTTCATACCAAATTTGAAGAGCCTAGCTCAAAAACTGAGAGAGATATAGCGGTGGGCGGAATAAGTGGGCGTGGCATCCAAAACATTGATGTACACCTGCTACGGATGTCACTACCAATGTTCATACCAAATTTGGTGACTCTAGCTTAAAAACTGGCGAAGATACATGCCTTCCGGTTTTTTTTAGGGCGGTGGGGCATATCCCGTTGTTTGGGGGCGTGGCATCCAATGTTTTGATGCATAACTTTGTCAGATGTCAGCATCTACCTTCATCTCAATTTTGGTGGCTATAGCTTCAAAACTGTAGAAGATACATTCATTTTTGTTTATAATTGGAGGGGGGCTGGGGGCGGAATAGGTGGGCGTGGCATCCAAACTTTTGATGCAGTTTTTTGAAGAATGTTACCAGCTATCTTGCCATCAAATTTGGTGACTCTAGCTGCTAAAATGTGGGATATATTTGTGTTTTATCGATTTGCACATCGAGGTGTATCGACTTGTTATCGATTTCTCGGGCCCCCTGAGGTCGTAGAGCCCTACATTTAACACTTTGTCTGACGAAGACATGTACCAAGATATTTGCAAAGTTGCAAGGCTCTAGCTTTAAGGGTGTCGAAAAAAGTTGCGTTCATACGGACAGACGGACAGACACCATGACGGACATTGCACAAACCCAATATACTATGATACCTTTGGTATCAAAGTATAAAAAAAAAGATAAAAAAATGTATTATTATTGCAAAAAAAAACTCATTAGATAGCTGGTGACATTCCTCAAAAAATTGCATCAAAAGTTTGGATGCCATGCCCACCTATTCCGCCCCCAGCCCCTCTCCGAATATAAACAAAAATGCCTGTATCTTCTACAGATTTGAAGCTATAGCCACCAAAATTGACATGAAGGTAGATGGCACGCCCACTTATACCGCTCAACTCTATGTCTTTGTCGGTTTTTGAGCTAGAGTCTCCAAACTTGGTAGGGGGATAGAAAGTGCCATCCGCCACAGATAAATGTCATGCCTACCCTTTCTGCCTGATTTGTATACCCTAAGCCCTCATATATAACTATTTGCACTCAGAATCCTTAACACAGCTATGTAAACTGGTATCAAAGTATATCGCAGTCGGTTGCGTCCGACTGCAACGTTTTTACTTGTTTGTGTGTTATTTTATTTAAATTTATATTAACAATATATGTACTGAGTCAATAACAAAATAATAATTATAATTTCTTACTTCTACAGACATTGTCTCTAGAGTTCCAGAGTTCTCGAGTCTTTTTGTATCGTTTGATTTAAGCTTTGAATTTAATAATAATTTATTTGGCTTATAACCATTTTTAAATTTTGTGAAACAAAAAAATATGAAAAAGATATTACATGTGAATTTTATGTTAAAACTAATCTCATCTAATCTAATCTAAGCTACAGTGTAGGGAAATGTAAAAAGGGAAGGATAAACTAGGGAGGGATTTGGTCTAACCACCAACAACAAGATACATTTATTTGTTTATATTTGTCCGGCACACTCATGTCAAACCTCAAGTTTCCATCCTGTGGAACGTTTTCTGGGACTGTTTTGTCTGTGGCACTTCTATTGAGATGGTAAAACACAGGAACTCCTGAACTATTTTGTATATATTCCCTTTTATCTAAATAAGGAAAGGCTTCCGGCGGAACAAATCCGGTTTGAAGGCAATTTTTTATATACCTGTCGTCTACGTAAAATGGTGAACTGATTAGATTATTTTCCGTGAGCGCGGAAGATCGTAAAATATGTAGTCTTATTAAACCTATTATAAAGTTATCTATTCTGGGAATATTCGCTGAGTTGTAAAGTCTTGTATTTGAAACATATTTCTTGTAGCCACTCTCAGGAGATCTATATAGTCTTTGTGCAACACCTTCAATTACGCAAGCATCGCTCGCTTACATTGATTACTGGTTTATTTAAATAATCATTTTTTTTTAAAATGTTAATTATGTGCACCACCAAAATATTAAATGATCATTATATAATACTTGAAACACAGCCGCAAGTAAAGAACTTTTAATTTTGTGCGTACTGGTGTGTGCCAATGCAGTTGAAGCGCCAACAACAATAACAACTCAATAATTTGATACATTTAAGCTGCAGTGTTTTGTTTATTATAAATATTTATTATACAAATCAACAAACTTATATAATATTTCTACAGCGACTTTTAAGCAGAGGTTTGAAAAGAGGATGTAGTGTTTAAAGGAATAACCCACATATTCTTTCAATATGCCCAAGATACGATTTCCAAATTCTTAAAATAAGATACCATCAAAAAGCAAGAGCTAGATATTAAGTTATCAATTTTGTTTAATTTATGAATAAAGTTTTTGTTTCAAATTATTGATAACATTTCTGAATTTAGGTCATTTCGGTCATTCGGTGAATATTAACACATAACTCTACTCGTTACGTAACGGGTTTAGTCTAGGGCATTCTGACTTGTTTTGTTTTTATTTACTTAAATTTTATCTACCTAAAAACAAGTAAGAAGGCTCTAGTCGAGAAATCCCGACTAGGACATACCCTTAGCAATATGATCAAACTTCAAACTGCGATATCTTAGGTGTTTCTTAGCCGATTTTGATCAAATTTTTCTAAATGTTCATAATAGAGGCCTAAGCTTGTTTATCAGACGGCTAAAGGTGCCTTTCGCCTACAGCCGAGAAACGCCGTCGAGAAACGCCGTCAGCCTATGACAAGGGCGTCGCCAGGGGGGCAGGGGGCAGCTGCCCCCCTTTACAAAAATTAAATTAAATTTTTTTGTTAAAATTCATTATTCATAAGCAAAAATAATAAAATTTTTCGCAGTGTTTGCTCATTGCTTGTTATCGACATTCACATCGAAACTTGCGTCTGATAATTTCGATAAATATGTTTTAGGCATGTCATATTTATCGATAAAATGTTATTATAACATTCCAAAAGTAACACAAAAGTGAAAAAGAGTTAAACAACCACACTACCAGTACCTTACAAGCCTTCGTTTTTTTGCTTTCTAAAAAAAATTTTTTTTGGCCCCCCCCTTCCTCAGATTTTGGCTACGCCCTTGGCCTATGAGCCAATGGCCATTTTCCGTCCTTTATTAGAACTACATCATTGACCAGGCTGGGATGTTCTCCGCTTGGATCTCTGCTGGAGCAGCGTTAAATATTCTTCACACCAACGGCAACAGACAATTTTTTTGTAATACGCTATACGCTGAAAGTAATCGATGCGACGAACGTTCAGTGCGGTAACAAGTGGCGCAGTTCCAAGAATGTGCGCAGAAGTTAACACATTAAGATCTGCAGGGTATTTTTAAAGTGGAAAAAAAGGTTGAGAATTTATTATTGCGCTAATGTGGCAGACGCGATGTGAAAATCGTGTAGGGGCAACAGCAAGGGTACGACCGAGCGAAAAAATAATATTTGGCTTTCTACACCGCTGCCTCCCAAAGTCTACCAAAGTGCGGGGAACGAGGTGGGATAGATTCCCATTCAATCTTATCAGCGATACAAAACTTTCGGACATAGTTGATGTGCTTTTCGCTAAGATAGCAAGGCTCCCACGAAATTTGTAGCATTATTCGACCATATGCGGGCAGGTTTGCATCTCGATAAATGAACCGCTGAAGAGTATTACAAAAAGCTTCAGTAGACAAACCAGGAACCAGTTCGAGATGCACTGTCTTTGTTGCAATACAGAAGAAAACAGAAGTGCAGCATTTTATTGGTCCTTGGCTGCGAATCTCGCTGTTTGGAGGAAGAATTATATCCACCTTCGCACCAATTGCCAACAAATATTTTGTGTTCTTTAATTATAAATGTTTATTATTTGTTTGTTGCGGCACCGGATAAAAGGTTTGCTCGCACGCGCTTATTTTACGAGGATGGATGATGGTACTTAAAACAAAAGAGTTACATACAACTTTAACAAAGAGATAAAAAGAGCGCAAAAGCTTTAACCGTACAAGCATGCAAGCTTTAACGGCATTTGAAAGAGATTAACATTTGTTTTAGGCAAAGCAAAAAGTGGCGTAGACAATTACATTTAATTTTATTTTAATGAGTATAAACTGAATGTTCTGCTTCCGACATACTCCCCCCGTTGAAAGTGACCATGAAACCAGGTTAAAGCGTTGTTTGTGACGTCTTCCATTTGCTGCGCTCCTGTAGGATTGACAAGTAATCGGTGCTCCATTTGCGTCAGAAATTTTGACGCATTTGACAAACGCGCTGCCAACGATCCAGACGACCCTCCTTTAAATGTGTAATGTCAGGCTCGTCTATGGCGGTGAATGTTGACCCAATGAGAAAGTGCGCTGGGGTCAGAAAATTGACGTCATCAGGGCTTTCTGAAATAGCATATAAGGGGCGAAAATAAGAATTGCAGAAATTTCAAAAACCAATGTCTGAAGCTCCTCAAGGTTTAACGACGAAGACCCAGCAGTTCGATAAAAGTGGTGTTTTGCAGACTTCACCGCCGCCTTCCACAATCCACCAAAGTGCGGAGATCGAGGTGGTATGAAGTTTCAGTCTATTCCATTTGCCACAAAAATGTTCGATACAGCATTATTATGTGGGTCGCTTAAGAAAAGTTTCTTCAACTCAATCAGTTCGTTTTTAGCACTAACAAAAATCGATTCGTTGTCCGTCCAGATGATGCGTGGTGATGCTAATGAAGCCCCGCTGAGCAGCAATGAACGATGCAGTAGACAGGTCGCGGACAACTTCGAGATGGGTAGCCTTTGTGCTAAAGCAAATAAAAACGGCTATATAGCATTTCACCGGCGCCTTGCTTCTGCTCTCAGGCTTGCAATGAAAGGGACCGCAGTAATCGATTCCTGTGGTGTGAAACGCTGGGTTTTGACAAACACGATCCGCTGGAAGCCTGCCCATAATATGCTCGGCGTATTTTGGTTTTAGCCGAAAGCATCGCAAACACTTGTTAACGACTCTGGATACCGTTTTGAGCCCCCCAATTGGCCAATAAGCTTGCCTTATTGCTGCGAGGAGGCTTCTAGGCCCAGCATGCAGAAATTTGAGGTGATAATGCACAATAATTACTATTGTAACTGGATGTCCTTTGGGTAGGAGAATAGGATGCCTGGTCTCCGAATTCTGAAGTCTGCCCCCAACTCTGATCAAACCATTACCGTCAATGAACGGATAGAGTGAAAGTAGACTGCTTTTGGCTGGAAGTGACCCTTCTGACGAGAGAATCGCATATTCGACAGCGAATGTGATTTCTTGGATATTCCTTAGGATGAGATATGAGCCCATGCGTACATCCTCGACGGTCAGCTTGTTTGTGGGTTGAGCTTCTTTTCTTCGATATAATAAGCCAAAATCTGCGAACATATGCAAAGACACGTTGTTAAGAAGCAAAGGAATTTTTGTATTTGCAACTGAAAGACATATCGTATTTAGATGTTGCGATCAAAGCACAGCGACGTTCGGGCAAGTTAACTATAGGCCACACATTCGCAGGCCAATCTGAGCTGAAATTGGTGAGAAACCCGGGGCCCATGTAGCCACAGCTGATCTGTCAGCTCCTTTGGCGCAAGCCTCGAGAAAGTATGTCATCAGGGTTGCAAGATGTTGGTACATGGTGCCAAGTCATTTCTTGAGTTAGCTCTTGTATCCTTGTGACCCGATTAGAAACAAATTCGTTGAACTCTGATGGCGACTCGCGAATCCAAGAGAGCGCTATTGTGGAATCGGTCCAGCAATGGTACTCACATTGAAAAGGTATAGTTCGAAGAAGGCTGTGGAGCAGTTCGGCCAAGACTAATGCGGCTGACAATTCCAATTTTGGGATGGTAAGCGTTTTAAGAAGGGCAACTCTAGATTTAGAGCATAGAAGATGCGATAAAATTGAATCCTTAGACCGAAGATTAAATACAAGCGCCATATGCAAGGCTACTTGCATCGCAAAATGCGTGAATTTTAAATGAAGCTTCAGGAATCATAACATAGGGCGAAACTTAAAAAGGCTGACTATACAGAGCTGATAAAATAGCTGGTTCCATGAGGCCTGTAGCACTTCTGGCATCATATCATCCCAATTAAGCTGATGCTTCCATAAAGTTTGAATAGATATCTTAGCGTTGGTGACGATTGGTCCAATTAAGAGCGGATCATAGGTTCTGGCAACTGTGGATAGGACTATGCGTTTCGTAGGTGGCCCATCTGGTAGGATTTTTGAAAAGCTAAATAAAAAGTTGTCAAAGCTGAGATCCCATACCAACCCCAAAGCTTTCGCAATGCCAGTTCCGTCATCGCGCTTATCTTACGAGAATGATGGACGGTACTTAAAACAAAAGAGTTATATACAACTTTAACAATGAGATAAGGAGAGCGCAAAAGCTTTAACCGTACAAGCATACAAGCTTTAAAGGCATTTGAAAGAGATTAACATTTGTTTTAGGCAAAGCAAACAGTGGCGTAAGCAATTACATTTAATATTTTTTTTAATAAGTACTGTTGTGGTAATGGATGCAGTTTGACTTTTCCACTTGCGCAGCACAATCCAGAAGTTTCTCTTTTGAACTTTAACGCATTGCAATATCGGCATACAGTCGACATTGGTCCAATATCTTAATTGTCATCATTACTGTAGTTCGCAGTGGGATCATATTGGAATGCCAAGCGATTGTATGATGCCAATGATCTTCGTGTACTCACGCGTTGTATCAATCTGGAATTTTCTCTCTTTAAAATATTTTGACTCTCTTCGCTAAATTTATGTTCGCACGGCAACCGATGTTCGCACGTCAACCTCTAGGCATTTTAGACTATGGACAGACTGGAGAATTTTACCTCAAATGCACAATCCACATAATTTACACAGTACAACTTACCACCTTTAAGATAAATGCCTGCAGTTGAAATTAAATAAAAATTTGCACATTGTTTTGGTGGTTTCCAATTGAACTGTTAAGAAACAAATAACTTTAACCTCAATTTCACAATTTCACATGAAATATACTGAACATTTGACAATTAGAAGCTGTCAAACAATGTAACGACATGTAATCGAATGGTTACATGATTAGGGATTTTTGTTAAGGGTGTAAAAAACTTTCCCGGTTTTCCTGCATTCCTGTTGAACATTTTTTTGAATTTTGTTTGTCATAAACATCACGGACCCCGAGAAATTTTCAACAAATGTAAAACCGTGGAAATCGGTTCTTGCGTTCTGCATTTAAATCATCAGTAAAAATTCAGACTTATTTTTATATATATATAGATAATCTGAATGCTCAGCTCCGGACAGCTTATATTGTATGTTTCATTCACAATTCGAAGCACCCACCAGAAAAACGACGATATGGTTCTATAAACGCAGCTGAGTTTCAAAACGCACTAAATCATGCTGTGCGAGTGGTACAAACGAAAACGTATGGAGCAGAAATATAAGCTTAAATTGAACAAACAACTGTCGAAAACTTACAAACTATCACAACTTACACCCTTTTTAGACGAACAGCAAGTCTTTAGGATACGCTCAAAGCTCACCGATAATATTACCGAAAAACCATCATTTCACGGAACATGTTATTCGAAACATATCAACACGCTACACGGAGGCACCTAGTTGACATTGGCAACAGCTCGACAGGTGTTTTGGATCATTGATGGAAAACAAGCGGTAGAGAAATTTAAAAAAAAAATGTTCAATGTTTTCGGCACCAACCTTAGCCTTTAACTCAACTTATGGCTGATCTTTCAACACACCGTGTTAACCCGCCAACTCAAGCATCAACCGGCGTTGACAACACTGAGCCTTTGAAATTAAAGCATGATGTCTTTGAGGACATCAAACCTACAAGGCGCACATCGCAGTTTTTTTTTGCCTAGCAACAAAGGCTGTTCACTTACTACTCAACATATTCTCTTCAACATTGGCAACGCGAGTTTTTGCAGAATGTAATGGAAGTCATCGTTCCGGAGCTCGCTGCAAGAACATTCAATGGCATTTCAACCCACCACACAGCCCAATTTTTGGTGTATTATGGAAAGCAAATGTTAAAGCAGTCAAAACGCATTTACACCGTTCCTTTAAATTAATCAAAATGACTTATGAACAACTTTCGTCAGTGCTTGTCCAAATCGAAGCCTGCCTTAACTCTGGGTCTCAATGCCCTTTAACCTCGGATAAATCAACAAACAGCCTCTTTCAGGAAGGACAACGGTGTAAGGACGTTTTCTTGACCGTGGTCGGCGTGTCAGTCGCGTCAGGGGTTTCACAGATTATTTATAATTTGTGCCGGAACATGGGAGTGAGCCGCACCGGGGTCGAACAACAGGCCGTAGACAGATAGGGGTCGGGGTTGATACCACCGTTCGATCGGCAGCTTCGGATATGTCCGAAGGGGAAGGTTAAGGCCCTAGATGGAACCTTTTCCCTTTCCCTTCGTACAGCTCTTCGTTGTCGACCAAACGGGCACTTTAGACTTCGGGCCACGTAGGGATAGGATCTTAAAGGTTCGTCTGGTCGGGCAAGGGTAAGACCCGCCCACATCGCTTGACTCACCAGTCGCGTTCGCGAACGCGGGTAGCTCACCCAGGCAGAGATCTATGGAAGGACGCACAGAGTAAGACTCGGCCTGCATTTTCCCCAAACTGCTCTACCTAGGCCCGCCACCACCGCGACACCATATGGACCTGACCAAGAGACAGGCGTCACAGAACCTAGGGTAGCCTGTCCCTCAGCCTGGCGCAGGTGGGTCGTTGGGTGAGCTACCCGAAGGCTAAGGCGAGGTTTGGTTGCTGTAAGGGAAAGGAAGATGGGGGGGAGAAGGGTGACATGTAATTAAAAGCACTAATATCTAAAATCAATATATATAAGTTAACACCGTATGGAACTCTTGCCCCCCTCTACCTCTCATGCCATCCACATCTTGCGGAGCCGACATAATTCACCAGAAGTTGCTATGTTCAATATTTGTCTTATAATTCCCAAATGGTTTAAGCTTCTGCGTATAGACAACCTATATTTTTCTCTATAATTCCCAAATGGTTTATGCTTCTACGTATAGACAACCTAATCAAAATCCTGGCATTGGAGTCTGAATTCAGCAGTTGTTAAATCTTTTCCGGGCATAGGAACAACCCGAACGTAGAAACTCTAAAATAAAAAGCATCTACATAAATTGCATACCGCATTTTTTATTTGGAACTTGTCTCTCAGCCGTTCTGCCAAAGAACGAAAGGATTCGTTATCAGGTAGTCACAATGACTGTCATAACTTATATATATATTTATTTTTTATTATTTTATGTTTATGATATGTATGTATGTGTTTCCGGTATATGTGTGGAGGGGATACATTTTCGTGTGTTTGCTTTTGGCCATGGGCCGACTTACCCCGCTCAGTTGTGTATATGTGTGTGTGGGTGATGGGATGTGTGTGTGTGTGTGCCGTTGTGCGTTCGTGGACGGATGAGCGGGTGTTTTAGTCGTTGATGATGTCCTCCGACTCCATCATGAACTTCAGCAAGTTCTCCGGTGATGGCACTGTTCATGTTTTTCCAGCGCTTCGTCCGCAGCTGTATAGAACGTGCTCCGGGTCCTGATTCTCCCCTTGGCCGCACTGGCACACCGGGCTGTCCTCGTGTTTGAAGCGTTGGAGATACTTTCTATATCCTCCGTGGCCCGTGAGGAATTGTGTTAGATGGAAGTCCACCTGCCCAACTCCGCGGCCAAGCCAATCGCAAACATCTGGGATCAGGCGGTGCGTCCATCTACCTCCGTTGGCCGCATTCCACCTCCTTTGCCACCTGATCAGGGATTCCTGCCTTGCCTCCTTCTTGACCTTTGCAGCGGACACTCCCATGTCTCGCCGTGCAATGCGGATCCGGGTACATGTCATAACGCCCAGTGTCATAACGCCCGTGGGCGTAAAATAGTGTCGTAGCGCCCCGGGCGGGCCCGCAGGGCTTTATTTCACTTTTTTGTGGGCTTAATGGCACTATAACGCCCGAAGCTAATTAAAATTAAATTATAATATGATACAGACACTGCGAAACAATTCCCCCAAAAAAATAATGAAATAGGGCCGAAAAAAATCGATTTTCAATCAAATTTAAGGTGTTATTTCCATTTTTGGCGCCTAATTTCCTAAAAAAATATTTAATTATGAAATAAGACCCCTAGAAAGAAATATATAAGACCCCAAAACTATTTTATTTTAGTCTTGGGGTCTTATTTTATTTTAATTGGGATATAAGACCCCAAAGGTTGCTTTACATAGCTCCTAGTAATATATATTCAATATTTTAAATATATTTGAAATTAAATTTTAAAATTGTGTCAATCTTTCTTTTCGGTATAAATAGTTATTGAAATCAAAAATATAAAATTTTTAAATTGTGTCAATCTTAGCGCCGCAGTCGAAAATTTTTTACAAAAAATCACGCAATTTTTTTGAATACAAATTTTCAATAATTCGTTACTTTATAAATAGTTTTTGAAATAAAATTGCTGCAAGCATCCTTTCCCAAATAAATGTTGCGGTTGAATAATAATCTATATATATAAAATAGTTTGTCCTGATTGTTGAGAGACCCACAGCCTTAACGATAAGAGCTAGAATGCTGAAATTTTCACCAAATATTCCATTCAGGTAGAAAGTGAGCACTAAGATTTTTAATTTTATTTTGGACCACTCCTTCGAGTACCTCAAATACAAATCAAGGTCCTGCGTTTATCATTTTACCTCATTCCGCCACTCTGGCGCCTCATTGTCGCACAAGCTGTGAGTTTGAACGCCGAACGAGTTTACAAAAACAAAACACATCACCCATCCCACTACTGCCGTCTGCGCACAAGCTATTGCGGCCGAGTTTACAAAAAAAAAACACATGCGCTGTGTATGTGTCTCCGTCATTCTCTTTTCTTCTTTGTGCCTTTGACAATTGATTTTCGAGTCAAGTAGCGTTTGTTGTTGTTGTAGTTGTTGTTGTTGGGAACGCAATGCTTCTTTTTGTTGGTATCATTGATTTAAAACAAATCAATTAAAACATAACTTGGTTTTGTACAAGAGAATATGTTACGCGAGTGGTTTTACCTACATACTTGCTAATTATCAAACAAAACTTAACACACAAATACCTATTGCCATTGTTGTTTTGATATGATTTTCGAGCTGACATTTGTAACTTTAGTTGGTGTTGCAAATGCACATATGTACATACATACACATGTATTTACGTGCATTTTTCATTATTTAGTACATACATATATATTAACAAAAAATGCAAATGCATATATATATATGTATATACAGTTCATACAGTTCATATACAGCGCACTAACAAATAGAAACTATCTCCCTATCAAGTTTGGAGGCTCGAGCGCAAAAAATGAGAAAGATATTGAGGTGGGCGGTATAAGTGGGCGTGGCATCCAATATTGCACATTTGCTACGGATGTTACTAACAATGTTTCCAAGTTTGGTGACTCTAGCGCAAAAACTGGGAAAGATATAGAAATTTCAGATTTCACGAGTTGGGTGGAAAAGGTGGACGTGCCATATAAAACTTTGATGTAGATCGGTTAAGGATGTCACTAACAATGTTTCTACCAAATTTGGTGACTCTAGCCCAAAAACTGAAAGAGATATTGAGTTTTCAGATTTTAGAAGGTGGGCGGTATCAGTGGGGGCGTGGCATCCTAAGTTTTGATGCATATCTTTCTAAGACTTCAGCATCTACCCACCTTCAGCATCTACCTTCCCATCAAATTATGTGAGTATAGCTTTAAAACTGTGGGAAAAACAGTCATTTTCGATTATAACTGTTGGGGGCGGAAGAGATGGGCGTGGCATCCAAATTTTCGGTGCAATTTTTGAGGAATGCCATCGGCTATCTTGCCTAGAATTTGGTGACTCTAGCTAATAATCTATATAAATAAAAGAGTTTGTCCTGACTGACTGACTGATTGTTGAGAGATCCACAGCCTAAACGAAAACAGCTAGCATGCTGAAATTTTCACCAAATATTCCAATCAGGTTAAAAGTGAGCACTAAAAAAGTAATTTTATTTTGGACAACTCCTTCGAGTACCTACTAAACACCTAAGTCCTTATTTTCCCAACTTTTGTACTAGAGCTATGCTTTTAAATTAATCAATCTGAACGAAGCTTGGTCAGGACATGAGGTCGTCTAAAAAAATTATGGATACAAAATTTGGACTCGATCCGACAACTCCTTGGGGCACCTCCCATACACTTATGTCCTGGAGCGTGCTTATCTATATATATAAAAGAGTTTGTCCTGACTGACTGAAAAAATTCGGCACGGCCCAACACGAGCACCAAACCTTTTTTCAAAACATGCACGAACACGAACGACGAAAAAATTCTGGAAACACGGCCCAGCACTGCCCAACACGATTTTTTTTTTTTTTTTTTTTTTTTTTAGTTGTCTTATATAAAGACTGCCATTGGAAAATAACCGTCGGGTGTGAGTTTTGTGGCAACAATATGGCGGTCAAAAGCTGACTACGTTGCACAAATCTGAAGTCGGACTTGCAAAATTCAAGGGTAACAACTAGTATAAATTTAAGCTATTATTATATTATTATTATTATTATTATTATTATTATATTATTTTTATGGACATAAAATGATGTAGTCTTACATATTTATATTTAGAAATAAAATTTTGTCTAAATTTGAACTTAGCAATGTAGTCCGACTTTCATTTAATATATTTCCTGAACTCGAAAAAAGTCATTCACTCGTAGCCCAACTTGCTGGAAAAGCTAAAATAATTTTAGCTAAACTCAGCAAAAGTTTTAAGCCTGTGACATTTTGCCAAAAAAGTAACACATCGGTGTCGGGAGCAACAACCATATTCTGATATTTGTCAAGTTCTACGTCAATAGCAGTTTTATGAAGCTTAATTTTTTTTATACAAAATGATTGCCACACAGCGCTTTTTGCGTTTTCATCCTTAATAAGTTTAATTCTATCACTATTACTGCGAACAGCGTTTTCTATTATTTGCCGCAACATTTTTCACTTCTTGTGCTTTACCTTTTTAATAATAGTTATGGTGCAGTGAGTGAAAATAATTGATCGATATGTTGTCAATAATGATGGGACAATATGCTGTTTGACAACTAAGCGAGCGCAACATTCAGACAAAAAAGCGCAAAGGATATTTTAAGTCGGTCAGAGTAGCATTTTTGATGTCGTGTATTTTCGTGTCTAGAGCAAAACACGAACACGAACGTAACACGCACGAAGTTTTTTTTTAGACACGAACACATCGTGGCACGTCGTGTTCGTGCGTGCCACGAAAAAAACACGTCCCGCGCCCATCTCTACATACATACACATGTATGTACATACATTTTTCATTGTTTTGTACATATATATATACATACGAGTTTACAAAAACAAAACACATGAGTTTTTTCTTTTCTTCTTTGTGCCTTTGACAATTGATTTTCGAATCAAGTAGCGTTTGTTGTTGTTGTAAGTGTTGTTGTTATGATCGCAATGCTTCTATTTGTTTGTGTAATTGATTTAAAACAAAACAATTAAAACATATCTTGGTGCGCCTAGAAGAGTTTTGCACACCAGAATATGTTAAGGGGGTGGTTTTATCTATATACTTGCTAATTATCAAGTTCAAACAAAACTTAACACACAAACACAAACACCTATTGCCATTGTTATTTTGATATAATTTTCGAGCTGACATTTGTAGCTTTGGTTGGTGTTGCAAATGCACATATGTACAAACATACACATGTATGTACGTACATTTAACATTCTTTTGTACATACAAATATATTACAAAAAATGCAAGTGCAAATATATGTATATACCGTGCAAAAACAAACGCACTAACAAATAGAAACTTAAGAAAATGAAATCTGCATATATACATATGTATGCATAATCGTTTGTCTTTCGTTGGTGACGGTTGTATTTTTGAGTGCTCCTGCTAAAAAATTATTTTTCAAGTGTTTGTGCTGTGCATTAATTGGTTTAATTGTGGTAATCATACTAAAAAGTGATCGCAGATACACGTTGTACGGATTTTTATGTTAAAAGTTACTTTGCTTAGGCCCAATTTCTCAATGTCCGGTTAAATTTTCGTTTAGCTAAACGCAAATTTAATTTAATGGTAGAGTTAAACGATTTGGTTTTCTCAAAGCCAAATTTACCCATCATCGATAAGTAACTATCGCCTTAACAGCGTTGCCACATATATGCACGTTTTGCCAAATATAGCCAGTGGTTCAGCTGACTTTTGCTGTTTTTCGGCAATATTGAATGATTTCTGTTTAAAATCCCACATATGATGGCAAGCCAATTGATCTACAATCCTTGCAAGAATGATTTTGCACGTAAATTTTGTAAGCCTGAGCTGCTGTATAAATTTGGCATCTTCCAGTTCAGTAAAATGCATGGACATAAAACACTCTTTTATGTGACGCCATTTTAATTTAATAACAAAATAAATAAACAATTTAAATTACAGCTGTTTGCCTTAACGATAGTTCTTAACGATATATCGTGACAAAAAATCAGCTTGAATTTTAAACGCGACCCAGCCTTCCGGTTAGTTTGTTTTTCATTTACTCCTAACCGGACATTGAGAAACTCAAATTTGACTAAACGACAGTTAGTTTACCTAACCGGACATTACGAAATTGGGCCTTAAACATTTAACTCATTTTATTTTGCAGTCAAGCTGACGCTGCTTTGTCTTGAAAATACATACATACATACATACGTATATTTGCTCTCGCTTGCTTTCGTTTGTTTTCGTTTACTAACAAAAATTACCTATTAACGCACTCTTGCTCTCCAGCATCAGTTCTCTCTCGCTCTATTTCACCGAACTTGCGGTTTTATCTGCCTACGCGCTCACGCCTTTTCACTCAAGTGCAATTATACTCAAGCGCTCTCCCACTATTGTCCGTTATTTTGCGCTCTTTGCTTCGCTTACATTCTTGCACTTACTTTGCTTTGATCAAGCACATTAATTTGCCCATATTTTATTTTATTAACTTTCAATAAAAATTTTTGTCTGCTGCAGTAAGAACTGTAAAATTGTTGGTGCATCCAGCGCTGATTTTATCGTATGTAGGATATGCGATAACACGATCCACTTAAAATGTGCAGGTTTCACTGCCAAAATCAGAGACTGTTAAAGAACTGACTCTGGCCTTAAATGGTTTTGTGATGCCTGCAATGTGGTTGAGAAGGAGATGTCAAAATACATGAGGAAGACTTATAATTGTTTTAAAGCTGTGCATCTTGCTTTTGACAATCTTCATGCCAATTTTAAAGACCTCGAATTAAAATTTAAAAATGGAAAGATGCTTGACCACTCTCCAAAGCGCAAAAAGTCTTCGGGCTCTTGCCCTCCTATTGCCCCTCTTGTTTTATATAAATTGCTAAAATTTTGTAAAAACTATTGGCGCAGAGAAGCAAGCGGGGCCCTTACTAGTATGTAATCTATATATATAAAATAGTTTGTCCTGACTGACTGACTGACTGACTGATTGTTGAGAGGCCCACAGCCTAAACGATAAGAGCTAGAAGGCTGAAATTTTCACATAATATTTCATGCAGCTTGAAAGTGAGCACTAAGAAAGGATTTTTAATTTGGATTAAATTTTGAACAACTCAATTAATTGCATTAATCACTTTACCTCATTCCACCACTCTGGCGCCTCATTGTCGCACAAGCTGTGAGTTTCAACGCCGCCGAGGTTTCAAAAAAAAAAAAAAATGACCCATTCCACTACTGCCGTCTGCGCACAAGCTATTGCGGCCGATTATACACAAAAACAAAACAAATCACCCATTCCACTTCTGCCGTCTGTAGATGTGTCTCCGTCATTCTCTTTTCTTCTTTGTGCCTTTGACAATTGTTTTTCGAATTAAGTAGCATTTGTTGTTGTTGTTGTTGTAAGTGTTGTTGTTGCTTCTTTTTGTTGGTATCATTGATTTAAAACAAATCAATTAAAACATAATTTGGTTTTGTACACCAGAATATGTTACGCGAGTGGTCTTATCTACATACTTGCTAATTGCATAAATTGCATAAATTGCTAAATCAAACAAAACTTAACACACAAATACCTATTGCCATTGTTGTTTTGATATAATTTTCAAACTGACATTTGTAACTTTAGTTGGTGTTGCAAATGCACATATGTACATACATACATACACATGTATGTACGTGCATTTTTCATTATTTAGTACCTACAGTGGCCGTCAGCCGTCAGGTACTACAGGGGGATGATCGCGCAGTGTTTAGTGCTGGTACTTGTACTGGTATCTAAGCTGCGTGCCGTATCTGTAGTGCACTGGCGGAAGTGCGACTATACTCTCCTCGTGAGGGCGGCTGGAAACAGGCTCTTGGTAAGGTCATGTCTCTGCCAATGAGTGCTGGCTAATTGTAGTCGGGCGAGAGAAGACAACTCTCCAAATCACCTCAAGCCAAGGTGGAACAGCATATGCCGATGGTTGCGTGGCCGAGGGGAAGCTCGGTCTCTAGTATGCGGACTCAGGGGGAACAGCCGACCCACCCTGTTTTAATTAGGCTTCCCGCGGTACATGGGCTCTGCCGCGGGTGACGATCCCCTTCCCTACTACTCGTGGGAATCAAAACTATGAATTCGAATAACAAACAAAACAATGAGGCCGACACTCGCCCAAAGTCGGATGGGACTAATACTCCCTCAACTTCTGCGCTGCCCGGTAAGCCAGCGGGCAGTGCTACACCATCTTCACGGGGCATGGCTCCAGTCAGGCAGCCGAATCGTGGGGCAAGGCCCGGATACAAGGTGCCAGCGAGAGCTCCGCAGAGCAGAAATGCGGCGGGCTCAAGCTCCACCCCAAACCGAGCCTCAACCTCGACAAGGTCTGGCACGGCTGGACCACCAAAGCCTTCTTTCTCCGATAAGAGACGCGCTGCGGGTATTCTCACCCGGAATCTGTCTGGCACAGACACATCGCCAGAAGGTTCGCAGCTGGTGGAGTGGGCAAAATCCGTTTTGCCTGATTTCAAGCCAGCGCCAGCGAAGGAGTCGACTGCCGCTAAGCCCAAGCGACAGCAAGCGGAAACAAGCGCACCGCAAGCCAAGCGGCCGCGTCAGCAGTTAGGTGTCAAAACCTACGCCGAGGTGACGAAGGGTAAGGTCCTTCTCGGAGTCCTGGACAAGGGCAAAGAGGGGGGCCAAATCCCGAGGAACCAGTGGCCGTGGGTGGAGAACGAGCTGCAGGGTGCCTTCATGCGCACCATTATAGAGAAGGGATGTTCACCGCCCGTTTGCCAAGATGCCGGCTGGCATCAAGGGTGCGTGAAAGTCATCGCATGTGCCGACGTACAATCTGCCCAATTGTACAAGGAGGCCATCTCCGCCCTGGGTGAAGTTTACCTTGGGGCCAAACTGGAGGCTGTCGAGTGGAAGGACGTGCCTAACAGGCCTAGGGCTCGTGTGTGGGTGTCGGCTAAACCCGACGACCCAGCCGAGATCCTCAAGGTTTTCCAATTCTGCAACCCTCAGTTGCCGTCAGGCGACTGGCGGGTGGCAAAATTGGAAAAGGCAGACGGACCCCGGCGGCAGATCATCATGGTGCTGAACGACAAGACGGTCGAGCACCTCGCCAAGTCGGGTACACTTCAGTACGGCTTCAAAACCGTGGCTGTAAACGTGTACCGTTCGGACAGCAAGAATGGGTCGGTCACTCAAGAGCCGGAATTGGATCTGGAAAGTGACCAGGACGAAGACACGTCCCCAGACAATGTAAGCTACGTGTCTGAGACATCGGAGCTTGCTCGCGATCTCTCCCGACTAAGCCACGGCGGGGAAGATCCTGTGGTCGAGGACGACGAAGACGCGGATGTTACTGTGGTGGAGAGAGATTTGAACGATGTCCTTGAGACTCCTTCAAATAAACCTCCACCACAGTAAGGCAGCATCTGCCGCCCTCCTACTGTACCTGGAGAGGGGTACAGTAGACTTAGTCCTTATTCAGGAACCCTGGGTGTGTGGTGGCAGGGTTTCTGGAATGAGGACGCAAGACTATAAGCTACTAGTAGCTGGATCCGAAGGTAGATATAGAACCTGCATACTTGCAAAAAAACACTTAAACATATTTTTGCTCCCAAAATACAGTGACCTAGACAACACTGCAGCATGCCTGGAGCTGGAGAAGGAAAAATCCGGCTAGTCTCTAGCTACTTCGCCCACGACCATCAGGGTGATCCTCCGCATCCACTGCTACGCCAGCTGATTGCGGACTGTGAGCTGGGAGACCTCCGGCTAATAGTGGGTTGCGATGCAAATGCCCATCATCATCAGTGGGGAAGCACTGATACAAATGCAAGGGGTGAGTTGATTTTTGACTACCTTCTGAATACAAATATGCTCTTATGTAACAATGGTCGGGACCCGACCTTTATTGTTAAAAACCGCAGGGAAGTTCTAGATCTCACTCTAGTCTCTGCCTCTTTGTGGGATCAAATTCTCTCTTGGAGGGTGCTAGATGAGCACTCCTTCTCGGATCATAGGTATATTGAAACTATACTACAGATCCGTAGTCCCAGACCAATCCAGTTCAGAAACTTAAGAAGAACTGATTGGAAGACCTTTACTGTTTCACTGCAAAGACAGCTCCCTGAAACTCCGCCTGAAGGGGATAGACACCGCCGAGTATGCAACTCGGCTCATAGAAGTATTCAACACAGCGTGTGAAAGCGCCCTTAATGAATCTTGCCCCGTTAGCAGACCAAAAGGAAAAATAAACCCCCTTGGTGGACTGCTCAAATTGGAGAGTTGAGGGCAGCAGCTAGGAAACTCTTTAATAAAGCCAAGGCTAAAAATGATGAACAATCATGGGCTGACTATAAGATAGGGCTCTCCGTTTTTAAAAAGGGGCTTCGCAAAGCAAAGCGGACCTCTTGGAAAACCTTCTGTTCGGAGATAGAAAGCACTTCCGAAGCAGCCAGACTAAGGAAGCTGCTGAGCAAAACTCCTCAGACTCTAGGGTTCATTAAGAACGCAAACGGTGCGTGGACATCATCCAGTGAAGAATCACTGACCTTGCTCCTGGACACACATTTTCCGGGGGGAAGCAGATCACCAAGACCTGGTGATCTGCTTTTTAGCGGGGAGACACAGAAGCTCTTGCTACTGCTCAGCGATAGGAATATCCACTGGGCAATCAAGAGCTTCAAACCCTACAAGTCGCCAGGGACGGATAATATCATTCCTGCTCAATTACAATCCGCGGGGAAAACAGCCATCAGCTGGCTAAAAGACATTTTCTCTAAGATCTTCAAAAGTGGTACAATCCCAGGGCTATGGCTGGAATCGAAAGTTGTATTCATTCCAAAAGCCGGAAAACCCTCACACACAACAGCCAAAGATTTTCGACCTATCAGTCTCTCGTCTTTTCTCTTGAAAACGATGGAGAGGCTGCTCTGTCTCCATCTGAGAAGTACCATCCCCATATCGCTTCTTTCACCTGTTCAGCATGCCTACTCTAAAGGCAAGTCGACCGAGACTGCATTGCATGCGCTTACTGCATACATCGAAAAGTCTCTACATAGGAAGAACTACACGCTAGTAGCCTTCCTAGATATAGAGGGAGCTTTCAACAACGTCACTCCTAAGACTATCACTGACTCGCTGACGGATTTGGGGGTCGACTCCCTGACAGTGCACCTGATCGATCAGATGCTACAATGCAGGATCGTAAAGGCGACACTGGGGGCAGCGACTGTCACCAAGTCCGTCCATCGTGGAACCCCACAAGGCGGAGTCCTCTCTCCTCTCCTATGGAACGTAGCAGTCAACCAACTGCTGCGATCCATGGATGGGGGAGGGTGCAAAGTGGTAGCTTATGCAGATGATGTTGCTATCGCCTTTTCAGGCAAATTCCCGCAGACGCTATGTGACCGTATGACGGAATCTCTTGCGAGGCTTTCCAGCTGGGCGGAAAGATCTGGGTTAGGAATCAACCCTGCTAAGACGGAACTGGTCTTGTTTACAAGGAAATACAAAATTCCGTCTCTTCAACCTCCGACCCTCAATGGGGTTGAATTGTCCTTTAGTGACTCAGCTAAATACCTAGGTCTAATTCTAGACAAGAAATTGGACTGGAACCTCAATACTGAGGAGCGTATAAAAAAGGCAAATGTTGCCCTATACGCCTGTAGGAAGTCAATCGGACTTAAGTGGGGCATGAATCCACAAATCGTCCATTGGCTTTACACTGCGGTAGTCAGACCGATACTGTTGTATGGAGTGTCTGTCTGGTGGCCGGCACTTGACAAAGTAACAGTCACCAAAAAACTAGGAAGGGTGCAGCGAACTGCTGCACTTTGCATTACAGGAGCCTTACGTACAACCCCGGGTAACGCTCTCGACGCCATACTGCATCTCCTACCTGTCGAAATGATGGGCCGGAAAATAGCAAATATGTCAGCGCTTCGGATGAGGGAAGCCAAACAGTGGACAGGCCAGGGTTTCGGACATGCAAGAATCTTGGAAGACAATCCACTCATACCAGACAATACAGACTATCAGATCTCACAGGTGTATTTAGACACTCCCTTTAATACCTTAATCCCAACGAGAGAGAACTGGGAAGAAGGCTTGCCCGCAAGACCCGCGGAAGCCGTAGAAATCTTCACAGACGGCTCTAAGTTGGACAGCAAAGTAGGGGGCGGCATCTTCTGCGCCAGATTTGACCTACGCAAGGCTTTCAGACTCCCTGATCACTGCAGCGTCTTCCAGGCTGAAGTGCTAGCAATTCAGGAGTCGCTAAACTGCATTCCACATATGTGCAATGCCAATGAAATCTACATCTTCACAGACAGCCAGGCAGCAATTAGATCGCTGGAGTCAAACACATCGAACTCTAAGGCTGTTCATAACTGCCGCAAATCTCTATGTGAGATGGCAAAGCAGTTTAACATATACCTGATATGGGTCCCAGGACATAGGGATATAGAAGGTAACTGCATCGCGGATCAACTGGCCAGATTAGGAACTACCATGGAACTTCTTCCAGACAAAGAGGGCATTGGTATACCTATGGCATCTTGTAAACTCAAACTAAGAGACTTCTTCGAGACAGAAGCCAACAGAGTATGGCAGGTCTCTAACCACAACTCACGCATTGCTCATCAGACCTGGCCAACTAGATGCCGAAATAGATCAAATGAGCTCTGCCTTCTAAGCCGAAAAAAGTGCTCAACTGTCACCAGAGTGATGACCGGGCATTGGCTTGTGGGGGCACATGCGGCCAGACTACTGGTCCCACACAACGACTTCTGCAGAAGTTGTCGGGATGAGGAGGAAGAAGAAACAGTCCTTCACCTTCTTGGCACATGCCCAGCCCTATGTAAAACTAGGCGAAGAATCCTTGGTGACTTTTTCTTCGATAATCTATCAGAACTCGCGAGCAAAAGACCCAAAGATGTAGCAAGGTTCATCCAAGCCGCAGGATGGACTCTTGAGGCGGATTCATACCAAGAGTAATAGAGGGGTCACAGAGCCTTCGCGGCATCACAATGGGCCGAATGCGGCCCAAGTGCGCTAAGGGGGGTATCCCTCCTTGGTAACCGCTCTAACCTAACCTAGTACCTACAGTGCAAAAAACGAACACACTAACAAATAGGATCATAAGAAATGTAATATACATACATACGAGTTGACAAAATCAAAACAAATGAGTTTTTTTTCTTTTCTTCTTTGTGCCCATGACAATTGATTTACGACCCCAGCAGCGTTTGTTGTTGTTGTAAGTGTTGTTGTTGCTTCTTTTTGTTGGTATCATTGACTTAAAACAAATTAATTAAAACATAATTTGGTTTTGTACACCAGAATATGTTACGCGATTGGTTTTACCTACATACTTGCTAATTATCAAACAAAACTTAACACACAAATACCTATTGCCATTGTTGTTTTGATATAATTTTCAAACTGACATTTGTAACTTTAGTTGGTGTTGCAAATGCACATATGTACATACATACACATGTATGTACGTGCATTTTTCATTATTAAGTACCTACATACATATGTATTAACAAAAATGCAAGTGCATATATTGATTAATGCACGCATACATTGTTGTATTTGTAGCAATAATAATAGGGCGGTGGGGCATGTCCCGTTGTTTGGGAGCGTGGAATCCAAAGTTTTCATGCATATCTGTGTCAAATGTCAGCATCTACCTTCATGTCAATTTTGGTGGCTATAGCTTCAAAACTGTAGAAGATACAGGCATTTTTGTTTATAATTGGAGAGGGGCTGGGGGCGGAATAGGTGGCCGTGGCATCCGTGGCTGGGGGCGGAAGAGGTGGGCGTGGCATCCAAACTTTCGATGCAGTTTTTGAGGAATGTCATCGGCTATCTTGCCCACAAATTTGGTGACTCTAGCTGCTAAAATGTGAAATATATATATATGTGTTTCATCGATTTGCACATCGAGGTATCGATTTGTTATCGATTTCCCAGGCCCCTGAGGTCGTAGAGCCAAATTTAACACTTTTTCTGACGAAGGTATGTACCAAGATATTTGAAAAGTTGCAAAGCTCTAGCTTTAAGCGTGTTGAAAAAAGTTGCGTTCAAACGGACGGACGGGTGGACGGACGGACAGACACCTTGACGGACATTGCATAAACCCAATATAATATGATACCTTTGGTATCAAAAAATAATGACGCGTCTGATTCTCAACCTCAATGGTGGCGTGAAAAAGAGAATATTTAATACTTTGCTAATATGTTGTTAAACATTAACTAATTTATTTATTTTATATGTACTGCTAAAATTTTGTAAAAACTATCGGCGTAGCGAAGCAAGCGGGGCACTTACTAGTCTATATATATAAAATAGTTTGTCCTGACTGACTGACTGACTGACTGACTGACTGACTGACTGACTGATTGTTGAGAGGCCCACAGCCTAAACGATAAGAGCTAGAAGGCTGAAATTTTCACATAATATTTCATGCAGCTTGAAAGTTTGCACTAAGAAAGGATTTTTAATTTGGATTTAATTTTGAACAACTCAATTAATTGCATTAATCACTTTACCTCATTCCACCACTCTGGCGCCTCATTGTCGCACAAGCTGTGAGTTTCAACGCCGCCGAGGTTTCAAAAAAAAAAAAAAAATGACCCATTCCACTACTGCCGTCTGCGCACAAGCTATTGCGGCCGATTATACACAAAAACAAAACAAATCACCCATTCCACTTCTGTCGTCTGTAGATGTGTCTCCGTTTTTCTCTTTTCTTCTTTGTGCCTTTGACAATTGATTTACGACCCCAGAACCGTTTGTTGTTGTTGTAAGTGTTGTTGTTGGGAACGCAATGCTTCTTTTTGTTGGTATCATTGATTTAAAACAGTGGTCCGCACCACCACATTGACATGCCAACTTTGCATTTGTGTGTGTGTTCTCTTTCATAAGTAACAAGATATGACAAAAAAAAAGCTAACTTTTTTTTTATATATGCATAATAACTAGCTATAACTAAAAAAACAGCTATTTCACGCTAAAAACGGCTAGATTTAGCTAGAACATGACAATGCGGCAGCACTAGAGAGAGCGTGAGAGCGAAGCCGAAGACCTGTGCCGACGTCACACGAACGTTTATACTGTGCATGAGAAGCAGCGACGTCGACTGAGAAATTTCCTATCCCGCGGGATAGGGCCGTGCCGACCACTGATTTAAAACAAATCAATTAAAACATAACTTGGTTTTGTACACCAGAATATGTTACGCGAGTGGTTTTATCTACATACTTGCTAATTATCAAACAAAACTTAACACACAAATACCTATTGCCATTGTTGTTTTGATATAATTTTCAAACTGACATTTGTAACTTTAGTTGGTGTTGCAAATGCACATATGTACATACATACACATGTATGTACGTGCATTTTTCATTATTTAGTACCTACAGTGCAAAAAACGAACACACTAACAAATAGGATCATAACAAATGTAATCTATATATATAAAATAGTTTGTCCTGACTGACTGACTGACTGACTGACTGATTGTTGAGAGGCCCACAGCCTAAACGATTAGAGCTAGAAGGCTGAAATTTTCACATAATATTTCATGCAGCTTGAAAGTGAGCACTAAGAAAGGATTTTTAATTTGGATTAAATTTTGAACAACTCAATCAATTGCATTAATCACTTTACCTCATTCCACCACTCTGGCGCCTCATTGTCGCACAAGCTGTGAGTTTCAACGCCGCCGAGGTTTCAAAAAAAAAGTATAATCTCGATAATCCGGACAATTAGAAACCACGAAGTGTCCGAATTACCGAAATGTACGGATTACCAAGATACAACTAAAATCTATATAAAACACACAGATTTACACAATAAAACTTATTTTTATTCAATTCTAGTACATATATAGTATTAAACATTTATTTTTATATTATATGTATGTTATAAAAGTTTTTAATTGGGTTGAAGGAAACTTGTAATTTTCATTTGTCGAAGTTTGGCTTCATTTCTCTTTTTGTATGCAATATCTCTGAGGCCTACAAGTTTTAAAATCTCCCCGGCGTCAAAATCTTGCTCTTCTGCATATTTAATACATGTATTAAATGCTGATATAGCTTGAGAGTGCAGAATCTTTATTTCTTGATTTTCATCTTCATTGTGATCACTTTTCTCGAGATCGCCTTCTTCAATTTCATCACCAGAAGAATCCGTGTCGTCATTTAACCACTCATTAATCTCATTATCATTATAGACATCCGGGGATATTTCGACAAGTAGATCCACTATTTCAGTTGAGTTAGGGGGGCGTAACATCGCAAGAGGCAGATCATCATCTGCATCCCATTCTTCATCAAAAATAATTTTATTAAAACATTTTTTAAAACACATTTATCCACATTGTCCCAAGCATTTGATGCTAGAAAAGCAACGTTTTTTAAAGAAAAGTTTTTTAAGGAATCGTTTAAATTTATTGTTGAGCTGGACAAAAGAAGAGATAAAAAACTTTTACGGTAGTTGATTTTTAAAATTCAAATAGCGTTTTGGTCCATTGGATAAGGGCCGTGCAGTTTGGTGGCAAAAACATGACGCATATGTGCTCATCGAAATCTGACAAAGAATGTGGATGGCAAGTGGCATTGTCTAGCAGTAAAAGTGCTTTTATTGGCAAATTATTTTCTCTTAAGTAGCGTTTTACTTGTTTTACAAATGAGTTTTGAAACCAACTTTTAAACAGTAGCTCAGTCATCCAAGTATTTTTGCTGTTAGCATATTCTAACGGCAAGTTAACTTTTTTAAATGCCCTTGGATTTTTGGCTTTTCCTATCATCAGTAATTTAAGTTTATGTTCACCCGTTGCATTGCAGCAAACCAAAAGAGTTACTCTTTCTTTACCAATTTTACGTCCTGGTGCGCATTTCTCAGTATGTAATGCAAGCGTTTTTTCTGGCAGCTTCCTCCAAAAGAGTGCCGTCTCATCCGCATTATAGATTTGAGAAAGTGTTACGCCCATTTCCGCAATTTTTGTGCGTAATTTTTCAAGAAATGGTTGAACAGCAATAGAATTGTTAGATAGTTTTTCGCCAGAAACTTTAAGAAATTTTATACCATATCGCGAACGAAAATTACTGAGCCAACCGTTACTAGCCAAAAATTCAGCATTGGATCCATAAATTTCAGTAAAAAATTGTTTTGCCTTTTCTTTTATGATGTCAGACCAGTGGCGCACGCAGGGGGGGTTTTTGGGGGTTCAAACTGAGCAAATGAGCAAAAAGAAAAAAAAAAAGCAATCATCAAATGTTTAAAATAATTTGCGCTGACCCAAAAAAAAATTCTGAGGAATTAGTAGCAAATTCATACTTTCTAAACTTAAAAGGTTGCAATTGCAAAGAGCTTTCAAAAGAACTTTTTCGTCTCAGGCACCCCGTCTCAGAAAGTGTATATAGATATGTGAGGCAGCGCGCACAGTCTGCGTGAGCTATGTTTTTATGAATGTGTGCATCGTCGGCTGCACTTCTAAAAAAAAAACAAAGTTCACATACATATATACATACATATATACATACATATATACATACATATGGCCTAGCTTTGTCCAAATTTCAGTTTTTTTTTCGTTTTCTTATGCATACTCTTTCTTTTTTTTTTTTTTTTGATGACACTAGCAAACAATGTTCACGCATGCATATAAATTCTGATAGAGTATTCAGAAAATGAATGACAAGATCTTTAAATGCTTTGCTATTTTTGTTGAGATTTTATATATATATTTTTTTTTTGTGGGCTGCATATACATGTGTGTGTGCATGTATGCATACATATCATATTTAGTTGTATTAGTGGGAATTGTTTTTTCCATTTATTGGCCTGCCTCAACTTTGGCAATTTATGAGGAAGTTAAGACAATTAAAAATACTAAGACAAAAATCATATGTATACATATAATATAAAATTGAATTTATAATATATTAAGAGGATTGTGCAATTTATGAACCACTATTAAATTAACTTAGAACTTAGTAAACATACAAATGTGTATGTACATATTATTACTAATTTCAAATATTAAAATAATTATTATTAAGTTTAAAATTAAAAATAAATAAAATCTAAAAGAAATACGTCATTAAAGACAATAAATTTAAGTTATATTAAAATAAAAAATAAAAATTGTTAACTAAATGCATTATTGAGCTAACAATTTGTGTTGAAAGTTGCATTTTGAAATTTTTGGGGGTGTACGCAGAGATATGCGAGTAAGTGTATGTGTGCTGTTTTTTTTTTTTTTTCTGTAAAAATTCATTCATATAAACTTAGCTCACGCAGACTGTGTGAGCTGCCTTACATATATGTACATATGTATATGTATAACTGTTCTGTAATTGTGCGCCTAAGACGAAAGAGCTTTTGGCAATGGCAATCACTTCACTTTATATGCTCGTTGGTACGACGCACAACCACGAACATGTCTTCTGCAAAAATATCGTCTTTTTTCAAACCAAAAAATGCGCCAAATTTGGCGGACACGCAGTAAGTTTTACAATACACGAAAAAATGTAGAATCCTTTGGACCCTGGACGCCCCCAGCAATTTTCTCGCTGATTTTTATTATTTGCAGGGTTCGCCTAATGATATTGAAAAGTTTTGTAGAAGACAATTGGACGACAATGAAAAGTACGAGCTCCTTGTGCATGTATGGACACCAGATTCTTTATTTTAAATTTCCATCATCGGGAAAGAGAAATCTGAAATTCCAACTTTCTTGGCTGCGAACATTCCCCTGGTTGGCTTATTCAGCTGTTGAAGATGGAGCTTATTGTCGCATATGTTTATTATTTGTAAAGAAAACTGTTGGTAAAGGAAACCATGTAAACGTCGACATGTTCGTTCGCACTGCTTTCCGAGATCGGAAAAAAGCTTTAGAAAAATGCAGAGACCACCAATCTAAACAATATCACAAAGATGCTTCTGAAGATGCGCAGAATTTCAAAATGATACGTGAAAATCAGCGAACTGACATAATGAACGCGATTGACCTGGGCCGAAAACAACTTCAACATGAAAACCGACAGAAACTAGAACCTATCATCCGCACCGTTTTACTATGTGGCGGACAAGGACTTGCACTTCGAGGACATCGGGATCACGGCCCATTATCGATGAAGATGCCAGTGGAGAACGATGGAAATTTTAGAACCCTTCTTCGTTTTGCTGTGCAAAGTGGTGACACAGTTTTGCAGAAACATTTGGAAACGTTAGATGCCAATGCAACGTATTTGAGCGACCGCATTCAAAATGAGATCATCGAAGCTGCAGGAGAAATTATCACACAAAATATAGTAAAACGCGTAAATGAGTCGAAATGTTTTACGATAACTGCTGATGAAACTACGTTAGGTGTTCGATACGTTCAAGCTGTCGTGAAATTTCCGAAGAAAGAGCACACAATCCGGGAAGATTTTCTGCGTTTTGTCCCTTTGGTTGAAGTGACTGGAGCAAGCCTAGCAAAAACAATTCTGGAACATTTAGAGGAAATGAAAGTTGACACCAATTTCATGAGAGGGCAAGGTAAATTCTAAATTATCGCCTAAGACTGCACACAATTTTTAAAATTTGTTTTCAAGGTTATGATGGAGCTCGAGTTATGAGTGGACAATTCAAGGGTTGTGCGGCTATTGTCAGAAAAACGTGTCCAGATGCTTTGTACGTGCATTGCGCAAATCATAATTTGAATTTAGCCATTACACATGCATGCAATATTTCATCGATCCGGAATTGCATGTCAACTATCAAAGCGGCGGTGAATTTCTTCCGAAACTCCAACAAGGCTGGGAATTTATTGAGGGCCCACATCCTCGCAGCAGACTCTGGAGCCAAGCAGACCCGTCTTCTGAAGTTTTGTGAAACGCGTTGGGTTGAACATCTGGCATCCCTCACTTTGTTTTTTGAAGTATTACAATTCATTTGCTCAGCACTGGAAGAGATCGACGAAAATAACATCAAGTCTGACGGTGTTCAGCCAAATGCACTGCTAGCTTCCATTCGGACGACTGAATTTATAATAGCGTTAACTGTGCTAAAACCAATCTTCAGTTTTACAAAAAATCTGAGCCTGTTTCTCCAACAGGAAGATTGTGATTTAAGCCGATGCGTCAGTTACGCAAACGATGTGCACAAAAAAATCAAGCAGATGCGTGCACAAGCCAACGAAGAATTCAACAAAATCTTCGTTTCAGCGACTAAGACTGCAGAAACCATTGATGCGGATTTAACTGTTCCTCGACGAGTAGGACGACAAAAAAATCGGGATAATTATGAAGGAAGCGTTGAAGATTTTTATCGTAGATCGATTTACATCCCGTTTTTGGACAAGTACTCGGAAGAGCTTGAGTCAAGGTTTTTAGAACACCGGGATATCCTTTCCAGGATAGAAAACATCATTCCGGGAAAATGTGCGGAGCTCACATTGTCAGCATTACAAGAAACTGTTAAATCCTTGACAGAAGAATGGCCAAACGACATCCATGTATTTACTGAAGAATTTGAAGCTGAAATTGTGATGTGGCAAAGGTAATTCTATTCGCTAGAAAATACTACCACGCTGATATAAATTTATAAATATTTTTCTGATTACAGGCAATGTTTAAATGCGATTAAAGAAAATCGAATCAACACCTTCATCGAAGCTTGGACGTTTGCGATGAAGCGTTCTACCCAACGGTGTACCGATTTCTGCAGATAGGTGCGACTCTGCCAGTAACAGTCGCTTCAAGCGAACGGTCGTTCTCTTCACTACGAAGATTAAAGTCCTATTTGCGAAATAAGACTGGAGAGCAACGTTTAAGTGGGTTGGCGCTTCTCAACATTCACCGAGATCTTGAAGTAGCCAGTGATGACATTTTGGATATAATGGCCAAAAAGCCACGAAGAATGACTATTACACTATAAGTTCTAAGACCACCGACAACCCCCCCCCCGAAAATATTTTCTGCGTGCGCCCCTGTGTCAGACGAAATTGGTGTATTGTTTTGCCTTTGTTTTACAAACCAATTGTGCAAGCGCTCTTCCATCAGTTGGTATTCAGCAGATCGCATTGTTTTACGTTTGCCAAGACCACTTTCTGTTTTAGCAATGTAACTGCATAAATAAAAAAACAACTGATTGAATTACACACGTTATATTTAAAAATATTTTCTAACTCTTACTTGTCAATCTTCAATCGATTCGATTTTATGTCTGAAATTGTGGATTTGCCGACATTGTACTCCACAGCCAGTTGACGAATAGACTTTCCTCCATTTAATTTGTTTAAAATTTCTTTTTTGTATCAATCGTTAAGAAAACGTGTTTGGTTTTTTTTGCTATGGGTGGCATTATTTAAATCTGTAAATTTAATTTAAACTACACACTATACTCTTATTTAATACTTTATTTTGCGTCTGCTCCAGCCAACAATCTCACGATAAATGCGAGTTTTGGCGCAAAATGCGAAAGAACACAGAATAGACTACACACACACGATGACTTTCCCGAGTCGTTTGCCATTCCGGGGAATCCCAATTATAAATAAATCATAAAAATGATATAAAAAAGAAGTGTCCGGATTTGTAAGGTAGAATAAAATGCGCGGTGTCCGGATTACAGAGTCTATAATGGAAAGCGATTGGCTGTCCGGATTACCGCGTTGTCCGAAATATCGAGTGTCCGAATTATCGAGATTATACTGTACCTACATACATATGTATTAACAAAAATGCAAGTGCATATATTGGTTAATGCACGCATACATTGTTGTATCAGTAGCAAGCTAAATGAAAGCCATAAACATGTTCACAGTGCAAAAAACGAACACACTAACAAATAGGATCATAAGAAATGTAATCTATATATATAAAAATAGTTTGTCCTGACTGACTGACTGACTGACTGACTGACTGACTGACTGATTGTTGAGAGGCCCACAGCCTAAACGATAAGAGCTAGAAGGCTGAAATTTTCACATAATATTTCATGCAGCTTGAAAGTGAGCACTAAGAAAGGATTTTTAATTTGGATTAAATTTTGAACAACTCAATTAATTGCATTAATCACTTTACCTCATTCCACCACTCTGGCGCCTCATTGTCGCACAAGCTGTGAGTTTCAACGCCGCCGAGGTTTCAAAAAAAAAAAAAAAAATGACCCATTCCACTACTGCCGTCTGCGCACAAGCTATTGCGGCCGATTATACACAAAAACAAAACAAATCACCCATTCCACTTCTGCCGTCTGTAGATGTGTCTCCGTCATTCTCTTTTCTTCTTTGTGCCTTTGACAATTGTTTTTCGAATTAAGTAGCATTTGTTGTTGTTGTTGTTGTAAGTGTTGTTGTTGCTTCTTTTTGTTGGTATCATTGATTTAAAACAAATCAATTAAAACATAATTTGGTTTTGTACACCAGAATATGTTACGCGATTGGTTTTACCTACATACTTGCTAATTATCAAACAAAACTTAACACACAAATACCTATTGCCATTGTTGTTTTGATATAATTTTCAAACTGACATTTGTAACTTTAGTTGGTGTTGCAAATGCACATATGTACATACATACACATGTATGTACGTGCATTTTTCATTATTTAGTACCTACAGTGCAAAAAACGAACACACTAACAAATAGGATCATAAGAAATGTAATATACATACATACGAGTTGACAAAATCAAAACAAATGAGTTTTTTTCTTTTCTTCTTTGTGCCCATGACAATTGATTTACGACCCCAGCAGCGTTTGTTGTTGTTGTAAGTGTTGTTGTTGCTTCTTTTTGTTGGTATCATTGATTTAAAACAAATCAATTAAAACATAATTTGGTTTTGTACACCAGAATATGTTACGCGATTGGTTTTACCTACATACTTGCTAATTATCAAACAAAACTTAACACACAAATACCTATTGCCATTGTTGTTTTGATATAATTTTCAAACTGGCATTTGTAACTTTAGTTGGTGTTGCAAATGCACATATGTACATACATACACATGTATGTACGTGCATTTTTCATTATTAAGTACCTACATACATATGTATTAACAAAAATGCAAGTGCATATATTGGTTAATGCACGCATACATTGTTGTATCAGTAGCAAGCTAAATGAAAGCAATAAACATGTTCACCAAATATAGACAGTGCAAAAAACGAACACACTAACAAATAGGATCTTAAGAAATGTAATATAAATACTAGCTTAGAAACTGGCGAAGATACATGCCTTCCGGTTTTAGGGCGGTGGGGCATGTCCCGTTGTTTGGGAGCGTGGAATCCAAAGTTTTCATGCATATCTGTGTCAAATGTCAGCATCTACCTTCATGTCAATTTTGGTGGCTATAGCTTCAAAACTGTAGAAGATACAGGCATTTTTGTTTATAATTGGAGAGGGGCTGGGGGGGAATAGGTGGCCGTGGCATCCGTGGCTGGGGGCGGAAGAGGTGGGCGTGGAATCCAAACTTTCGATGCAGTTTTTGAGGAATGTCATCGGCTATCTTGCCCACAAATTTGGTGACTCTAGCTGCTAAAATGTAAAATATATATATATGTGTTTCATCGATTTGCACATCGAGGTATCGATTTGTTATCGATTTCCCAGGCCCCTGAGGTCGTAGAGCCAAATTTAACACTTTTTCTGACGAAGGTATGTACCAAGATATTTGAAAAGTTGCAAAGCTCTAGCTTTAAGCGTGTTGAAAAAAGTTGCGTTCAAACGGACGGACGGGTGGACGGACGGACAGACACCTTGACGGACATTGCATAAACCCAATATAATATGATACCTTTGGTATCAAAAAATAATGACGCGTCTGATTCTCAACCTCAATGGTGGCGTGAAAAAGAGAATATTTAATACTTTGCTAATATGTTGTTAAACATTAACTAATTTATTTATTTTATATGTATTGCTAAAATTTTGTTAAAACTATCGGCGTAGCGAAGCAAGCGGGGCACTTACTAGTTTTATATATATTGCTAAAATTTTGTAAAAACTATTGGCGCAGCGATGCAAGTGGGTCCCTTACTAGTAAATTCATATTTTATTGGTAAACTTTTTCACTACTTTCAACTATTTGTCTGCAATATGGGCAGAGCAATAGCGAGTTTTTGGTAAGCTCATTGATTCTTGATGCATTTTTCAAGTTTTAAAAAGTTGAGGGCGTTATGACACTTTTGACGCCCACGGGCGCCACGACACTTTGAGAATGGGCGCTATGACACTTTTGGAAAAGTCATAACGCCTGGGGGCGCTATGACACTATTTTTTGTGCCATAACGTCCACGGGCGTTATGTCAAGTTCCCGCGTCGCGCATGTCACTTTGCGTTTTTGCGCCACCATCGAGCTTTTTGTGACGCAGTTACTCTCCTTACTGCGTAACGCAAACGTTTTCGTGACGTATTTGTTGCCCAAAGCTTAGTACCTCACATCGGATAGTTCGGCAATTTTGGAAGTTATGGAGTGCAGATTGGCTTTCACATCTACAAGCTCGGCCAAAATGGCGACAAAAGCAAAAAATCTTCAAATCAACGACATCATCATAATTAAAGATGATCGCGTACCCACAAACGAATGGAAACTCGGTCGGATAATGGAACTAAATGACTATCTTGTGCGAGTAGCAATGATTAGAACGGCAGCAGGCACTTATAAGCGCATCGTTTCTAAAATTTGTTTGTTGCCCATAGCAAACTATACTGAAACCGATTCTGATAATCAATAACCGTCACATGTACCTTGTACCGCCTTGCACACCATAATGAACACTTGTCTCATTTCCGTATCCGGCTAGTCGTGATTCTTATATTGGATCCAGTATTGAGGGACCGGAAAATACGGAAGTTAATCGAATTTGACAAACGCAGCAGTGCAGTTGGTGACTCAACGGTGCAGTTTGAGTCATTAACAGTCTTCGAGGCTTTTATCAATATACAACATCAGTCGATGTTGGGCGATAGAAACAGCACCACACATTTCGTATCGCGCATTAAATTTTGAGGTCGACTTGATTTACATAAAATAAATTTGTTAACTACAATACTCGTACTTATCATTTGTTCATTGAATGCACGCCCCCGAGCAATATTTGCTCATCATTGGTTCTTTATCGTGAAAGTCACAACACCCATTTTAGGCCAGAAGGATCTTAAAAAGGTGTCCCATATTAATTTGGGGTTCTTTATTTGACTTGAGCCGTCAGCCGTCAGGTTCTACAGGGGGATGATCGCGCAGTGTTTAGTGCTGGTACTTGTACTGGTATCTAAGCTGCGTGCCGTATCTGTAGTACACTGGCGGAAGTGCGACTATACTCTCCACGTGAGGGCGGCTGGAAACAGGCTCTTGGTAAGGTCATGTCTCTGCCAATGAGTGCTGGCTAATTGTAGTCGGGCGAGAGAAGACAACTCTCTAAATCACCTCAAGCTAAGGTGGAACAGCATATGCCGATGGTTGCGTGGCCCAGGGGAAGCTCGGTCGCTAGTATGCGGACTCAGGGGGAACAGCCGACCCACCCTTTTTTAATTAGGCTTCCCGCGGTACATGGGTTCTGCCCTATTACTCGTGGGAACTACATATGAATCCAATTACTAACAAAAAAAAAATGGGGCCGACACTCGCCCAAAGTAGGAAGGGACTAACACTCCTTCAACTTCTGTGCTGCCCGGTAAGCCAGCGGGCAGTGCTACACCAGCTGTACGTGGAATGGCTCCAGTCAGGCAGCCGAGTCGTGGGGCGAGGCCCGGATACAAGGTGCCAGCGAGAGCTACGCATAGCAGTAATGCGGCGGGCTTAACCTCCACCCCAAACCGAACCTCAACCCTGGCAAGGCCCTGCACGTCTGGACCAACAAAGCCATCATACAGCGACAAGAGGTGCGCTGCGGGCATTCTGACCCGGAACCTGTCTGGCGCAGACACATCGCCAGAAGGTTCGCAGCTGGTGGAGTGGGCAAAATCCGTTTTGCCTGATTTCCAGCCAGTTCCACTGAAGGTTCCAGCTGCCGCTAAGCCAAAGCGTGAAGGCTGCGTGAAGGTGATCGCGTTGTACAAGGAGGCCATTTCCGCCCTGGGTGAGGTCCACCCTGGGGCCAATTTGAAGGCTGTCGACTGGAAGGACGTGCCTAACAGGCTTAGGGCTCGAGTGTGGGTGTCGGCTAAACCCGACGACCCAGCCGAGATCCTTAAGGTCTTCCAATTTTGCAACCCTCAGTTGCCGTCGGGCGACTGGCGGGTGGCAAAATTGGAAAAGGCAGATGGACTCCGGCGTCAGATCATCATGGTGCTGAACGACAAGACGGTCGAGCACCCTGCCAAGTCTGGTACACTGCAGTACGGCTTTAAAACCGTGGCTGTAAACGTGTACGGAATTGGAGAGTGATCACGACGAGGACACGCCCCGAGATCCTGCAGCAGAATCGCTCCCAGACGGGGAAGACCTGCCAGGCTACGTCTCCGAGACATCGGAGCTAGCTCGAGATCTCTCCCGGCTAAGCCACGGCGGGAATGATCCGGACTTCGAGGACGACGAAGATGCGGATGTTACTGTGGTGGAGAGGGATTTGAAAGATGTCCTTGAGACTCCTTCAAATAAACCTCCACCACAGTAAGGCAGCTTCTGCTGCCCTCCTACTGTACCTGGAGAGGGGTACAGTAGACCTAGTCCTTATTCAGGAACCCTGGGTGTGTGGTGGCGGGGTTTCTGGAATGAGGACGCATGAGTATAAGCTACTAGTAGCTGGAACCGAAGGTAGATATAGAACCTGCATACTCGCAAAAAAACATTTAAACATATTTTTGCTCCCAAAATATATTGACTTAGACAACACTGCAGCATGCCTGGAGCTGGAGAAGGAGAAAATCCGGCTAGTCTCTAGCTACTTCGCCCACGACCATCAGGGTGATCCTCCGCATCCACTGCTACGCCAGCTGATTGCCGACTGCGAGCTGGGAGGCCTCCGGCTTATAGTGGGCTGCGATGCAAATGCCCATCATCATCAGTGGGGAAGTGACTACCTTCTAAACACAAATATGCTTTTATGTAATAATGGTCGGGACCCGACCTTTATTGTTAAAAACCGAAGGGAAGTTCTAGATCTCACTCTTGTCTCTGCCTCTTTATGGGATCAAATTCTCTCTTGGGGGGTGCTAGATGAGCACTCCTTCTCAGATCATAGATATACTGAAACTATACTACAGATCCGTAGTCCCAAACCAATCCAGTTCAGAAACTTAAGAAGAACTGATTGGAAGACTCACGTACTTCACTGCAAAGATTGCTCCCCGAGACTCCACCTGAAGGGCCAGATACCGCCGAGTATGCAACTCGTCTCATAGGAAAATTCAGCAAAGCGTGTGAAAACACCCTAAATGAATCTTCACCCGTTAGCAGACCAAAAAGGAAAAAGAAACCCCCTTGGTGGACTGCTCAAATTGGAGATTTGAGAGCGGCAGCCAGAAAACTCTTTTATAAAGCTGAGGCTCAAAATGACAAACAGTCATGGGCTGACTATAAGGCAGGGCTCTCCGTTTTCAAAAAGGGGCTTCGCAAAGCAAAGCGGACCTCTTGAAATTTCTGGTCGGAGATAGAAAGCACTTCTGAAGCAGCCAGACTAAGGAAGTTGCTTAGTAAAACTCCTCAGACTCTAGGGTTCATTAAGAACGCAAACGGTTCGTGGACATCATCCAGTGAAGAATCACTGACCGTACTCCTGGACACACATTTTCCGGGGGGAAAAAGATCACCAAGACCTTGTGATCTGCACTAAAGCGGGGAGACACAGAAGCTCTTGCTATTGCTCAGCGATAGGAGTACCCACTGGGCAATCAAGAGCTTCAATCCCTACAAACCGCCGGGGACGGATAATATCATTCCTGCTCAATTACAATCCGCGGGGAAAACGGCCATCAACTGGCTAAAAGACATTTTCTCCAAGATTTTCAAAAGTGGTACAATCCCAGGGCGATGGCTGAAGTCGAAAGTTGTATTCATTTCAAAAGCCGGAAAACCCTCACACACAACAGCAAAAGATTTTCGACCTATCAGTCACTCGTCTTTTCTCTTGAAAGCGATGGAGAGGCTGCTCTGTCTCCATCTGAGAAGCACTATTCCCATATCGCTTCTCTCATCAGTTCAGCATGCCTACTCTAAAGGCAAGTCTACTGAGACTGCATTGCATGCGCTTACTGCATATATTAAAAAGTCTTAACATAGAAAGAACTACACGCTAGTAGCCTTCCTAGATATAGAGAAAGCCTTCTACAACGCCACTCCTAAGACTATCACTGACTCACTGACGGAGTTGGGGGTCGACTCCATAGTGGGGGAGGGTGCATAGTGGTAGCCTATGCTGGTGAGGCAAATTCCCGCAGACGCTATGTGACCGAATGACGGAATCTCTTGCGAGGCTTTCCAGCTGGGCGGAAAGATCTGGGTTAGGAGTCAACCCTGCAAAGATGGAACTGGTTTTGTTCACGAGGAAATACAAAATTCCGTCTCTTCAACCTCCAATCCTTAATAGGGTTGAACTGTCCTTTAGTGACTCAGCTAAATACTTAGGTCTAATTCTAGACAAGAAATTGGACTGGAACTTCAATACTGAGGAGCGTATAAAAAAGGCAAATGTTGCCCTATACGCCTGTAGAAAGTCAATCAGACTTAAATGGGGCATGAATCCACAAATCGTCCATTGGCTCTACACTGCGGTAGTCAGACCGATACTGTTGTATGGAGTGTCTGTCTGGTGGCCTGCACTTGACAAAGCAACAGTCACCAAAAAACTAGGAAGGGTGCAGCGTACTGCTGCACTCTGCATTACAGGAGCTTTTTCTTTGAAAATCTATCAGAACTCGCGAGCAAAAGACCCAAAGATGTAGCAAGGTTCATCCAAGCCGCAGGATGGACTCTTGAGGCGGATTCATACCAGGAGTAATAGAGGGGTCTCAGAGCCTTCGCGGTATCACAATGGGCCGAATGCGGCCTAAGTGCGCTAAGGGGGGTATCCCTCCTTGGTAACCGCTCTAACCTAACCTAACCTATTTGACTTGATAAGTTTGCTTATATTGTCTGTCAACGTGCTAATCTGTATTTAAGACCTGTTTATTGTTGGACTCAATTAGATGGGCTTCGGTAATCCGAACATTTTCAAAATCCGTTGCGTCCAGTGCTCTGGCGACAACTTTTACTACGTCAGTACGGTCCTCAAAAAATTATACTTCTTGCTATTGATGAACGGTGAAAACGGTCAGTATGCTGCTGAGATGTTCTGTTTCAACATCTATTAATTATAACCTTAACATATAAAATGGGTAAATAAGGGTATAATGGTTTTGTGCAAATGTATGTAACAAACAGAAGGGAGCATCTCCGACCCTATTAAGTATATATATTCTTCATCAGCATCAATAGCCGAGTCGATCTAGCCATGTCCGTCTGTCTGTCTGCCTGTCTGTCTGTCTGTCGGTCAGTTTGTTACTGCTGCCTTGAAAAACTTATTTTAGTTGATTGGGTTTTGTTGAACAGATGATTGTGTCGACCTAAATCGTCCAAAGTTGCAACATTGAGTTTCAGTATGATTAATATAGCGGGTTGGCATGTCCAAATGGAAGAGCCCGGGAATGATCCAGTTTGTTTGAGAATAAATTTTCTGAAGCGTGGGTACATGCAGAAGTCGAGCCGACAGTTCTTTCTCTTCCGATCGTAGCAGTCGAACAACACAGTTGGTACAAGACCCACACATGGTCAGAGATGCCCCCTGCGTAAGCTCATTGACTCAGGAAGGCCTGGCAGCACATTACCGGCGCATCAGCAGCGCCTTAGAAGCAGCGCGACATCAGCACCTCAGCAGCGGCACATTAACAGCAGCGGCAAGCAGCACGACAGCAGCACGCCAGCAGCGCATCACCAGCGCATTAACAACAGCAGCGCATTAACAGCAGCAGCGCGTTAACGGCAGCAGCTTGACAGCAGCACCTCAGCAGCGCAGCAGCGGCACATTAACAGCACCAGCGCAACAGCATCGGAAAAGTTTTAGAATCACCGCAGCGCGATCGTGAATTAATGCAAACTCAAAAAGTAAAAACGTTGCAGTCGGACGCCACCGACTGCGATATACTTTGATACCAATTTACATAACTGTGTTAAGGATTCCGTGTACAAATATAAACAAATGGGGGCTCTGGGTATAAATATCAGGCAGAAAGGGTGGGCGTGGCATCCAAATTTGTGATGCATATCTCTCTGTCCGTCTGTCCGTCTGTCCGTCCGTCCGTCTGTCCGTATGAACGCAACTTTTTTCGACACCCTTAAAGGTAGAGAGTTGCAAGTTTGCAAATACCATGGAACATGCCTTCGTCAGACAAAGTGTTAAATTTAGGGCTCTACGAACTCAGGGGGCCTGAGAAATCCATAACAAGTCGATACACCTCGATGTGCAAATCGATGAAACACATTTATCCCACATTTTAGCAGCTAGAGCAATTACATTTTGGGGCAAGACAGCCGATGACATTTCTCAAAAAACTGCATCAAAACTTTGGATGCAACGCCCACCTCTTCCGTCCCCAGCCCCCCTAAAACTATAACCAAAAATGGCTGTATCTTCTACAGCGTTGAAGCTATAGCCACCAAATTTGGTAGGAAGGTTGATGCTGACATCTGACAAAGTTAGTTTGGGCCGGTCGACCTCCAAAGTGGTCGCGCATAGACCTGCTGGTCCCTTACGATGCCGGATAGGTTGGGGGAGTTAAACGGAGCCTAAGAGGTTCTTCATCACGTTCACACTTTTAGCGAATTTGAGCATTGCTCTGGGCAGCGCTTCTTCGCTGCTTCATTAATCGAGTCTATGAACGGGCTGTTGAGGTGCATATGTCTGCGTGGAGCTAGCGCCGGGCACTTGCATAGCAAGTGTTCCAGCGTTTCCTCCACTCCAGGTTCTTTGCATCTCCTACAGCCATCTTCTATGGTTAGGCCCATCTTCTTTGCATGCGAGGCTGTTAGGCAGTGACCTGTTAATATGCCTGTGAGCAGTCTGCAGTCTTTCCTTTTCAGACTCAGCACGAAGTCAGAGAGTTTTCTGCTCCATTTTCTGCACATCGTCTTTGCTACTCTGCATCCGCTGGTGTTCCTCCATATGCGGTCTGCTTCATATGTGGCCTTTGCCTCCAGGTCGGCGTATAGAGCCCGTAGGGAGACTTGTACGTGTTCAGTGGCATTTCGCGATCGCACGCCACTTTTTGCTAGTTGGTCTGCGTACTCGTTGTCTTCAGTGCCCTGATGGCTGGGAACCCAATAAATGTGGACCTCTTTTGAGTCCATTAGTTCATCTATCGCATCCCTGCTCGCCAGGACATTTCTAGAGGTTGCGAGTGCAGACTGTAGCGATTTGATGCCTGCTTGGCTGTCCACGAAGATATTGACCCTGTCCGTTGAAGACTCCGATCTGATAACCGCCTCCGCGGCCATCCGTATCGCGAAGACCTTAGCCTGAAATATGCTGCAATAGTCTGGTTGCTTGTATTCTAAGCTTAATTCTGGCGAGGCGCAGTACACCGCCACCTCGACTCCTGCGTCCATTTTGGAGCCATCCGTGAAGATGTTAACCGCATTTTGTTGTTGAACACCTGCGCGCCAGTCTTCAGGTCCCATTAGTGTTGGCACTTGCCTTAGATCAACTTGGGGAGTCATGTAGTCCGTGCCACTTGTGAGCTCCCGTTGCACAAAGACGTTGGGCGGCTTTCTGTGCAGTTAGACGGGCTTGTACGTTGATTGGTAGCACCCCTGTTATCGTCTTCAGTGCCCTTGTTGGAGTAGTCCGAAGGGCTCCCGTGATGCAGATTAGGGATTGCCGTTGTACCTTTTCTAACAGCTTTAAATATGTGACTTTCTCCATGGCCTGCCACCATACCAGTACGCTGTAGAGTAGTATTGGCCTCACTACCGAAATGAAGATCCAGTGCATCAGTCTAGGTGAGAGACCCCATTTGCTGCCTAACATCCTCCGCGAAGTGTTGAGCGCGTTCTCTGCCTTTTTCACCCTTTCCTCAACATTGAGCCTCCACGTCAGTTTTGAGTCCAGTATCACTCCTAGGTACTTCACATGTTTCGTGAGAAGTAGTTGTTTGTTGTTGATTTTAGGTGGGCTTTATCTAAGCACCTTGTATCTCTTTGTGAAGAGAATGAGGTCCGATTTGTCAGCACTGATGCTAAGACCTGCTCTTGTGGCCCAGTTCAGCACTTCTTTTAACGTTTCGTACATGACTGAGCTAATCGTCGTTGGACATTTGCCAGTGATGATTATGCCTATGTCGTCCGCTTAGGCAGTTATCCTTGGCGCTCTTCTTTTAAATTTCTTAAGGAGATCGTCAACCACCAGGTTCCACAGTTGAGGGGATAGGACTCCGGCTTGCGGCGTGCCCTCGTAAACCTCTCTGTTCAGCATTGTTGGCCCCCATTCGGCGCGAACTTTCCTGCAGCACAGGATGCTTCGTACCCATCGGTTTATTGCTTGGACCGAGCAGTTGGTCATGAGTCCTTGCATGATCGCGGCGGTTGATACATTATTAAATGCACCCGAGATGTTCTCCACGGTAGATACTACCGAGTGAAGCGCCGTTTCCACAGACTTGCCCTTGGTGTAAACGTTCTGATTCGGTTTTAGCTTATATCTGGTGCTAGTTCTTATGTGTAGCTCAAGTAGTTTCTAAATCGTCTTCAGGAGGAACGATGAGAGACTGATCGGTCTGTAGTCCTTGGGTTGGACGTGGCTGCATTTGCCCGCTTTCGGCAGAAGACCACCCTCGTATTCCTCCATGCGACAGGCACGTATCCTCGATCCAGGCACGCTGAGTAGACCGCGTGGAGCCATGGTATGACGGGTTCGCTTGCTTCTTTGAGCATGGCTGGGACTATACCATCAAGCCCCAGGGATTTGTAGCTCGCAAAGGAGCTGATAGCTCACCGGATCTTGTCGTGTGTTACGATGTTTTCGGTGTTTAAAAGTTCTAGTGTCTGTTCGGTGCGCCGTGATGACGTATCCTCATCGCAAGCCAAGCAGCCCGGAAAGTGCGCTTCCAAGAGCGCCTCAAGTGCTTCCGTGCTGTTCTCAGTCCAGCGTCCTTCATTTGTTTTCAGCTGGCTTTGAACGGCTGGCTGTTTAAAGAGTAGTTTCCGCAACCTGGCTGTCTCCGTGACTTTCTCTAGGCCGGTGCAGAAGGTTCTCCAAGAGTCACGTTTGGCTTTCCGAGTTTCTCGTTTGAATGCTCTGAGCCTTATCTTGTATTCGTCCCAGACGATTTCGTCGTCTGCTTTTTTAGCCAGACTGAAGATCTCATGGACTTCTTTCATCATTGTCCTAAGCTCAGGAGTCCACCATGGTGGTCTTTGGTTGCGCTTGGACCTCGTCGGTTTGCATGTTTTATGATAGGCGTCAACGAGGTGATTTGTCAGGAACATCAGAGATTCCTCTATGCCCGCCTCCGTGTTTATATGTGGTGCTGTTGGCGTTTTCGAGCCTGCATTTGTACTCCCCCCAGTTTGTGTTCCAAGGGTTTCGGAATACTATGTTAGTTAAGGGTTTCAGGTTTGATCTAGTAGTGAATGAGGTGTAGGAGGGTCTCTCAAGAAGTCTCCATTCTCCCACATCGACATCGTGTTATGTAAAAATTATATCTAGCACGTTGAATGAAGTCGGTACTACGTAGGTTAGGTTAGGTTAGAGCTTTAGTGAGAGGAAAAGACCCCCCACTCACGTAGGCCAGAGTTGGCCCGTTGTGGTGCCGCGTTTGGACTGCGTCCAAAAACTGTCTACCCAGACGCAGAGTGTGTAACACCGCTTTCGAGGGCGTGGTCCCAGCCCGAGGCTCTTATAAAAGACAGGATATTTTTTGGGCTTATATCCGCTAGTTGGGAGAGGTCCGTTAAGAAAAATTAGCCGAGGTGGCGATTTCTGGTCTTGCAGAGTGCCGGACAGTCGCAGAAAAGGTGGGAAACCGTTTCCTCCTCCTCCTCGTCTCGACAGCTTCTGCAGAAATCATTGAAAGGGGCTAGAAGTCTCGCTGCGTGAGTCCCTACTAGCCAATGTCCCGTAATTGCCCTTATTACAGCAGCACAGCCTAATCTGTTTAAGTTGATTAGGCCAGAAGAACGCTTTCTACAGCGCGTTGGCCAGGTTTGCCTAGCAATCCTAGCCGTTGCATTATTGAGTTGCCACCTTTTATTAGCTTCAAGTTCAAAATGTGAAAGAACTCTTAGCTTGCAGCTGGCCATGGGAATACCCATGCCCTCCTTGTCTGTGAGGAGAGGCAAAGTAGTTCCATGCCTTGCCAGCTCGTCCGCCTTACAATTGCCCTCATGTCCGGGCACCCAAATTAGGTAAAGCTCGAACTGCTCAGCCATCTTTTGAAGAGATTTGCGGCAGTTTGTGACGGATATCGAGTTTGATGATATCGAATGTAGGGCTTTGATAGCCGCCTGGCTATCAGAGAAGATGCATATGTTTTCTGCTGAGCACTCATTTTCAGCGAGGCACAGAAGTGCCTCCTGTATTGCAGTGATTTCGGCTTGGAAGACACTACAATGATCAGGGAGGCTAAAAGATTTACTAATGGATAGCTCTTCGCAAAAGACGCCTCCCCCAACTCGGTCGTTTAGCTTAGAGCCATCCGTGAAGATTCTGATAGAGTTTGTCGGCCCTGGAGTGCCTAAGCACCAGTTTTCCCTTGGGGGGGATAATTACTTTAAAAGTAGTTCTAGGGAATTCCTGAGGACAGCAGTAGTCCGTGTTTGAGGGGATAAGTTGGTTTCCCACAAGGATATTGGAGTGACCGTAGGTCATTTCGGGCCACTGTTTTGTTTCCCTCATGCGTAGGGCGGAGAGAGTTGCTACTAACTTCCCCATTTGGTCGATTGGTAGAAGGTGTAGAATGTTGTCTAGAGTCTCAGTTGGGGTCGTTCTGAGAGCTCCTGTTGTTGTCAGTCCTGCGGCTCGCTGCACTTTGCCGAGCTTATGGACTGTTGTTTTCTTTGACAGTGCTGGCCACCATACTGATACTCCGTACAGCAGGATAGGCCTTACGATAGCTGTGTACAGCCACAGCGATATGCGGGGTGCCATTCCCCATTTCAGTCCAATAGACTTTTTGCAGGTATATAGAGCGACCGAGGCTTTCTTAACACGTTCCTGTGTATTGAGATTCCAGTCTAGTTTACTATCTAAAGTGAGCCCTAAGTATTTGGCCGATTTGCTAAAAGCAAGTTCCACTCTGTTTAGTGTTGGAGGTTTGAGTGGAGGAATCTTATATTTCCTAGTGAATAGGACTAAATCAGTTTTAGCTGGGTTTAGTCCGAGTCCCTTTGACGTGGTCCAGGTGGACAGGGTTCGAAGTGCAGTGGTCATACATTCGCACAGTGTTTGGGGGTATTTTCCCGATAAAGCAATAGCAACATCGTCTGCATAGGCGATCACCTTGCCGCCCCTACCCTCCATGGAGCGCAGCAGACTGTTGACTGCCACATTCCATAGGAGAGGGGAGAGGACACCTCCTTGTGGGGTGCCTCTACTTACGAACCTGGAGATAGTCGAGGACCCCAAAGTGGATCTGACGATTCTTCGTTTGAGAAGTTGATCAATCAGATCCACGATGCGATGCTCGACCCCCAAATTCGATAGCGCCTCGGTGATCGCCTCTGGTACAACGTTATTAAACGCGCCCTCTATGTCTAGGAAGGCTATGAGACAGTACTCTCTTTGGTAGAGAGCCTTTTCAACTGTAGAGACAACAGTGTGAAGCGCTGTCTCGGTTGATTTACCTTTCTGGTAAGCATGTTGTGCTTGAGAGAAATGATCTGTCTTGATCGAGTTCCTGATGTGGAAGCCCAAAACTCTTTCTAGCGTTTTAAGTAGAAAGGATGTCAGGCTAATGGGGCGGAAATCCTTCGGGGTCGTATGTGAGGCTTTACCCGCTTTTGGAATGAAGACGACTTTGGATTCCAGCCATGTCTTGGGGATCAAGCCTGTCGCTAGGATGTCTTTAAAGATTTTATGGAGCCAGTTAACGGCAGTTACCCCTGCCTGCTGCAATTGGGCTGGAATGATGCCGTCAGGTCCTGGTGATTTGAAGGGCGAGAAACTTTGTATAGCCCATGTGATGATGTCTTTGAAGAGAAAATCGGTTGCTAAATGCCCTTGAAATTCTCTGGCTAAGACAAGTGGTGACTCGACTGAGCAACCGGGAAAGTGGGTTTCCATAAGAAGTTCTAGAGACTCCGAACTGGTTGTTGTCCACGAGTCGTCTGGTTTCTTAAGGAACCCAACGGTTGTCTGAGTACTGGAGAGAACCTTTCTGAGCCTTGCGGCATCAGTAGTGTTTTCAATTGAGGAGCAGAAGTTTTTCCACGAAAGGCGTTTAGCCTGTCTAAGTGTCTTTTTAAAAGTTGCAAGGCTGGCTTTGTAGAGATCCCAAGATTGGTCGTCTCCACTTTGCTTTGCATAATTGAAGAGCTTACGTGATGTCTTACGAAGCTCACCTATTTCCGGGGACCATCATGGTGGTTTTGTTTTCCCTCTTGGTTTACTCAGGGGACATGACATGTTGAGGGAGGACATGCATGCCTCCGTGAGTTTCTGAGTGAGCATCTCTGTATGCTCGGGGGATGGGAGTCCCGAAGGAGGCTGTTCGGGAATTAGTCTCCCAATTTGGGCTTTGAAAACGGTCCAGTTTGTACGTTTGTAATTTCTGCACCATTTTGGCTTTGGTGTGTCAAGGGAGAGGGCTATATCTATATACCTATGGTCAGAGAACGAATGTTCATCAAGCACCCTCCATCTAATGAGTCTTTGATGGAGGGACGCCGTTGCAAGCGTCATGTCTAAGACTTCTTGCCTATTTCTAGTAATAAAGGTGGGGTCATTACCTATATTGCAGATGTTGAGGTTGGTGGACAGGATGTATTTAAAAAGTTACTTACCCCGTTCGTAAATGTCAGTGCTGCCCCACTGATGGTTGTGTGCGTTGGCATCGCATCCTATGATGAGCTCCGAAGGGGTCGCCTCGCAGTCGGCGATCAGGCTGCCCAGGAGCGTGTGTGGTAGGGGGCCTTATTGGTCATGTGCCATACAGCTTGAGCTAAGCTTGACACATCCAGACTTCAGCTCCAGGCAGGCAGCAGTGTTGTCGCCATTGCTGTAGTTAGAGAGCAGAAAAATATCTAGGTATTTTTTTGCCATAATGCAGGTGCGAACTTTACCTTCATTGCGGGCTACAAGTAGCTTGTAGTCCTTCGTCCCCAGACCAGAAACCCTGCCACCACAGACCCAGGGTTCCTGGATGAGGACTATATCTGCTCCGCATTGGCTTATGCGAAGCAGAAGAGCGGCTGCAGCCTTCTTACAGTGGTGGAGGTTGATCTGCAGAAGTCGTAATGACATCTTCAGATTTCTCCACCACTGTACGCTCCGCCTCTTCGTCGCTGTCGGTGTCGAGGCAGATTCTGTTGGCCAGGTCGTTAGCCAGCTCGGAGCCCTCCGAATAGTACCCAGTAGGGATGTCGACCTCCCCTTTCACGGGTGTCGAAACCCCGCCCGTGGCTTGGGCTGGTGTGCCATGGTCCGCGGCATTGGTGGTGGCAGCCTCCTCTGCTGCCGGCTCCGCCTCGTCGGTCAAAGAACTGGCCGCATCCGACCGGTACACCCTTATTACTACAGGTTTGAACCCGTAGTAGGCTGTACCATTGGATTTGGCCAGCTCTTTGGCCGACTCGTCATTTATGACCAGGACCACTTGTCTTGTGGTCCCCTCCGTCGCTTCCACCTTGGCCACCCTCCAGTCTGTGGTTGGCAGGGCAGGGTTGCAAAACTGGAGAAGCTTGAGAATCCTTTCGGGATCCTCAGGCTTAGCAGAGACCCAGACCCTGGCGCGGGGGCGACTGGGTATGTCTTTCCAGTCGACCGCCTCTAATTTCGCGCCAGGGTAGATCTCCCCCAGCATGGCGACAGCTTGCTTATATATGGCGACAGACGCCATATCTTCACAAGCTACCGCTTTTATGCAACCCTGATGCCAACCGGCGTCAGAGCAGCGTGGTGGTGGACCTTCCGACTTCAACATCAAGTCCAACAGCTTCTCTTGAAGCTCGCACTCAATGGCTCCCCACCTATGCCGAGGGATATGGCACTCACTGTGGCCCCTGTCTAGGACCCCAATAAGAACCTTCTCCCTGGCGGCTTCGGCGAAGGACCGGGTGAGTGGCTGTGGACGAGGGGGAGGCCGGATCCGCTTGGCTTGCGGAACCGTCTCTTCTGCGGAGCGTTGGCGTTTCTGCTTGGCTTTGCCAGAAACGGACACAATAGCCGGCTTAAAATCCGGAAGGATGGTTTTTGCCCACTCCACAAGCTGGGCACCATCCGGGGAAGCTGGTTGGGCCGTTAGATCTTGCTGAAGAATTTCTGCAGCCCGCTGCCGATCCTTGAAGGATGGCTTGCCATTTGGAGGGTTGGCTGACCCCGAGACAGTCGCCACAGTCGCGGACCCGGGAACCGGTGCCGCAGCCTTAGGTTGCGGTGGCCGATCTCCGGGAGCCGTTTCTGGACGACGCCCAGGGTAGAAAGACGACTGTCTTTGTCGCCTCCAGCTTGCCCCTTTCGCAACCTTTCGCGTGCCAGCTGGCTTGCCAGACTTTGAAGAAGAGGTGCTCGCACCTGAAGTAGAATTGGCCATTGCTACTTTCTGAGCGTCTGTTGGCTTGCCAGACGTGTTTGGGGTGTTGCCACCTAAAGAGGGATTGTCATTTCCCACCGAGGTTTTGAGTGCCTCGGACACTGATTTTACATTATTTAAGTTTGAGTTCATTTTGAGTCCCACGAGTAGACGGGAAGGACGGTCACCCGCGACATAGCCCGTGTATCGCGGGAAGCCTGATTGAAACTGGAGGTCGGCAGGTATCCAGAGTTCGCAAAGTAGAGACCGAGCAACCCCTCGGCCGCGAGTCCCTCGGCACAATGCTGTTCCACCTTTGACTGGGGTAATTTTATAGAGTGTTCTTCTCTCGCCCGACTACAATTCGTCAGCACCCTTGGCAGAGACATGGAGGAGAGTATAGTCGCACTACCAATTGTAAGCTCCAAGGACGGCACGTACTGCGAGGGTGGCAACATACATATTGTCGGTATATATGTGCCTCCCCGAAGTTGCGCGTTGTTCCCCTTGTTGCTTCAATCGGCTGACGGCCTGACGGTCCTACGTATGTACTGGATAAAATGGAGTAGGGACTCACCTCTATCGTTGATGTCAGAACTCCCCCATACCGTGTGGTGGGCATTGGCGTCTGCTCCGACGATCAGTGGCTGCCCTTTCATTGATACATCCCTCAGAAGCCGATGTAATTCTTCTGGTGGCGTCGTGTTATCGTGCCATGTAGCAGGATGCCAGCAGCAGCGGCTGACTTCTTATGCCCTCTTTTGCGACGACTGTTAGGTCATCGGTGCTGTAATTAGACATTAAATAGGCATAGATCCCCTTCCTTACTAGGATGGCAGTTCTTGCTCTACTTACTGTGGTCCGGTAGAAGACGTTGAAGTTGTTCGACCTTAGCCCCGAGACTCGGATGTGGCGACTGTCAGCGTCGTATCTACATCCTCCGTCTCTTCTTCGTCTCCATCGCAGCTGGCTTCTGAGGCCATGCTAGCGATTTCCAGGCCGCTTGTCGCTTCGATCAGGCCAAGGTCCCGCTCCACTTCTTCTTGTTTGCGTGTAAGCTCATTGTTGTCGGAGGGGTGGCGCTTTTTGAGGCGCAGGTAGACACTGCCCATGCCCCACGCCATCTTCCCGAATAGCGGATAAAGCAAGTCCTCGGCCACCTTGCTGATTTGAAGGATCATGTGCTGGCCCTTGCTATCGGGCTTGGCTACATGAAGCACCTGCCAGTCAGCGGTTGGCACGTCCGTATTTTGCCACTGTAGAAGTCGCAGCGCCTGCTCCTTAGGCACGACTCGTGGTAGGAGCACCTTCGCCTTTGGTGCGAAGGGAATCTTCGTTCTCTCCACTACCTCCAGCTGGGCGCCCTCCCACGGAGCCGCCATGGCTGCCACTGCCTGCGTGACCCATTTGAAAGTACTCTCATCCTTGCAGCTAAGAACCTTCACTCTATTATACCACCCCGCGCTATCAAACGAAGTGGGTGTGGGGCATCGGGCTCCAGCATTCTTACCATCAGCGCATTCAGTAGAGCGGACTCCACCTTCTGCCACTGATCGATAAGCGCAACGACTAAGTGCCGCTTCGCCACATCGCGGTTTCTTCCTGGCTTTTGGGGGCTTTGACCGCTTGCTGGCCGGCACCTCCGATTTGGCCGTCTCCATGGAACGCTGTCGTTTAGCTGCCAGCTGCTCCTCGACCCTGTTAGCGTAGGCGCTGGTGGTGGCCTGCATCTGCGATTTCTGCGCAAAATACCGCCTGCCCTCCTCAATCTTTTGTTCGGCCCACTGCAGCTTGCTCCTCTCCTCGGGGGTGAGGTTGCTGGTGCTCTGTAGCCGAGCTCTGATCTTTAGAGCCGCCTTATAATGTGCCTTCGCTCTCATACCCTCCTTTGACCTCTTGGACCCTGCCATACTAGTGGCCTTGGCATCCTCCTGGTTCAGGCTGGGTAGAAGCTTTTCGTCGGCTTTGTTGTCTGAAAGTTTGCTTGGCTCGCAATTGGATTCTGAGCCAAATTCCGCATTGCTTCGCCAAAGCGTTGCTTTTTTGGCAGTAGCGATGCAACTGCTGTGGCCTGCTCCAACCACCGCAGAGGTGTGACCGCTGGCGACACGTTGAGGAGTTGACCCCCCACCCCCACCCCCACCTGACCACCGATGGTAGCGGTCGCGCCTTCCACCGACGTTTGGGCTAATATCCTAGCCCGAGTTGCTTCGTTTTTATCGTCCTCCATTGTGATTAATTGTTGTTAGGGAATCACCCCTTAGCGTTTTTAGCCTACCGGCAGGCACCTCCAACCATGGCTCTTAGTCTCAGTACCTTCGATGTGCCGAGGCCATCGAAGTGTACTGTACCAAAGCCTTAGCTAGGCACTGTACCACATTGGGTGCAGTCGCGCGGAGTCGTAGGACAATGCCTGTCTGCTCAGTGGCAGTACAGTGCCCATTGCCCAGCCGGCACCCTCGGGGAGGGTTCAGTTGGAGGATTTTCGCCAGCCGACATCTGACAAAGATATGCAACAAAGTTTTGGATGCACGCCTCCAAACAACAGGCCATGCCCCACCGCCCTAAAAAAACGCCAAAATGCTTGTATCTTCGACAGTTTTTAAGCTAGAGTCACAAAATTTGATGGCAAGATAGCTGGTGACATCCCTCAAACACCTGCATTAAAAGTTTGGAAACCACGCCCTCTTTCGCCCCCAGCCCCCTCCTGACGCATGTATGCATCAAAACTTTGTTTGCACGCCCATAAACAACAGGCCATGCCCCACTGCCCTAATAAAAACCGGAATGCATGTATCCTTACCAGTTTTTGGGCAAGAGTCAGAAAATTTGATGGGCATATTGTTAGTGACATCCGTAACAGGTTGCATTAAAATGCCTGTTGCAGTGAGGTGGCTGCTGCGTCGCTTCGATATTGGTGCAAACTTATTATTTAAGGTTACAAAACGTGGTTATACGCGGAGTGAAGAAAAATACACTTGTCTCCTTTCTCGTGGTGTATTTTCAATTACTTTATATGTTACAAGACACTTATTGCTAAGGCGGTTAACATTTCCGAATAAGTTAACAATGCAATGAGAGCTGCACTTGCAGTAAGAGCGGAAGGTAGGAGCGAAAGCCAATTGTTTAGATGCCTACTTTTAGGCATAAACATGGCGATCCCCCTTGGCTAGGAATTACTCCGGGGAGCATAATGTACCCGTTAACATCTGCTCCCAATAAGAGCTTGGTCATCGACGGGTGAAACCAGCGGTCATCTGCCAGGGTGATGTTGGCCGTGTTTACTCGAAAACGATCTAATATCGGCTTAGCGGGAGTGCGCATTTTGGTCAGCATGACATGAAGGATAACCTCCTTCTGGAAGTCGGAGCATCGGGATTTCAGTACCGCCGTACATTCGCTTTCGAAACTGACCAGTGTCACATTTTAGCTCCACCGTCGGCATAACGATGGTCCTCTGGTGTTGCAGAATCTTGCATACGGAGAGACCATCTGCCGCACTTGCGGACGATTTTGATGGAGACCAGCTAACATGGGCCCGGGTCCGGGTTGACGTTGGCGACGACGGAGCAGATTCGCTCTCGTGCATATGGAGGAGCGTGTGGTGCTCGCCTTGGCACTTGCGACACCTATCCTGACGCCGGCACGAGTCCCCCGAGTGTTGATGTGCGAGACACTTGGGACAGTACTTGTTCACCAGAACTGCCCGAAGTCGCTTCCCCGCCGCTAGCCTCATAAAACAGCGGCACTTTTTAGGAGTTGATTCCTCGAGTACGCCTGTCTTCCGCCGTTTGAGAATTGCGTTTACGTGGAGCCATTCTTTGCTTCTGTGGAGTTTTGAATGTAAAGAAAGCGTAATTAGTAGGAGTTGTATATTGAACACTGAAGTGAGCGGACGAAACACAAATACGTTTTATGAAAACGTTAGTCACAGGAAGAACTTTGACCTTGCGACTGGGTGGTCGCTTAGTTAGGAAGGAGGACAAGCTTGGCGACGGGTCTCTTAACGACACCACGAGTGGTAAGGATGTCCACGACTCGAACATTCGTGAATAGGTTCTTTGGACATGCCCAAAACGCCATTCATTGGCTGGAATGCTATCTACCTTTATGATAACCATGTCCCCCACCTGCAGATTCCTTGTCTGCGATTGCCACTTGATTCTTTTATGAAGCTCTTTCAAATACTCTTCCTTCCAACGGAAACACAGTTGTTGATTAAGAGCTTTGGGGCGTTGCCATCTGTTCAAAATGAACTTTCCTTAATCTCAGGCTCGCATACTGACAAAAGCGGCGCCCCAATCAGAAAGTGGCCAGGAGTGAGTGCCAATAAGTCAGTCGGATCTTCTGACTTGGGAGAAATTGGTCTCGAGTTTAAACACGCTTCAACTTCAGCGAGCAAAGTGGATAGCTCTTCAAACGTGTATTTAAAAGAAGCAGTGGACTTGTAAAAAGGGACTTGAAACTTTTTACCCCAGCTTCCCACAAGCCACCCATTTGAAGTGCGCCTGGTGGGTTGAAACGCCAGGATAATTTATGGTGGCTATAGCTGGATAGGATGCATTTACGTGTAGCTTCGAGGAAATCGCGATCAAGAACCTTGGAAGCTCCAACAAACGTTTTACCATTGTCAGAGAACAAATGCTGGGGACATCCGCGTCGCGCAGCAAACCGAGCGAAAGCTTCGAGGAATTTCTCGGTAGTGAGATCGGATGTGGCTTCCAGATGTATAGCCTTAGTGCTGAAGCCTACAAAAACGCAAACATAGCCCTTGGAAATTTGACAAGCTCGGCCAGTGAAACTCTTTATTTCAAATGGACCAGCGAAGTCGACACCCGTGCTGGTAACAGGTCTGGAAAAGGTGGCTCTTTCAACTGGTAGATCACCCATGAGTTGAGTTTGGAGTCGCTTTTTATAGACAACGCGATCTTGCATGAGTTGATCGTCGTCTTAATAAGGCACTTGACCTTTGGAATCCAATACCTGGATCGGATAAGACGCAGCATTAACTGATTACTGCCATGGAGCGAAATGCGATGGGTAAATTGCACAAAAAGGCGTGAAAAAGAGCACGAGTACGGAATAATTATTGGATGCCTTTCATCATAGGTGAGGCTCTCGGATGCTCGTACCCGACCGCATGCTCTGATTAGACCATTTTGGTCAAGAAACGGGTTGAGGTTGATAATGTGGCTGGTCTTCGGAAGTTTTAAGCAATGACTTATACTCTTGTGAATAGTGGATTTGCTGAATGCGTTTTACCAGCTTATCTTGGACGTCAGATAGCTATTTAGTACTGAGCTCTTCAGACACGTGCTTTGAACCCTTTCTGCACTGGATTATAAAACGATATGCATAAGCCAGTACGCGCAACGCTCGGTTAAAATCGGAAAATCGATCAAGCGCGTCGATACTCGGCGGAGCGCTGGCTACATTGGCCTTGATTGAAAGTTGTTCCAAGCTAGTCTCTAACACGGAAACGGGAGGTAAAGGCCACAATTTTTTGGAGAATTTAAGCTACTCTGGCCCGTGCCACCACAACTTACTGTCCATAAGCTCCTGTGGCGACACTCCTCTAGTGGCCAAATCAGCTGGGTTAAATTCGGAACGCACGTGGGACCAAGTCCCTGTATCTGTAGCTTGCAGTATTTTCGCAACTCGGTTCCCCACAAACGTGGTCCAAGTGCAGGGGGGCTTGTGCAGCCTTGCTAGGACGATAGTGGAATCCGTCCAATAGTAACACTCGATCTTATCAGTTGCTAGCTGTGAAAGGAGAGTGCTTGGCAGTTCTGTAAGAAGAATGGCACCGTACAACTCAAGCCTCGGCAAGGAGACCTTCTTAATGGGAGCAACTCGAGTCTTGGACGTGAGGAGATGCGTGTGCACCTGACCATGGAATTCTATGCGAGCATAGAGCGTTGCGCCGTAAGCCCGCTGAGAAGCATCACAAAATCCGTGATACTGGACCTTTGATGACGGTTGGAAATTTAGCCACCTTTGTATGCGGATCTTCCCCAGTGTAGGGTAGCTAGTCAGGAAATCTCGCCAGCGACAGTCTAGCTCTTCTGGAAGCAAGTCGTCAGAATCTGCTTGCCACCTTATTCCCAACGTCTTCGCAACACTAGCTTCTTCGATTTCCAAGAAATCATCTCGAAGCAAATGGTCTTTTGGAATGTCCTTAAGGACGAACCTATCATTTGATGTCCACTTGCGTAAAGGAAAACCAGCACTCGCTAGCGCCTTGCGAAGTTCTCGGATTTTGAGAATTGCGTGCTTCTTAGAGTGGGCCCCAGCTAGGACATCGTCAACATACATATGCTGGGAAATAATGTCACTAGCGAGAGGAAAATCAGCCTCGACATCCTGTGTAAGCTGCTGCATGCGGATGGCCAAGAAGGGAGCGCAATTGACACCAAAGGTAACTGTATTGAGCTCGAAATCGCACAATTCGTTACCTTCATTTCGGAACAGAATCCGTTGATAAGGAGTGTGGTCGGAATGCACCATGATCTGTCGGTACATTTTGGTGATATCCGCGTTAAAAACGTAACGGAAGTCTCGCCACTTGAGGATCTGTACGGTCAGATCGGATTGTAGGACAGGTCCTGGATACAAAATATCGATCAAACTTTTGCCGTTTGTCGATACACTAGATGCGTTGAACACTACGCGGACCTTTGTTGTAGTGCTGTCTGGCTTGAAAACAGCATGATGAGGTAGATAAAAATGGTGAAAGTCGACACTCGGAGATACTTGTATCATGTGACCCAAGTCTATGTACTCTCGAATCACGGATTCGTATTGCTCTTTTTGCGGAATGTTTTTGTTCAAACGGCTTTCGTTCTTCAAAAATTGAGCTAATGCGATGGACCTTAAATGTCCCAATTGGATATGTTCCGGATTTCGAAAAGGCAGTGTGACTACATATCTTCCACTTTCATTTCTGGCCGTGGTGCGGACAAAATTGCTTTCACATTTCACATATGAGTCTTTAATCGGACTAAGAGAAGGATCCTCCACCTCCCAAAACTTGGTGAGAAGCTTCTCTAGTTGGAGTTCAGGATCAACGGATACTTGAGTTGTGAACGCGGAAATTGGAGAGCTAATACTTTTAGCTATTGGGCCCGGAAGAATCCACCCAAAGATAGATTCTTGCCCCATATGGGTTCCACAAACGTTGGATTTGGAGCCGCCTAACAAAATGGACGGGAGGATATCTGCGCCTAAAAGCACATCTATCTGCGAGCTTCTATAGATCGTGTGGTCAGCCAACTGGATATCTGGCAAGTCCTTCAGTATCGCCGGTGGTACTGAGTAGGAGGGAAGGTTACCTGCCAGATGCGGAATAACGAACGCCGAAGATTCAATTTGAATTCTTGGCTTCAATGGGGAGCCTATGAAAATGTGACACATTTTTTGAGGCTTGGCTGCCAGGGTTTGGTTTAGCCCACTAATTTGGGCTTGGATGGGCTGGAATGGAAGCTTTATCAGGTTGAAAATCCGACTTGTAATAAAAGTCGCTTCGGAACCTGAATCAATTAGGGCACGTGCCTTGTATGAAGTACCTGCATAGCAGATATTTATTAAGGCAGTGCCAAGCAAGACACCTTGTGTGTTTGCTGCGAAATATGTTTGGACGTTCGATGCTATGTTTGACGAAGTGGATGGACTGGAGGCTGTCACGAGAGCGGATTGAGACTGGGGGTCGCTTCGATAAGGGAGCGTATGATGGCGACCTTTACACGTGAAGCAACTATGTGCACTTGTGCAGTCTTTGAGGATATGACCTCTCGCGAAGCAATTCAAACATAGTTTCTGTTGCTTAATCTGCAAAGATCTATCCTTGGAAGACATTTGCAGAAATCGCGGACATAGTCGGATAGGATGATTCTCCTTTGCGCATAAACGGCAAGACTGAGGCTTTATTGTTACCTTATTTTCAAATGCATTAACTCTTTTTGGAGCCGCATCATTGCGATTGTGTCTTGGAGGTACCTGGCTCGCGTTTGGCTTGACGTCTTCTATTGCCTCTAGAGTACGATAGCGTTCGCTAAGGAAAGAGTTTAATTCATGCCAAGTCGGAGTTGCTGATTTGTCGGACAAGGATTGTTCGCATAATGATAAAGTGAGCTTTGGGAGCTTGGATGAACACAGGAAAACAAGCAGACAATCCCAGTTCTCAGTTGAGATTTGAGAATGTTCAAGCCCTGTTAAGCAGCCTTGAATTGTGCTTTAGATGTCTTTCAAAGCAGCAACTGATTCAGTACTGACGACTGGCAGGTTGAATAGAATTTTCAACTGGCTATTAACCAGGAGCCGTTCATTTTGGAATCGCTCGTAGAGGACTTCCCAGGCGGAACCGAAACCATCATTTGTAAGCGGGGATTAACTTACTATGGCTTTGGAATCACCACCAGTTTTGGAGTTAAAGGTGGGTATCCAGTACAGCAACAAATTCCTGGCCGGAATTTGTGATATATTTTGGAAGCGTGGGCAGTGTGACCGTAGTCCCCCAATGTGAGGTAAAAATATGCCATTTTGCAAAATATCTTAGGAGATACATGGTCACACTGAGGCATTAAATTTAAAAAAGTAAAAAAGCGAATAAATAAAAAAGTCAAAATGAATAGTGGAAATAATATGCTTATTCCGTTGTTGGCAGCATATATTGTTGCATAAAACGAGCGAGGAAGAAGAGCATCGGAACCGTCAACGCCGACAGAACAAATGGTGGGTCAACCCATATTTGCAGCGAAGGCATCAGAAAGGAAGATTTGTGAACGACGCAAGCATTTTAAATTAAAATACACATATTTTTTAAAACATATCAAACAATTTTATGCACTTATAGTTTAATAATATGGTGCAAAATCCAATGGAATCCATCCAAAATTTCCGTCGTGGTTACAATTTTCCACCCGTTTTTTAGATTTCTTTTCCATTTTTATTTTTCATGAAGTGTTTGTTGTTGCTCTCGGCACAAAAATATATATGATTTGGTATTTCCTGAGCCGAGCGCCAGTGTGTACATATTTATTTAATCGCTACTCTCGAAGAAGTTTAGTATTTTTGCTACGTTACTAGATACCTAGAAAACACGCAGCCAAAAAAACCATTCCCGCTACGACAATTTTGTATGGGAAATTTTTTTTTTTTGCTGTACTGGATACCCACCTTAAGATGGTAGAATTTTTTACCCGTGTTAAACTTGGATTATTAATGTGGATGGCCGTAAACAAGTTTCGGAACGTTGGCCACTTCAAGTAATCTCCATAGAAAACTTCAGTGTCAACGGATGGAAGTCTACAGCCTCTTGATATTGTGGTAACTTGAGCAGCGGGTTGCGTTATTAGCGCGGATGCAAGGTTAAGTTGCTCACTCAGTTGAGCCGCGCATGTCTTATACACCGAATAGCAATAGTCGTATTTAGCTTGCATCACAACGGCATCGTCGTTACTCTCAAGTCGACTAATGATTCGAGAGCACAAGGATCCGATTTGGTCAAGTCGAATTTTTAATGTTTGGATAGACGGAATGGTGTCGGAAGGTGTAGAGATTCTGGCCTGGAAGTGGCTGACTCTGTCAGTGACAGCAATAAAATCACTTAACGCCATGTCGACTTTATTTATTAGACTCACGACTTAGGATTTATAATTTTGATGGTCCCCTTGCTTTCAACTGAGGTCGCCCTTGTTTAAGGTTTGGAGGAGGAAGCTTCTCGAGTTAGGCTTCTCGAAACGTGTAAAGAGGGACTGCCAACTCGCTTCGGTACGGACAATGATTATTTGTCAATTGAGGATTTGGTTGGTTTCATAAACCCAGCAGATTGGTCAAGTTGAACAAAAATTAGTAATAACAAGCGGATAACAAGATACGTGGATACAAGTTGCTTGGTTTTTTTTTTTTTATATAAATTTGCTGTATGAATGTAGCACAGCCTTTGGAGAGTTGTGATTATAATTTGTGTATTATTTATTGATTGACAATAAATAATCGTGATCGGACAAGGACAGTTTGGAACGTTGAATTTTTTATCAAAAAAATGTTCAAAAAACTCAGTACAACGGAATATATGTTATATTAGATGTTCTTAATTACAAATAATATGGAACACAATCAGTTTATTTAAAGAAATATTCGTGCTTAAATATATGAGAAATGTGCATTTCGATCGCACTTGAAATATATTCGGATTATAAAATTACACGATTAATCGGTCATTTTTGACGAAAGCACTCGATTAATCGGTAGGAAAATGGCACATCACTGATCGCTGCCAGCAGTGCTTGTGTTTTTATTATAATAATAAAGTAAATTTTGTTGTTCAATGTTTCAAAAAAATGTATTCACGACTTGTGGATAAGTGCGCGTGAATTGTGCTGTGTAGAGCGTATATCGGTTTGACCGTGTACTGCGACTTGGGTCGTATATGTGTGTAGATATGTGTGGATATGTTGCTGTGTTTAGAGCAACAAGTAAAACAAAAAACAAATATATGTATTTATTGATCGTGTTAGTGAGTGCAGTTTGTGTTGTGTATAATAAATTATGTTGCTTTATTGTAAATCTGAGTATTCGTTTATGTCGAATATGTGTTTATTGTTGTTTTTTTGTAGACTTAAATGTTGTGGCAACTGCGCGTACGTATGTACATACATATATTGGCAACTGTGTATGTATGTCTGTTGTAGTTTGTGGTTTCAAGTGCCGGCATCTGTTTGTTTAGATCGTGTGTGAATTGTGTTTTAAGTTAAAACTAATATATTTAATGACTGTATGTAATATTTTTCTTCTTATAGGGCACGAAGACAACTGTGCTTTTCGTATAGGGCACGCAGCGACAACGCAGCTCAAGTTGCAAATCACAATTGTGGCGAAAAACACAACTTACAATAAATGTAAGACTGCGTACACACGGTGCCTTTTTGACGCATGCATTCTTGTTGATTTTCTTTTGAAAGTTGCTTCGAGTTGCAACTCACGTACACACGATGCTTTTAGTTGCTGCTTCTTTTCGACAAAATTTTCGATTGTGCGCACTGATAGATTTTGATTATCGGTGTATAGCTCAAATTGCATCAAATAAAATAAAAAATGGGTGAAAAATACGAAATTGCTGAAGAACTTTCAGATATTACAATGCTACAAATTCGGAAGAAGTGGAAATTGTTTTAGATTTGTTGGATTGCGTTGAAACCGCTGCCAAAAAAAAGGAAAGGAAAGAGTGGATAAAAGATTGGCGAAAAAGTCGGCCAACCAGTGGGTCTTTTAACTTTCTAATGAAAAAGTTAAAATTTGACGGCTCATCATTTTTTTAATTATATTCTTATGAATGCTTAAAGCGATCCTTATAATCAATATGGCGTACATTATAAAGATTTTCGTACTGCTCATACTTTGACAGCAACAATTCCGTGTTCGCTTGATTCCACATACTTTTGTTATTTATGAACATATGTATAACCGTAATTGTAAATAATTTTCAAAATAAACCGCCCTGAAGCCAAGTGATTATTGAAAATTACAACCCTGCAGGCAACAAATCAGAATAAGCACAAAAGGGAACGCACGTTAAGAGTTGCAGGTCTTCATCATAGTGCAACTTTTTACCAACACTGCTTTCCTCACCTCTCTTGCCTACAAGCCCAAAGTTGCAGCGTTAAAAAGGCACCGTGTGTACGCATTCTAAGTATATTTACAAATGCCGCTATGTTTATATATCAATAACTCTTTATTTTCTTGCAGGTGGATTAGTAAAATATCTATATATATAATAGTTTGTCCTGACTGACTGACTGACTGACTGATTGTTGAGAGGCCCACAGCCTTAACGATAAGAGCTGAAGAAGGCTGAAATTTTCACAAAATATTCCATTCTCGGTGAAAGTGAGCACTAAGAAAGGATTTTTAATTTGGACCACTCCTTCGAGTACCTCCCATACAAATCAAGTTATTCTCTTTTCTTCTTTGTGACTTTGACAATTGATTTACGACCCCAGTAGCGTTTGTTGTTGTTGTAAGTGTTGTTGTTGGGCTCGCAATGCTTCTTTTTGTTTGTGTCATTGATTTAAAACAAATCAATTAAAACATAACTTTGTGCGCCTAGAAGAGTTTTGCACACCAGAATATGTTACGGGGGTGGTTTTATCTACATACTTGCTAATTATCGAATTCAAACAAAACTTCACACACAAACACAAATACCTATTGCCATTTTTGTTTTCATATAATTTTTAGATCTGACATTTGTAACTTTGGTTGGTGTTGCAAATGCACGCATGTACATATGTACATACATACACATGTATGTACGTACATTTTTCATTGTTTTGTACATATACATATATACGAGTTTACAAAAACAAAACACATGAGTTTTTTTCTTTTCTTCTTTGTGCCTTTGACAATTGATTTTCGAATCAAGTAGCGTTTGTTTTTGTTGTTATGATCGCAATGCTTCTTTTTGTTGGTATCATTTATTTAAAACAAATGAATTAAAACATAACTTTGTGCGCCTAGAAGAGTTTTGCACACCAGAATATGTTACGGGGGTGGTTTTGTCTACATACTTGCTTATTATCGAATTCAAACAAAACTTAACACACAAACACAAATACCTATTGCGATTGTTGTTTTGATATATTTATGTACATATGTACATAATTTTCGAGCTGACATTTATAACTTTGGTTGGTGTTGTAAATGCATAGATGTACTTACATATATACATACACATGTATATACGTACATTTTACATTGTTTTGTAAATACATATATATTAACAAAAAATGCAATTTTGATATATGTAATTTTCGAGCTGACATTTGTAACTTTGGTTGCAAATGCATATATGTACATACATACATACACATGCACATACATACATATATATTAAAAAAAAATGCAAGTGCAAATATATGTATATACCGTTGAAAAACAAACACACTAACAAATAGAAACTTAAACAAGTAAAAACGTTGCAATCGGACGCAACCGACTGCGATATACTTTGATACCAGTTTACATAGCTGTGTTAAGGATTCTGAGTACAAATAGTAATATGTGAGGGTTTTGGGTATAAAAATCAGGTAGATGGGGTAGGCATGACATCTATCTGTGGCGGATGGCACTTTCTATCCCCGTACCAAGTTTGTAGACTCTTGCGCAAAAACTGACAAAGTTAAAGAGGTGGGCGGTATAAGTAGGCGTGGCATCCAAAATTTTGATGCAGATCTGTTACGGATGCCAATAACAATGTTCTACCAAATTTGGTGACTCTAGCCCAAAAACTGTGAAAGATATAGTTTTCCGATTTTGGATAGTGGGCGATATAGGTGGGCGTGGCATCCAACTCCTTTCATTTAACGCAGATCTTTGGGTAATGGCAACTTCCGCCTCCCTACTAAATTTGGTGACTCAAGCCTAAAAACTGGCGAAGATATATGCCTGCCGGTTATTTAAGGGGGGGTGGGGCATGTCCCGTTGTTTGCGGGCGTGGTATCCAAAGTTTTGATGCATAACTTTGTCAGATGTCAGCATCTACCTTCATGTCAATTTTGGTGGCTATAGCTTCAAAACTGTATAAGATAGGGACATTTTTGTTTATAATTGGAGAGGGGCTGGGGGCGGAGCAGGTAGGCGTGGCATCTATACTTTTGATGCAATTTTTGGGGAATGTCCCCAGCTATCTTGCTATCAAATTTGGTGACTAGCTGCTAAGATGTGGGATATATATGTGTTTTATCGATTTGCACATCGAGGTGTATCGATTTTTATCGATTTCTCAGGCCCCCTGAGGTCGTAGAGCCAAATTTAACACTTCGTCTAACGAAGGTATGTACCAAGATATTTGCAAAATTACAAGGCTCTAGCTTAAGGGGAGTCGAAAAAAGTTGCGTTCATACGGACGGACGGGTGGACGGACGGACAGACACCATGACGGACATTGCATAAGCCCAATATAATAGAATGCCTTTGGTATCAAAGTAAAATGACGCGTCTGATTCTTAACCTGAATGGTGGCGTGAAAAAGAGAATATTAAATACTTTTCTAATATGTTGTTAAACATTAACTAATTTATTTATTTTATTTATTGTATATTGCTAAAATTTTGTAAAAACTATTGGCGCAGCGAAGCAAGCGGGTCCTTTACTAGTCTTATATATGTATGTAGGCGTAATTTTATTATAAGACTTGCGGATATGCAAGATAAATATAAGATATATGCTTATATGTTGGACAATGAAAACGTGTTAACCGTGCGTGGTTAGTTTTATCTTATTATTTTCTTGGATATATTTGGACAGTTTAGCACTTGTGAAAAATGATGGTAAATGCCGTCCGCAAAGCAGTCTAGCTGGCTTGGGTAATGTGCTGTACTTATGTACGTACATCGGGATGAATGTACATCGGCGCGTACATACAAAAATGGATGCCCGCAACTGCACTTATGATTTTTCACTTTTATTTTATTGGTAGCGGACTGTATGCTAGTATGTTGTGGAATCTACGGAATTGTAGCATTTATTGTTGCAGCGGACTTAATAGCTGATGATTTGAAACCTTTGTCAGCGAAATTAGAAAAAGTACTTAACTTCTTTTGCTGGACTTTGATCTCCTGGCAGTCACCAGTGAAGGCTGGGGCGAGCGGAGGTTGGGGGGATGAAATCCTGATTTTTTCCGAAAAATCCAGTGAATATCCGGCTCGAAGGACCAAATGTTGTAGTGTGGTGGCTGCTGCGTCGCTTCGATATTGGTGCAAACTTATTATTTAAGGTTACAAAACGTGGTTATACGCGGAGTGAGGAAAAATACACTTGTCTCCTTTCTCGTGGTGTATTTTCAATTACTTTATACGTTACAAGACACTTATTGCTAAGGCGGTTAACATTTCCGAATAAAGTAACAATGCAATGAAATCTGCACTTGCAGTAAGAGCGGAAGGTAGGAGCGACAGCCACTTGTTTAGAAGCCTACTTCTAGGCATAAACAATGCCATACCCAATCATACCGCCCACATTTTTAGCTTTGTCAGTTTTTGCGCTAGAGTCTCCAGACTAAGAAGGGGGATAGAAAGTTGGATGTTACGCCTACCCCTTCTGCCTGATATTTATACCCAAAACCCCCATTTATTACTATTTGCATTGTCATCATCGTCATACAAACACCAACGCATAACTAGACATTTCATCGTCTTTGCTCCAATCTTTATGAAGGTGACTATACCGAAAGCCCTATGTCAAAATTCGATCGCTTTATTGTAACCGCGTAAGTGAAGTTTTTGCAAATTGAAATTTTAAATATCTAGTAGTTATTATACCCTTAACCCATAAAATGGGTAAATAGGGGTATAATGGTTTTGTGCAAATGTATGTAACAGACAGAAGGAAGCATCTCCGACAATATAAAGTATATATATTCTTGATCAGCATCAACAGCCGAGTCGATCTAGCCATGTCTGTCCGTCCGTCTGTCCGTCCGTCTGTCCGTCTGTATGAACGCGCCGATCTCAGAGACTATAAGAGCTAGAGACTTCAAACTTGAAACTTAATCTCTCCTATACCATAAGCAGATCAAGTTTGCTTCAAATTTTCGATAACACTTCTGGATTCCGATATACACATGTGATCGATAACAAAAAATTCTTGAATTTCAAAATTGTAAAAGCGAGGTTTCCAACTATTGATAAAATAATGAATATTTTATTACACACAAATGACTGTACACGATACGTATGGGGTTAAGGGTATGTCCTAGTCGGGATTTCTCGACTAGAGCCTTCTTTCTTGTTAAATACTAAAATTGATGTAAATGCACTAAAGTAAATTATATAAGTAAAAAATGATCTAGATTTTTAAGACTTGAAAGACCAGCCATGAAATATATTTACCTTTTGAGGTAAACTTTTAAATATCAACATGTAAGGAAGTTCTGATTGGGAGTCATACAGGTGTTAACGAGATAGGTTAGGGTGAGCTGTAAAAACTGTATATTCAAATAGAACATGTTTTGATGTTTCTGGCTCCAGCTCAGATTTCTGAAAGTTTTCATTTCTTAAGGTAATACCTTAGGTCGCAGTGACCTGTTAGGTAGCCTGTTAGAGAGCGAATTTCGTCCTTCGGGGGACGAGAAATTGTTTGTTTTGTCTTAGCCCTGCACTGTCGGTCCAGTGGCGACTTATCTCCGTTTTCTCCCATTTCCTGAGCAGTTTTCTTTTGTGTCCTTTCCTTTTGTTTTTGATATTCAATATATAAAAGGAGATCGAATGTCACATGTAGATTTTTTATCAAGGAATCCGTTGACCAAAGAATGTAAGAGTGTGGAAAAAAAAAGTTGAAAAACGGATTGAATTGACTAAGGTAACTGATAACTGGCTAGTTTCTGAACAGAAACGTGATCCTGAAGTAGCAGAGCTGTCAACCAAGCGAGGAAATAATGAATTGCCAGAAAACTTACATTTTACCTATAAATTAAGAAAAGGAGTTTTATATACAATAGAAAAATATAAAGAAACGGTAAATCCAAATTTTTACCTGTAATACGTAGTGCATTTGGATGGGCGGCGATGAATCACGTTCACGAATATATTATGCATTTAGATTGGGAGAAAATGTTGGATAATGTTCAGGGGTTTTATTGGTTCGAAATATTTCAAAGTATGTTCTTAGATTTGTTGACAATTGCATCACCTGTAAATTGGCCAATATACAAGTTGGAACAAGTTAATACGTTGCAGTCGACTGCGATATACTCTGTTTTTGATTCTGTTTTTGGGTATAAATATCAGGCAGAAGGGGTAGGCGTGACATCCAAATTTGTGAAGCATATATGTGGCGGATGGCACCTTCTAAACCACCACCAAGTTTGAAGAATCTAGCGCAAAAACTAAGAAAGATACAGAAGTGGGCGGTAAAGGGCCCCATACACGTGCAGCATGCTGCACGCTGAGAGGGAATACATTCACATAATGTGACTGTAGTGTTCGTTCGTGTGAGTCCGCTCTTGATCAAAAGTCCAAAGAGGCGGCTCAAATTTTGACAAGAGCGCGCAAATCGCTTTTATGCTGCGAGCGTGATTTCAAATTAATTTGATATCGCGCTCGCAGCACGTGTGTTTATTGTAGTCCATTTTACGCTCACTCTCCTATCTTTGCGTAAGCTCTGCATGCAAAACAAATATCTTACTATTCCTGCCTCCGTTGCACGCACATGATCAAAGCCTATCTAAGCAAAGAGCCGTCTGTCAAGGGAGATGCTTTGCTTAAATTCACACGTACACGAGGCTGCGCGAAGCATGCTGCACGTGTATGGGGCCCTTAATAGTGAATAAGAGTTGTAGCAGAAATAGAGAAACTGGTACTGAGTGAGGTCTGATCGTATTCCGCGAACTGAGGGAACGAGACAGGGTCCCGTTAGACACTTTGGGTGAAAAGAAACAATTGCGAACAAAACAATTGAATGCTGTGCCTTTTCGAGAGTTCACTTCAGAAAGGGAAGTTTAGACAAGCAGAACTTGCTGGGCTACTTGAAGATATAAATAAGTAGAAAATATGAACGAGTCTCTAAATATCTGTCCGACAAAACATTTACAATTTTGTAACTTAACTAACCGTTTTAACATGATTTCTTTATAATTTTTTCTTATGTCATCCACAGCACCGTGAGATTCTGGAACGGTTGGAAGAATCGGAAACCGCGAATAACCATCTACTTAAACGTCTCGACAAATTAAAAAAATGCGAAGAGTGCGATTTTAAAGGACTTATGACCGCAAATAACAAGACTTACAGGACAACCAACACCGGCCAAAACATTGATACAATAGCAGTACGCACATAGCAGAAAATATAACATAGATGATAAGTATTCGATATAATAATAAACAAGTAAAAACGTTGCAGTCGGACGCAACCGACTGCGATATACTTTGATACCAGTTTACATAGCTGTTTTAAGGATTCCTAGTGCAAATAGTAATATATGAGGGCTTTGGGTATAAAAATCAGGCAGAAGGGGTAGGCATGACATTTATCTGTGGCGGATGGCAATTTCTATCCTCCTACCAAGTTTGAAGACTCTAGCGCAAAAACCGACAAAGATATAGAGGTGGGCGGTATAAGTGGGCGTGGCATAAACAATTTTATGCACACCTGTTTCGGATGTTACAACCAATGTTCATTCCAAATTTGGTGACTCTAGCCCAAAAACTAAGAAAGATATAGAGGTGGGCGGTATAAGTGGGCGTGGCATCCAAAACATTGATGCAGAACTGTTACGGATGTCAATACCAATGTTCATACCAAATTTGGTGACCCTAGCTTAAAAACTGGCGAAGATACATGCCTTTCACATTTTCTTAGGGCGGTGGGGCATGTCCCGTTGTTTGGGGGCGTGGCATCCAATGTTTTGATGCATAACTTTGTCAGATGTCAGCATCTACCTTCATGTCAATTTTGGTGGTTATTGCTTTAAAACTGTCGGAGATACAAGCATTTTTGTTTATAATCGGCAGGGGGGCTGGAGGCGGAAAAGGTTTGCGTGGCTTCCAAACTTTTGATGCAATTTTTTGGGGAATGTCATCAGCTATCTTGCCATCAAATTTGGTGACTCTAGCCTTAAAACTGGCGAAGATACGGGCATTCCGGTTTTTTTAGGGCGGTGGGGCGTGGCCCCTCGTTTGGGGGCGTGGCATCCAAAGTTTTGATGCATATCTGTGTGAGATGTTAGCATCTACCTTTATGCTAATTTGGATGGCTATAGCTTGAAAACTGTAGAAGATACAGGAATTTTTGTTTATAATTTGAGGGGGGCTGGAGGCGGAACAGGTGGGCGTGGCATCCAAACTTTTGATGCAATTTTTTGAAGAATGTCACCAGCTATCTTGCCATCAAATTTGGTTACTCTATCTACTAAAATGTGGGATATATATGTGTTTTATCGACTTGCACTTCGAGGTGTATTGACTTGTTATCGATTTCCCAGGCCCCCTGAGGTCGTAGAGCCCTAGATTTAACACTTTGTCTGACGAAGACATGTACCAAGATATTTGCAAAGTTGCAAGACTCTAGCTTTAAGGGTGTCGAAAAAAGTTGCGTTCATACGGACAGACGGACAGACACCATGACGGACATTGCACAAACCCAATATACTATGATACCTTTGGTATCAAAGTATAAAAACGAAATACCTTTAACACCGTACTTACTTACATTCTTGAAAGCTTAAAATGCTTGGCTTTACCTGAAACAGATGCGATTGCCGGCTTAAAATCCGGGAAGATAGTTTTTGCCCTCAACAAGTTAGACACTGTCCGTTGATTCTGGTTGGGCCGTTACATTGCGCTAAAGAATATCAGGAGCCTGTTGCCAATCCTAGAAGGATGGCTTGCCGGTTGCTGCGGTGGCTGATCCCGAGACAGTCGCCTTAGTCGCGGCCCGAAAGCCCGTGCTGCAAATTTATGTTGCAGCCGCCACTCTCCAGGAGCCGTTCCAGTTCGACGCCCAGGGTGAGACGACGACTATCTCTGTCGCCGCCAGCTTACACCCTTTGCAACGTTTTGAACGCCTGCTAGCGTTAAAGAAGAGGTGCTAGCACCTGAAGAGAAGTTGGTTGTTCCTGCGTTTTATCACCCAGTACGTGCTTCGCTACGTTATACGTATTACTTATTACGTACCTATTAAAAAATTATAAATAATAAATTGTTAACATCAAATTAATTTATTAATTTTATACAAGATTTTTTTTTCTGTTTTTTATTTAAAATCTGTCCTTACAGGGACAATCATTAAATTATCTGGTATGCCCTGAACTTTTAAAATATTTCATTTTTGACAGTTTTAAATTTAAACCTTACAATGGATGTCGGAATGCCTTACCCTGTATCTCTGAACGGTAGGTCCTGTGGGTGGTGTCTTTTCAGTCGCCTCACTGTTTGGCTATTGAGTAAGTTTATAGCAATGTATTTTGTGCTAAATCTTTGGATTTCCTCCGCCACCCAAGGCATCTTTAGCGTTCTGTGTAACTCCTTGTTAGTTGTTAAAAAATGCGCTCCGGTAATATTGCGCATCGCCCTGTTTTGAATGCTCTGTATTACTGCAATGGTTGTCTTACAGGCGGTGCCCCAGAGTTGTATGCCATAAGTCCATACTGGCTTAACTATGGCCTTGTATTTATTATTATTATTATTACAAGGCCATAGTTGGTGCACCTCGACCAGATTGATCTTTTGTGCTGGCCAGTAGGATTAGGGGCTCTCCTGTAGCCCTAGGCTGCGAATAAAGTTTAGAACTCTATTCGGATAGAAACTCCATATTCTGTGGGGTGGCACGGTAACCTCCCCAAGTTGTTGTGTTCTGCGCCTGCAGGGTGCTGGGCATTTGCACAGTATGTGAGATGACGTCTCCTGGTCTGAGTTACAGAACCGACAGACGTCAGTGTCCGATAAGTTCACTTTTGTGATATCTCAGGCAGCAATGGCCAGTGAGAAAACCCGTAAGCGTACGAATGTCGTTCTTCTTGAGGTTGATAAGACGTTTGGATATATTCTTATCTGGGGTTAGGAAATTTTTGGCTTGGCGTAGCCCCAAGCTGTCGGACCATCTTTTCTTTACTTCCCTTTCTTCCCATGTTCTGATTACACCTTTTCTGTGTCCCTTGGTGAGTCCACAGAATGGCTCAGGTCCTATTAGCGGCCTACCTGCTCCTTGCTTTGCTAGAGCATCTGCCAGTTCGTTTCCATCATGTCCTTCATATCCAGGAACCCATCCCACCGTAAGTGTGTTATTTTTTCCCAGAGAGTTCAATAGATGGAAACCTCGACGAGAATTGGAATGATCTCAGGGCATTTAGAGTTGCCTGGCTGTCAGAGAAAATATAGATCGTAGCACCGTTTGTCTTCCTACGAAGGCATTCTCGGGTGCAGAAGATGGTAGGTGTTTTACCCATGGCTATGTCTTTTCTGAACCGTGGTCCAGTAATGCCCGCCCCGGTGTCACCATTCTCTAGTTTAGAGCCATCTGTGTACCAGATATGAGCTCCATTGGGTATGCAAGATAGATCAGCATTCCAAGTGCTTCTGTTTTGTATTGATACAAGGAAGTTTCTTTCAAAGAAAGGGCCCGATAAACTATAGTCCGAAAGACGAATGATAGGGTCATTGAATGGAGGCGTGAGATTCTTTAAGTGACCTGTTAGGTCCCCGAGTTTTAGTTCACCGATGTAAGTAAGTCTTAGAGCACCCAGACGAGCCTCCTTCTTAATTAGAATCGGGATCGCTGGAATGCCAGTTATGAATCCTAGTGCTTCAGTTGGGCAAGTACGCATCGCTCCCGTGATGCCCATGCAGACTAAGCGTTGTATTTTCGATAGTGTTTTCATTGCAGTTCTTTGCTCGACCTTGGTCCACCATGCTAGGGCAGCATAAGTAAGAATGGGTCGTATAACAGTACCGAAGGACCAGTAAATTATTTTTGGACTAAGTCCCCATGTCCTGCCAAAGAGCCTGTTGCAGGCAAAGAATGCCCTGGTGGCTTTAGTGACAGTGCTGTTTAGGTGAGGCGTCCACTTGAGCTTTTAATCAAGGATCCCCCAAGGTATTTCGCTTCACTGAAAAATTCAATTTTCGTACCGTAAAGGATTGGGTTTTGTAGTGTCTGAGTCTTTTGTCGAGTGAAAGGCACTAGGACTGTCTTAGATGGGTTTATCGATAAAACCTTATCTTGACACCACTTGTTGGCTATATTGAGTGCTTGTTACTTGCGATCTGAGATTGTTGGAGCATGCCAGCCTTCGATGTAGAAAACAAGGTCATCTGCGTGACCCTGGGTGGTGCAGACAGCGTTATTAAGTTTGTGTAGGAGTTCATCTATAACCAGAGTCCACAATAGAGGAGAGAGTGCACCCCTTTGAGGGCAGCCCCTTGTGGCTGCTATAGATGTGAGTTTGCCATTAAGGTCAATTGAGATTATTCTGGATTTTAACATTTCCAGAATCCATTCAATAATTATGGGAGAGACTTCTTTCTGATTGAAAGCAGTCTTTATGGCTACATATGAGGTATTATTAAACGCCCCTGAGATGTCTATAAAGGCACCTAGGCCAATCCACTCAGAACTTAGTATCTTTTCAATTTTGGTTGTTAGGCAATGTATAGCAGTCTCAGTAGACTTTCCTGTTTGATATGCATATTGAAAACGAAGTAGGGGCTTTTCCTTGAGGTTATTAGCCCGAATGTGGTGGTCAAGGAGTTTTTCCATTGTTTTTAGGAAAAAAAAAATAAGCTAAGGCTGATCGGTCTGTATGCTTTTGGCATTTGGGAATCTTTCTTTCTGCCTTGGGCAAGAACACGACACGAACCGTAGCCCATTTGTTTGGAATATGTCCAAGAGCTAGACTAGCTTTGAAAAGCCAAACTAAAGATGGCACCACCATGTCCGCCCCATGTTGCAGATGACATGGTTGGATACCATCCGGTCCAGGGGATATGTATGGGCTGAAGTTGTTTATAGCCCATTGTACACTTTTGTGATGGAATATTCCATGTGGAAGCTTATTGCGCAGTGTAGATGGTGGGGTTGGAGATACCTCATCTACCTGGTCATCGTCCGCCACAGGAATAATGCCTGTACCAGAAGTGTTGGTGGGATTCATGGTTGTGGCCATTGGTCCCTTCTCCACTTCTGGTAGGAACACACAGCCCGGGAGGTGGGTTTCCAGCAGAAGTTTGCTGGTCTCCTCAGGGCTATTGGGGTAGGTACCATCCGGGTTTTTAAGTGTGCACAACCCATATAAGTGGTCTTTACTAATTGCTTTTTGAAGGCGAATCGCTTCGGGAAGTTTTGTGATCTTCCCACAGTGATCTCTCTATGTAGCTCTCTTAGACCTTCATAGCTCTTTATTATAGAGCGTTAGGCTACTATTGTAGGAGAGCCATGGGGCTTTCCCATCTTTGCTTTCCCCTTATTGAAGAGTTTCCTGGCAGTCCTTCTCAGCTTTTCAAGAGTGTCGTTCTACCATGGAACGTCTCGTTTAACTCTGTGGACCTTTTCAGGGCATCCTATAAGGAATGCATCTTCAATGTGTTGGTAAAGCTCAATTGCTTCTGCTTCCAACTCGAAAGGTGTTAAAATGGGACGAGTGGAGCGGTTTACACGATGCTCAAGTTCAAGGTGGAAGAGATCCCAGTTTGTTTTCCTAGAATTTCTGCTAGCTGAGTTTAGTATCTGGGTACTGGTCAGGTCGAATCTAATGTGCTGATGATCCGACATTGAGACCGCCCATGATACATGCCACTTGGAGATAGCGGACAACATGTTGGTGCTACAGAGCGTTAGGTCAAGGACTTCGCCTCTAATGGCATTTATAAATGTTAGTTCGTTTTCCCTGTTTAGTATGCTTATATTGGTACTAATTATGTATTCAAGAAGGTACTCACCTCTCTTAATATTGTTTGTACTTCCCCATACCTCATGGTGGGCGTTTGCGTCGATAATCCATCGGAGGTTTTTGCGACGACAATGCTAAACCAGGGAACGGACTTCCATTGTTGGAACATTGTCGGTGTCTCCCTGCAGGTATGCAGAGGCCAGCACTATCTCCATAACACCCTGCGCTGTGGGCATCTATACCCAGACCACCACCAAGCCATCAGTAATGAACTGTGTGAGGGGAACAAAAGTTAATTGCTTATTGATAATCAGTGCCGTCCTTGGACGTGGTGAGTTAAGCTTGTACAATTACTTACCAGACACTGATTGGAGTCCACGGACTTGTCGTGAGCCAATCCATGGCTCTTGGATGAAAGCGACGTCCATGTTCTCAGTTGCGAACCTCATGCTGAGCACATCCGAGGCAGCTCTGGCATGGTGGAGGCTCGCCTGGAGACATTTAGCCCGTCTCCGTGGGCTTATGGGTGTTGATGTGGGTGGGGGCATCAGAGTGCCCGCCGGCGGCCCGCTGCCGCCACCTTACGCCCTCGGTTGCTCCGTAACAGAGCAGGCTCCTCGTCCGCAGAGAAGATGTAAGTCCGTGCACCTTGCATTTTCCTGTGAAGGCATTCACGTGCACAGATTTCAATGGCTTATATCTCTGCTTGGAAAATGGTTGAAGACTTTCCCATGGTTATGGATTTGTTGAACCTTGGTCCGAAAATACCAGCCCCGGTGTCACCGTTTTCCAGCTTTGGGCAGGCAGTGTACCACGTTTGTGATCCACTGGGCAGAGATATTGATTTTGTTTTCCACTCATGTCTGGTGTGCAAGACTACAGAGAAGTTTCTGTGGAAAACAAGTTTTGGTTTCTGTTCGTCAGTTACGCGCTGAATGGGCTCGTTTATTGGGCGTTCGAGAACACGAAGATGCCCGAAAAGATCACCACTTTTTATGTCGATGATGTTTTGAAGGCGAAGTGCCCCCAGGCAGGACTCCTTTTTCAGGGTGATGGGTAAAGGGGGTATGCCAATTATTACTCCAAGTGCTGCAGTGGGACATGTCCGGATGGCTCCAGTAATGCCAATGCAGACAAGTCGTTGTAGTATGGTAAGAGCAGCCGCAGCTGTCTTCTGGGTAGATTTCGTCCACCAAGCAAGAGATGCATAGGTTAAGATCGGTTTTACCACAGTGTTGAAAGACCAGTAGATCATATTGGGAATTAGGCCCCATGTTCTACCGAAAAGCCTGTTGCAAGCGAAGTATGCTCGAGTGGCTTTATTTATGGTCTTTTCAAGGTGTACATTCCAGTTGATCTTGGAGTCGAGTGAACTTCCTAAGTAGTTGGCATCAGCCAAAAAGTCAGTAGTGGATCCATTCAGGTATGGTGTTTTTAAAAATAGAGACCTTTTCCTGGTAAATGAAACTAAGACAGTTTTTGACGGGCTTATGGACAATCCTTTGTCCTGGCACCATCTGCTGGCTATATTAAGGGCTTGCTGCATGCGGTCTGAAATGGTTTGCTCATGCCAGCTCACTATATAGATGACTAGATCATTAGCGTAGCCTTGAGTGGAGAGCCCTAAGTTGTTAAGCTTATAGAGTAGCTCGTCGATGACCAGAGTCCACAAAAGATGAGAGAGTACTCCCCCTTGAGGGCACCCCCTTGTGGCTGTGATTGAGGTGGTTCGTCCAAGGTCTACAGTTATGATTTAGGACTTAAGCATTTTCAGAATCCATCTAATAGTGGGTGTGGAGACATTTTTTCGTTCAAGAGAGGCACGGAAAGCCTTTTATTACGTGTTATCAAAAGCTCCTGAGATGTCTAAAAAGGCACCTAGTGCTATTTGTTGGCCTTTTCAATGGTTGATGTAAGGCAATGAATGGCGGGAATCTTTCTTTCCTACCTAAGGAATAAACACAACTTTCACTTTAGCCCATTTGCTTGGTATGTGTCCAAACACGAGACTCGCACGAAATAAACGGACCTGGGGGAAAGTGACTGAAGCTCTGTGTAGCCCATTGTACGCTTTTTTGATGAAACAGTCTATAGGGCATGTTTCCAACACGTTCTGATCGATAGGGGTGGTTCCCTTCTCTCAGTTTCATTGGAGTCTGCCACCATAGCTACGCGCAGGTGTGGGCACTCTCCAATCCCAGAGAGGTAGGTTGGTGCCTCGCTCTCTGAGATGGGTTTCTTCACAGCCACGCACCCAGGAAAGCGAGTACCCAGGAGTAGACTATTTGTTTTCTTTGGGTTGTTTGTGTGTGTTCCATCTGGCTTTTTATACCCTTAACCCATAAAATGGGTAAATAAGGGTATAATGGTTTTGTGTAAATGTATGTAACAGACAGAAGGAAGCATCTCCGACCCCATAAAGAATATATATTCTTGATCAGCATCAACAGCCGAGTCGATCTAGCCATGTCCGTCTGTCCGTCTGTCCGTCTGTCTGTCTGTCTGTATGAACGCGCCGATCTCAGAGACTATAAGAGCTAGAGATTTGAAATTTGAAACTTAAGATCTTCTATTCCATAAGCAGATCAAGTTTGTTTCGAATTATCGATAGCACTTCTGGTTTCCGATATACACATGTGATCAATAACAACAAAATAATGAATTTCGAAATTCTGAAAATAAGGTTTTATCCATAGATAAAATAATGAACATTTAAAAAAATTTGATTAAAATCGGTTAAGAAACACCAGAGATATCGCAGTTTGAAGTTTGGTTATATTGGTCACTGAATAAATACACACAAGTTACTGTAAGCATTACCTATCGGGTTAAGGGTATGTCCTAGTCGGGATTTCTCGACTAGAGCCTTCTTACTTGTTTAACATACAGATGCTGTTTGAGTGGTCCTTGGAGAGGGCTTTTTGTAGCCTGACAGTCTTCGGCAGATTTCACTCTGCCCGAAGTGTTGGCGCCACGTAGCCCGTTTTGACCTTCTCAGCTCTTTATTGTAGTTGCGTTAAAGCATCTTTGTAAGAATCCCATGTGGTCTTCCCACTCTTTGCTTTATTGAAGAGCCTTTTTAAGACCGTAAAGGCTCTTATTCCACCAGGGAACAGCCCTTCTGAACTTTTTGTTCGCAGCTAGCGTGAAATGCCGATTCAATGTTCGAATGAAGCATAATTGCTTCACGCTCTTGCTCGTCTATGAATACTATCGGACGGGTGGAGCAGTCTCTAGATTGCTCAAGTTCAAAATAGAAAGATCCCTGTTGGTGTTTTTGGGATTCCTAGTAACTAGGCTACATTGCAAGGCGCATCCAACATCAAATCTAATGTGCTAGTGATCTGATATAGTGATCACACTCGCAACGTGCCAGTTTGAGACAACGAACAAGATGTTCAAACTACAGATAGTTAAGTCAAGGACTTTCTCTCTTATTGCATTGATAAATGTACGCTCGCTGCCTCGATTTAGTAAACCTACGTTATTACTAATAATGTACTCAAGATGGTACTCACCTCTTTTGTTAATGTCACTGCTCCCCCAGACCGTGTGGTACGCATTGGCATCGCAAGCTGTCATCCACCGGAGCCGGTTGCTCTGGCAGTGCTCTATCAGGGCACAGGTAGCCATCGTAGGCACAACGTCTGAGTCGCCGGACAGATAGGCGGAGGCCAGCACTGGAAAAATCAGTCGCAAATAAGCATTCGAAGCGTACGGTCATAAGAAAACTGATTTGTGCACATAGAAAGACAAACATTTTCTACTAAATAGTTTTTTTAAAGACTAAACATGGGGGAGGGGGACCCCTCTCATCTCCACATGGCAAACGGAACAGTTTTGCTGACCCAAAGCCAAATACATAGTGATCACCCGGAATAATGAAAACGACAAACAGTTTAAACTATCTCCATTCGCTACTAAAAAGATAATTGATTACAACTGTGGAAGCGAGGTAGAGTCTTGTTAGAGACTAAGAAGTGGAGACTTATTAGTGAAAACCAAGAATTTGCTACAAGCCAACAAACTCCTAAAGATGGCGCATTTCACCGACAACATGACAGTAACCAACTCCGAACACCTTTCTCTAAACTATAGCAAGGGAGTTATTTACTCAAATGAGCTGCGCGACGTGAAAGAAGAGGAGATTCTCTCTGAAGTCAAAAGCCAAAATTTTACATTCGTCAAAAAATATTGAAAAAAGTAAACGGCAAACTGCAAGAAACAGGGCTTCACATTCTGACATTTGAGTCAACCAACTTCCAAACTATATCATGATTGGCTACGAGAAAACAAATGTTCGACCATACATCCCAACACCTCTTCGCTGCAGCAATTGCTTTCGTTTTGGGCATAAAGCATAAAACCTGTGATAACTGTGGCTCTCAGCACCACAACAACGATGAACTGTGTGAAGTCTGTCAAAACAACATGGGCTGTATTAACTGAATCATTAATAGCTGACCAAACACCTCACACAAATCATTCGTCAAAAAATGTCCCATCTATATGAAGCAACAGGAAATTATCGCAATTAAAATCAACCACAATGTGGACAACAAAACTGCGTATGATATTTATAACCAAAAACACCAACTGGGCTACCAAACCTTTGCTAACACTGTCAAGACCAGTTCACCAACATCTACAGGTCAATCGGACAACAGTTCATCTGGGACCAAGCAGCCAAACCATGAAGACACAGATTCTAAAACCAAAACCCCAACTCGTGATATTATCAACTATGACGATCTTCGGAATTTGGTAGCATCCACCAGCACACCAGCAGCTAATAGAAAACAAAATGTTAATAACAAACGGAAGATACAAGTACTTCCACTCTCAATCTCAAAAAGAAAAGTAAGGCAATTAAAGCCAATATCAAAAACAAGTAAAAACGTTGCAGTCGGACGCAACCGACTGCGATATACTTTGATACCAGTTTACATAGCTGTGTTATGGATTCTGAGTGCAAGTAGTAATATATGAGGGTTTTGGGTATAAAATTGGAGACTCTAGCCCAAAAACTGACAAAGATATAGAGGTGGGCAATATAAGTGGGCGCGGCATCCAAAACATTGATGCAGATCTGTTACGGATGTCACTAACAATGCTCATACCATATTTGAAGAGCCTAGCTCGAAAACTGAGAGAGATATAGCGGTGGGTGGTATAAGTGGGCGTGGCATCCAAAATTTGTATACACACCTGTTACGGATGTCACTACCAATATTCATACCAAATTTTGTGACTCTAGCTTAAAAACTGACGAAGATACATGCCTTAAGGTTTTTTTTAGGGCGGTGGGGCATGTCCCGTTGTTTGGGGGCGTGGCATCCAATGTTTTGATGCATAACTTTGTCAGATGTCAGCATCTACCTGCAAATCAATTTTGGTGGTTATAGCTTTAAAACAGTAGAAGAAACAGGCATTTTTGTTTATAATTGGAGGCGCTGGGGGCGGAATAGGTATGCGTGGAACCCAAACTTTTGATGCAGTTTTTTGGGGAATGTCATCGGCTATGTTACCCCCAAATTTGATGACTCTAGCTGCTAAAATGTGGGATATATACGTATTTTATCGATTTGCAAATCGAGGTGTATCGACTTGTTATCGATTTCCCAGGCCCCCTGAGGTCGTAGAGCCCTAAATTTAACACTTTGTCTGACGAAGACATGTACCAAGATATTTGCAAAGTTGCAAGGCTCCAGCTATAAGGGTGTCGCAAAAATTGCGTTCATACAGACAGACGGACGGACAGACGGACAGACACCATGACGGACATTGCACAAACCCAATATACTATGGTACCTTTGGTATCAAAGTATAAAAATCTAACCTACATAGCGACCACGTTCAACAACACCTCGCACAGCGAGAAGGCCTTCATCGTTGCAAAGAGGGGTGGGTAAACCATAAAAACTATATATATTTACATTTATTTTTTGCTGGTGAAAACAAAACAAGTAAGAAGGCTCTAGTCGAGAAATCCCGACTAGGACATACCCTTAACCCGATACTTAACGCTTACAGTTACTTATGTGTATTAAATCACTGACCAATATGACCAAAATTCAAACTGCGATATCTCCGGTGTTTCTGAACCGATTTTGATCAAATTTTTTTAAATGCTCATTATTTTATTCATAATTTCAAACCTCATTTTCACAATTTTGAAATTCAAGATTTTTGTGCTATCGATCACATGTGTATATCGGAAACCAGAAATGTTATCGAAAATTTAAAGCAAACATGATCTTCTCATGGTATAGGAGAGTTTAAGTTTAAAGTTTGAAATCTATAGCTTTTATAGTCTCTGAGATCGGCGCGTTCATACAGACAGACAGACGGACAGACAGACATGGCTAGATCGACTCGGCTGTTGATGCTGATCAAGAATATATATACTTTATAGGGTCGAAGATGCTTCCTTCTGTCTGTTACATACATTTGCACAAAACCATTATATCCTTATTTACCCATTTTATGGGTTAAGGGTATAAAAATAAAATAAATGAAAAGTGAAGTGATGAGTTTAAATAGCAGCAGAGAAAAAAAAAAAATATGCAGAAAAACTTATTAAATAAAAAAAAAATATATAAATATACCCGGTACTTAACTAACTGCAGCAGAGTACAAAAAGTGCATAGGAAAGAGGAGAACAACAACATTTGCTTAGTCGCACCGACTAGCGACACTATCCACAGTTAGATAAAGTAAAAATAATAAATTATGAAGTTGTATTTTTAGGAATAAATTGTTAGTGAAAATGCCTATTTGGAGGGAAAATTATTAGAAAGTAGTAAAACAAAATGAAAGAAGAAGAAGCCTAGAAAAAATAAGATAAACCTTAATAAAGGCAAGTCAGGGTAGTAGCACTAAGCATAGAATATTATAGAGACTTCAAACAGTACAACGCACTCTCATCAGAAAAAAACTTGTAAAGCTTGAAAATTCATTTGCTGTCTCAAAGCTTGCTGACAAAATGTGCTTTGTACAAAATGCAAGTCATTCTATTTCTGATATTGCTCATGAGATAGTAAGCAACAGCACAGACTTGAGTCTTTGAATCAGATCGTGATGTATATGTATGTGAGTCAGCACACAGTCTGTGTGAGCTCTGTTTATATGTATGAGTGCATCGCCGGCCTCACTTCTTGAAAAAAAAAAAAAAAAACAACAAAGTACACAGGCACCGCGCTGGGCTCTTGCTGGCCTAGCTTTGTCCAAATTTCAGTTTTGCATTTTCTCTATACTCTTTCTTTCTTCGGTCGATGCCACTAGCAATGAATGTTGTCATCGCAATCACCATGCAGATGTTCACGCATGCATATAAATTCTGAAAGAGTATTCAGAAAATTAATGTGAAGATCTTTAAATGCTTTGCTATTCTTGTTGATATTTTTTATATTTCTTATTTTCTGTGCCCTGCATTTACATGTGTCCGTACGTGTATGCATACACATCACATTTAATTGTATTAGTGGCAATTGTTTCACGATTTATTGGCCTGCCTCAACTTTGACATTTGATGAGGATATCGAGAAAGTTTAATTTAATTAGACAAAATTAAAATATAATATATATTATAATAAAGAATATATTAAAATATGCTTAAAATGATTTTTATTGTTGTTAAGTTAACAATGTTATCTAACAAGTATTGCGTTTACTACATGTGTAATTAAGCTATTAAACCACACTAGAATTTTTATTAATTTCTTTTTTTTTTAAATTTTCTTAACTTCCTCATCAAATGTCAAAGTTGAGGCAGGGCAATAAATCGTGAAACAATTGCCACTAATACAATTAAATATGATGTGTATGCATACACGTACACACACATGTAAACGCTGGCCAAAGATAAAAAGAAATATAAAAAATATCAACAACAATAGCAAAGCATTTAAAGATCTTCACATTAATTTTCTGAATACTCTTTCAGAATTTATATGCATGCGTGAACATCTGCATGGTGATTGCGATGACAACATTCATTGCTAGTGGCATCGACCGAAGAAAGAAAGAGTATAGAGAAAATGCAAAACTGAAATTTGGACAAAGCTAGGCCAGCAAGAGCCCATCGCGGTGCCTGTGTACATTGTTGCTTTTTTTTTTCAAGAAGTGAGGCCGGCGATGCACTCATACATATAAACTGAGCTCACACAGACTGAGCGAGCTTCCTACATATATATGAATCTCTATAAGATCCAGTAAATGTGTGCTCACACAGACTGTGTGCTTTCTCACATACATATACATCACAATAAGATCCAGTAAATGTGTGGTCACACAGACTGTGTGTATTGTCTCACATTCACACGACTACATTTAAACTGCTATCGCATACAGCGAGTAAAGTATGAAAGTGTGCTTGCTCACATACGCTCCCATACTGCGATTAAATCCAGAGCTTTGCAAAGCTCGCGCTCTGGATCTAATGTCAATGATGAACTTTCGAGGCCTTTTGAAGTCTCTATAATATTATTTGCTTAGTGCCAATATACTATGGTACCTTTGGTATCAAAGTATAAAAATCTAACCTACATAGCGACCACGTTCAACAACACCTCGCACAGCGAGAAGGCCTTCATCGTTGCAGAGAGGGGTGGGTAAACCATAAAAACTATATATATTTACATTTATTTTTTGCTGGTGAAAACAAAACAAGTAAGAAGGCTCTAGTCGAGAAATCCCGACTAGGACATACCCTTAACCCGATACTTAACGCTTACAGTTACTTATGTGTATTAAATCACTGACCAATATGACCAAAGTTCAAACTGCGATATCTCCGGTGTTTCTGAACCGATTTTGATCAAATTTTTTTAAATGCTCATTATTTTATTCATAATTTCAAACCTCATTTTCACAATTTTGAAATTCAAGATTTTTGTGCTATCGATCACATGTGTATATCGGAAACCAGAAATGTTATCGAAAATTTAAAGCAAACATGATCTTCTCATGGTATAGGAGAGTTTAAGTTTAAAGTTTGAAATCTATAGCTTTTATAGTCTCTGAGATCGGCGCGTTCATACAGACAGACAGACGGACAGACAGACATGGCTAGATCGACTCGGCTGTTGATGCTGATCAAGAATATATATACTTTATAGGGTCGAAGATGCTTCCTTCTGTCTGTTACATACATTTGCACAAAACCATTATATCCTTATTTACCCATTTTATGGGTTAAGGGTATAAAAATAAAATAAATGAAAAGTGAAGTGATGAGTTTAAATAGCAGCAAGAGAAAAAAAAAAATATGCAGAAAAACTTATTAAAAAAAAAAAATATATAAATATACCCGGTACTTAACTAACTGCAGCAGAGTACAAAAAGTGCATAGGAAAGAGGAGAACAACAACATTTGCTTAGTCGCACCGACTAGCGACACTATCCACAGTTAGATAAAGTAAAAATAATAAATTATGAAGTTGTATTTTTAGGAATAAATTGTTAGTGAAAATGCCTATTTGGAGGGAAAATTATTAGAAAGTAGTAAAACAAAATGAAAGAAGAAGAAGCCTAGAAAAAATAAGATAAACCTTAATAAAGGCAAGTCAGGGTAGTAGCACTAAGCAAAGAATATTATAGAGACTTCAAACAGTACAACGCACTCTCATCAGAAAAAAACTTGTAAAGCTTGAAAATTCATTTGCTGTCTCAAAGCTTGCTGACAAAATGTGCTTTGTACAAAATGCAAGTCATTCTATTTCTGATATTGCTCGCGAGATAGTAAGCAACAGCACAGACTTGAGTCTTTGAATCAGATCGTGATGTATATGTATGTGAGTCAGCACACAGTCTGTGTGAGCTCTGTTTATATGTATGAGTGCATCGCCGGCCTCACTTCTTGAAAAAAAAAAAAAAACAACAAAGTACACAGGCACCGCGCTGGGCTCTTGCTGGCCTAGCTTTGTTCAAATTTCAGTTTTGCATTTTCTCTATACTCTTTCTTTCTTCGGTCGATGCCACTAGCAATGAATGTTGTCATCGCAATCACCATGCAGATGTTCACGCATGCATATAAATTCTGAAAGAGTATTCAGAAAATTAATGTGAAGATCTTTAAATGCTTTGCTATTCTTGTTGATATTTTTTATATTTCTTATTTTCTGTGCCCTGCATTTACATGTGTCCGTACGTGTATGCATACACATCACATTTAATTGTATTAGTGGCAATTGTTTTACGATTTATTGGAATGCCTCAACTTTGACATTTGATGAGGATATCGAGAAAGTTTAATTTAATTAGACAAAATTAAAATATAATATATATTATAATAAAGAATATATTAAAATATGCTTAAAATGATTTTTATTGTTGTTAAGTTAACAATGTTATCTAACAAGTATTGCGTTTACTACATGTGTAATTAAGCTATTAAACCACACTAGAATTTTTATTAATTTCTTTTTTTTTTTAATTTTCTTAACTTCCTCATCAAATGTCAAAGTTGAGGCAGGGCAATAAATCGTGAAACAATTGCCACTAATACAATTAAATATGATGTGTATGCATACACGTACACACACATGTAAACGCTGGCCAAAGATAAAAAGAAATATAAAAAATATCAACAAGAATAGCAAAGCATTTAAAGATCTTCACATTAATTTTCTGAATACTCTTTAAGAATTTATATGCATGCGTGAACATCTGCATGGTGATTGCGATGACTACATTCATTGCTAGTGGCATCGACCGAAGAAAGAAAGAGTATAGAGAAAATGCAAAACTGAAATTTGGACAAAGCTAGGCCAGCAAGAGCCCATCGCGGTGCCTGTGTACATTGTTGCTTTTTTTTTTTCAAGAAGTGAGGCCGGCGATGCACTCATACATATAAACTGAGCTCACACAGACTGAGCGAGCTTCCTACATATATATGAATCTCTATAAGATCCAGTAAATGTGTGCTCACACAGACTGTGTGCTTTCTCACATACATATACATCACAATAAGATCCAGTAAATGTGTGGTCACACAGACTGTGTGTATTGTCTCACATACACACGACTACATTTAAACTGCTATCGCATACAGCGAGTACAGTATGAAAGTGTGCTTGCTCACATACGCTCCCATACTGCGATTAAATCCAGAGCTTTGCAAAGCTCGCGCTCTGGATCTAATGTCAATGATGAACTTTCGAGGCCTTTTGAAGTCTCTATAATATTCTTTGCTTAGTGGTAGTAGCCAGTTGAGTTACCAATAACAATACAGGCAGCAGCTTTTTGCGCAACTGTTAACTGCGATGATTTTGTTTTGGTTTAGGGTTTTTGGAGTTGGCTTCGTTTAAGTTAAGCTTTTAGTTGCGTATCAGTGAATAGAAAACTGTACTTAAATAGCACCCAAAGCAAAACTAAGCATACACTGAGCAAAATATGAGGTGCTTTAGAGCCATTACATAAAATGAATGTTTTTTTGATCATCACTTTTGTTAATAGTATTAAGCAACATTCGAAATTTATATGATACACGGAAAAAAATTCCTAGTATAGTAAATTCATAGATTGAAGAAAAAAAAAAACGAAAAGAAACCCAATGAGAATATGTTAACTTAAAGTATAGGTTTATATTATTAACATGAATTCTTAGAAGATAGTTTCCCAAAAATGGAATACACTGAAAACAAAATTCTTTAGGATGTACTGAAAAAGAAAATTTTTGTAAAATATTTCTTTTGGATTTTTTTTTTTATCTCATATACATTGTTAAGTAAAAGTATGCCAGAAAACATATTTGTGTTGTTTTCTTTATTAGCTTATTTTTTTATGCATACTATTTGGTGATGAGCAACAATTAAATTCCTTTTTGTAGGGACAAAAAATTTTATGCTGAAAATAGTATGCAAAAATATTTCCGATTTTTGTTTGGGTTGTTTAAAATTAAAATTAAAGTAAATTGAAGAATAAATAAAAATTATAATGGAAGAATAAAATCTTTGAGAATGTTTTCCTGATAGAAAAATAATTGTATGAATTCGGTTTGGGAGTTTTTTTTTTTATCATGGATGGCACAATAAAAACTCAAGGAAGGGTGGGTTCAGAGCCAGACTGCAACAACATCAGGCAGTCATAAAAACCAAAAACCCCCGGCGTAATTCAATACCAGTGTCCGATCTTCCAAACCACTTCAAGTCAGTTCGTGTTATATGTGTCAAAATAGCCTCACGGATTTAAAAATTTAATAAATGGATAATAATAACCGGTGGATTTTGTGTGCGTGTTTCCCAATAAAGTTCAACGAACTCCGCGTAGGCTGTTTTTGCTAGCCGTGACAACTGAATCCGACGAATCCGAATGGCCTCGAAAAAAGTTGCGTTCATACGGACAGACGGACGGATAGACGGACAAACACCATGACGGACATTGCACAAACCCAATTTACTATGATACCTTTGGTATCTAAGTTTAATTATCAAAAATATGAGTCTTAATAAAAAAAAAGTTTTTATTTTTTTTATTTTTTGATCACACGTGCCCAAATCCAGCATACGGCAGAGCACTCACCAATACTCACACATAAAAACACCAATTCCAAGAAGAGAACAATTGCTTGTAGTTTAATTTGTGTACTGGAAAAAAAAGTAAACATTGTCTACATGTTGCGATGTTAAACATTTTGCCGGCAGGTTAAACTCAATACCGATTTTTGCAAGTGCAAACTCGAAGACAAGACACCAACAAAACTACAACGAATTTGGGTAAGCAAAAACAAAATCATTGAAATTGTTGTTGGTCAGTTTGCTTGTACGTCCACAGACCAATACAAAGAAGGGAATTATAACGGTGCAGTGCATACACAAGTAATTGTTTGCATGTGTTGTGTTTGCCTATACTTGGTGCCGTGCATGTATACGCTCATAGCTTTGCTATCCCCGGAGCAATTATAAAAACAAAGCGAGCCCAAAGAGCAACGGGCTGGGCATGGCTGATTTAAATTTGGCTTTGCGACCTCAGGGGGCCTGAGAAATCGATATCAAATCGATAAAACACATATATATATCACATTTAAGCAGCTAGAGTAACCAAATTTGGGGGCAAGATAGCCGATGACATTCCTCAAAAACTGCATCGAAAGTTTGGATGCCACGCCCACCTCTTCCGCCCCCAACCCCCCTTCAGTTATAATCGAAAATGACTGTATTTCCCACAGTTTTAAAGCTATACTCACAAAATTTGATGGGAAGGTAGATGCTGAAGTCTTACAAAGATATGCATTAAAACTTAGGATGCCACGCCCCCACTGATACCGCCCACCTTCTAAAATCTGAAAACTCTATATATTTTTCAGTTTTTGGGCTAGAAACACCAAACTTGGAAGAAACATTGTTAGTGACATCCGTAACCGATCCACATTAAAGTTTTATATGCCACGCCCACCTTTTTCACCCACCTCGTAAAATCTGAAATTTCTATATCTTTCCCAGATTTTGCGCTAGAGTCACCAAACTTGGAAACATTGTTAGTGACATCCGTAACAAATGTGCAATATTGGATGCCACGCCCACTTTACCGCCCACCTCAATATCTTTCTCATTTTTTGCGCTAGAGTCTCCAAAGTTGATAGGGAGATAGAAGGTGCCATCCGCCACAGATATGCATCACAAATTTGAATGTCAGGCCTACACCTTCTGCCTGCCTTTTTAAGCATCCCACACACCAGAGCGATTAAATCGCAGCGGCAGCGGCACGAATATGTAATTACATTGCGTCTTATGAACGCACTCACACCAAAGCGGAGCGATATCGCTTTGACAGCGATTTTGCAGCGTTTTTAAACGCTGGATATTGAGAATTGTGCATGCAGCGTTTTTACCGCTGCCGCCAAGAAAAATAAAATTCAGATTGCGCAAAACCTTGTTTATGTTCTGCGCTAATGACGTCACATGTGATGCATGTATTGAATTTTGGCTTGTTAACATGTTAAATTACTATATTTTGTATTTAAATCAATATAATAATATTAATATAATAAAAGAAGCACATTTGAACTTATTATCATACTTTTTTTTCATTAAAAATAATTTTTATAAAAACAAAATGTGCAATGTTTTTTTTTCTCGTGGTTTTCCGATATACATATTTGTTATCGAACTTTTGCGCAAATACATAAACAATGGCAAAAGTGGAGCTGCTTATTGAATTGGTGAAAAAACATAAAATATTGTACGATTTGGCTGACGAAGACTATAAAAACATAAGGAAAAAAGACAAGATATGGGATGAAATCGGATTGGAGTTGGGAGAAACAGGTAATAACAACGTTAACAAAAGAACTTCTTCGTCAGAGGAAGACATTTTAGCGACTAAGAAAAAAAACGATATATTTGCTATCGAACCAAGCGACTATGAAAAAAACGCCGCGATTACATTCGCTCCGGTGTGGTCACACTAGCGATTTCACCACGACAAATACCAAGCGATTTACTCGTGCCGCTGCCGCTGCGATTTAATCGCTCTGGTGTGTGGGATGCTTTATACCCAAAACCCCCATACTTTACAAATACATACAAACTTACATATGTGCTTTGCTTGCTTGTTTGAAATTGTATATCAGTAATGTTTGTGTGGTACGACGTAACGTCTGAGTTAGGTAAGCAGCAAGTATACATATATTTGCACCTGCATTTTTTGTTATATATATGTATGTACAAAAGAATGTTTAATGTGCGTACATACATGTGTATGCAACAGCAACCAAAGTTACAAATGTCAGCTCGAAAATTATATCAAAACAACAATGGCAATAGGTATTTGTGTGTTAAGTTTTGTTTGATAATTAGCACGTATGTAGGTGAAAACCACCCCCGTAACATATTCTGGTGTGCAAAACTCTTCTACGCGCACCAAGTTATGTTTTAATTGATTTGTTTTAAATTATGACACAAACAAAAAGAAGCATTGCGATCCCAACAACAACACTTACTTACAACAACAACAAATGCTACTTGATTGGAAAATCAATTGTCAAAGGCACAAAGAAGAAAAGAAAAAAAAACCCATGTGTTTTGTTTTTGTAAACGCGTATATATGTATATACTAAATAATGAAAAATGTACGTACATACATGTGTATGTAAGTACATATGTACATGTGTGCATTTGCAACACCAACCAAAGTTACAAATGTCAAATCGAAAATTATAGCAAAACAACAATGGCAATAGGTATTTGTGTGTTAAGTTTTGTTTGAATTCGATAATTAGCAAGTACATATGTAGATAAAACCACCCCCGTAACATATTCTCGTGTGCAAAACTCTTCTAGGCGCACAAAGTTATGTTTTCATTGATTTATTTTAAATCAATGATACCAACAAAAAGAAGCATTGCGAGCCCAACAACAACACTGCATAGCGACATAATCTCGCCGCCACAATCTCGCCGTTTTCAAAACGACATAATATCGCGCGAGACTATGTCGTTTTGAAAAGACATAAGATCGCCGAGAAGAAAACGACATAATATCGCGCGAGATTATATCGTTTTGAAACGACATAAGATCGCTGAGAAGAAAACGACTTAAGATCGCCGACGGCGAGTTTAAAATGCCGTAAAAGCTTTCAAACGCCGTAAAAGCCACGCCACTGCTAAGGCACTGTTTGCTATGTTCCGGAGCAGATCACACTATCTTGCCGTTTTCAACACGTCATAATATAGAGCGAGATTATGACGTTTAGAAACGACATAAGATCGCCGAGAAAAAACGACATAAGCTCGCCGAGAAAAAAACGACATAACATCGCCGAAAAATTGTACTGGCGAGATTATGGCGGCGAGATTATGTCGTTACCCCCAACAACACTTACAACAATAACAAACGGTTCTGGGGTCGTAAATCAATTGTCAAAGGCACGAAGAAGAAAAGAGAATAACGGAGACACATACACAGCGCATGTGTTTTGTTTTTGTAAACTCGCTGGCGATCGCTTGGACATACGGAAGAAGTGGAATGGGTCATGTGTTTTGTTTTTGTAAACTCGGCCGCAATAGCTTGTGCGCAGACCGCAGTAGTGGAATGGGTCATGTGTTTTGTTTTTGTAAACTCGGTGGCGTTCAAACTCACAGCTTGTGCGACAATGAGGCGCCAGAGTGTTGGAATGAGGTAAAGTGATTAATGCAATAACTTGATTTGTTTGGGAGGTACTCGAAGGAGTGGTCCAAATGTTTATTCAGTAGTATTCTTGTCGTAATTCACGTAGTGGCGCTTGCATTAGCGTTTATAATTGTTGTTTAAAATGTGCGTTATAATTGTACTTGTATAATTATGTAATTAGGATAAAGTATAAAAACGAACATGCGTGCTTGAGTGTGAAAAAAGGAATAAATGTAACAGCGCTTAGAACCAACTTTTGAAGCTCTGCTAATGTTAACAGCGACTTCAACGGAACAATAAATATGTTAAATGTGAACCATGTTTCATGGTTCTGAGGCGGTTACATTTTCTATGTAAAATGTGAACCATGTTTCATGGTTCTGAGGCGGTTACATTTTCTGGCATCAACATCCTCCCCCCCTTGCAATGCATTGCAATGGAGCTTCTGGCCGCAGGTCCCGGACAGAATCCATCCAAATACCGAATTCTGGGCCATCGGAAGACCATTGGCGCTCGGGAGCATTCCGTTGAGGATGATGTGAGGATACACATCCACCCCGAGTGCCGGGGATAGAAACGACGGACGGTACCATCGCTCGTCGGCCAGGACAATTCCTTTGTATTGATCGGTGTCGACAGTGATGGGCTTTAGTGGAGTGCGGCAGCTGAAACTAGGGTCGACTCGGAGGATGATTTCCTTGCTGAAGTTGGTCACCCCAGATCTCAGGATCGCCGTACAGACACCTTCCGCACCGGCACGGGTGACGGATAGCTTGAAGGCTGTTGCCAGAGACGTGGAAATGCGGCTGGTGGGGCTGCACGGGTCAACCAAGACCCCGACGTCGAACACCTTGACTCCGGTGTCGAGTTTGACCAATGCCCTTGGAAGAACGCTCACCGCATTGTGTTGAATGAGGGACATCAACGACGTGTGCATGCCATGAGGGGGGTGACGGCGGGGGACGATGATGAGCGGTTGGAGACCGCGAGCGAGGATGAGGAGCGGTTGGAGACCGCGAGCGAGAAGCTTCTGCTGTCCGGGGTTGAGTTGCACGCCCACGTTCTCTCGACGGGCGGACGTTGCGTCGGACCTCCTTAAAATGTAGCAGCGTGTGGTTGTCCCTGTGGCAGATTTTGCACGTGCCCGCACTGCGGCAGGATTGCCCGGAGTGCTGATGTGCCAGGCAGTTCGGGCAGTATTTATTAATGAACACGGCTCGAAGGCGCTTCTCTGCCGTGAGTCGCAGGACGCGCTGGCACTTCCGCAAGGCGTGCACTCCTCGACACATCCTGCACCGAAATGAATCGGTGCCGATGGGGTGGCTATGCTGCGTGGGCCTGCGAGAAGGCATTATTATTTGTCTACAAAGAAAAGTCCGAAAAAGAAAGAAAGTATAAATATTTGAAGTCATTGATAATTGACAATTAACACGGAGGTACGTGGACAGCACAGAACGAGTGTTTTTAAGGATTAATAGTCACGTGCTCAATGAGACTTCGGAATCGGAGGGCTCAGGAATTGTATCTTCCATCGGTAGAAGGATAAGTTTTGCGATCGGCCTACGTATGGTGCCACGAGTGGTGAGCACATCTACCACGCGAACCTTGTCGTCACTGCCAGGAATGGTCAGGGTAACTCGACCAAGGCGCCACTCGTTTGTCGGCAGGTTATCCTCTTTAACGACGACCATATCACCGATTCGCAAGTTTCGTGAAGGTACTTGCCACTTAGTTCGCTTAAGAAGCTCTTTAAGGTACTCATCCTTCCAACGAAAGCAGAATTGTTGGTGGAGAGCCTTCAAGCGTTGCCAGCGATTCAGAATAGAAGTGGCCTTTTCATGTATTTCTGGTTCGGAGACAGAAATGAGGGGGCCACCTGTTAAGAAATGGCCCGGAGTCAGAGCAAGTAGATCCGTAGGATCTTCGGACATCGGAGAGATTGGCCTTGAGTTGAGACACGCTTCAATTTTGGCCAGTAGGGTCGAAAGTTCTTCAAATGTGTATTTGACCGTGGATGTGGTCTTGTAGAACAGCGCTTTGAAACTCTTCACCCCAGCTTCCCATAGGCCTCCCATATGTGGAGCGCCTGGTGGGTTGAAGTGCCAGAAGAGGTTTTGGTGGGTGTGTTTGGAGATCACACCAGTCCTTATTGCTTCTAGGAAGTCGCCCAACGAAGGTTTTGCCATCATCCGAGTGCATCTGTTGTGGACACCCACGCCGCGCTACAAACCGGGAGAAAGCCGCAAGGAATTTTTCGGTCGCAAGGTCAGATGTCGCCTCCAGATGAATTGCTTTCGTACTAAAGCACACGAATACACACACGTACCCCTTTGTGAACGAACTGAAACGACTTAAGATCGCCGACGGCGAGTTTAAAATGCCGTAAAAACTTTCAAACGCCGTAAATGCAGTGGCTCACGCCACTGCTAAGGCACTGTTTGCTATGTTTCGGAGCAGATCACACTATCTTGCCGTTTTCAACACGTCATAATATAGAGCGAGATTATGACGTTTAGAAACGACATAAGATCGCCGAGAAAAAACGACATAAGCTCGCCGAGAAAAAAACGACATAACATCGCCGAAAAATTGTACTGGCGAGATTATGGCGGCGAGATTATGTCGTTACCCCCAACAACACTTACAACAATAACAAACGGTTCTGGGGTCGTAAATCAATTGTCAAAGGCACGAAGAAGAAAAGAGAATAACGGAGACACATACACAGCGCATGTGTTTTGTTTTTGTAAACTCGCTGGCGATCGCTTGGACATACGGCAGAAGTGGAATGGGTCATGTGTTTTGTTTTTGTAAACTCGGCCGCAATAGCTTGTGCGCAGACCGCAGTAGTGGAATGGGTCATGTGTTTTGTTTTTGTAAACTCGGTGGCGTTCAAACTCACAGCTTGTGCGACAATGAGGCGCCAGAGTGTTGGAATGAGGTAAAGTGATTAATGCAATAACTTGATTTGTTTGGGAGGTACTCGAAGGAGTGGTCCAAATTAAAAATCCTTTCTTAGTGCTCACTTTCGACATTTTTCGTAAATCGAATAGCAATGATCATATTTTGCCTCCATGGCAGTCATTTCATCGCTGCTCCCCTTCTGTCTGAGTGCACTGGAACACAATACATACTCCGTCTCAACCTTTTCCCAAAATAACTGCAGACGATCGCGGCGAATCTCGTATGTAAAAATATTGTCATCTTCGGATGCAGGAGTTATTACGCGAGCCTCAAACTGGTTAAGTTTGTCTGTTACGGAGAGGCATTGTGTGGCTTCTTTTGACGGATCTGGTCTTTGCCGGACTACGCCAAGGGAACTTGGAACTTACTTCCCTTTTCGGATGTGCGCTTGGAAATCGCGATGACGTTGTTGCAGGTGAGACGGACTGATCTTTTTTGAGACGCGAAATGGGATTTAATTTATTATTTTCCCCTTGCTGTATCGGGTTTTTCGAAACACCAATCGATTTTTTCGACCCTGATGTAGCGGACGAGATGGAATGACGACGATTGATTTGTGGAACCGGAAGATTTGATTTTGGATTTGCCTTTTTATCAGTCCTTTTGGACCCTGTGGACATACTATGCCGTAATAACAGATAGGAATTATACTGTGTGCCAAGTTACTTGGAATTCAGTACAGGCAGCAACAATATGGGAACGCACAACGGAAGCAAGAAAGCTGGTTGAATATGTTAATTTAACAATTTTATTTATTTTCTTTTCGACCTGTTATTGGAACACCGGAGAGTGGTAATAACAAATAATGAGAGAGTTAATTAAATAAGTTGGCCGCCAAAAGATATGTAATAAAAAAATTTCTTTTTAATATTAAAATATAAATAAGAAACCACAGAACGCAAAAGATAAAATATCAATTTTATACTATAATCTCTTTTTTTATTATTATTATTTTGAATGTATAAAAAATTAGGATTTTCTTTGTCTTATTTTTGTTAAAATCTTGTTGTTTATCTGTTTATTAAGTTAAGCGAAATTAAGGTTGCAGTTGCGCCAGTGTAAACGTTGGACTTTTGTACGTATTAAATATGTTAAACGATAGTTTGATTTACCGACTATCGATTATTTTAAGTTTGTTTACCTTTTCTCGGCGACAAATAAGTTGTAATATATATGTTTTTGGGTAAATGTCTAGTTTCCATAGCATTGTCAAATATTGATCAAAAAAAAAAAAAACGAAAAGCACTATAATTCATGGTTTTTTTTTAAAAAATTATTGCCGATGCCGCAAAAATACTATATTTAACAAATAATTGTTTAAACAATAAAACAAGTTTCTAACCTGTGAAGTCACATACATCGCAGAAAGAATCATAAGACATTGTATACGGCGTGTGTGTGATCGATAGTAACCGATAGTGTGATCTGCTCCGGAACATAGCCAATAATGCAAATAGCAGTGGCGTGAGCCACTGCTTTTACGGCGTTAGGAAGTTTAAAATGCCGTAAAAACTTTCAAACGCCGTAAAAGCAGTGGCTCACGCCACTGCTAAGGCACTGTTTGCTATGTTCCGGAGCAGATCACACTATCGGGCGTTATTGCACATTTTTGTGAAATAATGCCCACGAAAATTGTGAAATAAAATTCGCGGGCCTTATTTCATTTTTTTGTAATAACGCCCGCGGGCGTTATTGCATTTTTTTTGTGAAATAACGCCCACGGGCGTTATTGCAGCCACCCTTATTATTATATCTGTTAAATATCGGTAATATATTCTAGACAAGAGAAGCCGAAAATCGGCCCAAGTGGGGGTGCAACTTAATCTTGCCCAATGTTTGCAAAAATTAATGAGTTTCTTGGCTCGTTTGCAATTGACAACGCACAGGAGCGGTCGTTCCAGTCGACAAAAGTGACCCCCAAGATATGGTTGCTCAGGAGGAGACAGCGAGGCCTGCTTCGTAGACATCTTCCCCACCAGGCGGGTTCCAACAAGTTCAACAAACATACTCTGCTGTTGAGATGCTATCATTATTGATAGTTCCTTTTTATTGTTATTCATGTTTTTTTTTGTATTTAATTATCAAAATACAACGAGAAATATACACACTTGCTTTTCACTTTTACAATAGAAGAAGATGAAAGTTGATGTAAGATGTTAGATGTTGCAATGTGAACACGAGTTTCACATCTTCTCATCGTTCCTATTGATGTGCTCAAGTGTGAATAGGCTATTAGTATGTTCGCCGGCGGCTTTGGACCTTTGTATGTGTGCACTTAATGAACGCGAATTAAATTCGTGTAAAAACAACTTGAGTATTAACTTAAAAGTGCTGAATACTTGAATAATATTTAGGATATAATATTATTCAGTCGTAGTGGAGTGTATGTGTATATGTAGATGTGTACCTACGAATATATGTGCTTTGCACGGAATAGTGGCATTGGCACTTGTAAGTACCGAAATATGCTCATAAATATATTATAATATATTTAAATTATAACATATGTTTAAGTATATAGGATTTTATATGCGGACTTGGCAAATTGTTCACAATTTTTTCAGACAGATTGGAATTACATACATACGACATATATATGGAAATATACATATGTCGCAATATGGCGGACTTGGGATGCCAGTATGTACGAACAATTTGACACACTTGATAGATAAAATTAATGTGTATTACTTATCTTATTTTGCCAAGGAACTAGCTGGGGCGAGTGCAGAAATGTTTGTGGCGGAGGCTTCAAATAGATAAGTCTGGTGTAGGTGGATTTTCCGTGTTCAATGTGATGTTTATTCAGTAGTATTCTTGTCGTAATTCACGTAGAGACGCTTGCATTAGCGTTTATAATTGTTGTTTAAAATGTGCGTTATAATTGTACTTGTATAATTATGTAATTAGGATAAAGTATAAAAACGAACATGCGTGCTTGAGTGTGAAAAAAGGAATAAATGTAACAGCGCTCAAAACCAACTGTTGAAGCTCTGCTAATGTTAACAGTGACTTCAACGGGACAATAAATATGTTAAATGTGAACCATGTTTCATGGTTCTGAGGCGGTTACATTTTCTATGTAAAATGTGAACCATGTTTCATGGTTCTGAGGCGGTTACATTTTCTGGCATCAACATCCTCCCCCCCTTGCAATGCATTGCAATGGAGCTACTGGCCGCAGGTCCCGGACAGAATCCATCCAAATACCGAATTCTGGGCCATCGGAAGACCATTGGCGCTCGGGAGCATTCCGTTGAGGATGATGTGAGGATACACATCCACCCCGAGTGCCGGGGATAGAAACGACGGACGGTACCATCGCTCGTCGGCCAGGACAATTCCTTTGTATTGATCGGTGTCGACAGTGATGGGCTTTAGTGGAGTGCGGCAGCTGAAACTAGGGTCGACTCGGAGGATGATTTCCTTGCTGAAGTTGGTCACCCCAGATCTCAGGATCGCCGTACAGACACCTTCCGCACCGGCACGGGTGACGGATAGCTTGAAGGCTGTTGCCAGAGACGTGGAAATGCGGCTGGTGGGGCTGCACGGGTCAACCAAGACCCCGACGTCGAACACCTTGACTCCGGTGTCGAGTTTGACCAATGCCCTTGGAAGAACGCTCACCGCATTGTGTTGAATGAGGGACATCAACGACGTGTGCATGCCATGAGGGGGTGACGGCGGGGGACGATGATGAGCGGTTGGAGACCGCGAGCGAGGATGAGGAGCGGTTGGAGACCGCGAGCGAGAAGCTTCTGCTGTCCGGGGTTGAGTTGCACGCCCACGTTCTCTCGACGGGCGGACGTTGCGTCGGACCTCCTTAAAATGTAGCAGCGTGTGGTTGTCCCTGTGGCAGATTTTGCACGTGCCCGCACTGCGGCAGGATTGCCCGGAGTGCTGATGTGCCAGGCAGTTCGGGCAGTATTTATTAATGAGCACGGCTCGAAGGCGCTTCTCTGCCGTGAGTCGCAGGACGCGCTGGCACTTCCGCAAGGCGTGCACTCCTCGACACATCCTGCACCGAAATGAATCGGTGCCGATGGGGTGGCTATGCTGCGTGGGCCTGCGAGAAGGCATTATTATTTGTCTACAAAGAAAAGTCCGAAAAAGAAAGAAAGTATAAATATTTGAAGTCATTGATAATTGACAATTAACACGGAGGTACGTGGACAGCACAGAACGAGTGTTTTTAAGGATTAATAGTCACGTGCTCAATGAGACTTCGGAATCGGAGGGCTCAGGAATTGTATCTTCCATCGGTAGAAGGATAAGTTTTGCGATCGGCCTACGTATGGTGCCACGAGTGGTGAGCACATCTACCACGCGAACCTTGTCGTCACTGCCAGGAATGGTCAGGGTAACTCGACCAAGGCGCCACTCGTTTGTCGGCAGGTTATCCTCTTTAACGACGACCATATCACCGATTCGCAAGTTTCGTGAAGGTACTTGCCACTTAGTTCGCTTAAGAAGTGTTTAAGGTACTCATCCTTCCAACGAAAGCAGAATTGTTGGTGGAGAGCCTTCAAGCGTTGCCAGCGATTCAGAATAGAAGTGGCCTTTTCATGTATTTCTGGTTCGGAGACAGAAATGAGGGGGCCACCTGTTAAGAAATGGCCCGGAGTCAGAGCAAGTAGATCCGTAGGATCTTCGGACATCGGAGAGATTGGCCTTGAGTTGAGACACGCTTCAATTTTGGCCAGTAGGGTCGAAAGTTCTTCAAATGTGTATTTGACCGTGGATGTGGTCTTGTAGAACAGCGCTTTGAAACTCTTCACCCCAGCTTCCCATAGGCCTCCCATATGTGGAGCGCCTGGTGGGTTGAAGTGCCAGAAGAAGTTTTGGTGGGTGTGTTTGGAGATCACACCAGTCCTTATTGCTTCTAGGAAGTCGCCCGACGAAGGTTTTGCCATCATCCGAGTGCATCTGTTGTGGACACCCACGCCGCGCTACAAATTGGGAGAAAGCCGCAAGGAATTTTTCGGTCGTAAGGTCAGATGTCGCCTCCAGATGAATTGCTTTCGTACTAAAGCACACGAATACACACACGTACCCCTTTGTGAGTGTGAGTGAGTTTTCCAAGTGCGGTCGCGTTTTTACTCTCGCTCCGGCCTGGTGACAATTTGCAGCGAATTTCCTTGTGTTAAAATAAAAATAAACGGTCAGTGTGGTGTGGAGAGTGGCTGGGTGGCTTACCTGGGTACTTGTTTTCCACCGCCGGGTGTAATCCCGGTTTTTTCGACAGTTGAGTCCCGCGGAGCCTCTATCTGAGGTACTCAGGATCTTCAATAGTCTGTGTGACGTTTTGCGTGTGTGTACCAGTGGCACACACTTTCACAATTTGCACTTTCTTTATAGTGTGCTATTTGTGTTTTTGTCGAATCACGCTCTCAGCTGTGCTAATTGTGTTTTTCGGGTGCCCACATTCCCAGCTGATCGCCTTCCAGGGCTGTCAAGCTACATCGTTGTGTAAGCCGAGCTTTCAGCACGCATCGGCTTTTTCCGATTGAGCAACAGGTGGAGCCACTTGATCACGGTTGCTGTACCGACTAAGTGCGCAAGCTACACTATTTGTTGCATACTCCCGAGGGCAGCAAATAAGTGTAGCACAACGAACAGGCGTGTTCTTTGCTTAAGAGATTTCTAGCAGATACGTGCTAAAGGCCACGGAACTGGTTATAACCAACCCTCCCCCGCTGCGGCGGTGCACATAGAGCGGGCTCTGGTGACCGAAAAGGGGCGGTATAACCCCCACCGGCTAAAAAAAACCGAAGGGAAACCTTTGGTCACCGTGGGACTGCTATCGAAATTCTAGCAAGACACTCGCGGTAACTCTAGGATGGCTGATGAATCGTCGCCATTCTTCCGAAGGCCGGCGTTGCATCGGTCTCCACCGTCGCTACAGACTAGACTGGGTCTAGCGCTGTCCAACGTAGAGGTTGTGTCTCCGGCAATGGAGGCTACTTCACCGGCGCCTTTGGAAGCGGTAGTAGAGCTACCGATTGCACATTGAGTTAGGAGCACGGCTATAACAGCCCACCCACCAAAGTCTCCCGTAAGCTTAAGGTGCATCCTAGCGCAGATGGGGGATTGCATTGATGGCATTAGTGCCCGGTTTGACACCAAGAGGCATATAAACAATTTGGAGCGCGAGGAGCTTGCAAAGCTAGTGGAGCTGCAAAGGCGTGCAATGAGCTGTCTGGGCTTTGCTGCAGTGGAGAAGGCCGTCCAGGACAGCTGCGAGTGCAAGCACTCAAAAGTCTGATCCCCCTCGCGGATCTTCCCCGCCTAAGGAAAATCCTTGGTCGCAGGTAGTTGGCCGCAAAGGCAAGGCAGCTCGCCCACGGGCCGACGCAGTCACAATTTCTGGCCGGGGCGACTGCAGCTTTGCAGATATTCTGAAGGTGGTTAGGAGTGAACCATCACTTGCGCATCTACGTGAGGATGTGAGCACAATCCGGAAGACGGCTAAGGGCGACCTGCTGATTCGACTAGGCAAACAGCCGGCCCACAGTGCCAACGAATTACAGCTCGCTGTTGGCAAGGTGCTTGGCGGACGGGCCACGGTCAAAACACTGTCTGAGTCCAATCAGGTGGAGATCTGTGATCTGGATGAGCTGGCGACCAAAGAAGAGGTCCTGGATGGAAAAGGAGCAAGTACGACTGACCATGCGACAGGCAGTTACAGGTGTCCTGCCTACCGGGAAGCTGTCAAGCACGCCAAATGGTAAAGGTCCTACAGCTTAACCTCAACCATTGCGTCGCCGCCCAAGCACTACTGGAACAGACGATCCTGGAGAAAAAAATTGAAGTCGCGGTGCTTAGCGAGCCGCACCACCGGGCAACCACCAATGCAGGGTTGTGGGCATCGGACAGATCTGGGAGAGCTGCCGTGTGGAGCTGTGGTGAACTACTTTCCCCCTTTACGCACATTCTAGCCTCCGATTGCTTCGTGCGTGCGAAATTAGGAGATCTCTGGTTCTATAGCTGCTACTTAGCACCAAGTCTCACGACCGGCGAATTCGAAGCGGTGCTCATGGAAATTGCGGATGACTCCAGGGGTCGCAGCAACGTCATAATTGCTGGCGACTTTAACGCGTGGTCAACCGACTGGGGCAGCCCGATTACGAATGCCAGGGGTACCATCCTCGTAGAATCGCTTGCGTTCCTCGACCTGGCACTGCTTAACACTGGGTCAGAAAACACTTTTAGCAATGGACGCGCTGGGTCAATTATTGACCTCACCTATGTGAGCAGTGCACTTGCTCGCTCGGCTCTGTGGTGCATAAGCGACTGTTACACCGGAAGCGACCACGTGGCCAACACGTTTTCTATTGGAGAAAGGCTGCGGGTGCCGGCAAGGCCCGACGCTGGTGTAGCATACCGGGTTGAGTCTCTCAACACGAGGATTTTCGCAGATATCATTGCACATATGGTAGCAGGTGGACCGGCGCACGATATGGCGGAACAGATGGCTCAGCAGCTAGAAGCTGCGTGTGCTGCGAGCATGCCTCAGAGGAAGGCCTATAGACGCCATCACACCAGCGTGTTTTGGTGGAACGAAGGTATACCTAAGGCTCGGCGAGCCTGCCTGAGATCGAGGAGGCGTTTTCAGCGAGCAGCCACACGAGGGTCGGGGGCAACCCGTTCGTTGCAGCTTGAATTTAAGGCCGCAAGACAAGTGCTAAGGGACACCATCCGAGCCAGCAAAAAGGAGTGTTTCCTTAAGCTGTATGACTCAGCCGACAAGGACCCATGGGGAAGAGCCTACAAGATGGTCTTCAAGCGCGTGAGCCAAGGCAACAACGGAGCGCCTATGGAGCTAGCTCGCATGACGGAAATAGTGGCGACACTGTTTCCTCAGTGCACTAACCCGCTACCAGCAGTCGGCGAGGCTCCCATACAGGAAGGCGTTTCTCCAGTTTCCACGGAGGAAATCCAGATGGCAGCACGGAAGCTATCAGCCAATAAAGCGCCTGGTCCAGATGGTGTCCCTAACCGGTGCCTGCATCTAGCAATGATGCTTCAGCCAGATCTGTTTGCCATGATGTTCACTAAGTGTCTGCAAGAAGGCATCTTTCCGGATAGGTGGAAGGTGCAGAAACTCGTCCTGCTGCCTAAGCCAGACAAGTCTCCTGATGACCCGTCAGCATTCCGGCCTATTTGTCTCATTGACAATAGTGGCAAGGTCCTTGAGGCGATTATAGCTGCTAGGCTGGATGACGCCGTGCAGAATGCTGGAGGACTGTCACCGTTCCAATTCGGCTTCAGGAGGGCGAGATCTACTACTGATGCCATCAGGTCGGTAGTCAGCATAGCCTCAGAAGCGATCTCAGGCACCCGCTGGCGCTTTGGAAGTAAGCAGTACTGTCTTGTTGTGACCATCGACGTTAAGAACGCCTTCAACTCCGCGAATTGGAGCAACATCTTGGATGCTCTGGTGAGTTTTAGAGTGCCGGACTACCTTGTTGCAATAGTGAGGAGCTACTTTGACAACCGTAGGCTGCGTTATCAAACAGACGATGGGGAGAAGGAGTACGCCGTCTCTGCAGGTGTTCCACAAGGATCTGTTCTGGGTCCTCTCCTGTGGAACATCATGTATGACGGGATACTTCAGCTTCACTTACCGGATGGTGCCAGCGCTATTGGATACGCTGACGACGTCGCTCTGGTGCTTGTGGCGAAAGACCTACGTCGAGTTACAGAGCTTTGCGATTGGTGCTTAGACGCAGTGACGCGGTGGCTGGCGTTTGTTGGTCTCCAACTGGCTGCCCAAAGGACGGAGGCGGTGCTCATTAGCAGCCGAAAAAAGGTGGAGTATGTCCAAATCACGGTGGGAGGCGTCACAATGCGGTCTAAGGACTACATTCGCTACCTTGGCGTGGTCATCGACCGGCGCTTAAACTTTGGCGAGCACCTGGCATTCGTTCATCGGAAGGCAGCCAAATCCGTGCGAGCCCTAGCGAGGATGATGCCCAATACGCGGGGTCCGAAACAGCAAACGAGGCTGCTGCTCATGAGTGTCATGAAATCTATAGTGCTGTATGCTGCTCCGATTTGGGTCGGCGCAACTTCGGTGGCCACCTACATGAAGGGTATCGTGTCATCATACCGGCTCGCTGCCCTTCGTGTCTGCTGCGCCTTCCGCACGGTCTCCTCAGATGCAGCGCTGGTGGTTGCTGGGATGATCCCGATCCACAGTTTAGCAGTAGAAGCCGCATCGGTTTCTGACGCAGTTCCAGCGGAGAGAAGAGCGGCTAGGGCTGCAGCCCGCGAGCGGAGCCTAGAGGCTTGGCAGCGACAATGGAATACATCCACAAAGGGCGTTGGACGCACCTGCTGATACCAGATGTGCGTCGATGGTTAGAGAGGAAGCACGGGTCGGTCACCTTCTACCTCACCCAGCTGCTAACAGGACATGGTTGCTTTAGGAGCTACCTAAAGCGTTTTAAGCACGACTCCAGTGCAGAGTGTAGCTGGTGCGGAGACGGTACGGAGGAGGACGTAAGCCATGTTTTCTTTCAGTGTGGGCGTTTCGCCCGGGAACGTCAGCAGGTGGAGAGCCTGATTGGTCAGCCCCTTTCGCCAACAAACCTGGTGGACTTTATGTTAGAGAGGGAGGCGGTATGGAATGCGGTTTGCGGTTTCGCAGCTTCCACGATGGCGGAGCTGAGGCGTCTGGAACGCTCAAGGGCGATCGCGCCATAAACATTGCTTCTGTCTCTGCGAAGCAATGCTTCGCGGCAGTCCCGCAGAGGCGGGCAATGTCTATGCATGTAATTTATTGTATAGTTTTTAAAGTAGGTTATTTATCATACTGGAATAAAAAAAAAAAAAAACCCCTTTGTGATCAAACACGTGCGACCTGTGTAATTTTTCACGTCGAAGGGTCCAGCAAAGTCAACGCCTGTGTGCGTAAAAGGTCTCGAGAAGGAGGAGCGTTCCGTTGGTAGGTCCATCGTCTGCGTCTGTAGCCGTTTTCGATATATAACGCAGACCTTGCAGGAGTTGATAATGGATTTGACGAGAATCTTTAGTTTTGGGATATGCGATGGGTAAACCTAACTAACAACCTTGCAAAGGTGGACGAACAAGACATAATGATGGGGTGGCGTTCATCATAGCTTAACGACTGAGACGCTCTCACGCGTCCACAAGTCCTTAGAAATTCCTTGGTGTCGAGGAACGGATACAAGTTACGGATGTGACTTGAGACAGGGATTTGCTGTTTAAGCGTCAAACTTTTAACCTCGGTCGCGTAATCCCTACGCTGCGCAAGAAGGAGCAGCAGCTCTTGAGCTTCGGACAATTCACTGGAACTGAGTTCGATTGTATTTGGATTGGTGAGTTTCTTGCATCTCGTAATAAACCGCCGGAGATAGGCGATAACGCGAAGTGCTTTATGAAATTCGGATAAAATGTTCAGGAAATCGAACGTTGGAGGTAGCTTTGCTAAATTACATTTAATAGAGCGCTGCTCTAAGGCTGTATCTGGGATCGGAACAGATGAGAAGGGCCACTGGGTTTGAGGCAGTTGAAGCCATTCCGGCCCGTTCCACCACAGAGAATTTTCTACCAGATCTTGCGCTCGGATTCCTCTACTCGCAAGATCTGCCGGATTTTGTTCCGATCGGATATGCGACCATTCGGAACGGTCGCTAATTTCTGCGATCTTTGCCACTCGGTTGGCAACGAAAGTTGTCCATTTGCACGGAGGTTTATCCAACCAGGACAACACAATAGTGGAATCTGTCCAATAGAAAAGCTTAAAATGGTTGGCTGGCAGTTTATGGAGAAGTTCGGAAGACAGTTCAGCTAGTAAGACTGCCCCGCACAGTTCTAAACGGGGTACTGACAGGGATTTCACAGGATCTACCCTCGTCTTAGCAGTAAGGAGATGAGTGGTTACTCTAGTTGCCATCTCGAAGCGGACATAGATTGCAGCCCCGTACGCACGCTCCGACGCGTCGCAGAATCCGTGGTACTGCAGCTTCTCTTGTGGCTGAATACGCAACCAGCGCGGAATGCGAATTTCCCTCAAAGCAGGATAGCTTTCAAGGTATTCCTGCCACTTGCTGATTAAATCCGATGGCAATGGCTGATCCCATTCCAATTGTTTGAGCCAGATTTCCTGCATAAAGATCTTAGCCCGAATGACGAAAGGCACCAGCCACCCGGCTGGGTCGAACAATTTTGAGATTTGGGACAGGACCTCCCGCATTGTAAACGAGCCTTGAACGGCAGCGTCAGCAGGCATAAAAAAGTAGCGTATTCCCAGGGTCTTTGCCGTACTTGACTCGTGGATTTCTAAAAATTCCTCGCATAATAAATGCTCCTTGGGGATGTCTTGAAGAACTTCTTTAGCGTTAGAAGTCAATTTTCTGAGGGGAAATCCAGCGCTGTCCAAGGCATTTCGCAGTTCCGCGATGGTCGTAACGGCCTCTGTCTTCGTATTTGTTCCAGCGAGTATGTCATCTACGTACATGGAATCTGAAATTACATTGCTTGCGAGAGGATACTGCAAGCGTACGTCTTCCACGAGTTGCTGAAGCACCCCGAGCGCCAGAAATGGGGCACAGTTTACCCCGAAGGTGACGGTGTTGAGCTCAAAGTCCCCAATCTCGCCGTCGGCCTTCCGAAAGAGGATTCGCTGGACCGGAGTGTGCTTAGGGTCAAGCAGGATTTGACTACATTTTCGTGATGTCGGCGTTGAAGACATACCGAAAATATAGCCACTTTAGGATCTGCATCGTGAGATCGGACTGAAGAATGGGGCCTGGGTGAAGGAAATCATTCAGGCTCTTTCCATTTGAGAATGGACAGGAGGCGTTGAAAATAGCCCGCACCCTGGTAGTGGTGCTATCAGGTTTAAATACTGCGTGGTGTGGCAAATAAAAATTGGATTTGGCGGAGATGCCTTGGAGTGAGATTTCTCTCATGTGACCCATACCGAGATATTCTTGGAGCACGGAGGCGGAGGCGGTGGCGTTTCTGGATAAACGGTTCTCGTTTTTAAGGAACTGGGCGAGTGCAATAGACGTTGAGTGACCTAAGACGATCTCATCCGGATTTCGGAATGGAAGGGTCACCACATACCTGCCACACTTGTTACGTGTAGTCGTTTGGACAAAATTTGACTCACATATGGAGTCAGCTTTCTTGACCAGCTTCGCTGGAACATCCTCCACCTCCCAAAATTTGGAAATAAGCTGGTCCAGTTTCAGCCCTTCGTTGGCCGAAATTCTCGTCGAGAATGATGAAACGGACCGCGGTACAGTCTTCAGCATGAGACCCGCTTAAAATGACAGACGGAAAGATATCCGCGCCGATCAGCAAATCAATTTGTGAGCTCTGATGGAAGGTAGGATCTGCTAATTCAATAGCTGGAAGGTCTCTTAATGAACTTTTTGGAATGGAAGCTGAGGGTAAGTTACCCGCCAGCTGTGGAAGAACGAACGCTGATGCCTCTATATGTAGCCTAGGCTTTGTAGGAGAGCCTATAGTGAAATGGCATAGCTTTTGAACTTGGGCTGCCACTGCTTGATTCAGCCCGGATACTTGAGTTTGCGCGAATTGGAAGGGCAGCTTTATCAAGTGGAACAATCGCTCAGAGATGAATGCTCGTTTGCGGCAAAATAAGTTTGCACATTTGCCGCGGAATGGATAGATGTGGACTGTATATTCGAATTAGAACTTGAGTTGGAGTTAGACGAAGTGGCCGGGCCACTGTCACCTCGATGTAGTAGAGTGTTGTGACGCCCTTTGCATGTAAAGCAATTGTGCGCACTCGTACACTCTCGTAGCTGGTGCCCTCTTGCGAAACAGTTCAAGCAGAGTTTTTTCTGCTTGATGTAGGATGACCGGTCATCAACAGGCATCTGTAGAAAACGAGGGCACAGTCGAACAGGGTGATTCTCCTTGGAGCATAAGTCGCAAGTCTTACTTTTCGGAATTACTTGCGCTTCGAAAGAATTTACCCTCGTAGGGGGTTGGTAGTTTCGGGAAGTGGAAGCGGCAGAATTGATTGGCGTGGAAGAGGGCTTCACGTCCTCAATGGCTTCGAGCGTGCGATAGCGTTCGTTGAGGAATGAACTTAAATCGTGCCAAGCCGGAATTTCTGCCTTGTTTGAAATTGACTGCTCCCATAATGAAAGAGTGAGCTTCGGCAGCTTTGAAGAACACAGAAAGACTAAAATACAATCAGCGAACGGGGAAGACGCGTCGATATTGGAATGCTCAATCGCAGTCAAGCATCGTTGGATGGTGCTTTGAAGGTCTTTGATTGCTGCGCCAGATTCGTGGTTAACCGGGGACAGGTTGAACAGAATTTTAAGTTGGCCGGTGACAAGCAGCTGTTTGTTCTCGAAGCGCTCGCAAAGTGCTGCCCACGCAGTTGCAAAGCCATCGTTGGTAAGTGGGAATTTGGAGATGATTTCTATGGCCTCACCCGCTGTCTTTGAGTTGAGATGATATAGTTTCTCAACCGGAGTCAACCTCGGATTGTTGACGTAAATTGCGGAAAAAAGATCACGGAACGTCGGCCAGCGCAGGTAGTCTCCGTGAAACACCTCTGTGTCACACGGAGGGAGACGGCAGCCCCCAGAAAAGGACAACGGAGCAGGCGTTTCAACCCTTTCAGATTTGTCAATTAAAATTAGGTTAATGTGTATTCAGCAGTTGCATGAAATGCAGACTAGCATATTTCGCAACTACTGGGTTGGCTGACCGTTACCATTGCGACATATAATGTACAATGTGCAGTCAGCGATATTCTGTGTGTTCAGCAATAATTTGGTATTGTTTACAATTTATTGTGTCAGTAGGTTTTGTGTATGGTCTTGACATAGTTAAGTAAAATGCTAACTGTGATACAATTTGTTGTCAAGTTACGTAACAAACGTATGCGCATAAACACCAACAACAACACTTACAACAACAACAAACGCTACTTGGGTCGTAAATCAATTGTCAAAGGCACAAAGAAGAAAAGAGAAAAACGGAGCCACACACACAGCGCATGTGTTTTGTTTTTGTAAAGTCGGTCGCGATCGCTTGTGCAGACGGCAATAGTGGAATGGGTCATGTGTGTTGTTTTTGTAAACTTGGTCGCAATCGCTTGCGCAGACGGCAGTAGTGGAATGGGTCATGTGTTTTGTTTTTGTAAACTCGGTCGCGGTCAAACTCCCAGCTTGTGCGACAATGAGGCGCCAGAGTGGTGGAATGAGGTTAAGTGATAAATGCAGGAAATTGATTTGTATGGGAGGTACTCGAAGGAGTGGTCCAAATTTAAAATCCTTAGTGCTCACTTTCAACCTGAATGGAATATTTTTTGAAAATTTCAGCCTTCTAGCTCTTATCGTTTAGGCTGTGGGTCTCTCAACAATCAGTCAGTCAGTCAGTCAGGACAAACTATTTTATATATATAGATATATGTTATGTGTAATACATGTCTCTTAAGTGTAATCGTTCTCTTAGTAATAACCTTTCGTAAATTAAGTGCGCATCTAATTAGTTTTCTCTTATATTTTCTATTAAATGGTAGGTAACTTAAGTTCAACCAGAGCGAACAGCCATGCAATGGTTAGGATTCTGGGCTAGCAAAAAATTGGTCTTAAAATGTGTCATTTCAATGCACAAAGCTTAGTAAATAAGGTAGAAGAATTTCGTTACATGTTTTTCAACTCAAATATAGATGTTGTTTGTGTGCCAGAAACGTGGTTTGTCCCAAATTTGAATGATTCGTATATTCTATGTGATGGTTATAATGTTTTCCGTTCAGATCGTATTGGTCATGCAGGGGGAGTGGCAATATTTGTAACTAAAAGACTGAAATGCAAAATATTAGTAAAGCAACCATCTGACAGCCTAGTCGAGTATGTATTTTTAGAGCTTATGAATTTTAACTGTGATATAAAAATGCTTGTTGGTTGTATATATAGACCACATAAAAATATTGATTACTCTTACCTAATAGATTTAATTACTTACCTAACACTGACATATGCGGACATTATACTAACAGGTGACCTTAATAGTATATATTAATTGAGCAACATCTACTTAATGAGATGGAGTCAATAGGACAGAAACCTGTAAACATAATCTTACCGACGCATTTTTCGAAGACCACAAACACTTTATTAGATGTAATTTTTGTCAATAAATCAGAAATCATTTTGTTATATGACCAAGTCTCAGTACCCGCTTTCTCAAAAAATGATCTCTTATTTTTAACGTACGAAATGCCAATTGACAGCAAAAAACAGACCTTCCAATACAGAGACTTCAAAAACATTTGTAAAGTAGCGTTTGTCTATAGCTGGGGTAGACTCAGTCTCTCCAGGGCCACTTTACAAGAAATTTGTTAAAGTGCTGGGACCCCTAGGATTACTGAGGAAAAGACCACCGTGGTCGGAAACATACTCAACAGGGTTATATTCAACACTAGATTCTCACCGGTGCTCCGGTGGACAGCCAGCAAGTGGAACCAAGAATGCGGCAAACCCCTCTGGTCCGCTCCGGCTTCGTGTGTTCCTGGTATTGACCAAAGGTAACACCTGAGACCGGAGTAGATGTGAGTGAGTTATACACGCAACACGTTTCACTTACACTGGCACTTTTATAACTCTTGCAAAAATAATCACACGTTTGACCTTCATTTACTTTTAGTTCTTTGCTTTTATTTCTTCTTCTGGGTTCACAACTATAAACTACCCTACCTATCGCACCAGATCTACTGGTCCAGAGAAAGGGGAAAGGGGAAGTTGCGCTTACCCGCGACCGGCTCGGTTTGTGGTTTAATTTATAAAATATGCTGAACGTGGTTTGTTTTATAACTCGTGTATTCCCTCGTCGTCCTGGTGTTGGTGTCCTGCGTCCGTTGTCCTCGAGTTGTCCTGCGTAGCCCTTGGTTTCCTTTGACTTTGCCTTGACACTTCTGCGTTTGGATCCGCCACTGAACTTTACACTTTGCACTCCAAAAGTCGACTGTCCAGAATGAGTGCGGCGTCGCAAGATCGAACCCTTTTTCGGCGGCTGCGCTGTCGCTGTTTGTGGTCGCTGCCGCCGGCTTTGGTTACGGCGCAATAGATCGCTGCTTGCCGACTCCCTCGCTCTCTCTCTTAGTGGGCGGCCGCGCCTGGGCGCTTCGTTTTGTCGCCTGGGCGTTCGGCTGCTACGCACTTCGCTTTGTGTTGTCGTGACTGCGCTGCTACGCTGATCGCCTGGGCTGCTGCTTTGATTTTCGCTGTCTGTCTGGGTCGCGGCTGCGCTGCTTTGGTTGTCTGGGTCGCGGCTGCGCTGCTTTGGTTGTCTGTTGTTTTTTTTTTGTCGTCGCTGCCATAGCGGGACTTTGTGATTGTCGTCGCTGGTTGGTCGCGGTGCACCGTGGGCTAAACCTAACTAAAACTAACTCAAAATACTGGCCGATCCATTTCGGTTTGTTTACTTAATCTATGCTTATGTTACTAACTTATTCTACCCATGCCACCCTAACCTAGCTATTTACATATATACATAAAAATTGTGCCACGTCACACCCCCCCGTACTTTCCCGGTGGTGCCGAATGGCAACGCCGCCGGCAGCAGAGACTGTTACCCGAAATTTCCCTTCCGTCAAGTGGGCGGTGAAACGTCTGCGCCAGTTGCCTTGTACCCGGCTGGCTTGCACGCTGTACAGCAAAGTGCTAGGGATAAGGCGTCCGGGCGTGTCGACACTCCAACCTGGTGGTGCCTCCATCCAATTGTCACCTTCCGCCAATAGCTCCGGTACCATGGGATCGCTCTCTGCCATCTCCTCCACCCATTCCGCGACTTCGCCTGGAAACAGCGGGCTGTCACCTCCTGTCGCCGTGTCGTGCATTTCCTCGGCGGGGTTATGGCCGTCTGCTGTGGTATTGGTTGACGGTGTCGCGTCTTCGAGCGTCTCCGAGCCACCCATGGGTAGATAGCGGTCCAACGATTCCCATTCTTCGTCCGTGAACCATGATCCATAGGCTGGTGGGGGACTGGCTGGGTAAGGTGGGGGATAGCCTTGATCTCCGAAACGCGCAGCCACCCGAAGATACTCCGACTCCGTTTGTGACTCTGCGACCGAGGCGGTATCCTCGCCCGCGGGTCCCGGGTCAGACGCTGGTGGGCTGAAACTCGGATTGGCACACATGCCGAACCGCCCGTCGGGTGCGACCTCCGACTCCATGCTCGCGTCGCTGGGCAGCTCGAGGTCGAACGAGGTGCGCGAGTTACCAGGGCTCCAGGTGTGTTGGCTAACTGTTGATGCCCCCATTCCGTCGCAAACGACCGCCACCCGAGCCACGCTTTCTACTGCCTCTTCCTCGTCAGGAGCATCGGGGTCGAGTTCGGGTAGTGCCCATGCTGGCACTGGAAACATCACTGTGCTGATGTCATCGTCGATTGGTGGTTCTGTTTCGCATCCGGCGTCATCCCTTGGCTCGTCCGTGAACCGGCGCTGGTACTGCGGTACAAAATCCCAGTCGCTTCGCCCCTCCATTGCCGCACGTATCTGCCGCCGCTCGTAGGCCCACTGGCGTCGCCGATCGTAGGCTTCCTCGTCGCCGTCTTTGGGAGCATTTCCTTCGTTGTTGGCCATGCTGCCCGCTGGGAACTGTGGAATATAAACGAGGTTATATCCCTGAGACTATTTAACCGATTATGCTCTACAGGACAATAATCTGGTGCGATGTTCAATACTTGACCCTGTCACTACTAAGTTATACAAAGATCTCTTAAACTAATTCGTGGGGGTGCCTGATTTACAGGCTAGTTCTTGCTAGTGGTTGTTGGCTCGTGTTTTGCGTAAGCGCGTGCTCGTCGCCACTGTTGTCTCGTCCGTCGTTGTCTTGGTTGTCTTGCTCGTCTTGTTCGTCCTGTTGCTGGAAGGCTTTCAGGTCGGCTATCCCGGCGGTGCGTCTCTGACCGGTCTCTGTATGTCGGGCTCGAACTATATTGGAAGAAAGAAACTTGGTTATCTTGTAAGGGCCCTCGTAGCGTGGGGCTAGTTTGGCGGCAAATCCATCGCTGGCCTTGGAGAGTACATGCTGTTTGATCAGTACCAGGCTGCCGATAGCTGGTCTCCAATCGCGTCTGCGTAAGTTGTAGTGCCGTCCCTGTTCCGCCGCAGCCTGCTGTATGTTTTGCCTCACGATCTGGAAAATGTCGAGTAGCTGGTTTGCCCTCGTCTCGGGGTCGGTACTACCTGTGCCGCATCCGGGAGTGCGTTCGTCGTACAATGCTCCTGGTAATCTCGGTTCTCGCCCCTGGACCAAGAAAGCCGGACTGAATCCCGTCGTGTCGGATACGCTGCTGTTGATAGCCAACGAGATCTCCGGTAGCAAAGTGTCCCATGTGTTTTGGGGTCCCTCGATGTATTGGGCGATCATCGTCTTGATCGTCCTGTTTGCTCGTTCTGTCGGATTTTGCTGCGGATTGTACGGTGCTGTATGTTCCAGAATCATGCCGGCCTGTTTGCAAAACGCCCGGAACGTGCGACTTGTGAATTGTGTCCCGTTGTCACAGATGAACTTGCGTGGTACTCCAAACCTGCTAAGGATCCTGTCACGAAATGCTTTCTCCAAGCAACCGGCGGTGGCTCGGCGTAGCGGTACCAGTTCCACCCACTTCGAGAACATATCAAAGAAGACTAATAACATTGTATTACCTTGTTTTGATCTCGGCAAGGGCCCGATGAAATCGGCACAAAGCGTAGAAAAAGTTTCGTTGCTCTGCCGCGTCAACATCTTTCCAGCTGGTTTGAGTTGTTACGCCTTGTATTTCTGACACAAAGTGCATTTCCGTACGTAACGAGCAACATCCCTAAAGATCCCTGGCCAATAGTATCGTTGGCATACCCGTGTCGTCGTCTTCCGTATCCCAAGGTGTCCCGCGCTTGGCTGGTCGTGGCATTCTTGTAGTACTCGTTGTCGGTCGTCTTGGCCCACGCACAATTTCCAGGGTATCGAGTCTTCCTCCAGGGGTCGTAGACCTATGTGGCGGTACAACTGCCCGTTCTCAAGTGCGTAGTCGGGGAACTTCTCTGGTTGCTGTTGGACCTCTTGCGTGCGTCATCGTATCCATGCGCAGGTGCTGGTTTGCTCGATGGCGCTCTGCAAAGTCTCGAGGGGCCGCCGGGATAAGGTGTCTGCCACCAAGTTCTGCCGTCCTTTTCGGTATTTAATATCAAATTGGAACTGTTGCAGCTCCAATGCCCATCGCGCCACTCGCCCTGTGGGGTTCTCCATGGTATTCAGCCACTTTAAGGCCATGTGGTCCGTCACAACGTCAAATCGGTAGCCCTCCAGGTAGCAACGTAGCTTTCTTATGGCCCAGATGATAGCCAAGCATTCCTTCTCGGTGGCGGAGTAATTTTCCTCTGATTTCCCTAGTCGGCGGCTTACGTAAGCGATGACCCTCTCTCCTTCGTCACTCTCCTGGGTCAGAACCGCTCCAAGCCCGTAGTCGCTGGCATCTGTCTGTAAAGAGAACTTCTTACTGAAATCCGGACACGCAAGCACGGGCGCCTCGGTTAGTAGTTCCTTGAGTTTATCAAAGGCCTGTTGCTGCGCTGCTTCCCAAGTCCATTTCTTGCCCTTCCTCAGTAATTGAGTCAGAGGCTTTACCACTCCAGAGAAATTAGGCACGAATCGTTGGTACCATCCAGCCATGCCCAGGCTCCGGCGAAGCTCTCGGGGATTAGTTGGTACTGCCAGGTTCTGTACTGCGGCGACCTTGTCCGGATCCGTATGTATCCCTTCATCGCTGATGACATGTCCTAAATACACCAACCTACGCTTAAAGAACGCACACTTCTTGCGGTTAAGTCGAAGGTTGGCTTGCCGTAGGCGTCTTAAAACCTCCCTGAGATTCTCGACATGGTTTTCCAGGGTCGACCCGATAACAATGATGTCATCGAGGTACGCAAAAGCATGTGGCTCCATGTCCACTCCGATGACGCTGTCGAGTGCTCGTTGAAACGTAGCCGGTGCTGAGTGCAGACCAAATGGCATCACACGCCATTGGAAGAGGCCACGTCCTGGAACCGTGAAGGCGGTACATTCGCGACTTGCCTTGGCCATGGGTATCTGCCAGTACCCGCTCTTGAGATCCAGCGTGCTGATGTACTTCGCGTTCCGAAGTCTCTCCAAGATAGAATTAATCCTCGGCAACGGGTAAGCATCCGGGATGGATCGCGCATTGAATTGGCGAAAGTCCACACACATCCGTGTTTCACCAGTCTTCTTACCCACCAACACAATTGGGGCGCTGTGCGGGCTTTTGGAAGGCTCGATGCAACCATCTCGGAGTAGCTCGTCGACTTGCGCTTGAATAATGGCTTGCATTGCCGGGTTCCGCGGATAATAGCGTTGTTTTATTGGCCGGTCGTCGCGCATCACGATGACGTGTTCGGCGATGTTTGATACGCCCTTCAGGCCATCGAATTTGGCCAACTCGTCGTCCAAGAATTTTTGAACCCACGGTTCTAACGACTCGTCTGGTCTAGGTTGGGTCGCGGAAACTGCTGCAGTCGCGTCTGTGATGCTTGTCAGTACTCCAAGGGACTTAGCTCCTTCCTCGGTTTTCCGCTCTCCTACTCTCGTCCGAAATGGATTCTTCATTACGGCTTCTGGCTGCGCAGGGCCAAGAACGCCGCTCCATGTTTTACCTCCTGTGCTTGCTTTCTCTATGTTCGTATTTACGATCGCCTCGCGGTTGCAGGCATCGTCGTTGTCCAGCTTCCTCGTCGTCGTCGTATTTTTGTTGACGATCACCTCGCGGCTGCAGGTGTCGTCCTCATCTGGCTTCTTCGTCGTCGTTGAACTTGGGTTGACGATCACCTCGCGGCTGCAGGTGTCGTCCTCATCTGGCTTCTTCGTCGTCGTTGAACTTGGGTTGACGATCACCTCGCGGCTGCAGGTGTCGTCCTCATCTGGCTTCTTCGTCGTCGTTGAACTTAGGTTAACGATCACCTCGCGGCTGCAGGTGTCGTCCTCATCTGGCTTCTTCGTCGTCGTTGAACTTAGGTTAACGATCACCTCGCGGCTGCAGGTGTCGTCCTCGTCTGGCTTCGTCGTCTTTGTCATAGGGTTGCTTGGGATGATAACATCTTGCTGGCTTCTCGTGTCCATGGTCTGGCTAGCGTCGTGATGTAGCTGATGGCATGCTTGAGGCTTCTTGCCACCTAACTTAAGTGGGATCAGCATGTCACCGACTTGTAATTGGGCGTTTATGGCGTCAAAGAAATCCAAACCAAGCAAAACGTCATCAAGGGCTGAGGGCAGCACTAGCATCAAAAGCTTAGCTCGTGCCTGCCCGAGTCGTACCTCTGCTTGAATTGCTCGCGTGAGTTCCACCCTTGTCCCGTTTGCCAAAGCTATCACCGTCCTTACTACTCGTCTGTTATCCAGGGTCTCGATGCTTTGGGCCTTCTTCTCGCTGAGGAAACTCCTGGTAGCACCCGTGTCTAAGGTAGCCACCATCGCCTCGCCTTCAATGTTCGCCCTCGCAGCAAGCCGGCCATCCTGTAAGCGGATTACACCCGCTAGTTCCGGAACTCGTTCGTCGGCGCTCTCACCTGCTCCGGGGTGGATGAGAGGCGCTGTGCGTTTCCCGGCCCCTGTGCCTGGCAGCAGTCAAGGGTCCGAACTCCTCGGCGTCCGCAGCTCCAGCAAAATAATATTCGATTTCCTCGGCATTCTCTGGAAAAGTGCCCTTGCATTCCGCAGTTGCGGCAGGCAGTTCGTACGTCTACTGGTGCGTCGCTGTCGGTTTTCACTGGTGTCACTTGGCCTTCATTGGCTTTCGTTGTCGCCCTTTCGCTTGCCGGCTTCGCCACCGACGCTGGTGTACGAGCCCATCGCTGTTCGTAAGTTGCCTTCCCTTTGGACTGTCGTTGCTGCTCTCGTTCCCTCGTAACCTCGAAGTTAACAACCAGCTGTGTTAGTTGCTTGAAAGTCCGAAAATCCATACGCCTTACGTACAACTGGTACTCGGGCAATAGATTTTCGTACACGCGTTCCAGTTCCTGGGCCTCCGTAAACCCAGCGCGATGCATCATGAGTCGGATGTCCACTAGGTATTGCTTGTAGCCTTCGTTTTCCCTCTGGTACCGCATCCGGATCTCGTCTTCCAAACGTTGGAAATACTGGGGCGGCAGAAAGAAATCCAAGAACTCCCGGCGGAAAACGCTCCATGGTTCACCTAGCAGGTGGCTTGTGCGGAACCAATCCTCAGCGGTGCCTTGCAGTAGCTCGGGGACCCCCTGGGCCAAGTAACGGGTGTCGACTCGGTGTGACACTGCTCGCTCCTCCAGTCGCTCTATGAATCGTAAGGGATCGGTTGTGCCATCGAACGTAGCTCCCCAGCGTTGCATCCGCTCCACCACCAGTGCACCAGAGGCTTCATAACGATTAGGTAGCGTTGAGGATGCTACCCTTTCGTTTGATCGTGAGGATCGCTGATGCTGGACCGGCACCGGTATGCTAAGGTGGTGCATACCCGGGCTGTCCGGGACATGTGGTGGGGACCGGCTCGGTGTCACTCGTTGTTCCGGTGGTACGCTTGGCAGCAAACTCATCTTCGCGTCTGTAGTATGTGTACCGTTGCCAATCGCGGTGGGCGACAGGCTCCGAGATCGCTGCGGCACTTCGACCTTGGTATCGGGTGTGCGTGCTCTTCCAAAGGTGCTCTCAAGCTCCTCCAAACGAGCCTGGATAGCGGCTGGATGACCACTGCGTCCGACAAAGGCACTCATGCGGCCCCGCAGTACCTCCACTGTGCCGTCGCGTTCGAAGCCAAAATCCTCAGCAAACGATTCCAGCTCCGCCTTGCGCCGGTATGAAATCCATGCTACTCCAACCATGGTGTTGTAAGTAGCCAGCGTTCGTATCCTGAATCCCTGAATCCCTGCTAGATATCTTCTTCGAACTGTGCGTGGTCCTGATAGCGTGTATCCTTTGATGCTTGGTATCCTTGTGTTTTATAACCTTGTAGCTGCGTGGTGTGTACCTCTTAGGTACCTTGTATCCTTGTACTGGACTTGCAACGTCTACCCTTGGTGTATCCTGTGGCTTGTACCCTTGGTGTATCCTGTGGCTTGTACCCTTGGTGTATCCTGTGGCTGGTTAGAGGCTTTGAGTCTCTTTTCAAAAGATTATTACCAGTTTTGAAAACAATGTGCACGCTTTGCTAGTTCTGAGTCGACTGTCCCTTGCTTGCCCGCGCAGGGTTAATAAATAGATAATTTTTGGTCGTGGCTTTGCCGATCGCAGTCGAAGGCTCGCGAACTCCGCGTCACCCAACTCTCTCTGGTACTTGTAGATGCGAAAAACTACTCTCGTCTCGTTACTTCCCGCTATGATGCTCTGCTGTAGCTTTGTAGCTTTGCCCTGCGTATAATGCTCTGCCGTAGATTTGCCCTGCCTATGATGCTCTGCTGCTGACCCGAATATTTTGTTAACCCGACTGGTGTACGTGCTCTGCTTCGCCTGCTCTCTGCATGCCCGAACGCCTAGCTTTTGTAGCTTTCCCTTCGTATGATGCTCTGCTGTGTGTGTGTGCTTGCAAAAAATAGCCGCGCTCTGCTCTCTAGCCTTTGCCGATGCTGTACCCTGCACTTGTGTATACCCGTTGATCCGCTCTTTCTCTGCTCGTTTTGTCGTTTTATTTGCGCCAAAAATGAACACGTGCGCATACACATATGTTTGTATTAATTTTTTTTTTTTCCAAAATCTATATATATTTTTTCTCTATTTATTTATAATTTTATTTATTTTATTTATTTATTTTTCTATATTTTTTTTTTCAAAAATTTTGGAGTTTTACATCCATATGTGTCTGCCCGTGAGCGCATTCCCTACCCGGTACTCATAAAACTGTACAAAACTGTGCACGACCAGTACATGTCAAACTGTAACCCAGTACAAGGGAACTAACCACTACGACTGAATACTTAGCAGAGAACTACACTGCTATTGTGCCGTACGTGGTAGTTACCAATGCCTGTAAAACGGTGCCAAATGCAGATCGGTAAACTGTACCGACTGTGTAAACAAGAACTAGCCAGTGGACTTAATTGTCCAAAGAAAACTCAATTAGTGACAATTCGCACAGGGTATTTACCAATGCGTGTCAAACTGTGCATATGCAAATCGGAAAAACAATATACCGACTGTACTCATAAAACTGGCCAATAAACTGCGTAATTACAAAAAAAAAACTCAATGAATGATATTTCGCACTTGGTAGTTACCAATGCGTGTTAAACTGTGACCATTATGCTGGTGCACACCAAGAAAAATGCACAAAATTTTCCCTTCAATGCATCCCCAACTGTGCCTACGTGACTTCGTACTCGCTTGTGCGTTATACATTTGCAAAACAACAACAAAAAATCTAACGGCGTTTCTTACAGCCGTTCTCTTTCTCTGTGCATTCGTATATGCGTGTATGCAAGTGAACCCGTTACTTTAGATACCCCTGTCGGACCACTGCTGCTGAATTTTCCACTGACGAACCCATTACTTTTGCAAACATATTCCTGTCGGACCACAACTTAATGTTTTAAACACACACCTAAGAAAAATAAAACACTCCTGCGCACTGTTCCTTCCTATAGCTCTTTACACTATGTCAGTGCCCTTTCCTCAAAAACCTAACAAAAATCCCAGAGTCCCTGCTCGGGCGCTACTTGTAAAGTAGCGTTTGTCTATAGCTGGGGTAGACTCAGTCTCTCCAGGGCCACTTTACAAGAAATTTGTTAAAGTGCTGGGACCCCTAGGATTACTGAGGAAAAGACCACCGTGGTCGGAAACATACTCAACAGGGTTATATTCAACACTAGATTCTCACCGGTGCTCCGGTGGACAGCCAGCAAGTGGAACCAAGAATGCGGCAAACCCCTCTGGTCCGCTCCGGCTTCGTGTGTTCCTGGTATTGACCAAAGGTAACACCTGAGACCGGAGTAGATGTGAGTGAGTTATACACGCAACACGTTTCACTTACACTGGCACTTTTATAACTCTTGCAAAAATAATCACACGTTTGACCTTCATTTACTTTTAGTTCTTTGCTTTTATTTCTTCTTCTGGGTTCACAACTATAAACTACCCTACCTATCGCACCAGATCTACTGGTCCAGAGAAAGGGGAAAGGGGAAGTTGCGCTTACCCGCGTCCGGCTCGGTTTGTGGTTTAATTTATAAAATATGCTGAACGTGGTTTGTTTTATAACTCGTGTATTCCCTCGTCGTCCTGGTGTTGGTGTCCTGCGTCCGTTGTCCTCGAGTTGTCCTGCGTAGCCCTTGGTTTCCTTTGACTTTGCCTTGACACTTCTGCGTTTGGATCCGCCACTGAACATTACACTTTGCACTCCAAAAGTCGACTGTCCAGAATGAGTGCGGCGTCGCAAGATCGAACCCTTTTTCGGCGGCTGCGCAGTCGCTGTTTGTGGTCGCTGCCGCCGGCTTTGGTTACGGCGCAATAGATCGCTGCTTGCCGACTCCCTCGCTCTCTCTCTTAGTGGGCGGCCGCGCCTGGGCGCTTCGTTTTGTCGCCTGGGCGTTCGGCTGCTACGCACTTCGCTTTGTGTTGTCGTGACTGCGCTGCTACGCTGATCGCCTGGGCTGCTGCTTTGATTTTCGCTGTCTGTCTGGGTCGCGGCTGCGCTGCTTTGGTTGTCTGGGTCGCGGCTGCGCTGCTTTGGTTGTCTGTTGTTTTTTTTTTTGTCGTCGCTGCCATAGCGGGACTTTGTTATTGTCGTCGCTGGTTGGTCGGTGCACCGTGGGCTAAACCTAACTAAAACTAACTCAAAATACTGACCGATCCATTTCGGTTTGTTTACTTAATCTATGCTTATGTTACTAACTTATTCTACCCATGCCACCCTAACCTAGCTATTTACATATATACATAAAAATTGTGCCACGTCACACATTGAAAACATTTAATTGAAGATTGCAGTCTCTGTGATTGGAACATTACATATTCCGTCCCGATGGTTGACAGCCAACTGAATTTAATGCATTTTTATATCAGCTACTTATACAATAAATTTGTGTCATTAAAAACTAGCTGTAAGGCCGGTCATCGCAACTTGGATTAATAATCAAATCAGTAGTGCAATTAAAAAGAGAAATGAGGCTTATGACAAGTGGAATCGCTATAAAACTGATAGTTACAATATTACGAGGTAGATTGATTTAAAATGCCATGAGAAACTTTTACGGTAATAAATTCAGAAGTGCAATAAACATTAGACAAACTTGGAAAGCTTTAAATATCTTAGGGGTAGGCAAAACTAAATCTGTGATAAACGAAGACCTGGATGTTAACGCTTTAAATCAGGAATTTTTAGTATTCCTGTTAGCTCGTGCAATCCGTATATTAGTTCTGTCCCGTCTATGAATGTTGATAAGTTTAAATTTGCTTGTGTGAGTGATTGTGATGTCTTAGAAGCCATGTTTTAAATTAAATCTAAAGCCATCGGGCTCGATGAAATCGACCCAAAATTCATAAAATTATTGCTTCCCACTATTATTCAGTACATTACACATGTCATCAATACGGCTATTACCTCTTCAACCTTTCCAAATCAGTAGAAAGAATCAAAAATAGTTCCAGTACCTAAGTCGAATAATGAGTATAGACCTATCTTTATATTGCCATATTTTTCGAAAACATTCGAAAATACAATGGCGAAACAAATAACAATATTTCTCGGAACACAAAAACTTTTGAATAATAAGCAGTCTGGTTTCAGAAAAGGTAGAAGCTGCACGACAGCAATAATTAAAATAGTTGAGGACATTAGAGCAAAAATTGACAATAGTGAAGTAACCTTTTTAACGCTACTTGACTTTAGTAAGGCTTTTGACACAGTTAACCATGAGATTCTCCTAACCAAGTTAATAAAATTAAATAATTTTCCTCTACTGCTAGCAAATTGATGTCCTCTTACTTGACTAATAGAAAACAAGCAGTAATTGCAAATAACTCGAGATCTAATGTTCTAGACAATTCACGTGGTGCTCCTCAGGGATCAGTTCTAGGCCCGCTTTTGTTTACAATATATGTTGAAGATCTGCCTAACGTCCTATCTATGTGTGATGTCCATATGTATGCTGATGATGTGCAAATGTATGTAAGTCGTCCTCTTAGTCAAATTAATGAATGTATAAGATTAAGCAATCATGATTTGTCGTGTGTGTCCAAGTGGGCAAGTATTAATGGTTTATGTCTAAATCCGTCTAAGTCTAAATGTATAGTTATTTATAAAATGTACCTGAACACGGACAATTTAAGTAAACTTGTAGTTGACAATGCAGAAATCAGCTATGTATATAAGGCAGATAACTTAGGCATTACTATTAACAATACTCTCTCCTGGACAGACCATACTAACAGAGCTGTAGGTAAGACATACTGAGTCCTACGCCAATTGTCTTTGGCGCAACCATTCTTGCCAATCAATATTAGAATGACGGTTTCAAAAGCATTAATTGTTCCAGTTTTAATGTACGGTTTTAATTTACGGCGTTTGAAAGTTTAAAATGCCGTAAAAACTTTCAAACGCCGTAAAAGCAGTGGCTCACGCCACTGCTATTGGCACTGTTGGCTATGTTCCGGAGCAGATCACACAAACAAAAAAAATTTTTTTTTTTTTTATTAAAAAAACGTCATGCGCCTGCATGAGAAACCTTTTTCTATCATTCACAGGTGATAAAAAACTCGTAAAAAAATCAGCCCGAAAATCGCTGGTGCCGCGATAGTAAATATTTACCCATTTTCGTACCTTTACTCCGCGAAAACACTCTGTGTGTGTGTGTGTGTGTGTGTGTGTGTGTGTGTGTGTGTGTGTGTGTGTTCACCACCCCTCTCCCTAGCGTTCTTCAAAATCACGAATATTCATGATAATTTCAAAACCCCATAACTCATGGAGTTTATGGGAAATTTCAGCCTCCCCCCATGGAATATTACTTACTATGATGCAATCAACAGCTTCATGAAAAAAAAAAAAAATTCCCCCACTTTTCGGAAAAGTAACCAAACTGCACAATTACCTAAAATTTTAATACTGCTTCACAAAATCATTTTTACTAAAACTCCTGAGTACTTTTTTGAGAAGTTGCGTTTCAATTGGTCGCAGAGGACCAATAATATTGCTTGCTTTAGAACCAAACTTTTATGTTTTAATATACACTTCTTTATCTGGGCTGTTTGCCTTTGGAATCAGTTACCACCCTACTTGAAAACTATTAGTAGCGCACCACTATTTAACAATAAATTAAAGAATTATTTAAATAATCACAATTACACTTTATAAACTTAAATAGGCATGTATTACCAAAATATTACATTTAATTTAAAGGAATTAATTTTTTTGTTTTTAAATGTTTTAAATTGTTTGCTTTTAATGTGAATTGCTTAGGCCCAATTTCTCAATGTCCGGTTAGGCAAACAAACTGACGTTTAGTCAAATTTGAGTTTCTCAATGTCCGGTTAGGAGTAAATGAAAAACAAACTAACCGGAAGGCTGGGTCGCGTTTAAAATTTAAGCTGATTATTTTTTCACGATATATCGTTAAGAATTATCGATGAGGCAAACAGCTGTCCCTTGAATTGTTTATTTATTTTTTTATTAAATTAAAATGTCATCACATAAAAGAGTTTTTTTTGTCCATGCAACGGAGACGCAATTTGATGAAACAGAGCTACGCATAAATAACACGAGAATCTATAGGGATAGGGTGAACTATTTCACTGAACTGGACGATGCCAAATTTGTACAGCGGTTCAGGCTTACAAAATCTACGTGCAAAATAATTCTTGCAAGGATTGAAGATCAATTGGCTTGCCATAGTAATAGGTAAACAATGAAGTTATTTTGCGCTCAAATTAATCATATGTGGGATTTTAAGGAATCATGCAATGTTGCCGGAGACGCAACTTTTGGTGGCTTTGCGTTTTTATGCAAGCGGCAGCTTTCTCATCACTGCGGGTGATTTCTGTGGAGTTAGCGTTCCATCTGCTAGCCGTGCAGTAAAAAAAGTTTCCAACGCCATCGCACTATTGGCCAGGGATGAGATTGTGTTGAATGCGGAAAATTTGCAAGACACAGTCAACGGATTTTTTGAAATTGCCAAATTTCCAAAAGTTATTGGGGCCATAGATTGTACCCACGTTAAAATACAATCTCCTGGTGGTGAACAGGCAGAAATATTCCGCAACCGCAAGGGATATTTCTCCTTTAATGTTCAGGCGGTTTGTAACGCAAAACTCATGCTTACAAACATAGTTGCACGGTGGCCAGGCTCGACGCATGACAGCACAATATTCAACAACAGCCGTTTGAAGTATAGGCTGGACAGTGGTGAATTTAAAAATCACTATATTTTAGGAGATAGTGGTTATAAGTCATCTCATTATATGATGACACCACTATCAAATCCTACAACGGAAAATGAGAAGCTTTATAATGAATCACAAATCCGTACCAGAAATGCTGTTGAACGTTGTTTTGGTGTTTGGAAAAGGCGATTCCCTGTGCTGTCAATGGGTATGCGCATAAATCGATTTACAGCAATGAAAGTTATTGTTGCATGTGGGGTTTTACACAATATTGCTATTAAAGAAAATGACCCAATGCCTTCGTCATTTGAAGTGACGCAGCCATGTGATGAATCAGATGGTGAAGGAGATGCTGCAGTAAGCTTAAATGAAATCGCTGGAAGAGAAAGAGATATATTGATTGCCACCTATTTTGCAACGTAAGTTATCTTCCTTTTCATACAAATTGTTTGCATTTTTAATATTCATTTTTCATTTCAGACTTTAATGTTTATTTCATATCACATTTTAAACTTATTACTAAAATATATAATATATCTATAATCTATGACTTTATTTTAATTAATCTAATGGAGGCTATTGTGTTTTAAAGCTAGATCTAATTGGAGCATTTCATTTTTCAACCGTATGCCCTCAATCTCCAAAAGCAACTTTTCTTTTTGCAACTGGCGCACTTCGCTCTCCTCCCTTTCCTTTTTTTCACCTCTTGCGTGTTCATCTTTGTAAAAATCCTGTTGAAGCTGAAGTAAAATTTTCTTCTCTTCCTCCAGAGATTTTTTTGGTCCGCAAACTGTAAGCTTCGCCGACTTTTTTTCTTTCAGCTTCGCTGGGTTCCAGCACGCAAATGATGCTGGGCTGCCGAACTCCGCTTGTTGATCACCTTCAAAAACAACATTCGCCCCATCATCATCTAATTCGACAAACTCGTGCATACTGGCAATTGAATCTTTTTCAATAATTATTGCTAAAATGTAAGAAATTATGTAAATATTTTTTAAGATTACATTTTAAATAAATACGTACCATCATCATCAACCATATTTTCCATCCCAGTGGCAGAAACTTGAATCATCGCAGCGATTTTTTGCGACACCGTCGAAACTGGAATATAAGTTGCCATGCCGCCGCCAGTGCGATACGTCTCCCGCTTTTGTTCCGCGTTCTCTCTGCGCGATTTTTTTTTCAGATTCTCATATTTATCTTTTAAGCCCTTCCAAGGACGACTGACACCTGTTTGCGCAGTGAACTGAGTTGCAAGCTTCTGCCAGGCTTCGTCCTTCTGCCTCCACGTAACGGAGTCACTCTTTTTGCACTCCAAAATATGCTGGTTGGACTCCACCAGTTCCACCAACAGGTGCTCCTCAGCAACCGTAAAGTTTTTTCCGCGAATGCGTTTGTTGTCAGGCGTGTTCTTTTTATATTTATTACTTTAATTATTACTAAATATGCAAAAATTGCCAGTCACCAACCAAAACAATAACAAATAACAGCTGAATCCCGCGCTTTATTTGGCACAATGTGTATCTATGTGGCAACGCTGTTAAGGCGATAGTTACTTATCGATGAAGGGTAAATTTGGCTTTGAGAAAACCAAATCGTTTAACTCTAGCATTAAATTAAATTTGCGTTTAGCTAATCGAAAATTTAACCGGACATTGAGAAATTGGGCCTTAGTATTTTAAGTTTTAAATTAGAAGTTTAGTTTAACTGATTCATGTCAAATTTGATAGTGACTAATGCATTAATCTAAAAGTGTAAAACTTGTAGAATTAGGAATATTTTAAATAAAAAAAAATTAAATTAAATTAAAATTAAACTGGGGGAAGGACAAATGTAAGCTTGAGAATGTGCTGCCAGCAGCACCTCACATAACCACAGAGGCTGACATAGAGAAATCTCTAAAGTTCCTGATAAACCACCTCGTGGACGCCTACCACAAAACATGTAAGCCGTCGAGCCCCAAGCACAGCCGCAGACGACCATTGTGGACTCCTGAGCTTGGGGCAATGAGGAAAGAAGTCCAGGAGATCTTCGGTCTGGCTTAAAAGGCAGACGATTAAATCGTCTAGGACGAAAACAAGATAAGGCCCAGAGCATTCAAACGTGATTTTCGAAAAGCCAATCGTGACTCTTGGAGAACCTTCTGCACCGGCCTGGAGAGAGTCACGGAGACAGCCAGGCTGCGGAAACTACTCTCAAAACAGCCTTTTAAAGCCAGCTGAAAACGAACGAAGGACGTTGGACCGAGAACAGCACGGAAGCAATTGAAGCGCTCCTGGAAGCGCACTTTCCAGGCTGCTCGGCATGCAACGTCGATGCGCCACTACGACGCACCGAGCTGAAACCAGAACTCCCAAACACCGAAAGCATCGTAACACACGGCAAGATCCGGTGGGCTATCAACTCCTTTGCGAGCTACAAATCCCCGGGACTTGATGGAATAATCCCAGCCATGCTCAAAGAAGCAGGCGAACCCGTCATACCATGGCTCCAGGCGGTCTACGCAGCGTGCTTAGAACGAGGATACGTGCCTGTAGCATGGAGGAATACGAGGGTGATTTTCCTGCCGATAGCGGGCAAATGCAGCCACGTCCAACCCAAGGACTACAAGCCGATCAGTCTCTCATCGTTCCTCCTGAAGACGATGAAGAAACTCCTCGAGCTACACATAAGAAGAAGCTCCAGATACAAACTGAAAACGAATCAGCAGGCTTACACAAAGGGCAAGTCTGTGGAAACGGCGCTTCACTCGGTAGTTTCAACTATAAAGAACGCTCTACACCACAAGGAGTATGGCCTAGGTGTATTCATAGACATCTCGTGTGCATTTAATAATGTATCAACCGCGCCATCATGCAAGGACTCATGTCCAACTGCTCGAACCAAGCAGTAAACCGATGGGTACGAAGCATCCTGTGCTGCAGGAAAGTTCGCGTCGAATGGGGACCAACAATGCTGACCAGGGAGGTTTACGAGGGCACGCTGCAAGGTGGAGTCCTATACCTTCTACTGTGGAACCTGGTGGTCGACGATCTCCTAAAGAAATTTAAAAGACGAGCGCCAAGGATAACTGCCTATGCGGATGATAAAGGCATAATCATCACTTGCAAATGTCAATCGACGATTAGTTGTCATGGATAAAACGCTAAAAGAAGTGCAGAACTGGGCCACAAGAGCAAGTCTCAGCAACAACGCTGACAAATCGGACCTCATTCTCTTTACAAAGAGATACAAGGTGCTTAGATAAAGCCCACCTAAAATCAACAACACACAGCTACTTCTCACGAAACATGTGAAGTACCTAGGAGTGATACTGGACTCAAAACTGACGTGGAGGCTCAATGTTGAGGAAAGGGTGAAAAAGGCAGAGAACGCGCTCAACACCTCGCGGAGGATGTTAGGCAGCAAATGGGGTCTCTCACCTAGACTGATGCACTGGATCTTTATTTCGGTAGTGAGGCCAATACTACTCGACAGCGTACTGGTATGGTGGCAGGCCACGGAGAAAGTCACATACCTAAAACTGCTAGAAAAGACACAGCGGCAATCCCTAATTTTATCACGGGAGCCCTACGGTCTACTCCAACGAGAGCCCTAGAAACGATAACAGGGGTGTTACCAATCAACATCCAAGCCCGTCTAACTGCACAGAAAGCCGCCCAATGCCAATGGCTATGGTAATGGCGCAGTGGGAAGGGAGCTCATAAAAGGCACGGACTACATGACTCCCCAAGTTGATCTAAGGCAAGTGCCAACACTAATGGGACCTGAAGACTGGCGCGCAGGTGTTCAACAACAAAATGCGGTCAACATCTTCACGGATGGCTCCAAAATGGACGCAGGAGTCGGGGCGGCGGTATACTGCGCCTCGCCAGAATTAAGCTTAGAATACAAGCTGCCAGACCACTGCAGCATATTTCAGGCTGAAGTCTTTGCGATACGGATGGCCGCGAAGGCGGCAATCAGATCTGGATCTTCAACGGACAGGGTCAATATCTTTGTGGACAGCCAAGCAGCCATCAAATCGCTACAGTCTGCACTCGCAACCTCTAGAAATGTCCTGGCGAGCAGGGATGCGATAGATGAACTAATGGACTCAAAAGAGGTCGACATCATTGGGTTCCCAGCCATCAGGGCATTGAAGACAGTGAGTATGCAGACCAGCTAGCAAAAAGTGGCGTGCGATCGCGAAACGCCGCTGAACAAGCCCTACGAGCCCTATACGCCGACATGGAGGCAAAGGCTATATTAGAAGCAGACCGCATATGGAGGAATACCAGCGGATGCAGAATAGCAAAGATGATGTGCAGAAAACGGTGGAAAGACTGCAGACTGCTCACAGGCATACTAACAGGTCACTGCCTAACAGCCTCGCATGCAAAGAAGATGGGCCTAACTACAGAAGATGGCTGCAGGAGATGCAAAGAGCCTGGGGTAGAGGAAACACTGGAGCACCTGCTATGCGAGACATTTGCATCTCACCAGCCCGTTCGTGGACTCGATCAATGAAGAAGCGAAGAAGCCCCAAAGCCCCAAAGCAATGCTTAAAATTTGCTAAGAGTGTGAACGTGATACAAGACCTCTACGGCTCCGTTTACCTCCTCTCCCCACTTATCCCGCAACGCTAGGGACCAGCAGGTCTATGCGCGAACACTTTGGAGGTCGGCCGGTCTAAACAAACTTACTAACTAACCAAAGCTTTTTGCGCCCCATTTTGTCCCAAGAGAGTTATTTGAATTCAAAGTTGCGCGGTAAATCACAAAACAGAATTGCTTTTTAATTTTTAACTGGTCAACTGTTTTGGTCAGTTGTAAGCTGTCTGTCAATTGCAATAAGCTAGACAAAGTAAAATATCAGCTTTAATTATTAAATTTATTTTATTGAGAAATCGAAAGCGAAGTAAAGCGTATGTACTAGTGTACTATTATAAACAGTGACGTCTAATTGATAAAATACGTCATTAGATAAAATATATGTGTCTACTAGTAAGGGCCCCGCTTGCTTCGCTGCGCCAATAGTTTTTACAAAATTTTAGCCATATACATAAAATGAATTAATTAGTTAATGTTTAACAATATATTAGCAAAGTATTTGATATTATCTTTTACACGCCACCATTGAGGTTGAGAATCAGACGCTTCATTTAACTTTGATACCAAAGATATCATATTAAATTGGGCTTATGCAATGTCCGTTAAGGTGTCTGTCCGTCCGTCCGTCCGTCCGCCCGCCCGTCCGTTTGAACGCAACTTTTTTCAACACCCTTAAAGCTAGAGCTTTGCAACTTTGCAAATATCTTGTTACATACCTTCGTCAGACAAAGTGTTAAATTTGGCTCTACGACCTCGGGGGCCTGGGAAATCGATAACAAATCGATACCCCTCGATGTGCAAATCGATGAAACACATATATATATCACATTTTAGCAGCTAGAGTCACCAAATTTGTGGGCAAGATAGCCGATGACATTCCTCAAAAACTGCATCAAAAGTTTGGATGCCACGCCCACCTCTTCCGCCCCAGCCCCCCCTTCAGTTATAATCGAAAATGACTGTATTTCCCACAGTTTTAAAGCTATACTGACGAAATTTGATGGGAAGGTAGATGCTGAAGTCTTACAAAGATATGCATTAAAACTTTGGATGCCACGCCCCCACTGATACCGCCCACCTTCTAAAATCTGAAAACTCTATATATTTTTCAGTTTTTGGGCTAGAAACACCAAACTTGGTAGAAACATTGTTAGTGACATCTGTTACAAATGTGCAATATTGGATGCCACGCCCACTTATACCGCCCACCTCAATATCTTTCTCAGTTTTTGCGCTAGAGTCTCCAAACTTGATAGGGGGATAGAAAGTGCCATCCGCCACAGATATGCATCACAAATTTGAATGTCACGCCTACCCCTTCTGCCTGCCTTTTTATACCCAAAACCTCCATACTTTACAAATACATACAAACTTACATATGTGCTTTGCTTGATTGTTCGAAATTGTATATCAACAATGTTTGTGTGGTACGACGTAACGTCAGAGTTAGATAAGCATGAAGTAAGCAAATCTACCACTATACAAAGATGTTCAAGATTAATTATTTTCGCGCAAATGGCTCGATATAAAAAACAAATACCAATTGAATGTCTGTACATATGTACTTATCTTTACAACTATTTTGCATTATATATACATATGTATGCGGATTACATTTTCTAAAGTTTCTATTTGTTAGTGCGTTTGTTTTTGCACTGTATAAACATACATATATGCATTTGCACTTGCATTTTTTGTTACATATATATGTATGTACAAAAGATTGTTAAATGTACGTATTTGTGTTTGTAACATATTCTGGTGTGCAAAACTCTTCTAGGCGCACAAAGTTATGTTTTAATAAATTTGTTTTAAATCAATGACACAAACAAAAAGAAGCATTCCGAGCCCAACAACAACAAACGGTACTTGGGTCGTAAATCAATTGTCAAAGGCACAAAGAAGAAAAGAGAATAACGGAGACACATACACAGCGCATGTGTTTTGTTTTTGTAAACTCGCTGGCGATCGCTTGTACAGATGGCAGAAGTGGAATGGGTCATGTGTTTTGTTTTTGTAAACTCGGCCGCAATAGCTTGTGCGCAGACGGCAGTAGTGGAATGGGTCACGTGTTTTGTTTTTGTAAACTCGGTGGCGTTTAAACTCACAGCTTGTGCGACAATGAGGCGCCAGAGTGGTGGAATGAGGTTAAGTGGTAAATGCAGGACATTGATTTGTATGGGAGGTACTCGAAGGAGTGGTCCAAATTTAAAATCCTTTCTTAGTGCTCACTTTCAACCTGAATGGAATATTTTTTGAAAATTTCAGCCTTCTAGCTCTTATCGTTTAGGCTGTGGGCCTCTCAACAATCAGTCAGTCAGTCAGTCAGGACAAACTATTGTATATATATAGATTAAATTTGTAATAAATAGTACGCTTTTTAATGTGTTTCTCGGTTTTCGGAGTTCTAATGATGGCAACACCGCGCGACGTCTTTTTATACCCTTAACCCATAAAATGGGTTAATAAGGGTATAATGGTTTTGTGCAAATGTATGTAACACACAGAAGGAAGCATCTCCGACCCTATAAAGTACATATATTCTTGATCAGCATCAACAGCCGAGTCGATATAGCCATGTCTGTCTGTCCGTCTGTCCGTCTGTCCGTCTGTCTGTCTGTCTGTCTGTCTGTCTGTCTGTCTGTCTGTCTGTATGAACGCGCCGATCTCAGAGACTATAAGAGCTGGGGACTTCAAATTTGAAACTTAAGATCTCCTATTCCATAAGCAGATCAAGTTTGTTTCGAATTATCGATAGCACTTCTGGTTTCCGATATACACATGTGATCGATAACAACAAAATAATGAATTTCAAAATTCTGAAAATAAGGTTTGAAACTATGGATAAAATAATGAACATTTAAAAATTTGATTAAAGTCGGTTAAGAAACACCAGAGATATCGCAGTTTGAAGTTTGGTCATATTGGTCACTGATTTAATATACATAAGTAACTGTAAGCATTACCTATCGGGTTAAGGGTATGTCCTAGTCGGGATTTCTCGACTAGAGCCTTCTTACTTGTTTAAATTGCAGAAGTTTTGGCGAAAACTATAGGGGTCGATCCCAACTAATAAAAAGGTTTCATACCGTAATGGTTGTCGCTGCATCTGACCGCGAGGTTAACATAGAATCATTCCAAAAGTACACTCATGAAACTGCTAGGTACTTTGTAAAGTTGTATCCTAGGTATTATATGCCACCAACGGTGCACAAATTCTTAATTCACGGTACTGAAATTATTTACATCGCTTTGTTACCGATTGGCCAACTCTCAGAAGAAGCTCAAGAAGTTCGGAACAAGGATTTCAAAAAGATTAGAGAGTGCTATTCTAGAAAAATGGATAGAATTCAGGTCAACCAAAATATATTGAATATGTTCTTAATAAGCTCTGATCCAATAATATCTTGCAAACGGAAGATACCGAGCAAAAAATTTTACATATTACCAAAAGAAGCTTTGTCCCTTCTTAAAAGCGTCAGAATTAAATGAAAGTGAAGAAAGCGAAAATGATATCGAGTCCCATAAATGTATATATTAATTAAATTTTTATACTTTGATACCAAAGGTATTATAGTATATTGGGTTTGTGCAATGTCCGTCAAGGACTCTGTTCGTCCGTCTGTATGAACGCAACTTTTTTCGACACCCTTAAAGCTAAAGCTTTTTAAATTTGCAAATATCTTGGTACATGCCTTCGTCAGACAAAGTGTTAAATTTAGGGCCCTACGATCTCAGGGGGCCTGTAAAATCGATAACAAGTTGATACACCTCGATGTGCAAATCGATAAATCACATATATATCCCACATTTTAGCAGTTACCAAATTTTGAGGCAAGGCAGCTGACGGCATTCCCTTAAAAACTGCATCAAAAGTTTAAATGCCACGCTCACCTCTTCCGCCCCAATCCCCCTTGCAATAATAAACAAAAATGCCAGTATCTTCCACAGTTTTAAAGGTATTGCTACCAAAATTGGCATAAAGGTAGATGCTGACTAGAGGGCTGCATAACACCATTCTCTTTGTTTGCATTCAGAGTACTCATTCGTTTTAGTAAGTATTCAGAATACATGCCATTCAGTTGGTCGCGTTCTCTTTGCGTTCACTTCGTATGTGTTCGGATTTTTAGGCGCCCGATCGAAATGAACTGAACGAATTCGTTCAAAGCTTGAATGAAGCCGATAAATTTTCAATAGAAATTTAGAGTACTCAGAATTCTCTTTATGTTGTCATTCTGTAAAATGAGTTCGGACAGCGCGGAGGTAAGTCTTAATTTTCTGTGTTTGTGTATTATTATGTGCGTCTTATTTAATAATATTGTAGCATTTGTCTCAAATGAATATATATGTAAATTATTTAGCGATCTTGTCAAATTGTCAAATTTTTTGCATACCAGCAACTAGCGCTGCCTCTGAAAGAGCATTTTCAGACGCTCGTAATTTAATCACAGAAAAACGTTCTGCAATTTCTTTAAATTCGGAAAACATTAATAAAATTATGTTTCTTCATAATAATATTGAAAATTAAAAATAAGTATATTTATAAGATAATATAATTAAATAATCTGTTACGTTATAATAAATAATAATATAAAAACACAAATTCAGCATACCATAACTGCCTTTTATTGAAACTCACACACATACGCAGACAAGACATTCGAATCACCCATTCACTTTACTCGGACTTCACTTCATTTGTTTCAGAATGTGCCGTTTGAATTGAATGCATTGAAGTCGGGCAACGAGCGCTTCCAAATGCACGATCATTTGCAAACGAGCCGAATTCACTTCGTTCATTTCAACACGATTGTCTCATTTGCCGGTTTGAATGGTGTTATGCAGCCCTCTAATGCTGACATCTGACACAGATATGCATCAAAACTTAAATGGCCTATCCATTGATACCAAACTATTAATAAAGTAAGTATAAATAATGCGTAGATTTAACTTTAAATGTTGTCAAAATACATATGCCGACCAGTGTATATAACATTCTCTCTCGCGCTCTCGCTAATTCCAGCGCTGAGCACATAAGAAATACATAACAAGCCAACTTCTCTGCTAGCGTTTACTAGCAGCGAAGTTGCGCAGCTTAGGCTAAGAGCGACAAATGTAAAAGCTCGAAATTAGAACCGTGCTTTAAAGCTCCAAAGTTTTCTCCTCTATTTTACTCAATACAGAGGAAAATAAAAATAGAAATTACAATTCAGCATTTATTTAGTGCATATTAACGAATATATAACAATAAAATCATGGTTATATAAAAAAGCAAATCGATCATTTTTGCGCTTTGCAGTGTTAGCCGATTTTGTATCAGCTGATTGCATTGTTCGAATCGCGCTTATGTTCACAATTCAAATGATCCCGCGCCCAACACCGTCGAGCACTTTTTGCGGCTTCTCTCTGCTTAAAGCACATGATACTAAATTCGAAAAAATTTTGAAAAGCTTTTATCCACTCCAAGCTGAGATGCAAGTGAGATCGGTTTGAGATTGAAAATGAGTGAGACGAACTTATGTAAAAACAAGTAAGAAGGCTCTAGTCGGGAAATCCCGACTAGGACATACCCTTAACCCCATACGTCACGCGTATGTGACCAAACTTCAAACTGCGATATCTTCGGTGTTTCTTAAACGATTTTGATCAAATTTTTTTAAATGTTCATTATTTTATTCATAGTTTTAAACCTCATTTTCACAATTTTGAAATTCAAGATTTTTTTGTTATCGATCACATGTGTATATCGAGAACCAGAAATGTTATCGATAACTTGAAGCAAACTTGATCTGCGCATAGTATACGAGAGTTTAAGTTTCAAGTTTAAACTCTCTAGCTCTTATAGTCTCTGAGATCGGCGCGTTCATACAGACAGACGGACAGACGGACAGACAGACGGACAGACGGACATGGCTAGATCGACTCGGCTGTTGATGCTGATCAAGAATATATATACTTTATAGGGTCGGAGATGCTTCCTTCTGTCTGTTACATACATTTGCACAAAACCATTATACCCTTATTTACCCATTTTATGGGTTAAGGGTATAAATATGTGTGTCAGACAGGAACAAAACATTTTCCAATCTCACGCTGACATTGTAAACGCGCCTTAAAACTTTAGCTCTTCTATACCATTAAAAGAACAAGTTTGTTTTAAATTACCGATAACACTTCTGGTTTCCGATATACACATGGCATCAATAACAACAAGTAAAAACGTTGCAGTCGGACGCAACCGACTGCGATATACTTTGATACCAGTTCACATAGCTGTGTTAAGGATTCTGAGTGCAAATAGTAATATATGAGGGTTTTGGGTATAAAATTGGAGACTCTAGCTCAAAAACTGACAAAGATATAGAGGTGGGCGGTATAAGTGGGCGTGGCATCCAAAACATTGATGCAGATCTGTTACGGATGCCACTAACAATGTTCATACCAAATTTGAAGAGCCTAGCTCAAAAACTGAGAGAGATATAGCGGTGGGCGGAATAAGTGGGCGTGGCATCCAAAACATTGTACACCTGCTACGGATGTCACTACCAATGTTCATACCAAATTTGGTGACTAGCTTAAAAACTGGCGAAGTTACATGCCTTCCGGTTTTTTTTAGGGCGGTGGGGCATATCCCGTTGTTTGGGGGCGTGGCATCCAATGTTTTGATGCATAACTTTGTCAGATGTCAGTATCTACCTTCATGTCAATTTTGGTGGCTATAGCTTCAAAACTGTAGAAGATACAGGCATTTTTGTTTATAATTGGAGGGGGGCTGGGGGCGAAATGGGTGGGCGTGGCATCCAAACTTTTAATGCAGTTTTTTGAGGAATGTTACCAGCTATCTTGCCATCAAATTTGGTGACTCTAGCTGCTAAAATGTGGGATATATTCGTATTTTATCGATTTGCACATCGAGGTGTATCGACTTGTTATCGATTTCTCGGGCCCCCTGAGGTCGTAGAGCCCTACATTTAACACTTTGTCTGACGAAGACATGTACCAAGATATTTGCAAAGTTGCAAGGCTCTAGCTTTAAGGGTGTCGAAAAAAGTTGCGTTCATACGGACGGACGGACAGACGGACAGACGGACGGACAGACGGACGGACAGACACCATGACGGACATTGCACAAACCCAATATACTATGATACCTTTGGTATCAAAGTATAAAAACAGCTTGAATTTCAAAATTGCGCAAACGAGGTTTCAACCCTCTAAGACTATTTTCCAAAATAACTGAAGAAAATTTTTAGAATAATTTTTTTTGTAGTGAATTGTGGCTCCTAAACACAAATATGTAATCAGAAATAGTGTAGGAGTTTTCGTTTACCTGTAAGGTCAGAAAAAGTGGTTCAGTGCCTCAAGGCACTTTTAGGGCTGTAAGGTAAGAAAAAGTGGTTAAGTGCCTCAAGGCACTTTTGGGGCTTTAAGTATAAAAAAGTCATTTAAAAATATCTAAGTTTAATTTTTTTTTTTTGTATGATAGTGAAAAACAATTTTTGTTGGCTGTGCAGCACAAATGCAGATTGCATTTTAGGCAAAAACATTGCGTTTGCGAAGTTTTGCAGTGCTTACACCATCTTTTTCCACTATTTTGATCCAACCCTTCCGGAAAATGGTTTACTTGGTCAAACCGCAGGTCTGATATTGGATGCCTTGTTCCAGCAACTATTCATCAGTCAAGTCGGATAACTTAAAACGAATACGCGCTGTTATTTCTTCCAAATTTCTAGAAAAATCAGACAATAAGCTAAAAACAACGCAAAATTTGCAAGCAGTTGTGATCTAGATGCTAGCAACAAAAGTTAGCGTGGAGCTCCAAAAGTGTCTCAAGGCCCTTATCACTATTTCGTTGCTAAAACGCACATCTTTTATGTAATTGCTGTTCTGTAACTTTATTTTAATAGTTAGGTTAGGTTAGAGCGGCTACCAAGGAGGGATACCCCCCTTAGCGCACTTAGGCCGCATTCGGCCCATTGTGATGCCGCGAAGGCTCTGAGACCCCTCTTTTACTCCTGGTATGAATCCGCCTCAAGAGTCCATCCTGCGGCTTGGATGAACCTTGCTACATCTTTTGGTCTTTTGCTTTTAGATAGGGCTGGGCATGTGCCAAGAAGGTGAAGAACTGTTTCTTCTTCCTCCTCATCCCGCCAACTTCTGCAGAAGTCATTGTGTGGGACCAGTAGTCTGGCCGCATGTGCCCCCACAAGCCAATGCCCGTTCATCACTCTGGTGACAGTTGAGCACTTTTTTCGGCTTAGAAAGCAGAGCTCATTTGATCTATTTCGGCATCTAGTTGGCCAGGTTTGATGAGCAATGCGTGAGTTGTGGTTGAAGACCTGCCATACTTTGTTGGCTTCTGTCTCGAAAAAATCTCTTAGTCTGAGTTTGCAAGATGCCATAGGTATACCAATGCTCTCTTTATCTGGAAGGAGTTCCATGGTAGTTCCTAATCTGGCCAGTTGATCTGCGATGCAGTTGCCTTCTATGTCCCTATGTCCTGGGACCCATATTAGGCATATGTTAAACTGCTATCTCGCATAGAGATTTGCGGCAGTTATGAACAGCCTTAGAGTTCGACGTGTTCGACTCCAGCGATCTAATTGCTGCATGGCTGTCTGTGAAGATGTAGATTTCATTGGCATTGCACATATGTGGAATGCAATTTAGCGACTCCTGAATTGCTAGCACTTCAGCCTGGAAGACGCTGCAGTGATCAGGGAGTCTGAAAGCCTTGCGTAGGTCAAATCTGGCGCTACTTTGCTATCCAACTTAGAGCCGTCTGTGAAGATTTCTACGGCCCCCGTAGGTCTTGCGGGCAAGCCTTATTGCCAGTTCTCTCTCGTTGGGATTAGAGTATTAAAGGGAGTGTCTATATACACCTGTGGGATCTGATAGTCTGTATTGTCTGGTATGAATGGATTGTCTTCCAAGATTCTTGAATGTCCAAAACCCTGGCCTATCCACTGTTTGGCTTCCCTCATACGAAGCGCTGACATATTTGCTTTTTTCCGCCCCATCATTTCGACAGGTAGGAGATGCAGTATGGCGTCGAGAGCGTTACCCGGGGTCGTACGTAAAGCTCCTCTAATGCAAAGTGCAGCAGTACGCTGCACCCTTCCTAGTTTTTTGGTGACTGTTACTTTATCGAGTGCAGGCCACCAGACAGACACTCCATACAACAGTATCGGTCTGACTATCGCAGTGTAGAGCCAATGGACGATTTGTGGATTTATGCCCCATTTAAGTCCTATTGACTTCCTACAGGCGTATAGGGCAACATTTGCCTTTTTTATACGCTCCTCAGTATTGAGGTTCCAGTCCAATTTCTTGTCTTGAATTAGACCTAGGTATTAAGCTGAGACACTAAAGGACAGTTCAACCCCATTGATGATCGGAGGTTAAAGAGACGGAATTTTGTATTTCCTTGTGAACAAGACCAGTTCCGTCTTTGCACGGTTGACTCCTAACCCAGATCTTTCCACCCAGCTGGAAAGCCTCGCAAGAGATTCCGTCATTCGGTCACATAGCGTCTGCGGGAATTTTCCTGAAAAGGCGATAGCAACATCATCTGCATAGGCTACCACTTTGCACCCTCCCCCATCCATGGATCGTAGTAGTTGGTTGACTGCTACGTTCCATAGAAGAGGCGAGAGGACTCCGCCTTGTGGGGTTCCACGATCGACGGATTTGGTGACAGTCGCTGCCCCCAGTGTGGCCTTTACGATCCTGCATTGTAGCATCTGATCGATCAGGTGCACTGTCCAGGAGTCGACCCCCAAATCCGTCAGCGAGTCAGTGATAGTCTTAGGAGTGACGTTGTTGAAGGCTCCCTCTATATCTAGGAAGGCTACTAGCGTGTAGTTTTTACTATGTAGAGACTTTTGCTGTTGTGTGTGAGGGTTTTCCGGCTTGTGGAATGAATACAACTTTCGATTCCAGCCATAGCCCTGGGATTGTACCACTTTTGAAAATCTTGGAGAAAATGTCTTTTAGCCACTTGATGGCCGTTTTCCCCGCGGATTGTAATTGAGCAGGAATGATATTATCCGTCCCTGGCGATTTGTAGGGTTTGAAGCTCTTGATTGCCCAATGGATATTCCTATCGTTGAGCAGTAATAATAGCTTCTGTGTCTCCCCATAAAGTGCAGATCACAAGGGCTTGGTGATCTGTTTCCCCCGGAAAATGTGTGTCCAGGAGTAGGGTCAGTGATTCTTCACTGGATGATGTCCACCCACCGTTTGCGTTCTTAATGAACCCTAGAGTCTGAGGAGTTTTGCTTAGCAACTTCCTTAAAGCCCATTCCCAGCACGCCCGGAATGGAATTTTTATGTTCAACTCTATATAAAAAAAACAGTTGTCAAAAATTTTCCTGCCTGTTAATTTTTATTCAATTCCCAGCAAGCATCAGCAAAGTTAATCGATAGTTCCGATAGTGGAACCAGTGTGGATTCCATAATCAGCTGTTCTTAAAAATGGAATTATAAGTTTACTATTATTTCGGGCAGCAAGTGAACAAGATTGAAAATGGACTTTGGAAAAAACATAAAACGCAAGTTGGGGTGTAAATCATGTTGCGAAAATCGCTTATGAAGCGTCCTTTTTCACACCGTTTTTTAAATATGAGTTGACCCAACATCTACGGCGCGGCATGATGCTTTTCAGCTCATTGGCCTTTCTCCTTCTCCTTAGAACTATAAAAGCAGCTATTGCCATCATGAATTCACCGTTTTCCATTTGTATTTATTTAATTTTTCACAATTTGTTGTCACAATGACCGATTTATTTTGTAAGTAATCAAGTAAGGTGACCAACAAATATTTACATTTTCCATAAAAATATTTAGAACATCTGGTCACCCTAACTTTATGTGGAACCTAACGAAATAATAAGCACTTTTCATAAATGAAATTTTTATTTGCTGGGAATGGGCCTTTAGTCTGGCTGCTTCGGAAGTGCTTTCTATCTCCGAACAAAAGGTTTTCCAAGAGGTCCGCTTTGCTTTGCGAATCCCCTTTTTGAAAACGGAGAGCCCTATCTTATAGTCAGCCGATGATTGTTCATTATTTTTATACTTTGATACCAAAGGTATCATAGTATATTGGGTTTGTGCAATGTCCGTCATGGTGTCTGTCCGTCTGTCCGTCTGTCCGTCCGTCTGTCCGTATGAACGCAAGTTTTTTCGATACCCTTAAGGCTAGAGCCTTGAAACTTTGCAAATATCTTGGTACATGTCTTTGTCAGACAAAGTGTTTAATTTAGGGCTCTACGATCTCAGGGGGCCTGGGAAATCGATAACAAGTCGATACACCTCGATGTGCGAATCGATAAAACACAAATATATCCCACATTTTAGTAGCTAGAGTCACCAAATTTGGGGGCAAGATAGCCGATGACATTCCCCAAAAAACTGCATCAAAAGTTTGGATGCCACGCCCACCTATTCCGCCCCCAGCCCCTCTTCAATTATAAACAAAAATGCCTGTATCTTCTACAGTTTTGAAGCTATAGCCACCAAAATTGACATGAAGGTAGATCTGACACAGATATGCATGAAAACTTTGGATTCCACGCTCCCAAACAACGGGACATGCCCCAGCGCCCTAAAATAAACGGGATGGCATGTATCTTTGCCAGTTTTTAAGCTAGAGTCACCAAATTCGGTATGAATATTGGTAGTGACATCCGTAACTGGTGTGCATACAAATTTTGGATGCCACGCCCACTTATACCGCCCACCGCTATATCTCTCTCAGTTTTCAAGCTAGGCTCTTCAAATTTAGTATGAACATTGTTAGTGACATCCGTAACAGATCTGCATCAATGTTTTGGAAGCCACGCCCACTTATACCGCCCACCTCAATATCTTTCTTAGTTTTTGGGCTAGAGTCACCAAATTTGGTATGAACATTGGTTGTGACATCCGTAACAGGTTCGCATAAAAATTTGTTATGCCACGCCGAGTTATACCGCCCTCCTCTACATCTTTGTCGGTTTTTGCGTTGGGGTCTCCAAACTTGATAGGGGGATAGAAAGTGCCATCCGCCACAGATAAATGTCATGCCTAACCTCTCTGCCTGATTTGTATACCCAAAACCCTTATATATTACTTTTTGCACTCAGAATCCTTATATGAATTAAGAAAACTGTTAAGGTTTTTTTATAAAAAAAAACTGTTGTTCTTATTTATTCTTTTTTCGAACTGAAGTCTTACAATAATTACAATTTGGTTTTATACTAAATCCCGCTTCGCCGTCGCTGCTGTCGCCGTTGTCGCTGCTGTCGCTGCTGCTGCCGTTGTCGCTGCTGTTGCTGCTGCTGCCGTCGTCGCTGCTGTCGCTGCTGCTGCCGTTGTCGCTAGGTGTCGGGTATCCAGGTTCGGTCCCACGGTGGTGTTTGCGCAGGTTGTTATTCCCATGCAGGTGCCTTGTGGAATCTGCTGACACAGCGCACGTGGCGGATGTCCTCCACGCGATGTTATTATGCTGATGTTTTTGTTAAGGTGCATTTTGGACGTTGAAGCTTTTGTAATAAGTGTTGTTAACTCCTCCCCCTTTAAACGCGGACGTCCTCGGTCGCGATGTAAAAGCGCTGTTGTGTTTTGCTGTCGGACGAACTTGTTTCTTTACGTTCTCCATTAGTTTCGTCTGATGGTGTTTTGACTGATTTTTGACACACTTTCCACATTGCGATTGTGACCAATGTGAACATCAAGAGTCCAGAGAGTGACAGGCTAATAGTTGTCGTGTTAAAGTTTGCCTTTTTCAACATCTCTAGTTTTTTTGTGTTGTTGATGTTGATCTCCCTGAGCATCTGTAGAGACAATATTTCGTCGATCTTGCTGTTTTCTGCCAACATTTGGAAAAGTGGGGGAGTCGCTTCTGCGTATACCACTTCTCTAACTTTATATTCGTCCTCTGCGATCCTTATTGTGCTGTTCTGGAATTGTATTAGATAAGTTCCCTGGAGTTCCATCTCATCCTCGTCTATGCGTATTTTTCCCTCGTAGTCATTTAACAGTATCATACCGGCAACTAATTCTTCGTGGTCTGGGATGTGTTGGTTATTTATGGATTTACAATATGGTTTTCGGTTTTGCAAAAGTGGCGTTATACAAGTGTTGTTACCTAAATTTAGGATATTATTTCTATTACAAATTGTTTTATCGCTATGTGTTTCACACTTCTGTATTTGGGCGTACACAGTTTTGTTGCACATTAGAATATTTTGGTATTTTATTTCGTAAATAACATTGTCTTGTTTGACTGGTTTTATGATCATCGAGAAGCAGGGTTCTTTTCCGATTGAAGGTATGTTTATCATGTAAAGTAGATTTTTGCCGTTTGTGGCTATTTTTATCTTTGCAAATTCTAATAATTCTTCCACATTGATAAACATGCCTTCCTCGTTCTCTAATATTTCTTCTACTTTAGTAACCTCTGCTTCTGATAATATAATAGAGTTAACAGTATTAGTTTTGGCCCAGTTTAGTGCGTGTATTAAATTTGTTAAATCCTCTTTAAAAATTTGTAATTTGAATCTAAGAACGGCCGTTGCCTCTTCTTTTAATAATTTATCTTCTTGAGTTGATTTGAGGATGGCATTAGTGATTTTGCTTATTTCAGTCATTCTATTGCTTAGGGCTTTATTGATAATTACTTGTCTATTGTTGTTCACTAGTTGCTCGTTGATTTTTGCTATTAGAATCTCATGATCACTTTTGTCCGGCGTGCCGGCCAACCACTTCCATGCTGTCCCTAACGCATCTATAGACCTGATCGCCCTCTTGGGTGGCCTAAGTCTACGTAAATCGCTTTTTATTGTTTTCAACTCGTATTCTAAAAAAGGGTACAACTGGTGTTCGCGGCTCACATTTAGTACGGCTTCTTCTAGTTTCCAAGTGGCGGTTTCGTACTCTTCCATGTCAAAGACATGAATAATTCTAAATTCGCTATTCTGCACTGCTGCAATTCCTGTTTGTATGGGAATTAACTCCGAGTGAGAGTAGTCAAGGATTGTTGCCAACCCATGGCATAGTGGTACGAATAACCTGTGGATGGATGGACATTAAGATTTAATGTTATTTTTGTGAACTATTTTTCCTGATTGTGTTTTGACTGTCGTATTTTGATCTATTGCGACTTTTTCTTTCTTATACTTCGGCGTCAACTTTGAACCCAGCCGTTTATCTATTCTGACGTAGATTATATCCCCTTCTTTATATTCAACCATTGCCCTTCTCTTTTTGTTATGAAATGTCAGATCTTTTTCCTGTTTTTCTTTAATTTTGTTACTATTATGTTCTCTGGTTTTCTTTAGTTCCTGTGGGTCTAATGTTATGTTTGAGAAAAATAAATCTATGGGTTTTTTCTTGGTGGTGGAATGGATTGTCTGGTTGTACTCTTGTACGGCTTTAAAGATTAAATCTTCGAAACCAGCTGTATCGTCATCTTTTTTGAGACATCTCATAATTTCGGTCATTGTCGAATGGAATCGCTCAATCTGTCCATTGCTTGTGGAAGCATATGGGGGTGTCGTATAGACTGTAGCTTTCAGTTGATCTTTAAGTAAGAACTTGATCGTTGCTGAGTTCATAGCTTTTTCGTTATCCATGACAACCGATTGTGGCATTCCAAAAGCTATCATGATTTCTCTGAGAGGAATTTTTAGGTCCTCTGACGCCTTTGACCTAACTATCTTTATTTGTGCGTATTTAGAAAATTTGTCTATTGCCGTAAGGACTAACTTTTTTTCTGTGGTGTACAAATCTATGTGTATGATTTGACCAGGGTAAGTGGGAATTGGCGTCTTTTGTATTTCGCCTGATTGTGGGTGCCTATCGTATTTTGATAGCTTACAAGTTTCGCACTGCTTAGCTATTGCGATAACTTTTTTACTTAACCCAGGAGAAAAGAAATTATTTAGTATTTGGGCTTTACTTTCTGTCGGATTTCTATGAGCTCTAATATGTTCTTTTGTGATTATCTCATTCTGTTCTCCTTCTAACGGTACGTCCGTTACTTTTTTCTGAGTATACCTTACTTTATAGTTACTAAAGTGAGTGGGGAATATATTCTGTATTTTTCCCATTACACTCTCGGAGGTAAATAATCCATTAATTAATTTTGGGTCTAATCTTTCCTTGAGTATGTTTATTAAATCGGACTCTGTATAGGTTCTCTTTTTGACGATGTGTCTGTGGTACTGTGGGAAGGGTATTTCGAATCTATATGATTCCTCTTCGGATGTTAACAGAAAAAGTTGATTCTTGAATACATTGATTGGTACTTCCATGGCCGGTATTAAGTTGTGTGATGAACTTTCATCACTATGTATCGATGCAGTTGTGGTGTTTATCTGCATATCTGTGGGGTTTCTTGAGAGCGCATCGGCCACTACGTTTGATGTGCCTGGTTTATAGTGGAGTTCATGGTTATACTCTTCCAGGTAGCTTTTCCACCTTTTGAGTTTACCATTATGGTTTTTGTTGCTCAGAGCAAATGTCAATGGTTGATGGTCGGTATAGATAATTACTTTAGAAGTACCGTAAAGGTACATGCGTAGAGTATACAATGCCCATACTATTGCCAGCATTTCCTTTTCATTTGCGGCATAATTTTCCTCGGTTCTTGTAAGCGTACGCGAAATAAATGTGATTGGTCTCCCGTTCTGTTCCAGAACTGCGCCAATGGCGTAATTCGAAGCGTCCGTAGTGAGATGGAACTCTTTTTTAAAATCGGGGTAAGCTAGTATTACGTCTTCTGAAGCTAATGTGTTTTTTATCTTTTGAAAAGCTTCTACGGCACTTTGGTCTAAGGAGATCGCTATTTTACTAGAAGCATTTTTTGATAAACGCCCATTTTCTCCCCTGAGTAGATTGGAAAGTGGTTTCGCTATCTTGGCGTAGTCACAGATGAAACGTCTGTAATAGTTACTAAGCCCTAAAAACTTCTCAAGTTTTTTAACGTTTTAGGCTCTGGGAATTGCTGTATTGCTTTTACTTTTTCGACATTGGTTTTAACCCCATTAGCTGAAATTGTAAAACCTAGGAAATCGACTTCTGTTCGGAAGAACTCGCATTTGTCGATTTGGACCTTCATGTTCGCTTGGGAAAGAGTAGAGAAAATTTTCTCTAGGTTTTCGGCATGTTCTTTTTCCGATTTACTAAAAACTATGATGTCGTCGATGTAAACGTAACATCTCTTACCGACGTGGTCCCTTAGAATATCGTCTAGGGCCCTTTGAAATATTGATGGGGAGTTCTTGAGACCAAAAGGTAGCCTTGTGAACTCGAATTTCCCACCATTTACTGAAAAAGCGGTTTTCTCTATATCTTTTTCTTTGAGAGGAATTTGGTGAAACCCACTTTTCAGATCCAGCACGGAAAAATATTTGTTGTCACCCAGTTGCGCTATGATATCCCCAATATCCGGTATCGGGTATCGATCCGATATAGTGACTTTATTGAGTTTTCGGTAGTCTATTACTAACCTAAATTTTCTCTGCCCTGAAGCGTCTTGTTTTTTCGGCACCATCCACACTGGTGCGTTGTACGGTGACCTTGAAGGTCTTATTATGCCATCTCGTAATAACTGGTCTATTTGTTTCTCTACTTCCGCTTTTAAAGAAACAGGGTACTGATAATGTTTACTGTATATTGGTGTGTCTGACGTGGTTCTTATTTCACCGGTTACTACTGTTGTGTAAGTTAACTTTTCGTCGGGTTCGGCAAATAGCTCTACATGCGTCTTGGTCAACCGATTCATGACTTCTTTTTGTTCTACTGACATGTGCTCAGCCCTGACCTTAATATTATTAACTGCTTGAGTAGCCAATTGCTTGATGTTTATTCTGTAATTCCCATCTATTACCAATACATTATTTCGAACGTCTATGACAGCGTTAAGCTGTTTGAGGGTATCATTACCCAATATCCCATGAAACGTTTTTAAGGTTGGGAGTATAAAGAATTTGATCGGTTCTTGGTCGCGCTTGAATAAGCTAAGATAAGTATGATGAGTTATTTTTGTCTTTCCACCGACAGAGTTTGCAAAAAATGAGTTTTCGTTAAGTTTAGGTTTTGGTACTAAATTGGTTTGAATATAATTTTGATTTGATCCTGTATCTATTAGAAATTTAAATATCTTTCCGTCCCTCGTTCTACAGTCAAAATAAGGTAACGAGGAACTGTTTAGTCTAAAAAATGAATGTCGGCAGTGTCTACTAATTCTGTGGCTTGCTCGTTATCGATTTCGTATGGCGCGGCCTCTGATAAGCCGTCTGCTCCTATATGCTCTAGATACTCTAGATAGGCCTGTGCAGATTCCTCTGCTAGTGCGTCATATTGTTGTTCTTCTGTAACTGGCTCTAGTTCGCCTGTCGTTACATGAAACTGCCTCTGATGCTTTTGAAGTGGTCCTGGTTGACCTTGCGGTAGAGGACGTTTTCCTGCTAAATCATTACATTGCATCCTGTTCATGTAATTGAGGTTTCTTGATCGAATAGAATGATCTACTTCCATAGGTTCTGGCTTGTGCTCTGGTTTTGGACCGAATGGTCTAGGAGGCGCAGCGTATTGTTGGCCTTGGACAGGCGGTTGCTGTTGATAAGCGAATTGAGGCCTCGTAGGTTGGGAAATTGGATTGCTAGGGAATGACCCTGTCTTGGGTACTTGATGTTGATAATTACCGGGTCGTGGATTATAATAAAGTCTAGGCTCGAAATTTCTCCCCTGATTTATGCTCTGTAAGGGTCTTTGTGCCGCGAATCTTATCGCTGTTTGTCTAGGTGGCAAAGGTGGGGGTTGTTGCACTATTCTAGGCACAAAAGAATTTCGTTGTTCTTGATTCTCAACTAGACTACATAAGTGAAGAGCATGGCTTATATCTCTTGGCTCTTTGATGGCCAATAGTCTTGGCAGATCCCCATTTAAACCTCTTATAAACGTATCTAAAGCTTTACCTCGATAGTTGTCGGTTAAAGCTCTAATAGTCTCTGGAGATTCTTCTTGTGCTCCTATTTGGTTTAGGATCAGTGATAATTGGTGATAGACCGCCTGATAGAATTCGCTTATTGTCATACGCCCTTGTTTAAGGGAGAACATTTGATATTCGAGTGTCTTTAAATCTCGTTTATCGGCGTAGTGTGCAGTCAGGCATTTGGAAATAGCTTTCCAATTCATTGGGGTGTTGTATGATTCTAAGACTGCATCGGCTTCACCAATTACTTTGTTACGAACAGATAAGGTCATCACGTAATATTTATAAGAATGTTCTTGTCCTGCATAGATACTCATGATTCGTTCGACATTCTTTTTCCAAGAATTGAACGTGGTTCTATCCCCTGAGAACTCTCTGATTAACCTTGCTATTTCTGGTATTTTTTCTTGATCCTCACCCACTCTGGGTCTAACTATGGAATGTCACGGAGGCTCTCATGTCCGAAGTTTGGGTTTACATTGTCTTGCAATGTTTCTCTTATCATATTCATTATGACTGTTCGTAGGGCGGGACTTGTAACTGGAGTACTAGTAACCGGTTGTCCGCCCGTTGCCTGGCCTGTGCCCTCATCTATTCCTAAGTTTGCCATGGCGTCTACTATACCGTCTGGCATGTTGTTAACGAAACTGTGAGATTTAGATTTCAATTAAGCGGACCACAATGATCTAAACTACAACACGATTCGGAATTTTTCACAGTAATTATCAAAGCGCAAGCTTTTATTTTCTTGGGGGTCACTTAACTATTATAGATTGGCAATATGTTGAAGATAACTTAAAAATATATATTCTTTTTTTTTTTTTCTTAATTTTAAACTATGTCAATTCAATTCTTTTTCTTATTTTCTATATGTTTTAATCACTTAAATAATAATCTTACAATATGTAGAACATCCGGCGACTCTCCCGCGCTGGTCCTTCGGATTGCTTCCCTTTTGTCCTGCGGCTGTGCGACAGGTTACTCCGGATCCTGGGGAACACTTGTTTGCGTGGTGATCTGTGAATCTTTTTCTAACAGATCCGTCGACGGTAGACGGCCAGTTCTGTCTTTCAAGAAATTCGTGAAAGGAGTCGGCTCCTTTTAAATCGCACTCGCGGTGTGGCTTTTTTTTTAAGGCACTTTTCGGAGTATACACTATGTGACTTTTTACGGCACTGGTACGCGACACGATATCCTTCGTTAGGACAAAAACCGGTCCCTGCTCGGGCGCCAATTAAGAAAACTGTTAAGGTTTTTTTATAAAAAAAAACTGTTGTTCTTATTTATTCTTTTTTCGAACTGAATTCTTACAATAATTACAATTTGGTTTTATACTAAATCCCGCTTCGCCGTCGCTGCTGTCGCCGTTGTCGCTGCTGTCGCTGCTGCTGCCGTTGTCGCTGCTGTTGCTGCTGCTGCCGTCGTCGCTGCTGTCGCTGCTGCGGCCGTTGTCGCTAGGTGTCGGGTATCCAGGTTCGGTCCCACGGTGGTGTTTGCGCAGGTTGTTATTCCCATGCAGGTGCCTTGTGGAATCTGCTGACACAGCGCACGTGGCGGATGTCTTCCACGCGCTGTTATTATGCTGATGTTTTTGTTAAGGTGCATTTTGGATGCCCTTGACTTGACGTTGAAGCTTTTGTAATAAGTGTTGTTAACTTATGTAAACTTTTATCAAAGTATATCGCAGTCGGTTGCGTCCGACTGCAACGTTTTCACTTGTTAGCCTTGGTCTTATTAAAGGGCTTTCTAGCTGCTGCCCTCAACTCTCCAATTTGAGCAGTCCACCAAGGGGGTTTCTTTATTCTTTTTGGTCTGCTAACGGGGCAAGATTAATTAGTGTCGTTTTCACACGCTTTGTTGAATACTTCTATGAGCCGAGTTGCATACTCGGCGGTATCTGGCCCTTCAGGCGGAGTTTCATGGAGGTGTCTTTGCAGTGAAACAGTGAAGGTCTTCCAATCAGTTCTTAAGTTTCTGAACTGGATTTGTTTGGGACTACGGATCTGTAGTATAGTTTCAATATACCTATGATCTGAGAAGGAGTGCTCATCTAGCACCCTCCAAGAGAAAATTTGATCCCATAAAGAGGCAGAGGCTAGAGTGAGATCTAGAACTTCCCTGCGGTTTTTAACAATAAAGGTCGGGTCCCGACCATTATTACATAAAAGCATATTTGTATTCAGAAGGTAATCAAAAATCAACTCACCCCTTGCATTTGTATCAGTGCTTCCCCACTGATGATGATGGGCATTTGCATCGCAGCCCCGCCTGACGGCAACTGAGCGTTGCAAAATTGGAAGACCTTGAGGATCTCGGCTGGGTCGTCGGATTTAGCCGACACCCAAACACGAGCCCTAGGCCTGTTAGCCACGTCCTTCCAATCGACAGCCTCCAGTTTGGCCCCAGGGTAGACCTCACCCAGGGCGGAAATGGCCTCCTTGTACAATTGGGCAGATTGTAATTCGGCGCACGCGATGACCTTAACGCAGCCTTGATGCCAGCCGGCATCTTGGCAAACGGACGGTGGACATCCCTTCTCCATGATAGTGCGCATGAAGGCACCCTGCAACTCGTTCTCCACCTACGGCCACTGGTTACTCGGGATTTGGCCCCCCTCTTTGCCCTTGTCCAGGACACTGAGAAGGACCTTAGCCTTCGTCACCTCGGCGTAGGTTTTGACTCCTAGCTGCTGACACGGCCGCTTGACTTGCGGTGCGCTTATTTCCGTTGGCTGTCACTTGGGCTTAGCGGCAGCTGACTCCTTCGCTGGCGCTGGCTTGAAATCGGGATGGATGAAATGGATTTTGCCCACTCCAAAAGCTGCGAACCTTCTGGCGATGTGTCTGCGCCAGACAAGTTCCCGCAGCGCGTCTCTTATCGCTAAAAGATGGCTTTGGTGGTCCAGTCGTGCTCTCGCTGGCACCTTATATCCGGGCCTTGCCCCACGACTCGGCTGCCTGACTGGAGCCATGCCACGTGAAGCTGGTGTGACTCTGCCCGCTGGCTTACCGGGCAGCACAGAAGTTGAGGCAGTGTTAGTCCCATCCGACTTTGGGCAAGTGTCGGCCTCATTGTTGTTGTTTTTGGTAGTGTTAAGATTCATAATTTTGTTCCCACGAGTAATAGGGAAGGGAATCGTCACCCGCGGCAGAGCCCATGTACCGCGGGAAGCCTAATTAAAACAGGGTGGGTCGGCTGTTCCCCCTGAGTCCGCATACTAGCGACCGAGCTTCCCCTCGGCCACGCAACCATCGGCATATGCAGTTCCACCTTGGCTTGAGGTGATTTAGAGAGTTGTCTTCTCTCGCCCGACTACGATTAGCCAGCACTCATTGGCTGAGACATGACCTTACCAAGAGCCTGTTTCCAGCCGCCCTCATGAGGAGAGTATAGTCGCACTTCCACCAAATACGGCACGCAGCTTAGATACCAGTACAAGTACCAGCACTGAACACTGCGCGATCATCCCCCTGTAGTACCTGACGGCTGACAGCCGTAAAATATATAAATAGTAAATAAACATAACTTTCACTAAAAAAATTATGGGTCAAATTGGTTTAATATACTTACTTTTATAAGCAAAATAAAAGACAACACGCAACTGGTCAAAATTTACGAGGGAAGAAACAGGTATCTGTGCGTACGAAAATTAAAAGTACCGTTAAAAGCTTCTGAGAGCCTTCAAAGCTTCTGTACGGAATTTGGTGTTTGTTATGAGCTGCCAAAAAATATTTAAATAATATATAGGTGGACGGTATAAGTAGGCGTGGCATAAAAAATTTTTATGCATACCTGTAACGGATGTCACAACTAATGTTCATACCAAATGGGCGGTATAAGTGGGCGTGGCTTCCAAAACATTGATGCAGATCTGTTACGGATCATCAATATCAATGCTCATACCGAATTTGAAGAGCCTAGCTCGAAAACTGAAAGAGGTGGGCGGTATAAGTGGGCGTGGCATCCAAAATTTGTATGCACACCTGTTACGGATGTCATACAAAAACGGTTCTTGGTTTATACTGCAAGAAGGATAAAACTGGACTTTTTTTTAAGTAAATAATTTATCTAAAAAGGAATTGTGGCCTTATATACAAAAATTTGTTGACTTTATTATGTCACGAATATGCACAGACAAACAATATGTTTTTTTTTTCAGAAATGGTGCACTTACCCACAAACCACAGCAAAGGTGAATTTGTTAGTTCAATTAATCTGGCAAACACTATAAATGTTTTGGAAAATCAAAACAATTTGCAAAAAAATAAATTATTTGACGGGACACAACAAAGCTTCTCCAACAATATATAGCACTTTTTGTTACCGACCTAATTGTTTAGAAAAACATTATGAGGACTCCGGTTTGCAAAGAAAGAAAGAAGGTCTTTCCAGGAGTATTGAATGGTGAGCTTTAATACCCTGTCCACACTAATACCCTATCTCACTAACGTGCATTTTTAAAAATAATCGAAATATCGATACTAATGCAGTTTACCGTCTACATTATACTGCATTCGCATTTTGCATTTTCAGATCAGGTGTTTATTGCAGGTTGCCGCCAATTTTTGTATTTAAATAAATAATGGAAAATTCGGAGCTTATTGGCCGGAGCTTATTTATTTTCAATGTTATTGAGTTTACTTGGCTTAGTGGCAAGGTGCGTTTTTGAGGTGGAAAGTAGAAGCAAAGTTTCTAGGCGAAGCGTTTGGAATACGTAAGTTTTAGTTGCTATGTACACACATAAATATGTTTATGTTTTTATGTTTTATTTATTTATGTATATATAGAAACGATATGGGTCTTTTTGGGAGAAGGATGTTCCCCAAAACTCCGATGAGTTTTTTAAGGAGAACTTCCGATGCGAAAGAAGAGTTTTTAACATGTTAGTTTCGCGCTTACCCGAGCTAAAAAAGGCCGACACAACATTTAGACAAGCAATTCCTTTGGAAAAAAGAATTGCTGTGGCGCCTTACGCATTGGGGTCGTCTGCAGAATACCGAACAATTGGAAGGCTATTTGGTATTTCAAAAGCAATAGTGGGTTCCATATTAAATGAGTTTTGCAGGGAGGTTGCTCTTCAGTTGGCAGATGACTACTTGCCGGCAAATTTCATCACGCAAGAAAAGTTGAATGAGTGCGTGGAAGGTTTCTCTTAGTTGGGATTCCCGCAGTGCTTTGGTGCAATAGGTAAGCCATGTATTTATAATTTGAAGTACAATATATATATAAATACGTTCATATGTATGTGCTTCTGGTTTATTTTGCAGACGGTTGCCACATTAAAATTAACCCGCCATCAGAGAACGCAGTTGATTACCACAACTACAAGGGATGGAATTCAATGGTTTTGTTTGCTATGGTTGATTATCGGTACGTTATGTATTTTCAAAAATGTTTTTTTTTTTTTTTTTAATCAAGTATATATTTAATTATAGATTCACTTACATAAACGTAGGTGCGCCCGGTCGTGTGCACGACTCCCGGCTTTTTGAGAAGTCTACATTAAAGCGAAAACTTGACGAGTGTTCGCTTTTTAGGGACAATTCGAAAATGATTTGCGGAGTTTCAGTGCCCATCATATTGGGAGATTCGGCGTTTAAATTTTCAAAAACTATTATGACGCCATATCCCTTTACGGTTGATGCCTTGGAGGAGAGGAAAGCGTTCAATAATAATTTGTCAAAAACTCGCCGAGTGGTTGAAAATGCGTTTGGACAGTTGAAGGTGCGGTTCCGTCGTATAGGCAAGGGACTGGAAAACGCACCACGAAACAACACAGCTATAGTTATTTGTTGTTGCATATTGCACAATATGTTAAACGAGCATAACTGCAATTACAAAGACAGTTGGACCACTGACATGCCAGGTCAGCGAGAGCAACCGACTTGGGTTTATGAGCTTGGTAATACCAACAATGAGGCAGAGATAATTCGAAGCGCCTTAAGCCATCTTTTTTTTAACAAATAACGAGTTTTTTTAAATTTTCTGTATATATTAATAACAAGCCTATACATAAATAAATGAAAAGAATAAGCTATACAAATTTAAAGGTAAAATTTTATTTTGCAGTTCGCGATAACATAATATTATTGAACGATTTAATGTTCTCGTCTAGGTTTTCAATTGTGTCTGCTATTTTCTCCAAAGCAACCACTTTCCGTTCCTCTAAACTCTCCGAGGTACAGCGTTTGCGCTTTGAAGTTGTTGGAACTTCGGTCTCAACACCCACGCTTATTGAAGTCAAATCTGAAACAATGTTTAAGCTTTAATTATTAATTATCACAAGAGTAAACAAACTTATGTAAACTTACCAAAGTTTTCCACAACCATAGCTTCGACATTAACCACCTGCGACACGGACAGTATTTTGTCTCGGAGCTCATAAAGCTCCCAAGTAGATGGAGTGCCGCCACTCGGCCCGATCTTTTCGCGTTCCACTCTTAAAACAATAAGTACACATACATATGCATGTCTTGCACCATTCCGGCACTCATCTATACTTCCTTGTCAGGTTGTCAACTTTTGACTTCACCTCCTTCGCAGACAGTTTTAGCTTCTCTGCAATTTCCCTGTAAAAGTGCGAGTTTTTTCGCTGCCCACGAAGCCCGCCACCATTCTCGTACCACAGGTCGAGAAGCATCCTTGTGGTGTCTTCGCTCCAAACGCAAGGGCTGTTATTTTCCTGGGCTGTAATCAATAATAATTTAACATCACAGCAATGTTTTTTGAATAAAATTGTTAATTTAATATTATTTCTTACCCTCTGACATTTTGGCGCTTTTTAAATCAACTGTACATTTTTGTTTTTGTTTACGATCTAGAGCAGACACTTTTTCGATGCTTCACAAATACCGAATATCGAGTGCAATATCGAATATATGCTAAAAATGGGGTAACGACATAATCTCGCCAGTACAATTTTTCGGCGATGTTATGTCGTTTTTTTCTCGGCGAGCTTATGTCGTTTTTTCTCGGCGATCTTATGTCGTTTCTAAACGTCATAATCTCGCGCGATATTATGACGTATTGAAAACGGCGAGATAGTCTGATCTGCTCCGGAACATAGCAAACAGTGCCTTAGCAGTGGCGTGAGCCACTGCTTTTACGGCGTTTGAAAGTTTTTACGGCATTTTAAACTCGCCGTCGGCGATCTTAAGTCGTTTTCTTCTCAGCGATCTTATGTAGTTTTCTTCTCGGCGATTTTATGTCGTTTAAAAACGACATAGTCTCGCGCGATATTATGTCGTTTTGAAAACGGCGAGATTGTGGCGGCGAGATTATGGCGCTATGCCGCTAAAAATACTAGTTGCATTTTTTTCTGAAGCAACTTTTTACCACCTCTAGCTCCCATAAGAAATACATGGGCCGTGAAGCAGCATTTTGAGCAAAATGCGAAAATGCAAAATGCAGTTTTATATGGTGTTCACACTTCGGTTGCGTGTTGCTTTTTGCGTTAACTGTCAACAAGCAGCTTCTTGCCCACACAAATAGCATAGGGTCCTAGTGGTGACAAAAAGTTGAGTTTGATTTGGATGTAGTTGCGTGTATTCGATTAAGTAACTAATACATTCGACTGACTCAAAAGGAACTGCCCACTTTTGCTTATCGTTCTCAACTATCACCACTGGTTTAAAATAAACGTTGCCGGAAAAAAAGGTAAATCTGCAGAACCAGGGCTGCAGCCCAAAAGTGCTCCAAATTTTTTTTTTAATGTTTTTTATCACTAATATATGGTAGCCCATGAGATATTATGGTGGGGGACGCCCTGGTTCGACAGATTTACCAAACTTTCAAACGCCGTAGAAGGCACAGTTTGCTATGTTCCGGAGCAGATCACACAAACTCGCCGTTTCTTGTTCCGCCGGAATTATCCAGATCACACTTCGCGTCTCCATTTCTTACTTACGGCCATCAAGAATTTTTTCAATGACATTGACTCCGATAGTGAATGAGTGAATGAGTGAGTCAGTGTGTGTGTGTGTGTGTGTGTGTGTGTGTCGAGTGCCATGGCACTACTTACTCTACTGTAATATCACCTTTAATGTAATAAAGTAATATTTTTCTTTATGGCAAATTTTTTATTTTTTTATGGGGTTTTATGGCGTCCCCCACCATAATATCTAATGGGCTACCATATATTAGTGATAAAAAAACATTAAAAAAAAAATTTGGAGCACTTTTGGGCTGCAGCCCTGGCTCTGCAGATTTACCAAAAAAAATCACAAAGAATAAAAAGTGCAATTCACTTTTAATATGGCGCAACAAAATGGTAAGCAATTGATTTTTTCAATATATGTTTGTTTAACCCATTTTAACTCAGGAAGAGGCAATGACAAGAGATTTTTGTGGTCAAGTGTCGCCACAAAAACTCTAATAGAGCTGTGGCAGGACAACATTGATGGGTTCCGGGGAGCCAGAAAGAACTCCCACATTTACAAGGAAATGGCGTAGAAAATGAAAGAGTTTGGACCATCGCACGTAGAAATAAAAAACAAGCTCGAAAACCTAATGAAAAAATACAGGCAAGTAAAAAACAAACCAGCTTTTGATTTTCTTATGTTAATTACTAATTTACATTTATGTATTTATAGGGCTGAATGTGCAAAGGTAGGACCTTCTGGAGGCACGCCTTCTACTTGGGAGTATTTTGAAAATGTGGCCAGTGTTTTAAGCATGTCGGACACTGTGGGATACCACCCAATAGCCGATAGCACAGGTAATATATTGAAATAAAACTATTGCATGTAATATAATAGATACAATTCTTACAGATTTCTCGCGTTTGATTGAAGGAGAGCCAAGTAGCAACGACACTGACAACTCAATGACAGAGCCGTCATGTTCGAGGCCAAAGCGACGGCGGGTCGGCCCGAACTGCGAAGAATTAGTTGAAATAGAAAAGCAAAAATTGGCGGCAATACAGCAATTGGTAAAGGATTCAGCCAATTTTCAGAAAGAAGCGCTGAGTCTTTTGAGAGCCCGTCATGCGAAATAATATTTGAAAGTACTAATTAATTAATAAATTCCCTGTTGCTTGAATTTAATATGTTTATTCAATTAGGATGATTATTAAAAAATTTTTCTGCTCATTACTCATCCTACTTGATCGCGCGTTCCAGTTGTTCGGTCATGAATAACTTATGTTATAAAAATTACCTGAGTCGGTGCAGACTACAGTTCCAGCAAGATCCTAAGAGGTTCTTAGACTTCGTTAATTCGAAGCGAAAGTCATCAACACTTCCATCTAATGTATTATTTGAAAACAAGTCGGCCAACTCAGATCAGGCAATTGCCGATTTGTTCGCAGAATTTTTTCAAACAACATATAGTTCAATTGATACTCAGGTTGATCTGCCTTACCCGTATCGGGTTGATAGCTCCAATTGCATTTTTGAACCAAGAATCACGGAGTGTTCATTACTACGTGATCTACAAGGTATTAAGCCAATGTTTTCCCCAGGATCTGACGGCGTACCAAGCTGTGTGCTTAAGTACTGCGCTGACGGTCTTTTGAAGCCTTTGCACAAATTGTTTAGTTTCTCTGTTGAGCAATGTTCATTTCCAAACATCTGGAAAGAATCATTTTTTATACCGCTCCATAAAAAAGGAGACAAGTCTCACGTTCCAAATTATAGGGGTATCTCCAAATTGTCTGCTATCCCAAAAATGTTTGAGAAATTGATAACTTCTCAATTGTAACATATTTGTAGATCCTTAATATCACCGTGTCAGCATGAATTCGTGAAACAAAGATCTACCACCACTAACCTGTTAGAATTTACTTCACATATTATTAAGGGTTATCAAAATAAAATGCAAACGGATGTTATCTACACTGATTTCAGTAAGGCGTTTGACTCAGTTAATCACTACCTTTTACTTCATAAACTTCAACTTTTAGGTTTTCCAAGCAATCTCATTCGGTGGATAAGGGAATATTTAATTCATAGAACACAAAGAGTCAGTTTTAAGGATTCTGTCTCAAAGGTGGTTCATGTCACGTCCGGTGTTCCGCAAGGAAGTCACCTTGGACCGTTATTATTCACATTGTTCATCAATGATCTTCCATCAGTAATTGACCATTCTCGAGTTCTGATGTATGCTGACGATGTAAAATTATGCATGTCAGGCACTACTCTGTTGTCTGTTCAAAAATTACAAAAAGACTTAGATCATTTTCAAATTTGGTGTCGTGTTAACTTGTTAAATCTTAATTGCAATAAATGTAAAGTAATGTCCCTTTATAGACGCCTGCCTTTTCAAATATATATTTTCTTGATGGTGGCCCACTCGATCGCATCGAATGGGTTGATGATTTTGGTATCTTTTTTGACCCAAAACTTAAATTTCACAAGCATATCTCCTCAGTTGCAAGTCGAGCCTCTAGTACCTTGGGGTTTATTAGGCGCTGGTCGAAAGAATTTGACGATCCCTACATAGCCAAATCTCATTATCGTCTTTGGTACGTCCTATTCTTGAATATGGATCTTGTATTTGGTATCCCAAATACAGGATTCACCAAGATAGAAAAGAATCAGTACAGAAACATTTTCTGCTCTTTGCCCTTAGTGGACTTAATTGGGATACTAACATTAACTTACCTTCCTACCACAGTAGACTTTTACTAATAAATCTTCCTTCTCTTGCTGATCGGATTGATTATTTGGAATTAATCTGCCAGATTAGTTTTGCTGTTCCGATCAGACGGACAAGGAATTTTCTACCAATTGCTCTTCAAGCTTGTCACTCTAACTATACTATTCATAATCCTTTCCGAATTTTATGTTCAAACTATAATGATTTATCTCACTTAATAAATGGTGCCACTTCTATTGGTTCTCTTAAAAAGCTGGTCTTATGTCATTTGTCTACATGTACGCGATCTACGTAACCGCACGTAAAGCGGTGTGCCTCTCGGTCGGTCGGGCGGGAGGTGGTTGCATTTTTGCTTGGGTCCGCGCGTTAACAAGCCGGTGCTTGGTATCGTTGGGCCACTTGATCGTTCGTTAGTACGTCTACGTCCAAATTAAATTAAAGCTTGTCGAACTGCTTCGGCACTAGCATTCATATTGCCGAGAAAGACTTCAAACTCTGGTTGGTCATGCCTCTGTGCAGTTTCAGCTTCCCGTTGTCAATTCTTGCACACGGAGCTGTTGTGCATATTAGAAAAATTATGCAAAATGCAAAAGCACGCAATTTTTTTGACGTTTTATCAATACGGTTGTCCAATCCTTTTCAGATCCTCCGAAAGCGTACCTTGAGATGGGCAAACGCATTCTCCACCACATGCCGTACTTTTGATAAGTTGTAATTAAAAGCACGTTTCTGTGGTGTTGCGTCTATAGAAAATGGGTAGGGCTTCAAACGTTTCTTGAAAATTTAAACGCTGAGTCTCCAAGAATGACCACTGGAACCACTACGCCATTCACCTCCTTTGCATTATTTTGCAGCAAGTCTGTATTAAGAAGCTTCGTTTTAAGGCTGGATGTTTCGAAGATTCTTGAATCATGACATCTTCAAGGACTGCCAACGCTTATGTAGGTGAATCTATAACTGTTAACACAAACAATTCTTGCAATATTTCAGATTTTAAATACGAATTATATTATTAACTTACCGGTAGTCTACTAAGGCGAAAAGCACGGTGGAATACCAACCCTTGCAATTGCGGTAGTCCACGGCATGCTCTGACTTTGGTCGTGCGGCCATCTATAGATAAAATCAATTAAATTCTTATAAAACAACATTTACAAATATCCTACAGATTGCCCTCTGGTACCAACGAACTCTGAGATGGTTCTGAGGTGGGCTAGCTGAAGCCACCGGACGGGTCGCAGGTTGCGGATAGCGCAAGGCCTCCAGTGGAGGTTAGCTGCGAATAGCGACTTGTCGTAATAAGCAGTCCCGGACAACAGCGGGTACCACACCGTTAGTGGGACCGACAAGGCGCTTGTTTGACTGTCTTTTAAACATTGTCTTACACACACCCGAATTCCTACACGTGTTCCTACCCACTTCCTATCCCCCACATCTCAAACGGGCAGTGGTGACGTCCTTAGGCAAGGGTGCCTACTCACCCCCTAAGCCAGGGTGATACGTGATCCGGGCCCATTGGTTGGATTGCAGTCAGGGGTAACCGACTGTAGTAGTTCGGAGCCGATACCTGATACGGAACCGATACCTGGCCGTCTCGGTGAGTATACCTGGCCCCGGCGTGTTCGTAGGGGCTATGACACGCCGGTACTACTTCCCCCCACACTCGTGGGTAAAAAAATTTTTTATAAAGATAGGCGGGGCTTAACCGCAACACAATTAGCAGAGCGGATGGAAGAGGAGGTTCTGGACATGGGTGGCAAATTGCCACCGCGCGGGGGCAAGGCCCCCCCCCCACTCAAAGAGTGTTGCCAAGCCAAGGGGCTCGTCCCCAAAGCAAGGCACCTCCAGTAGTGTAGAGGCTTTCAAACCTCGAGTGGTGGTCAAGGAGGACACCAAACGAACGGACGTAGGGGGTGGGAGCGCAGTGCCCGGCACTGCCCCGGTGGCTGTCCCGCAGACAGGAAATGTCGGCAGGACAGACACTGCAACACCCTCTTTTGGGCTGCAGAAGAGGAAGATGATGCCGCCCATTCCGGCACCAGGCCAACCCGGTGGGGCTGGTGACCCGCTAAGGCATGGCCTAAGCGGAGCCGGCCGCAAATGGTATCTTAGATACCTGGGTCGTGGCTTGAAGCCGGAAGAAGCGCGCAAGAGAGCGCTGTAGCACCGGGCCCCGACCGTGTCTCCAGGCGAGAGAAAAGGAGAGGAAGCGGGCGTGGGGAAGAAGCGGCAGTGGCACCAGACATCGCCTGCTGAGGCCCCCAATGACGCCAACAAGAGGTTGAAGCATAAAGGCATCACAGTTCCCGAAGGCCCCAGTACTTCGATGGACTCCAAGCGTCCGAAGAGGCTTCTGTCCAAAGAGGAACTGTCGGCGGTTGAGCTTGCACTTGTCGAGGAGATGAGAAAGGGCCATACCGCAAGCCTTAATTTCAACGGCATCCACTTCAGAACAGGCCTCATACTGGTGGAGTGCATGGATGATGCAACTAGGAAGTGGGTAGAGCTGAAAGCTCCCAGCATCAGCTCTGCGGTGGGCTTGCAGCTCTGCACCTGCCCAAAAGACGAAATACCGTTACCCAACATTGTAACGGTTTTTCTACCACGGACGACTGGCGAGCCGGTGGCCAAATCTTTTGGGCTGCTTACCGAGCAGAACCGTGGTCTTAGCACGGATACGTGGAAGCTTTTGAGATGGAAGGAGGCTGAAGGAGGTAAAATCCTGACGCTTGGCGTGGAGGATGAGGCACTCGCTCTTCTGAAGAGTCGGGGTTTGATGGTTAGCTTCCGATTTGGGCAGCTGAAATGCAAGCTCCATGCTAAGAAGGAGGAAGCGGCGGCGGCGGTTGCGGAGGAGAAAGCTGATGTTGTGCCTGGCACTTCGACAGCCTCAGCCGAAGTGAACAGCGCGACGGAGGTAGAAGCGGATGCGGAGGCAAAAGCAGTCGCTGTGCCTGGCACTTAGGCAGCCTTAGCCGAAGCTGAAGCGGAGAGGAAGCTGGCGGCCATAGATGCCGAGTTGGACTCGGCCTCTCTACAGGGATTAGACCTGTCCAAGCTTAATGTGCGAGGTGATGGTGATACCACCAACGATGGGCCATCCGATGATGAGCGAACGCCCACCGGAGCGCAGTCAGAGACCTATCTGACGCTCTCGGCGGGTGAAGAAGAGCTCTAGGGATGGAGACCACCAGCGTGGCACAGATCAACCTGCATCACGCGAGGGCAGCTTCAGCTGGACCTGGGGCTGGTGCTCATCCAAGAACCATGGGTCGTCAGAGGCAGGATCTGCGACCTTAACCACGTAAGTGCAAGAGTTATTGCGGATGTTAGAGTGACATCGCCGAGAGCATGTATCTTGGTACGGAAGAATATTAACGTTCTATGTCTTTCTAATTTTCTCACTAAAGATCTAGTAGCAGTGATGATCACTGGAGAGCGCGGGAGTATCGTGGTGGCGTCGGCGTACTTCCCGGGAGACGAGGCGGAGGCTCCTCCATTATAAGAAGCTGCCATTACTGCTGGGATGCGATACCAACGCACATAGCATCACGTGGGGCAGCACAGATACCAATAGCAGAGGTGAGTGTTTTCTTGATTTTCTACTAGTTAAGGATCTTACCGTTTTCAACGTAGGGGCAGAACCTACGTTTGTTACCAAAAGCAGGGCCGAGGTGTTAGATATCCTCTTTGGTAATGATGGAGGCTCCAGGTTGGCACGCAACTGGAGAGTCTCCAATGAACCTTCATTGTCGGACCATAGGATCATCCTATTCGACATATGCAGAGCTTTAGTAAGGACATTAGAAATCCTCGGCAGACTGACTGGCAGCAATATCAGTCCTGTCTGGAGGCTAGTCTGAGCAGGCTTAACTATAGTACAAGAATTTCCTCACAGGAAGAGATAGAGCAGCTTTCTATAGACGTGGGCAATACTATCTTGAATGCCTATCATTCAAGCTGTCCTTTAAAAAGTATAAGATCCAGCAGGTATAATCCATGGTGGACTAAAAAGCTAGGACTTCTTCGGGTGGAAGTTAGGAAGCTGTTTAACGCAGCTAGAAAGTGTAATGACAAATGGGATTGTTATACCAGGAAGCTTACTGAGTATAACAAGGAGATACGCATTAGCAAACGTGATCATTTCAGGAAGTTTTGTTCCACTCTAGAGCAGGCCTCGCCCGCTGCAAGAGTGTTCAAAGCCATCTCGAAAGGCAAAGTGCTCTCGGAACTTTGCCTTAAGAGACAAGATGGGACATTCACGGACAATGAGGTAGAGAAGGCCGAACTTCTCTTGCAAACTCATAGTGATAGCAGTTACGTACAGGCATCTGGGAGAAGACCCGACTTTAAACTAGCTGCGGAAATCGTAACTGAGCATAGGATCAGATGGGCAATCGGTGCACTTAGTCCCTATAAAGCCCCGGGGGTTGATGGCATCCTTCCCATCCACTTACAGAAGGGCATCGACCCTCTCATAGTTTTCTTAATCAGAATCTTCCGAGGTAGCATTGCCCTAGGGTACATACCTATGGCGTGGAGGACGGCGAGGGTGATTTTCATCCCGAAGGTAGGAAAAAGGACCCGTTTCTTCCTAAATCCTTCAGGCCAATCAGTCTTACCTCATTCCTGCTAAAAACTCTAGAGAAGATAGTTGACAATCACATAAGATCGGTGCACTTAGTGGCTAAGCCACTACATGCACATCAGCATGCGTACATGGCAGGGATGTCAGCGGAGTCAGCTCTGCTTGACTTAGTGAACACTCCCAGAAGTCTGTGAAAGCAAAAGAGGTCGCACTCTGCGCCTTTATGGACATAGAGGGTGCTTTTGACAACACGGCGCATGACGTGGTCGTCAGAGCTCTTGAGAGAAAAGGAGTGGAATCAGGACTCACGTTCTGGTTAGGCAAACTCCTGGACTCTCGTATAGCAGAAGTTACCGTCAGTAATCAGAGCTCAAACCACCAGAGGCTGTTCTCAAGGTGGTGTCCTATCACCTTTCCTCTGGAGCCTGGTGGTAGATGATCTCTTAGCTAAGCTTACGAATAATGGATTTCGGTGTCTTGGCTGTGCTGATGACATTACCATTATCTGCAGAGGGAATTTTGAGAACACACTATGTGATAGAGTCACTTTGGGTCTACAACTTAGCTTGGACTGGTGTAGGGACGTGGGGCTGAGCATCAACCCAGTAAAGACCACAATCGTTGCCTTCACAAATCGGTACAAGCTCAAATCTATTAGACCCATAATCATTGGGGGTACAATTATACCTTTGTCCACGGAGGTCAAATATCTGGGGGTCATACTAGATAAAAGACTTCTCTGGAAACAGCATGTGGAGCATGCTGTTTGGAAGGGAACCTTAGCCCTGATGAGCTGCAGAACTCTTGCGGGGAAAAACTGGGGGCTCTCACCTAAGATTCTGATGTGGATGTATACTGCTATGGTGAGGCCCATGGTGTGCTACGGAGCAGTGGTCTGGGCTGGACGCATGGACCGGGAAGGCGCGAGGAAGCAACTGGGTAAACTCCAGAGGCTTGCCTGCTCGTGCATCTCGGGAGCAATGCGCACCTGCCCAGCCACGGCTCTTGACGTACTACTTGGGCTCCCACCGTTGCACTTATACATAAAACACAACGCAAGCAGAAATCATATGAGATTAACGGGATCATTAGCAACCGGATCGGCGGAAGGAGCCACGGGCTCACTTTTAGAATACAAACAGGATGCGCAGATGGCGCAATTTAGCTTCAGTAAGCTCTTTAAGATAGAGCTTAGCAATAAGGCAGATTGGACCAGCCTGTCAACTACCTATAATGTGAAAACACATGCTATAAGGTGGTACACAGATGGAGCAGCCGCTCTGACCTCTGGTCGAGAAAACTTCTGGCTGTGCTCGCAGGGGGCGAGACAGAGTAAAAGGCTTATAGGTAACTACAACAAGACGAGGACTGAAGACTGTCTGAAGCTGAGCAAGGTATCTCTTCGGATTGTTACAGGCTTCTTGACGGGACACTGCAGATTGCGTAGGCATTTACAAAAGATACGCATAGGCAACGAGAGCACTTGCAGGCTCTGTCTGGAGGGGGACGAAACTCCAGAGCATCTATTAGAAGAGTGCCCGGCCATAGGTCGGGTGAGATTATCTCAGCTAGGGCGGGTCTCACTTAATTCTGAGGAGATGAGGGCTCTTCGTCCAAGCGACATCATCGCGTTTCTGCGATCGATCGCACTGTACGAGGAGCTGTAGCTCATACACTAGGAAGAGGGCACAATAGATCCAAGTGGTCGCAGTGCACAGACCTCCACTTCATAATAATAATAATAATACCCATTGCCCCAAAGCACTGTGGAAAGCCAAGGCTTTCAAACCTTTTTACAGAATCTTCTATCTTCTCCTGTGTTAAGAAATTTGCCGGGAGATAGTCATCAGCAAGTCTGATAATAACTTCCCGGCAGAAATCAAGGAGATTTTGGCACACGAAAGACTTTGATACACCAAACAATCTTTCCACTGTGCGATACTCTGCAGATGATCCAAGCGTATACAGTGCTATAGCAATCCTTTTTTCTAAAGGCACTGCCAAACGCAAAGAAGTGTCTTTCTTTTTCAGACCCGTGAGTCGACTAACCAGGATATTGAATGCTTCCCTTTCCAAACGAAAGCTCTCCTTAAAAAATGCGTCCGAATTATTTGGAACGTCACGTTCCCAAAAACATCCATATCGTGGCTTGGAATATTTTAAGAAAGAAAATAATTAAAAGATTATTGGCATGAATAAACTTTTTTTCTCACAAGTGTCCAAATGCTACGACTGCGTCCTGTGTCACCAAACAATTCAAATGTTGCTGCAGACAATTCTAGATTGTTTGAATTCATTTTATTTTTTGTTTTTTATGATTATTTTTAAGCACCGAAATGAAAACAAAGCAGTTGCAGCTCACTTTACGTATGTATAACGCACTTTTTACCAGTGTGAACACCAATTCTGCTTGTTGCGTTGATAACGATATCAATAGCAAACGCGCTGTAATCTAAACGCCACATTAGTGTGGACAGGGTATAAAACTACATTTCGCATTTTGCTCAAAATGCTGCTTCACGGCCCATGTATTTCTTATGGGAGCTAGAGGTGGTAAAAAGTTGCTTCAGAAAAATATGCAACTAGTATTTTTAGCATATATTCGATATTGCACTCGATATTCGGTATTTTGTGAAGCATCGAAAAAGTGTCTGCTCTAGATCGTAAACAAAAACAAAAATTTACAGTTGATTTAAAAATAATAAATATTAAATTAACAATTTTATGCAAAAAACATTGCTGTGATGTTAAATTATTATTGATTACAGCCCTGGAAAGAATGTTGGCGGGCTTCGTATTTCCAAACGCTTCGTTTAGAAACTTTGCTTCTACTTTCCACCTCAAAAACGCACCTTGCCACTAAGCCGAGTAATCTCAATAACATTGAAAATAAATTGTTACGGCCAATAAGCTCAGAATTTTCCATTATTTAAATACAAAAATTGGCGGCATCCTGCAATAAACACCTGATCTGAAAATGCAAAATGCTAATGCAATACAATGTAGACGGTAAACTGCATTAGTATCGATATTTCGATTATTTTTTAAAATGCGCGTTAGTGTAGACAGGGTATAAGAAGGGCTAAGTCAACGAGTATTAAATATTAGAGCGGATGATAGCGAACGATAGCTCGTGCATTTTTAGTTGGCGAGCAAACGTAGCTCATGCGGCGAATTCGTTCTCTCTTCGCCTTTTGCCAAGCAGCTGATGCATGGGGAAGTGCTTCAAGAACCGTTTGTCAAATTGGTCTTTCGCCTTTGTCATGACTGCCAAATGTGGGGTGGGAAGACAAAGACTAATTGTTGCCGTTCTTCACTTCACTTGTTGTTGTGACAGAACTTGACTTTGGCAATTTCGGACTTTTGATTCAATCTGCTGTCTGCTACCCTGTATGGCAGGGTAGTATAGACTTAATATGAACTTTGCATAATTGTATGGGTAATCGTTAGATACTTAAATATAATTTCTATATTATAAGTCTTCATATCTTTAACCAATAGGTGTGGCATGTGCACGACTTTATAAGCTTAGAGAAAATTAATCGTATTTTGCTTTAAAATACTTAATAGTAACTATATTCATAATCAATTTACATATTAAAGTTTTTCTGAAACAAAAATGAATTTGGGACAAAGGGTATTTTTACTTTGCGCGTGCTGTATTATTGTCTTGTTGCGTTTTGTCTATACCGACTTGTATGTGTGCGTCTTTGTCCACACTTCTACGACTAGAGAGAGAGAGAGAGAGAGGTATACATTTGGTTGTTTCACTCCTTTTTGGGAAACTTAACGCAAACTTGTCTTCTTTGCCTTTGCCTGCATTTGCATGTGTGTGTACGTGTATGCGTTTTGTATATTCTCGATAGACTCATATACATACATACATATGTAAATGCAAACACACAAAGTCGGGTCTAACCTAGGCTAATTTTGGTAATTGGCTGCAGCCGTTTTTTTGTCCGCAAATAAATGCTCATTGACAATTATTATTGCTGATAATTGATTTATTATGTATGATGTAACATTTTATTTAGAAAATAGTAAAAAAAAAGCATAGAAATATTTAAAAAAAATTTTGATCTGCGGTGTTGAACCCCGACCTCCGGGTTCAAAAAAGAAATCGCACAGTACAAGCGCCTATACTAACGACCAAAGACCAGATTTACTAAAGGCGGGATAAGCATCAACTATTTGTACATTGGTAAATGTTCTTAAATACGACAAGAATGCATATGTATGCTTCATACTGGCAAATGCACTATATAGCATAATGATTGCTTACTTGGCATGAATTAAAACTGCACGAAGGAAAAGTGTATCATGTCCCAAAATTATTTTTTTTGGGGTAAAATTAAAAAACAACAATAAAGCACATAAGTATTTTTTTATAACAATACACTTCAACACTAGGTATATAACAGAGATGCGTTGTCTTTATGGTGGCGGTAATAGACATAGAAATTATTTATTACATTAATTGTAATAACTAACTTGCAAAGCAAAGTATTACAAAACAACACAAGTCTATAAACAAATCAAATCATAAATAACAACAGCAAATATGACGGCAGACCTTAAAATCATAACAATAAAGCGAATACATGAGCATGAGCAGCTGATTTAGCTAGGGGAAATTGCCGCTCTCGTGAATTCGCCATGAGCTCACTTGCGTTCGCCAAATGAAAAAATATTACTCGCTCACGTTCGCTATCATCCGCTCTAATATTTAATACTCGTTGGGGCTAAGTGTAAAGGATATCGATAAGCCCAACATTGTTTGTCCACCTGAAGATTATGATGACAATATTGATTTTTGTTTAGAAAACGCGTCTTTAAGTGTACATTGCCAATTTGCTGATGATGATAACTCTACAATGTTTTAATTTCAAAAATATGTTAAAATAAAAAAAATTGATGCATTCGATAATTTTTTGACTTTTAAGTGGCTATAATCCAAAAATCGATAAATTGCATTAAGTATTTTCGTTTGTTTTTTCGGAAATACATTTAACTTTACAGATTTCAGATTTTGGCGACATGGAAACCGTAGACGTGCCCAAAATTCAATTTAATTTAATTCAAGGAAATGTATGCTTTTACTCAAATTTAATTTAAGTTAAGAAAACAGTGTGTAAAGCGTGTAAAATTACTTTAACAGTGTTGTTAACCCTCCGTTAAATTTTAAATCGTTATTTAAACGTATTTCTACTTGAGCTTATGGCATTATATAAGCCCAAACTTCTCTTTTTTAGTTATATTTTTGAAGTCTTTTGACTTTTTATCATACAACAAACTATGATTTTCAACTTAAACAATAAGCTTATGCTCGTTCATTTGATTATTTGAATACGTAAACGCTTTGCATCACACTTTTTGATCAGCTGTTTTGTATTTTCACGCGTATCAACATTTAAAAAAATTAAGACTGCGTACACACGGTGCATTTTTGATGCTGCAACTTTGGGCTTGTAGGCAAGGGAGGTGAGGAAAGCAGTGTTGGTAAAAAGTTGCACTATGTCGAAGGCCTGCAACTCTTAACGTGCAATTCCATTTGTGCTCATTCCGATTTGTTGCCTGCAGGGTTGTAATTTTCAATAAACACTTTGCTTCAGGGCGGGTTATTTTGAAAATTATTTACAAATACGGTTATACATATGTTCATAAATAACAAAAGTATGTGGAATCAAGCGAACACGGAATTGTTGCTGTCAAAGTATGAGCAGAACGAAAATCTTTATAATGTACGCCATAATCAAAATATATGCGGCACAATCGAAAATTTTATCGAAAAGAAGCAGCAACTAAAAAGCATCGTGTGTACGTGAGTTGCAACTCGAAGCAACTTTCAAAAGAAAATCAACAAAAATGCATGCATCAAAAATGCACCGTGTGTACGCAGTCTAAGAATCTGCGACCTGCAGGTTCAGAACAAAACTAAAATAAATTATATTAAATTTTGACTGTTAAATTAAATTAAATTAAATTAATTGAAATTTTGGGTAATAGTGCATTTACGCCTTAGTGATACGGGCGAAAAGTCATTTGCACTGACAAAAGGTCTTTAGCAATCAGCTGTTTTTTGTTTACTTTTGGTTGTGATATTTGAAAAAGAATTTGAGGAAATTGAGCAAAATTTAAATTTAATAATGCTGGCAAAGGAAATTGCGTTTTTAATACGGCAAATGATTGCGTCATTTTTTTTGCCAATTTTGTTGATTGCGAGAACACAGAAGTGACCGCAGCAGCACTTTTCCATAATGCAATGTCTAGATTTGACTGCATTAAGACGGGAAGCATCTCGAAGGCAGAGCGCAATGGCTGCTATTGGGGGATGGATGTCCTGAAATTGAGTGAGATGGCCTTTAAGAAGAGTTTCCGAGTGGAAAGAAACCTCTTCCAAAAGCTTTGAGACACCTTGCCTGGAATGGTAATGGCAGAGTACAGAATAGTTGCCAGTCTGTTTAGCATATAAAGTGCTAGCCTGTGCAACATTCAGATAACTTACTTGCACCAACGAGAATGAATATAATATATATATTATATTATATATTCATATATATCATAATATTATATTCATTCTCGTTGCTTGCACATTTGATTTGGTTTAAAGTCAGCAAAAACATCGGCAAAAAAGGTCTTTATTTTATAGCCTATTCACACTAGAGCACATCAATAGGAACGATGAGAAGATGTGAAACTCGTGTTCACATTGCAACATCTAACATCTTACATCAACTGTCATCTTCTTCTATTGTAAAAGTGAAAAGCAAGTGTGTATATTTCTCGTTGTATTTTGATAAATAAATACAAAAAAAAACATGAATAACAATAAAAAGGAACTATCAATAATGATAGCATCTCAACAGCAGAGTATGTTTGTTGAACTTGTTGGAACCCGCCTGGTGAGGAAGATGTTTACGAAGCAGTCGTCGCTGTCTCCTCCTGAGCAACCATATCTTGGGGGTCACTTTTGTCGACTGGAACGACCGCTCCTGTGCGTTGTGAATTGCAAACGAGCCAAGAAACTCATTAATTTTTGCAAACATTGGGCAAGATGAAGTTGCACCCCCACTTGGGCCGATTTTCGGCTTCTCTTGTCTAGAATATATTACCGATATTTAACAGATATAATAATAAGGGTGGCTGCAATAACGCCCGCGGGCGTTATTTCACAAAAAAAATGCAATAACGCCCGCGGGCGTTATTACAAAAAAAAAAATGAAATAAGGCCCGCGAATCTTATTTCACAATTTTCGTGGGCATTATTTCACAAAAAATGTGCAATAACGCCCGATAGTGTGATCTGCTCCGGAACATAGCAAACAGTGCCTTAGCAGTGGCGTGAGCCACTACTTTTACGGCGTTTGAAAGTTTTTACGGCATTTTAAACTTCCTAATGCCGTAAAAGCAGTGGCTCACGCCACTGCTAAGGCACTGTTTGCTATGTTCCGGAGCAGATCACACTATCGGGCGTTATTGCACTTTTTTTGTGTAATAACATACGCGGGCTTTATTTCACAATTTTCGTGGGCCTTATTTCATTTTTTTTTTTTTGTAATAACGCCCGCGGGCCTTACTGCATTTTTTTTGTGAAATAACGCCCGCGGGCGTTATTACCGCGGGCGTTACTGCAGCCACCCTAATAATAACTTCCATGCATTATACCTATATTTCCTTGTCAGCTGTCCACTTTTGTTCTTACGTTGAACCAACTTATGCAGTTGTCCAGCACCTGCATTTTCACTGCAACATCCTTGTAAACATGAGAATTTGTGAGAACCACGCAAATCAGCACAACCAACACGGGCGTCCAATTTATCCGCATAGATGTTTTTTTAACTAAATTAAACAATAAAAAATAACGATGAAAAAAATAACGTAAAAATTTTCGAGAGACTTACCCTGCTCAATTCCCGCCATGCTTAATTTCCCACATTTAATTTCGACATTGCGTTGTGAATGCCAATTTTTTAGTGGTGGAGTCGAAACTAAGTAAAGAAAAACACTTGGAATAAAAACATTTCCTGAGGATGTTGGAATATTTTGAGACAATTTGGTACGGCAAGTTTATGCTTAACATCATTGATGTAAGATGTTAGATGTAAAATGTGCTCTAGTGTGAATTGGCTATTAGCCCGTAGCATAGCGACGCTCTTGCGGCGCAAGGAAAAAGTCGCTATTTTCAAATATAACGGCCACATTTTGTATGCTAAAGGCTAAATTTTTCGAAGGCCTTAAGGCTAAATGCTAAAGGCACGCCTTAAGGCTTCAGTGTTAATGCGCTATAAACTGCCATTAAGTTAACATAGCGAGAATGTTTCTTGTTTCCCAAAAAAAGTATAATATATAACAGAGACGAAACCAGAGCCCGCAACTTTAACAGGAAAAAGCCTGCTCTAACAGCAGCATATAGCGAGATAAACTTGCAGTCTGCCTTTTCAAATTATTTTCCGCCTTTTTGAAAATCAGCAGGTGCGAAGAGAGAAAGCAAAGAATTAACTGCCATTTTTTGGACTTTGATTTTGATAGCAAGGTTTGCAAAGAAAGAGACAGCAGTAAGTTGTTGTCGTACGTTTTTTCTCGTGTTAGTGTCAAACATTTGACTTTGCATGAGTTTGGCAATTTTAAACTTTTGCTTCAATCGGCTGGCTGCTAGACGACGTGGGAGGGTAGTAAAGACTTTATATGAACTTTGCGTAAACGAAAAGATAAGAATTAAATGTAATTTCCTCATGAAAAGTCTGCAAGTTTATAGATAATTAGGTAGGACATGTATGAATAATAAATCCAGTTTATTACGAGTTAGTAAACTATTCCTAGAATAAGGGTATTTTTCATTGAAATAGTCAAAATAAGTTATGTATTATGTTTAAATTATTTGTAAGTGGTTTTAATGATTTCCACTTAATATTGCCAGAAAGGGTATTTCAACAAAGCGCAGTTGCTGCGTCTTTTTATGCATATCCCTGTGGATATTGGGTAATTGGGTAGTATAGACTTCATAGCAACTTTGTACAACTAAGCAACTGAAAATGAAATACCATAGCATGATTCTTTTCAAAAATGTTTTCTCATAGTTTTGGAATAAGGTGGTATCACATATTTAAATTAACTTTTTTCGTATTCGAAATCATATATTTTTAAAACCCTTTTATTTGATTGACGAACTTCCAAAATGTTCATGCCTTTAATTCAATATTGTAACAATGGGTATTTCTAGTTGTTTCGCTTATACAAACATAACAGCTGCAACAGGCAGCCGATGGGTACACATTCATGCATATAAAAAAAAATGATTGCCGTTGATTTTGTTTCACCAGCTGATTTTCAAGAAGGAGGCACATCATTTGGAAAGTCAGACGCCAACTTAACTTGCTATGTGCCCCTGTTAAAGCAGGGTTTTTTCTGTTAAAGTTGCTGTCTCTGGTTCAGTGTTGCCATTTTAGCTTATTTCAGGCTAGATCTGGCATATTTCAAAATGAAATAGTTTATAAAATTTGCCAATAGCTTATAGCCTGAAAGCAAGCTTATTTTAAAGTTAATGAAGCATTTTCTAGCTTAAAGTGTTTTCAGGACATTTTACGTTAAAAATATTTTGCCGCATATAAATATTGTATTTGAATTTTTTAATATCTCAATTATTGATGATATGCTATCACAAAGATTCATAAGATGATAAGATTCATCTTGATAAATGGGAGCCCATTAATAATACAGTCCAAATTAGGGCAGAGGTCTTAGCCTCTACAAACGCAGGCAATTATATTCTTTTTAAACCCGTTTGCAATTCAATTGCTTTCATATCTTGGTCAAATGCGGAGGTTGATCGCGTTTTCAGCCAGATAAATATAAACAAATCGAAACTGCAACTAATATCATTAAACATGGTCCGTTGATCGGGGGCGTGGCAACCAAAGTTTTAATGCATATCTGTGTCAGATGACAGCATCATGTGGGATATATTAGTTTTTTTTATCGATTTGCATACCGAGGTGTATCGACATGTTATCGATTTCCTAGACCCCTGATTTCGTAGAGCCCTAAATTAACTACTTTGTCTGAAGAAGACATGTACCATGATATTTGCAAAGTTGCAAGGCTCTAGCTTTAGGGGTGTCGAAAAGTGGCATTCATACGGACGGACGGACAGACACCATGACGGACATTGCACAAACCCAATATGCTATGAAACCTTTGGTATCAAAGTATAAAGACTGTAAAAACCTACAAATTTCTTAAGATTTCTTGCACATGGGGATATAGCATATTTTTTAGCATCTTTTTAGCTTATTTTAGCCTATTTTTTCTCAGAGTCTAGCTTATACGGCAGCTCATTATCTGGCAACACTGCTCTGGTTACCCCTCTGTTAGTATTACATACTCTTTGAAAGCGATATGACCAAAACATCGAAAAACAATGAAAAATATCGGCAAAAGCATCGCTGCTCGAATTACCTATCGTTTTAATAAGACACTTATTCTGCGCAAATACTTTAGCTGGACGTGATTTGCGAGAGCGCGTATGAAATATATCTCGAAGTAAATTGCTGTGCGTCTGCGTTGAGCGAAAAAGTGTTAAATAATTTTGCAAAGGTAAATGACTAGCAGATTTTTTTCATTTGAATTTCTGGAAATTGTGCGTTGTAATATTCACTAATATAATATTCACTGTACTTACGCGTTTTTAAAGTAGTTGACCGCCGCGATTCGGCTTACAAAATTAAATATTCTCAGTGGACACTAAACTAAGCAACGGACTAGGAAACACTCATGTATACATTCTCTTAAGTACTTGTGTATGCATAGTTTTATTATAGCTCGTTTTTAAGGATTTTCAGGCGTAAGCACGAACACAAACAAATAATCTTCAAACCGTATTGCGTACTTACATTTTTTTTTTGCGATTTGGGCAGTGGTCTAACGGCTGCAAAAATAAGATATGAAAATACTTGCTCTATTCCCGTACATCGAAAAGTGCAATGAGTAAAAATTATGAGTGTTTATCGCCTATATCGAAATGCATATACCTATATACTACATACATACAGAAATAAGCTTTAAACTCATTAAATCTGCGTATAATTATAAACTTTGCATGTATGTATGTGTGGCAAACATACAAAATTTTAAAAAGTGATTTTAAAGAATCTGAATTAGTTGGCCGGCCTTACAAATTTATAATACTGCAAAGTCGAAACATTTACAGTTAAATAAAGCTAGGAGAAAAACGTGCAGTGGGCCAGAAAAGTATTGGCACAACAGCAAATTTCAAGTTCCAAACGCTATAACTTTTGATCCTGAAGGACGACATCCAAATTTAAAATGCTTTTTTTTAAAACGACATATTAACTATTTATTTACAAGCCCAAAATTTTTACAATTTATCCTTTAAATTTGCTAATCACAGTGAAAAACGACAACAAATTTAAGCCAAAAAAACATAAGCACAGTTTTAAAAAAAAACGTTAAGAAACCATAAAATGTTGGTGAAAACATCATAATTAATGTTTTGTTGGGCCACCATTGGCCTTGATAACGGCTTAAAGACGTCTTTTTATAACTAAGTTGGAGGTCTCCTGGCTTGTTATTTGTCTCCATTGGGTAACGAGCGCCTGTTTGAGAGACTCCTTTGACGTTATGTGCGTGCTGAGAACGTATATTTATTTTTCGTCAAGCTCTGTTTTAACTTTACGCCACACTGTTTGGGCACCATCGGATCCATAGATCCTCTGACATAGTTTTACGGATCTTAAGCCACTGCAGCCATTGGAATCCTCCATTGACGCTAAGAAAATTTTTTTCAAATGTACAATTCGGCTTTCTGGGTCCAATTTTTTGCTGGTAATGTATTGGTTAATAATATTATAATAATAATACAAGCACTTGACGATGACCTTTCAACTAATACGCCAATATAAAGTCTTATAATCAATTTTCGCGATTCTATCGATTTCAGATCCTCTGCCCATTATTGCGTGTTTGCGATAAAATATAAGACGATAGTGAAGCAAAACATATTATTTGCGTATTGCAGAAGCTGAAAGAAAAATAATGCAAAAAAATAAAAACAAAACGGGAGGTTACCGTTACAATAGCATCAAAGTGTATGTGCCAATACTTTTTTGGCGTAAATTTGTTCCTTTTTTCACTGAAACAAGCATAATTACAGGACAAAAAATAAATATTTTAATTTAGGTTTGTAAAATACAGAGTTAATTTGTTGTTTGTTATAAAATAGTATTTTTAATTAAGATTTCGGACTTAAGGATCAAAAGGTATAGCGTTCGAAACTTGATATTTGATGATGTGCCTATACTTTTTTGGCCCACTGTGTGTACACATGTTGTATGTGTGCATCTTAATGTCCCCATTCGTAAGAGACGTACCAAAAAGCATGTGATTTTGTGTGAAAGAGGGCAGGCTTAAACACCACGAAATTTGCGGTACTTATTTAAATAAAATAAAACTTGCTTGTGTAACACCAAGCAAATCGCAAGACAAATAACAGAGTAAATATTAAAATGGTGCGGATATGGGGTCAGTTAATAGGCTACGGTGAAAGATATCTCTGTCGGTTTCATTGTATTTATACTGAACACTTGACGTTGTCAGGATTGGCATACAGATTGTCAACTGAATTTTTACACACTTTAATAATACTTTGATTATTATTATTTAATATAAGCTTTAATACACAAGAATACGAAAGCAAAGTAAATTCTGGTGTCCAGTAGGTGTGTGGTGAAAAGCTCTAGACCACATAGGTGACAGTTCGAATTTAGGTCTCCAGACAGAACATGGCTGTGGGTGACTGCTGTGTCCTATTCGTAGGCGGGTAAAAATAGTATTTTTCGTTCGGGAAATTTATTTTTCTCCAAGTTTGGGTTGCAGTTCCTGTATTTGTGTTACAAGTGGCCCAGTTTTAAACTTTTTGTAAGTGAATTTGTTTGTGTACAGCTTTACGCAAATCTTTTTCCGTTGTTGGGGCTGTCATGAATGTGGGGTACGTTGCCATTGCTTTTGCTCCCGTATCAGCTGATTCGTTACCCCTAATAATGCCTTTGTGGTTGGGAACCCAGATTAAATTGAGTTTTAATAGGGCTTTTATAAAATTCTCCCATAATGGTTGGGTTTGTGATGGCTTTATTTTCGCAGATTCTATAGTCGACAGGCTGTCGGTACATATAGATAAAATTTTACCATTGATGTCAACGCATGCGAACGCAGTAAGATCAGCTGATTTTGTTGCGTCAGTGAATATCCACGTTCGGTTGTCATACAAAGTGTCACCGTTAGTTCGATTTTTTGGGTATAGGTATCCAGTACAGCAAAAAACAAGTAAAAACGTTGCAGTCGGACGCAACCGACTGCGATATACTTAGATACCAGTTTACAAAGCTGTGTTAAGGATTCTGTGTGCAAATAGTAATATATTGGGGCTTTGGGTATAAATATCAGGCAGAAGGGGTAAGCGTGGCAACCAAATTTGTGATGCATATCTGTGGCGGGTGGCACCTTCTATCCCCCTACCAAGTTTCGAGACTTTAGCTCAAAACTGACAAAGATATAGAGGTGGGCGGTAGTAGTGGGCGTAGCATCCAACATTTTAATGCACACCTGTTACGGATGTCACTAACAATATGCCCACCAAATTTGATGACTCAAACCCAAAAACTGGCGAAGATACATGCATTCCGGTTTTTATTAGGGCGGTGGGGCATGGCCCGTTGTTTAGGGGCGTGGCATCCATAGTTTTGATGCATAACTGTGTCAGATGTCAGCATCTACCTTTCTACCAAATTTGGTGGCTATAGCTTTAAAACAGGGGTGCTCAAAATTGCCTTACGGCAGTGCCCTTACCAACACAAGCAAAAGAATACACTTATCCCTCGCTTGCGTCGTTTCGTTTTGCGTTTTTTCGAAGTTGCGTCGCTTCTTAATTAGAACTAATTTTCATTGTGCGTCGTTAGATTTTCGATGTTGCGTTGTTTTGGGATGAAGTCGTTAATATGTTTTTAATAAATAATATCAATTGCTACAAGGAAATGTATTTCACGCTTAAAAAAAATGTTCAGCAAACATTGGACCAATTTTTTTTTAAAGAAAGCCGGCCTACGACAATATACACTTAAGACTCGTCAGAGAGTGATTAGTTTTAATTTTATTTTTCATAATTGAGTATGTAATTGAAGAATTTATTTTGTTTTAAATGAATTAGTTTCTTTTTGTTTTTATATGTATGATGTGTAATAAAATGAAATGTTATTTTGTTTTTTTTTTAAATGATCCGTTGCTCAATTTTCTTTTTAAAAAATAGTATTTTTGTAACCCTGGAACCCATCTTCGAACTTTACATGGTTTGCTATAGAAAATCCTAATTCACTTTGCGTCGTTTTAATTTGCGTCGTATTTTTTTGGAACGTATCCCCGACGCAAAGCGAGGGATAGGTGTACACAAGCACACATGTATCGACGCCGTTTTGTTGCATCAAAACTAACACTGAGAGAAAAAAATCCAATGAAATGCACGTGTCGCTGGTCCACAATAAACTAAAATCAAACTTAAATCAAATTCTATCAAAAACGCAACAAAAAAAGTGTCAGTGCAGAGCCCAGAACAAGACAACAACTCTTTGCATTGTGAGTTGAGGATAAAAAAAAAATGCAATGGAATTGTTGTTGGCTTGGCTCGATACGCACAGCGACACAAAGAGGAGAAAAAAAAGTTCTATGGAATTGTTGTTGGCTTGGCTCGATTCGCACAGCGACACTAAGAGGAATTGGCGTGTGCCCTAGGAAAGTATGGCATGTGCCGCTCCGTATGCTAAGTGCCAAAACAAAAACAAATGTGCTCCTGTGCCATAGCATTGAGCACCCCGGCTTTAAAACTTTAAAAGATACAGGCATTTATGTTTTTTACTTTTGATGCAGTTTTTTCGGGAATGTCACCAGCTATCTTGCCATCAATTTTGGTGACTCTAGCTGCTTAAATGTGGGATATATATGTGATTTATCGATTTGCACATCGAGGTGTCGACTTGTTATCGATTTACCAGGCCCCCTGAGATCGTAGAGCCCAAGTTTAACACTTTGTCTGCCGAAGGCATGTACCAAAATATTTGCGAAGTTACAAGGCTCTAGCTTTAAGGATGTCGAAAAAAGTTGCGTTCGTACAGACAGACCTCAATGTGCAAATCGATAAAACACTTATATATCCCACATTTGAGCAGCTAAAGTCACCAAATTTGGGGGCAAGATAGCCCATGGCATTCCCAAAAAAATTTATAAATTATAAACAAAAATAGCTGTATCTTCTACAGTTTTAAAGCTATAGCCACCAAATTTGGTAGAAATCTGACACAGATATGCATCAAAACTTTGGATGCCACGCCCCAAACAACGGGCCATGCTCCATCCAATCAAAACCGAAATGCATGTAACTTCGTCAGTTTTTAAGCTAGAGTCACTAAATTTGGTGGGAACATTGTTAGTGAAATCCGTAACAGATTTGCATCACGCCACGCCCACTTATACCGCCCCACTCTATATCATTCGCTAGAGTCTCCAAACTTGGTAGGGGGTTACAGGGTGCCATCCGCCACAGATATGCATCACAAATTTGGATATCACGCCTAACCCTTCTGCCTAATATTTCAACCCCCATATATTACTATTTGTACACAGAATCCTTAACACAGTTATGTATACTGGTATCAAAGTATATCGCAATCGCATGGTTTTGTGAGCAATTCACACATTTTGGGTAGCAGTTATCTTGATGGGGAGTGAATCCGCAATTATTACACGCTGGCTCATTTTTGCAGTATTTTTTGGAATGGCCGAGTTTTTGTCATTGTTTGCACCGCATGGGATTTGGAATGAATAAGGATACCTTTACTGAGTGCCAGCCTATTTAATTTTTGGATGGAAAATTGTAAGGGTCAGGGCTTTGTAGAGCTTGCATTATATATTACATATACCTGGGATTACGGTTGGGTTCATGAATCTTTTGGCATCGAGGATTGATTGGACCAGCATTAATAAATTCCCGGTCTTTTCAATTTCACACAGACATAATATTCTTATTGACATGTTTGAGAGCCTTGTGAATCGCGAAGCAAGAATAGTCTGAGATTGTTTAATCACTGTCTTTGGCGAAGGTTATTTTATTATTTTTATTTTTATTTATTGTCAACTAATATCAGTCGACATAAAAATTAAAATTAAATCAAATTAAAAAGTAGAGCTTAAGCTACAAAAATGTTTAAGATTAATGAAGAAAATTTAAAATTAAATCAGTAAGCAAACTGAAATGAAATGAAAAGTTTAAAAATTAAAATATTCTGGGAAGTTAACAAAAATTTAATGATCCAACATTTGTTGCAAGGATTGGGAAAAACCCAGAAAAACCCAATCAGATCATAAGATTAGTGATTAGTGACTATGACTAGATAAGTAAAGCAGTATGGATCTTTTTAGTATGGGAATGGAGGCCTCAAAGTAAACAAGTGAAAACATCTTATTGTAGTCTGCGCACACTACTCGAAACGGTTCATGCATTAGATAGTGGGTAGAGCAACGATCAAGGTTAATAGGTACAAAGTTACGAGAAGATCTAATAGGAACAGTTAAGTTTATTCGACTTAATAAAATGGGTGAGTCGATTTCACCATTGAGCAGATTAGTAACAAATAAAACTTCATGCATAGTTCTACGGGTTAAAAGAGAAGGAAGGTTAATTAATAGAAGTCTACTTGAATACGAAGGCAAATCAACACCGGGAACCCAGTTAAAACTTCTAAGTGCAAATAAAAGAAATTTCTTCTGAACAGATTCCATTCTATCCTGATGAATCCTGTATTGCGGAGACCACACACAAGATCCATATTCAAGGATGGGACGCACTAGGGATGTATAAAGTGTTTTAGTAGTGTAGGGATCGTTAAACTCTTTCGACCACCGCTTGATGAAACCAACGACACTGTTGGCTTTATTAACCATGCACGATATATGAGAATCAAACTTTAATTTTGGGTCAAGAATAATACCCAAATCCTGCATTTATAATACGCGATCGAGTGGTGAGCCATCAAGCAAGTACTGAGCAGTATGAGGAGTACTTCTACAAAAAGACATTACTTTACATTTAGAACAATTTAAATTAAGTTGGTTAAAGTTGCACCAATCAGATAGTGCACTAAGATCAGACTGTAGTAAGTTACTGAAAGAAGGTTCATTATAGGATAAACATAACACACTGTGACAAAATAATCAAAACAAAACTTCTGAAACGGGATATAGCGTATGTTTTAGGTATAGTTAAATAGAATTTTGTGGAGTACTAGAATTTTTTGGATCACATCGAAATTTTGAATAACGGTAAAAAAAACCTTTTTTTTGCATATACGGTCACTTTTACGCCCATAGCTTCGTCAAATATCCACTGATTTTGATTTTTTAACCAGTTTTGGAAAGAAAAAACTTAGGTCTTTAAACGTGCCATACATGACCTAACAGGTTTTATTTCCTTTATTGGAGTTGCTAGGTAAACCATTTTTTTTTGTATTTTGTTTTACTTTTTTTGACTTTGGTGGTGTTTTTGAACACTATTTTGGTAGAAACCCCTTTTACTTGTTTTATTATTTAAAGAGAATACATTTTCACGAGTAAAACGTGAGTCTATTTTCAAAAATCAGTCAATTATTAGCAAAGTTATGATATATTTTCGGATTATGAAATTTTTGCAATATGTTGATAAATCGTTCCTTATAGCACTATCGACCATTGTATTGTTGAGCACTTTATAGTAAATTCTTAGAGAATTTTTATTTTAGAATTAGTTTGTCTTTAAGTAGGTACATTTCAAGATACTTTAGTTAATTTGACTATTTTTAATCACGTTTTGTGTCAGTTTAAGGACATTTGTTGAACTTATTTAACACAATTTTTGGAATTGCGACTTAAAAATATTTAAACGATCTTTTCCTTTTAAACTGATCATAATCGGTTTCTCGTTTAAGTGACCAGCAGTAATTTGTCATCATGTTAATTTTATCTGATTTTATCTTTCCCATCAAAGCGCTTTTCGATAGTAGTGAAACCTTTCACCTTGTTCGTCGCTGAACTGGCCCAGATTATCTGGGAAGAAATCCAAGTGGGAATGCAAGAAATGGATTTTTATGGATATGTTGCAGCCCATTTCATTGTATGCACATAAAAAATTGTTTACAATTTTCAATTTCAATTTTCTCATTCCACTCGTGTTCGGTTAAATTGAACTTACACATCATGAATCTAAAATATCGTCAAATGGCTTTTTTATTAAAAAATTAATAACTCGCTCAAAAACTACCTTATTTTAATCAAAAAAATTGCAAAATACTCGAAATTAAATGTTTTTTGAAACTGCATACCAAGATAAAACAGTTTTATACAAGTTTGACTTATTAATTTTCCTTCAAAGTAAGGCAAAGTTGCAAAAAACTAAAAAAATCATTATACTTTTACATGTAGCCTCCTTAATTTTTATCCGAGATTGCAATGTAATACACCGTTGGAAAGGTGCTACTTTTTCCTTCTAACGACGTATTATATGTTATTGTACGATGCATAGTTTAAGACATATGATTTTTTAACTCCATCAACCTCGAAAATACGGGTTTTTAGCCGTTATTCCAAATTTTGATGTGCACAAAAAATTTGTGGTATGCCACAATGTTACATTTAACTATATCAACAACCTACACTATGTCGCATCCCAGAAGTTTTTTGACTGTTACACCGTGTAATTTAACGTCATCCGCGAACATGTACACGTGCGAGTAAGATATTACTGCAGGAAGATCATTAATAAAGAGATTAAATAATAAAGGCCCAAGACCTTGCGGGACACCTGATGTTACATAAATTGGTTTAGAGACAGATGATTTAAAGACAACTTTTTGTATACGGCCACACAAGTACTCGGAAAGCCATGAAAGGAGGTTAGTTGGGAGCCCAATAATGTTTAATTTATGAAGCAAAAGTGAATGACTAACAGAATCAAATGCCTTACTACAATCGGTATAAATGACATCAGTTTGCATTTTGCTCTGAAATCCTTTAATAACAAGCGATGGAAATTCTATAAGGTTGGTGGTGGTGAATCTACGCTTTACGAAACCATGTTGATAAGGCGACATAATTGCACTACATGAGTGTTGCAATTGAGAGCAAATAAGTTTTTCGAAGACTTTCGGAATGGCAGACAATTTCGAAATCCCTCTATAATTTTTAACATTGGACTTTGAAGAATTTTTATGAAGTGAAATAATAAAAGATTGCTTCCACATATCAGGGAATACTGAAGATTCAACAGACATTTTGAATAATTTTAGTAAAGGTTTGCACAGTGTATCAGCGCAATATCTAAGTACACAACCGGGCACTCCATCAGGACCAGGCGAGAAGCCAGGTTTGATCAGGTTTAGGTCACTTAGCAGCGAACACGCAGTTAAGACCGGGGCAAATATGCAATTTGATGTTTGAATTTGGAAGGGAATATAAGTTGATAAGTCAATAGTATTTCCCGATTTTCTGAATTTTTTATAAGATCTTGTCTTCGCATTTTTCAGTTTTGATAATTCCCTTGTAAACCAAGGTGGTTTGTTATCACTTGAGGAGTGACAGAGGGGAACACATCTGTCCAAATGCGAATTCAAGGTCCCATAAAATATGGCAATGGCAGTTTCTAAATCACAACAGGAATAAAGCTGAGACCAATAAGTTGCATTCAAAAGTTGATTTAATTTAGTGAAGTTAGTCTTACGGAAACAACGTGATTTTGCAGAAATGTAAGTATTAGAGTTAGGGTTTAGTATTTCAAGGGAAAGTTCTAAAGTTGGATGGTAAGAGTCTTCCGGCTGCACTAAGGGGGGTACTCTGTTTACGTTACAACAATCAACATCAGAAACAAATACTAAGTCTAACATTCTACCACTACAATTAAGTATATCGCTTACTTGCGATAGCCCCAACTCCAGGATACCATCTATAAAATCATCAGATGTGGTTGGTAATTGTGTAGAAGATGAGTCACATGCAGACCATCCCACATTTGGCAGATTGAAATCACCAACCACAATTAGATGATCCATGTCTAACAATAAGGACGAAACATGTTGCAAAGCACTTAAATGGGACGAATAAATGTTAGTATCACAATTAGGAGGAATGAATGAATGTAACACTTACAAACTCTGTATCCGGAAGATCATTGGATTGAATTTGTTCAGAAGAGATGCAGGAATCAACAGCGATAAGAACCCCACCACCCTGGGTTGTGCGATCACATCGGTATAAGTGATATTTACATATTTGGAAAAACAGAGTAATCAGAAATATCAAGTTTTACCCAGGTTTCAGTAAGCGCAACTGTTTGTGAATCAAAGGATAGGCTATTAACGTTTTGAAAGTTTAGTATTTAGGCCTCTTACATTTTGATAGGCTAGACTTATTACTTCAGTTAGTTTTTTGATGCAGACGTATAAGGAAGAGAGTTACTAATAGGGATGGCACTACTAGTATTACTATTAGTATTATTGATATTTCGCCTGTTCACATACTCTTTCACGAGGATGTTCGGTGGCCAAAACTTTTCAGAACAAATTGTCGAGAAAGTTCAGGCGGCACACTCAACTTGAACGAAGATATGTTACGAGCGTGTTTAAATTTGAACTTTTCAACAACAATCAACGGGGAGTCGATATTACTTTTAATATAGGCACTAACATCTTCTGAGGAGGTATCAGAAGCTAGCCTAGATACAAAAATATATTTTCTAATAGGAACAACTACAAGCGGCTTATGTGCTGCAGCTACGCTACTAGGAATTGTTAATTGAACATTTGAACAAGACGGTTCAACAACAGGAACGTGTAACGGGGTAATATTACCACCGGGCAGTATCGGATTATTTGCCGGTGAGTTAAATACCATTAACGGGCCCGCGATTGGATTTGGGCTATTCATGCTGGAAGCCAGAAGTGGCTTTGGCAGGACAAGAGGGGCAATAGGAGGGCAAGAGCCCGAAGTCTTTTTGCGCTTTGGAGAGTCGTCAAGCATCTTTCCATTTTTAAATTTTAATTCAAGGTCTTTAAAATTGGCATGAAGATTGTCAAAAGCAAGATGCACAGCTTTAAAACAATTATAGGTCTGCCTCATGTATTTTGACATCTCCTTCTCAACCACATTGCAGGCATCACAAAACCATTTAAGGCCAGAGTCAGTTCCTAAAGAGTCTTTGATTTTGGCAGTGAAACCTGCAAATTATTAGTGGATCGTGTTATCGCACATCCTACATACGATAAAATCAGCGCTGGATGCAGCAACAATTTTACAGTTCTTACTGCAACAGAAAAACATTTTTATTAAAAGTTAATAAAATAAAATATGGGCAAATTTATGTGCTTGATCAAAGCAAAGTAGGTGCAAGAATGTAAGCGAAGCAAAGAGCGCAATATAACGGACAATAGTGGGAGAGCGCTTGAGTATAATAGCGCTTGAGTGAAAAGGCGTGAGCGCATAGGCTGATAAAACCGCAAGAACGGTGAAATAGAGCGAGAGAGAACTGATGCTGGAGAGCAAGAGTGCGTTAATCGGTAATTTTTGTTAGTAAACGAAAACAAACGAAAGTAAGCGAGAGCAAATATACGTATGTATGTATGTATGTATTTTCAAGACAAAGCAGCGTCCGCTTGACTGCAAAATAAAATAAGTTAAATGTTTAAGCAAAGTAACTTTAAACACATAAATCCGTACAACGTATATCTGCGATCACTATTTAGTATGATTACCAATTAATGCACAGCACAAACACTCGAAAATAATTATTAAGCAGGAGCACTCAAAAATACAACCGTCACCAACGAAAGTTAGTTTTGTTATAATATATTTGCGGTTAGCGGTATTGGATGTTGGCAGTTCGGAAAAGTGGTTTAAAGATTTTGCAGTTGGTCTGCGTTTTATAGTTGGGGGACTCTTGGCCAAAGAGCTGAACCGATTTAGTCCCAAATTTGGGTGCTCCGGGCCACCCATAGTTTTTTTTATACCCTTAACCCATAAAATGGATAAAAAACGGGTATAATGGTTTTGTGCAAATGTATGTAACAGACAGAAGGACGCATCTCCGACCCCATAAAGTATACATATTCTCGATCAGCATCAACAGCCGAGTCGACCTAGCCATGTCTGTCTGTCCGTCTGTATGAACGCGCCGATCTCCAAAACAATAAGAGCTGTGGACTTCAAACTTAAGCTCTCCTATATCATAAGCTGAACAAGTTTGCTTCAAATTATCGATATCATTTCTGGTTTCCGAAATGCACATGTGATCGATAACAAAAAAATCTTGAATTACAAAAATGTGGCTTGAAACTATAAATAAAATAATGAACATTTAAAACAAAAATTTGATCGATTAAGAAACACTGGAGATATCGCAGTATGAAGTTTGGTCATATTGGTCACTGGTTAAAGACCCACAAGTAACTGTAAGCTTAACGTATGGGGTTAAGGGTATGTCCTAATTGGGATTTCTCGACTAGAGCCTTCTTACTTGTTTACTTTTGTTATACTACCATTTATGAACAGCTTATTTAATTTGTGCTGTCAAAATTGTTAAACAAAAAATAAAAAATATAAACATTTACATATAATTTTATACTTTAATAAGCACTTAATTTAACTGCCAACTAAGTGCTTATGTAAATTTCTAAAGGAAAAATTGAATAACATCATAAAATAACTATTTAAGTAACTTTTGATCAAAATCGTTGAATCGTGCCAAACACTAACAAAATGCGTAACTCCATAAGGACTCAAGCAATTAGGTCAAAACGCATTGATCGTATGTATTTGCCAATTTTTTTTAACCAATTAACTAAAGTTTACAAAAAATTTTCAATAACTTTAATCCACAATTGGCGTATTGACAAATGAAAAGTCAAAATTATTGTAAAAAGTTAAACTTCGACTTGTAATAAAATACTGTAGGGTTAATGATTCTTCGTAGTAACTATATACATTTACACACCTGAAAATAAATTACCATAGCATGATGCCCATCAAATACGTTTTGTTATTACTTTGGAATTATGTGTACATATAATATTACGGATGGAGAAAAAATCAAATAAATAATAATAATAAACTCTTTTTCGATTCAAAAACCGATTTTTACTACCCTTATATTTAACCTTCGTCCGACACCACATTTTATACCCTTCCTGCAGACACCTTTTCTAAAAAGGACGAGGGTATTTTTTTATTTCATAGATCGATAGCCAATGAAATTTTAGGAGTTTACCTGGAAGCTCAAATCGCTAGACAAAATTTAAATATATTAAGTTAACGTACTAACATGAAATAGGGTCTGGCCAGACCATGGTGCCGGACGGAGGGGTAAGTTAAAATTAATTTTTTTTTTGATCAGATAAGGCCCAAAAAATATGGCGTAACCCAACACAGACCTGTTGGAAAAACAAGACTCTAAGACAACAAACACGGCAGGGGTTGCGTGATGCTGTTTTTCAGCGTTTGGAGTGAGATAAATGGTCTTCATCGACAAACGATTCGCTGGAGACAAAAATTCGCAAACAACACATTACTAGAGGCAGCCATACGCACTGAATGGTCAAAAATCACTGCGCAGGAAACTGAAAATCTTTGATGAAGCTTGCATAGGCGCTGGGAAGCAGTTGTTAAGATCAAAGGTGGTGGACATACGTTGTACTAAGCTCCTTTAAACTTCCAATAAAATAATTTTTTTAACGATGCCAAAACTTGTTTAGGACATAATTGTGCCTTTGTTTGTTATTTTAATATTATACATTCCTTAAAGATGAAATTTTGTTTTTTTTTCTGTTTAAATATATATTTGTTAATATTTTCTTAATTTAACTGCATCATTATTTCCTTAAATATGTTCATGGGAAAAAAGATAAATCAGGGTAAACTTAAATAGTCAAAGTTTGACAATACTTTGTTGACTCATATGATTAAATTGAAAAGCTAAATCTAGTGTCAAAAGCTTACGCTTTAACATATTGACGTGTATACAGAAATTTGATATAAAGCAGCTGTTAACATTCCGAGTAAAAAGCGACTGTTAAAAATACTGGGCTGATCATCTTCAACTGACTTTTTGTTGTCATTCCGTGTCGCCATTTTTGACTTGATTTGTTTTGATTATGGGCTGCTCATGTTTTAGTGTATGTGGCTCCAGTGAACGCAAAACATATCCCTTGGTCAGGTACGACTTTGTGTATGCATGAATTTTTGCACCCATCAGGTAGCTTGTGTAGTTGATATGTACAAGCTTGTGTAGCTTATTTGTACAAGCTGCAGAAAAGAGAAATACTCATTGTCACAACATTAAAGGTGCTGTCACACGAAGCAATTGTTTCAAGCAAGCAAAGGCAAAGGCAATGACATTATGTAGGTATGCAAATTAAATATAAGGGTTGTAAAAATGGGTTTTTGAATCAAAAAAGAGTCTATTTTATTGTTTGTTACTTTGGTTTATACCCAAATACGTAATTTTATATGTACACACTAGTAAGTGCCCCGCTTGCTTCGCTGCGCCAATAGTTTTTACAAAATTTAATTTTTAATATAACATTAATAAATAAGTTAATGTTTAACAACATATTAGCAAAGTATTTTATATTCTCTTTTTCACGCCACCATTGAGGTTGAGAATCAGGCGCGTCATTTTATTTTGATACCGAAGGTATCATATTATATTGGGTTTATGCAATGTCCGTCATGGTGTCTGTTCGTCCGTTTGAACGCAACTATTTTCGACACCCTTAAAGCTAAAGCCTTGCAAGTTTGCAAATATCTTGGTACATACCTTCGTCAGACAAAGTGTTAAATTTGGCTCTACGACCTTAGGGGCCTGCGAAATCGATAACAAATCGATACATCTCGATGTGCAAATCGATGAAACACATATATATGTATATATATATCACATTTTAGCAGCTAGAGTCACCAAATTTGGGGGCAAAATTTATTTATTTATTTAATTGTTGAAGAGAGAATTAATTCTAAGTAACAATTTGTTTTAAAGCCAGAGCAGCAAAGGCCTTGAGGCAGACTTATTTTTAATATTTACATAATATATATATGTGTAGTTTATTAATTACTTATATAAAATTTTCTATATTTGATAAATTGGGTTTTAAGATAAGGACGTTGAGTGTCGGAGAGTTAAGGGATTTGCAGATATTCATTACTTGTTGGCATTGGAGTACTAGATGTTTTGTTGTCAAGAAATCGCTATTGCAAAATGGGCATATAGATGCCGCTGTTTTGTTGAAGATGTATTCGTGTGTTAGTATTGTGTGTCCTAGTCTGAATCTAGTGTATTTTATTGCGTGTTTCCTGTCTATTTTAGTTGGATGATGTGTAGGTACTCTTGCAGGGTTGATGGTTTTGTAGAAGTGCGTGTAATCGTTCCAGATTGTTTTAAGTTTTTGCTTTGTTGTAAAGTTAATCAGTTTATTTATATCATTTTTATACCCTTAACCCATAAAATGGGTAAATAAGGGTATAATGGTTTTGTGCAAATGTATGTAACAGACAGAAGGAAACATCTCCGACCCCATAAAGTATATATATTCTTGATCAGCATCAACAGCCGAGTCGATCTAGCCATGTCTGTCTGTCCGTCTGTACTAACGCGCCGATCTCAGAGACTATAAGAGCTAGAGTCTTCAAACTTGAAACTTAAACTTTCCTATACCATAAGCAGATCAAGTTTGGTTTAAATTTTCGATAACACTTCTGGTTTCCGATATACACATCTGATCGATAACAAAAAATTCTTGAATTTCAAAATTGTAAAAACGAGGTTTTAAACTATTGATAAAATAATGAACATTTCAAAAAATTTGAAATCGGTTGAGAAACACCGAAGATATCGTAGTATAAAATTTTGTCATTTTTGCCATATTGGGCACTGGGTAAATACACACAAAAGACTGTACACAATACGTAAGCGGTTAAGGGTATGTCCTAGTCGGGATTTCTCGACTAGAGTCTTCTTTCTTGTTGTTGTTGATGTTGTGTAAGAGCAATGGTGAAAGTGTAGCCATTTTAGCTGCTGTGTCTGCTTGTTCATTTTCTTTTATCTTCACATGTCCAGGCGTCCAGAGTAGCTTAATCCTTTTGTGAGTTGAGTTTGTCTCGAATTTTTGCGATTGTGGGTTGGTATGTGTTTGGATTTTTAACGGCTTGTAGGGTGGAGAGGGAATCCGTGCAGATAACAAATTTAGTTTTTGATTCTTTTTGTGTGAACTCTACCGCACAAAGGATCGCTTCTGCTTCCGCTGTGAAGATTGAAGAGTGCAAAGGTGTGACGGCTGATTTTAATATTTTATTATCTTCTGTGACAACGCTGAAAGCGGTTATGAAGTTCAGTTTTGATGCGTCCGTGTATGGAAAAGTCCATGACTTGTATTCGTTTCTAATCTCTTCGAAGCCTTTTCTGTAGACTTCGCATGGGGTATTGTCTTTTTTATACTTCGAGAGTTCTAACAGTAAAGAGTGGCTGTTTATTGTCCTTGGTGGAAATTTTTCTTTGTATTTGCGTTCTGGTGAGATGATTATGTTTAGAGCTGCAGCTTCTTCGATGATTATTTCTAGGCTTGATGGCTTTTTTATTGCTCTTTTCCATTTAAGTTGCCTGAGTAATGAATTTTGTAAGGAAAATCCATGTGCATTGATTATATTTTTAATATGTCGTCCAATGCTCCATTGGAATCTTGTGTTTAAGTCGGGGAGTCCTGTTTCTGCCAGCATGTTTTTTATTGGGGTAGTACGGAGGGCGCCTAATGAAAGTCTGATGGAGGAATGGTAGGGAGTGGAAAGTTTTGAAAAATTTGTTTTATTTGTTTTACCGTAAATTGAAAGACCGTAGTCAATCTTGGCGAGTATTATTGACTTAGCTATATTAATGAGTGTTGCTTTTTAACTTATAGGGTAGATTCCCCGGTTGTGTTCAATCCCCGGTAGTGTTCCACATGACGTTTCTTGCTTGTCATTCATCGTAGTGCTGTCAAATTCTGTACAGCGTCTTACCTTTTCATAGGTAAGTTTTTAAGTGAATTTTTTTTTTAGAACTCTGTTAAAATTTTGCTCAAAAAGTTATTTAGCCGATTTTATCAAATCAATTTTTTTGGTGTAGTTAATGGAAAAAAAGTGAGTTCAGTTCGCATACACTTAGTTTTCGATCTCTTCTTGATCATGCAAAAAGAATTTCTGAAAAATTCTGCACTCCGAAAAAATTATGAGCTGTTGGAAAAAAATGGCGTCATCCCCGGTTGTGTTCCACGCAATGTCCCCGGTTGTGTTCCATCACGGAAAGTCATTATTTGACATTTGTATGATCAAGAATTGTCATATTTATTGAATTTGATAGTTGTTAAAAGCAAATAATAAATTTTGGAGTAATATTTCAGCATTTTTGAAAAATTATCATGCAAAAGACCAGTGCATTTGAAATGCGCCAACATGCGCACAAGTTTCTATACTTGCGTACATTGCGATTCGGATTTGGACATTTCTGATAATGAAAATAATAAAACTTGAGCGTCAAAATCTTCGTTTCGGCTCGTTGAGAGCACACAAATTGAAAAAATGATTTTTAAAATTCAAATCATATATGTTTTACTTCACTTTTTATACTTTGATACCAAAGGTATCATAGTATATTGGGTTTGTGCAATGTCCGTCATGGTGTCTGTCCGTCCGTCCGTCCGTCCGTCCGTCCGTCCGTCCGTCCGTCCGTCCGTCCGTCCGTCCGTCCGTCCGTCCGTCTGTCCGTATGAACGCAACTTTTTTCGACACCCTTTAAGCTAGAGCCTTGCAACTTTGCAAATATCTTGGTACAGGTCTTCGTCAGACAAAGTGTTAAATCTAGGGCTCTACGACCTCAGGGGGCCTGGGAAATCGACAACAAGTCGATACACCTCGAAGTGCAAATCGATAAAACACATATATATCCCACATTTTAGTAGATAGAGTCACCAAATTTGATGGCAAGATAGCTGGTGACATTCCTCAAAAAACTGCATCAAAAGTTTGGATGCCACGCCCACCTATTCCGCCCCCAGCCCCCCTCAAATTATAAACAAAAATGCCTGTATCTTCTACAGTTTTCAAGCTATAGCCATCAAAATTAGCATAAAGGTAGATGCTAACATCTGACACAGATATGCATCAAAACTTTGGATGCCACGCCCCCAAACGAGGGGCCACGCCCCACCGCCCTAAAAAAACCGGAATGCCCGTATCTTCGCCAGTTTTAAGGATAGAGTCACCAAATTTGATGGCAAGATAGCTGGTGACATTCCTCAAAAAATTGTATCAAAAGTTTGGATGCCACGCCCAGCTTTTCCGCCTCCAGCCCCCTCCAATTATAAACAAAAATGCCTGTATCTTCTACAGTTTTCAAGCTATTGCCACCAAAATTGACATGAAGGTAGATGTTGACATCTGACAAAGTTATGCATCAAAACATTGGATGCCACGCCCCCAAACAACGGGACATGCCCCACCGCCCTAAAAAAAACGGAAGGCATGTATCTTTGTCAGTTTTAAGCTAGAGTCAACAAATATGGTATGAACATTGGTAGTGACATACGTAACAGATCTGCATCAATGTTTTGGATGCCACGCCCACTTATACCGCCCACCTCAATATCTTTCTTAGTTTTTGGGCTAGAGTCACCAAATTTGGAATGAACATTGGTTGTAACATCCGAAACAGGTGTGCATAAAATTGTTTATGCCACGCCCACTTATACCGCCCACCTCTATATCTTTGTCGGTTTTTGCGCTAGAGTCTTCAAACTTGGTAGGAGGATACAAAGTGCCATCCGCCACAGATAAATGTCATGCCTACCCCTTCTGCCTGATTTTTATACCCAAAGCCCTCATATATTACTATTTGCACTAGGAATCCTTAAAACAGCTATGTAAACTGGTATCAAAGTATATCGCAGTCGGTTGCGTCCGACTGCAACGTTTTTACTTGTTTTTTTTTACATTTTTCGAAAAATTTTTTAGTTGGAACACAACCGGGGACGTTTTTTTTTTCCATCAAAAATAGTCTTCTCCGAAAACTGAGCATTTCTTTTTTGTTTTCAAAGGAATCTTTATACTTACTTTAGCAAAAAGTTAGGCTTCGATTATCTTTCCAGTGGTATTTTTGATTTTACACAAAAATTATTTTTACAAATTTTATGAGCAAAATTCAAAAGGTGGATCACAACCGGGGAACTTCCCCTATATATACTTAAACATTTAATTATATTTAGTTTTTTATATAATATGTTAGTTAAAGCTTTGACATGTTCGTTCCAATTATATTTACTGTCGAATGTTAAGCCTAGAACTTTAAGGTGTTGTGTTTTCGGTTTGTTTACATTATTTATTTTATTATCTACGTTAGAGCAATTTTGTTTTCTGCATATGTGTAGGTGAGTGGATTTTTCTGTTGATATTTTTGTTCCAGTGATATTGCACCAATCGTGAATTTTACAAAATAAATTATTTATTTGAGTGTTATAGCCGGGGTTTGGTTTGAAAAAGAGGCAAAGGTCGTCTGCGTACATAGTGTGTTTGAAAAATGTATTTTGATTTATCAAGTGATTTAATTTATTGAAGGCGATGAGAAAAAGTGTGACTGAAAGTGGGGAACCTTGTGGGATGCCGTTTTTTAAGTTCTGTTCATTAGATAGGGTGTTATTAACTTTAGCTCGTATTCTACGGTTGTTTAGGTAGCTTCGAATGTACTTAATGATTTTTGGGCCAAATTTCCAATCGTATAGTTGCTGTATGATACAATGAGCACCCACTCTGTCGAAGGCTTTTTCCATATCGATTGAGGGTACCGATATGTGGTTTTTTGTGGCTAGATTGTTTCAAATAAAGTTATCTATTAAAAGTAAGGGATCCGTGGTTGACCTGTTTTGCTTGTATGCATATTGGTTAGGAGATAGGAGGTTCTCTTGATTAAGCATCCACATAATTCTTTTTGATATAATTTTCTCTAGTATTTTGGAAATGCAGGGGAGCAGGGATATTGGGCGATAACTGTTATTTATTTATTTATTTATTGTCAACTAATATCAGTCGACATAAAAATTAAAATTAAATCAAATTAAAAAGTAGAGCTTAAGCTACAAAAATGTTTAAGATTAATGAAGAAAATTTAAAATAAAATCAGAAGCAAACTGAAATGAAATGAAAAGTTTAAAAATTAAAATATTCTGGGAAGTTAACAAAAATTTAATGATCCAACATTTGTTGCAAGGATTGGGAAAAACCCAGAAAAACCCAATCAGATCATAAGATTAGTGATTAGTGACTATGACTAGATAAGTAAAGCAGTATGGATCTTTTTAGTCAAGTAAGTGTTTTGGTTTGTTTATTGGTATTATTGTTGCAATTTTCCATTGATGGGGGATATTGCCGGTGTCTAGTATTGTATAATAGAGGTCTAAGAGTTTGTTTATTGCAAATGGTGGGAGCTTTTTTATTATTTGATAATTGAGATTGTCATGTCCAGGAGTGGAACCTCTAAGGGTATCTAGACAAGATGAGAAATTTGAGTCGTTTGAATAGTTTGACCATGTTAAGCAAAATGCTTTAGCTATCTTTGTTGGATCGCATGTGTTTCCTGTTTCTGTTTGTATTGCATGGATGTGTGTGATTTTACTAACCCCCGAAAGCCTATGAACTTTGTCCCAGAGTGTTTTGGTTGTTGTGCTAGGGTTTATATCTTCTGTAAATTTAGCGAAGCTTATTCTTTGTGCTATTTTTGCTGTATATTTAAATTTTGCGTTCGCTTTTTTGTACATTAGCATGTTTTCTGTGCTTAGGTGTTTTCTTAAACTATTTAAACATTTTATTTTTTTTTTTTTAATATTTCAAGTTCTTGGTTCCACCAGTATATGTGATTATTTTTCTTTCTGTTGGGGTTGGATGTGGGTATTGCTTTGCTAGCAGATGCCTTAACTATTTTGAGAAATTTGGCTGCTGATTGATTAGTGTTGTTTGTTGTAACTAGTTCTTGTGTTAGTAGGTCTATGTTTTCTTGAAATACTTTCCAGTTCGCTGAACGCAGTTTATATCTATGTGTTTTGTAAGCCGTTTTTGTGTTTGCTATCGGAAATATTTGTTTACGTATTGGGTAGTGGTCACTCCCGTAGAGATCTTCGTTTACAGTCCAGTCGGCGTTAAGGTTAAGTGGTGGTGAGCAAAACGCTAGGTCAACGTGTGTGAAGGTGTTATGGGTGGAGAAGTGTGTGTGGTCTCCTTTGTTTAGTACAATTAGATTGCTGTTTTGAACAAAATTTGCTATAATTCTTCCTCTTGGATTGTTTGAGGGTGACCACCAGAGAGAATGCCAGGCGTTAAAGTCTCCTAGTAATAAAACTGGCTTATTGAAACTGTTTATTAGGTTGTGGAGGTCTTGCTCTATGAACTTGTCCGTGGGAGAAAGGTAGGTGTTAATAATTATAAACGGAGTTTTAGCTTGTATTTCTGCACATGTTGCTAGGATGTTTGATTGGTGATTTACGATTTTGTGTTGTATATTTTTTGATATTAGAAGTGCTACTCCTCTGTTAGCTTTAGGAGCTAGCAAATTGATATCATTCTTATGATATAGTAAGAATTGGTTTGGTATGGGAATTTTTGAGTTAGGATTGGTTATATGGGTCTCTTGTAGGGCTATTATGTGTGGGTTTTGGTTTTTTATTAAGGGAGAGAGATTGTGGTATTTGTCTTTATATGCATTAATGTTCCATTGTAATATTTTTAAAGTCATTATGCTAGTGAGTGAGTTGTGTTAATTTGTTTTGTATTAGTTCTTGTGTTCGTTTTTAATCTTTCTCATGCCCGGTTTCTCTATCGGTTCAGCGAAGCTGCGCTTTAATGCATAGATCATTATAGGCACTCGCAGGGACCGAGAAAGAGAGCGAGCACAGCTTTGAGAGGTTTTATCACAACTCAACGTCTTCTGTGATACAATCCGTATCAGAGAGCGTTGAGTGATTTTGTTTGTTGATGTTATGCTTATTTCTTTCGTAATTCATGTGTGTGTCTGTTTCTGAGTCGCTTGAAGTATTTTTTTCTGTGAGTGTCGAGTGTTTCGTTATCTTGATTGTTTGTTTTTTCGGTTTGCTTAAGTTGTTTTCTAGCATTGTTTTTGTATATTTTGTGTTTGTAAAGTCAAAGGGTTTTTCGGGTGTGCTTTTAATTTTTATTATGTCTTTAGAATTGTTTTCTTTATTGGAGTTGGATGTACGATTTTTGTCTCGTTTTGTTTTTGTGGTGTATGTGGAGCGGTTATAGATAGATAGATTTTTGGTATTTACATGATATTTGGCAGATACCGTGGAGCTCTTTGGAAGCGATGAATTTCTCTGCTATTGTTGCATTCTCTACGAAAATTAGTAGATTTCCACCCATTTGGTTAATTTTTAATATGTTTTTGTGGATAATTTTAATTGCACGCTCTACAGCAAAACAGGAGTAAGTGGAGATTGGGTTTTTAGTGTCGGTAGCTGACATAATAATGTATTTGGGAATAGGTAAATTTGGAGTTGGGAGTTCTGGAAAAGCTTCCGCCAGTGGTGTGTAGGCTTTTTCCTTTTGGTTTTGACTATTGTGCCCGGTGGGCATAGCTGTAAATTTGACTTACTTTATGCTTTTATGCTTTTGTATATATTGAGAGGTAAAGAATGAGTGTGTAAAAAGAAAAAGGCGCTTGAAAACAAGATAAGCTTTGAACTGAACTCTGCGATAACACAACCGATCGGTACGAAGTCTAGTCGACGACTAGACTAGGGGGGGGCAAGATAGCCGATGACATTCCTCAAAAACTGCATCGAAAGTTTGGACGCCACGCCCACCTCTTCCGCCCCTAGCCCCCCTTTACCCGAGTGTCGTTTGGTAAATTAGCTGGCGAGGGTGTTGATTGGGTTGTTGCCTCAATCGCCACTGCACCTTATCGTTGATAGAACACGTGCCTCTGTGGATTTGAATCACAGGGTATCAGACACTATACTACACAGAGTATCCACGCGTTTTATGTTACTATTGTTCACTTTATTCTCTATATATATGTCCTTAAACCACGATATTAGCCACGCGTTGGTCTTGGCAGTAAGGGGGTTTAAATCTAATATAAAGGTGGGATTATCCTTCTCACGTGCTTATTCTAACCCTTTTCCTCTTCCCTGTTCCTCTTCGGTTCCCTTGGAGTACGTTTTCTTCACGCCGCTTCTTTTCCAATTCCTATTCGTTTCTCTCTTTCCGTTGCTCTCACGTTACCACTTTTAGTTTTTCCGCTTTGCGTTCAGCACTCCCACGCACTTTCGATGCTCGCACTCGACTGTCACGCTGCATATTCGCGGCTCGCGTTCGGCCCTTCTTCGCCGATCCACTCGAGCTTTTGTGGTTTGTTGGATCGCGTGTTAAGGGTCGAAAGCTCAGCTCGCATCGACCGTTCCTTTTTGAAACCGACATTGCTTATTGATGATTATGCTAATAGTGCATTATATGTTTACTAACTAACTCAAGCCTTCGAGGCATTCCTTATCATCTAATCTTTATTACCTACTAAATAACAACTTAAGTACAAAGGCCTTCGTGGCAATTTAAATGTTCATAATTCATAATCCTTAACCTATAAAACAATTTTCTTCAATATTGGTCACTTATCATACTAAACAATTCAGAATATTCTTACTTCCTAATTCTTAATATCTATTATCTACAAACAAATTAATCCAGTGTTTCTTCTTCTTAATACCTAACGAACTTAAATCAATAATCCTACTTAATATCTAACAAAATCAAAATCAATATTCAAACATTAATAATCAAAATGTGGTCATTATTTGTCCTTCTTCACACACTGTACAAATTTGGCATCATCCAGTTCAGTGAAATTGTTCACCCTATCCCTATAAATTCTCGTGTTATTTATGCTTGGCTCTGTTTCATCAAATTGAGTCTCCGTTGCATGGACATAAAGCACTCTTTTATGTGATGACATTTTGATTAAATAACAAAATAAATAAACAATTCAAGGGATAGCTGTTTGCCTTATCGATAATTCTTAACGATATATCGTGACAAAAAATCAGTATAAATTTTAAACGGAACCCAGCCTTCCGTTTAGTTTGTTTTTCATTTGCTCCTAACCGAACATTGAGAAACTCAAATTTGACTAAACGTCAGATAGTTTACCTAACCGGACATTGAGAAATTGGGCCTTAGTGGTTAAAATATAAACAAAATAATTGTAGTTATCGCCTGCTCTTCATTTGACCTTGAACAATTCGCCGCCGTCTATGTTTGCGTTGTCCAGCTTGCTTAAGCCCGTCGCCGTTAGACAAAAGTAGCACGTCTTCGCCTTGAATTATGTTCTTCTCTTTGTTCTACTTTCTGCGCACACCTTAGCGCAGCCTAGGACCCTCGAACAATTCGCCGCCGTCTATGATGGCGTTTTGCAGCTTGCTTTCGCCCGTCTCCGTTAGACAAAAGTCGGCGCCGTCATTCGACTTCGCTTTTCCTTGTTCTTCTCTTCGTTCAGCTTGCTGCGTTCACCGTATCGTAGCCTTGAACAATCCACCGCCGTCTATGTACATATGCGATTTGCAGTTTGCTTATGCCCGTCACTGTTAGACTGAAATTGCTGCCGTCTTGAGTCGTCACGTCTCTCTGGTCCCTCGCACCCGGTGCCTCTTGTACGCTTGATCGCTGCCGTCTCACTCATGCATTGCCGTCGCGTCTCTTTTGAATTTTTCCGCCACACTCTTTGGCTATTTTGAAATCGCAATTTCACAAAACATGCGTCAAAAAATTTAACTTTTTGCCAAAAGTCTTAACTTTGCATGTTAGCGCATACTATTTATTGTTCACTTTTTGTTTTTGAAAAATTTGATGGGGGGTGGGCAGATTTCCTTAGATTGGGGTTAATTCGTCTTGTAGAAAAAAAGAGAACACTTACGTGCGCGTCTTTTCGCTTTTACAGATTTATTTCGATTAGTTACATGTTGCTTATATCTATTGAGTTTAGCCTTTATACAAATATGTTGCTTAGCCGAGGTGAGTTAGGAAAGTAGAATGGAAGACGGCAGTTCCTTGTTAAGTGCCTACTTTTAGGCATGACCAAATTTGTAGGCTTTACAAATTGTTCATTTTATTCCCAGCAAACCATAAGAGCTCTAAATGAGCTCATACAGTACGACCTCGCTTAACGCAACCTATTAAAATTTGACCTATTGCGAAAACTGAGGTGGTTGCGAAAACCAAGGAAAAATTTTCTGTTGGCACGAGACCTATTTCCAAAAAGAGATACCTTTGCTACACATAAAAATTAAAGTAAATCGAATAAGTCAGTATTTACAGTAAAGATTTCATTTTAATTTATTTAATTTTTAAAAAACAGAAATTTTGGTCTGTACTTTGTTACAATTTATACTTTTCTGCTCATCTAAATTTAAATATTTATAAAAATAATAATTTACAATGAATTGGTGGTGCCAGAGACAATAAATAAACAAAAGAAAAAAAAATTGTTTCTTTTTGCACTTACGGTGACGTTCGTGACAAACTTTGAATAAGTATAAAGAGGACAATAATTAATACTGTGTAAAACTTTTTTTTTTAAGTATTTGTCTCCAAAATGCAATTCCAGCCTATAATTTCGACGCACCAACAACAAATGTAGTTTTTCGGTAACGATCGTGACAACGAAATATGCGATAAGACGACTAAAAAAAAAAAAAAAACAGTTATTTGCTATCGCATTGTTCCTTTTACAAATTTTTTTGATATTGCATACCCACTACAAGACTTAAGAGTGAAGCAGTTAGCTGAGAAGCTCTCTCTTTAAGAATATTGATAATAACAAATGATGCAATGCAATTGCCAAAACGATAACATATGCACTTGCTCGACTTTGAACTTGATTATTTCGGATTGGGTTATAGATAAATGTAAAATTTCTTTTGATTAGTTAAATTTCATCAATTCTTAATCAGCACATGAAAAAAGCAAGTGCCTGCAATGAGTTTTAAATTTTTGGTCTCGGTTGACCTTTCTGTGGAAATGCCCATATATAGATAAACACGCTCCATAACATAAGTGTATGGGAGTCCCAAGGAGTTGTCGGATCGGGTCCAAATTTTGCATCCATAATTTTTTTAGACGCCCTTATGTCCTGACCAACTTTCGTTCATATTGATTATTTTAAAGCATAGCTCTAGTACAAAAGTTGGGAAAAAAAAATCAGGAGGTACTCGAAGGAGTGGTGCAAATTAAAAATCCTTTCTTAGTGCTCACATTCAACCTGAATGGAATATTTGGTGAAAATTTCAGACTTCTAGCTTTTATCGTTTAGGCCAACGGTCAGCAACAGGCGGACCGCGGTCCGTTTGCGGACCGCGAAAGGTTGAACCTCGGACCGCCAAATATTGTAATGTAGGTTTTGTAGGTATGTCAAGTATAAACAAATACGTAATATTTTCACTAATTTTAGGTAATAAATAGCTGTACTTAATTATTATCAGTTGTTTTTTTTCTGGACCGTTTAAAAATTTTCGGCAATATCCGGCCTAGTTAAAACTACTTGCCGACCCTGGTTTAGGCTGTGGACATGTCAACAATCAGTTAGTCAGTCAATCTGGACAAACTATTTTAGATATGAGCATATCCGCCAAGTGGTCAACCAGGACCGAAACAAATTTTTTCATAAACATTGTATTTTTTTTGGATATTCTCATAGAGAAATGTCAAAATTTTCATAATACAATGGATTCATGACATATCTCAGTTGTTTTTATGAAGAAATTTGCCTGAGAACTGGAAAAATTTAATTTCTTCACTTTTAGGTACTTTTAAAAGCATTTTTATACTTTGATACCAAAGGTATCATAGTATATTGGGTTTGTGCAATGTCCGTCATGGTGTCTGTCCGTCCGTCTGTATGAACGCAACTTTTTTCGACACCCTTAAAGCTAGAGCCTTGCAACTTTGCAAATATCTTGGTACATGTCTTCGTCAGACAAAGTGTTAAATGTAGGGCTCTACGACCTCAGGGGGCCCGAGAAATCGATAACAAGTCGATACACCTCGATGTGCAAATCGATAAAACACAAATATATCCCACATTTTAGCAGCTAGAGTCACCAAATTTGATGGCAAGATAGCTGGCAACATTCCTCAAAAAACTGCATTAAAAGTTTGGATGCCACGCCCACCTATTTCTCCCCCAGCCCCCTCCAATTATAAACAAAAATGCCTGTATCTTCTACAGTTTTGAAGCTATAGCCACCAAAATTGACATGAAGGTAGATACTGACATCTGACAAAGTTATGCATCAAAACATTGGATGCCACGCCCCCAAACAATGGGATATGCCCCACCGCCCTAAAAAAAAACGGAAGGCATGTATCTTCGCCAGTTTTTAAGCTAGAGTCACCAAATTTGGTATGAACATTGGTAGTGACATCCGTAGCAGGTGTACATCAATGTTTTGGATGCCACGCCCACTTATTCCGCCTACCGCTATATCTCTCTCAGTTTTTGAACTAGGCTCTTCAAATTTGGTATGAACATTGTTAGTGGCATCCGTAACAGATCTGCATCAATGTTTTGGATGCCACGCCCACTTATACCGCCCACCTCTATATCTTTGTCAGTTTTTGAGCTAGAGTCTCCAATTTTATACCCAAAACCCTCATATATTACTATTTGCACTCAGAACTGGTATCAAAGTATATCGCAGTCGGTTGCGTCCGACTGCAACGTTTTTACTTGTTATATTTAATTATTTGGCAAGCAAAACATATGATAGGTTTGCACTTTTTTTTTTTACCAAATCTCTTTATTGCAATCTAATAAGAAGAAAAAAATACAAAGAGAGCAAAAAATGTTCTATTAACAGTTAATTTTTATTTTGCTTCTTATCTATGTTCTAATCGTACGTTCGCGACCGAAAACATAATTTTATTGTAATTGCTTCACATTGAGTGCAAGCAGGTGTCTAAAACTTTATGTTTTAAGCCATTTCGTTCTAAGGATTTAAAATATAACAAAATTTGGGGTTACTACTAAGCAAAGTTTTTATATTGATTTTCAACTCGGCGTACGTTCGCCACCGTAAATCGCTTTTATTTGATTCACATGCATATAAATATTCTTAGATGGTTGAAACAAGTGAAAAAAATACGCGGTATATCAATAAAATTAACAAGTAAGAAGGCTCTAGCCGCCTAGGACATACCCTTAACCTCAATTTTAACTTGTACAGTCATTTGTGTGTATTTACCCAGTGACCAAAATGACCAAGCTGCAAATTGCGATATCTCCTGTGTTTCTTAACCGATTTGATCAAATTATTTCTATCATAGTTTCAAACCTCATTTTCACAATTTTGAAATTGTATCTTTTTTTGTTATCGATCACATGTATATCGGAAACCCGAAGTGTTATCGATAATTTGAAATAAACTAGATCTGCTTATTTCATAGGAGGGATAAAGTTTTAAGTTTGAACTCTAGCTGTTATATCTCTGAGATCGGCGCGTTCTTATAGACAGACAGAAAGACATGGCTATATCGACTCGGCTGTTCATGCTCATCAAGAATATATGTACTTTATAGGGTCGGAGATGCTTCCATCTGTTTGTTACATACATATGCACAAAAACATTATACCCTTATTTACCATTTTATGGGTTAAGGGTATAAAAAACCAAATCAAAAAAACATGGAAAAATCGTACGTTCGCGACCGACCCGTACGTTCTCGACTAGTACTTTATTCAATTAAAAAAAAAACAATGGATATATTTTCTTGTGGATAGACTCGATAGAAAGCTACATGAATCTATTTTAAAAGTTAAGTTATCGCATTAGAATATTCTATCCCAATTCGCAGATTTTTCCATTTTACTACATTAAGCCAAAGTCGACTTCTATTTTGCGTACGTTCGCGGCCACGTGTTTTTTTTGCAATTTTCATGAAAATAAAAACTCGATGAACCCCATCATTTACACTAAGCAAAGAGCTCACAAAATGCTATCGAAACGCAAAAAAAATTTTTTCAGAAAATGTTTTTTGTGCATTAAACGCGTACGAACGTACGTTTGCGACCCGTGGAAATGCCTATATATATATATAAGGCGTGGCATCCAAAGTTTTGATGCAGATGCAAATTTGGTGACTCTAGCAGCTAAAATGTGTTTCATTGATTTGCACATTGGGGTGTATCGACTTGTTATCGATTTCCCAGGCCCCCTGAGGTCGCAATGCCCTAAACTTAACACTTTCTGACGAAAACATAATCATTATCTAACTTATTTTATATCTATTGCTAAAATTTTGTTAACTATCAGCGCAGCGCAGCAAACGAGGCACTTACGATTATTTATATATATAAAAGAGTTTTTCCTAACTGACTGATTGTTGCGAGACCCACAGCCTAACAAAAAAAGAGCTTGACGGCTGAAATTTTCACCAAATATTTCATTCATGTTGAAAGTGAGCATTTTTAGGTTAGGTTAGGTTGGACCGGCTGACCCTCCCCTGGGGAAGTGTCACACATAGACCACTGAGGGTCCTTAGTGAAGCCGGTGGTAGGATATGTTGGGACTATCTAGATGTGTGGCTCTGCGGCGTTAGTATGCTTTAGGCAAGCGCTAGAAACTTGTTTGGTTCCAGCTTGCTGGCCTCCTCTAGGGATGCCAGGAAGGGAGCCTAAAGGTGTTGTAAGCGTTTTGCTGCAAGTGCGGGGTATCTGCAAAATAGGTGTTCTAGTGTTTCCTTGGCACCTGGTTCCTTGCATTTCCTACATTCATCGTTGTCTGTCATGCCTATCCTTTTCGCATGGACTGCGACGAGGCAGTGGCCTGTCAGGGGTTCCATAAGCATGCGGCAATCATGCCTTTGTAGTTTCAGCATGTATTGCGATAGCTTGTCGCTGTGCGTTTTACACATTATTTTGGAGATCCTGCAGTTAGAAGTGTTCGTCCACTTTTGCACTGCCGAATCCCATGCCTGTGTTTCCATGTATGAGTGTAGCGTTCGCAATGAGATCGAAATTTCTGCCATGTGGTTGTTGAGTCCCGTTGCTCCTTGTTTAGCCAGAGAGTCAGCTTTTTCTTTGCCTTTGAAACCCTGATGGCTGGGCATCCAATAAATGCGCACGTTTTTAAGCGTGCTGAGTGCATCTAATGCTTTCCTGCTCGCCAGGACATCTCGGGATCTTATGAAGTGCGACTGTAAGGCTTTGATTGCTCCCTGGCTGTTAACGAATATATTTACCTTGTTAAGTGCTATATTCGTTTGTAAGACTGATTCCGCCGTTTTCCTTATTGCGAATATATCCGCTTGGAATATGCTGCAGTGGTCTGGTAATTTATAGGACAGGCCCAAGGGCGGTTCGGCGCAGTACACTGCTGCGCCGACCCCCTCTTTCATTTTTAAACCGTCTGTGTATATGTTGATTGCCGTCTGCTCTGCTCCTGAGCGCCAATCATCTATTCCTAAGAGCGTGGGTGTGAAGTTAAAATTGTTTTTTGGGATCATGTACTCTGTTTCGACCCGAGTCCCTATTTCAATTGTACTATGCCCGTAGTTATGTATTGTCATGTTGCCTACCGTGCAAAGACGTTGAGCAGTCTTTTTTGCTACTAGGCGTGCCTGTGTGTCCACTGGGTTGACATTCAATATGGCTTGTAGTGAATTCGTAGGAGTGGTCCTCAGCGCCCCTGTGATGTACATAAGTGCATGTCGCTGGGTTTTTTCCAGTCGTTTTAGGTACGTAGATTTCCCTGTGGCTTTCCGCCATACCAGTATTCCGTAGAGTAGTATGGGGCGCACAATTGAGATCAGGATCCAATGTGTTAGTCTTGGCGAGAGTTCCCAAGTGCTACCCAACATCTATTGCGATGTGTAGAGTGCATTGGTGGCTTTCTTTACCCTTTCTTCTACATTGAGCTTCCAGCTCAGCTTGCTGTCCAATACTATTCCCAGATATTTGATACTCTCCTTTGGTATCAGCGGTTTATCGTTTATTTTGAGGGGCGTCCAGCGTGGTACCTTGTATCTCTTGGTAAAGAGAATGAGGTCCGTCTTGTCTGCGTTGATAATTAGACCGGCTTCCGTTGCCCATGCTAGTATCTCTTTTAGTGTGTTTTCCATGACATGGCTGATTGTCGATGGACATTTGCCCGTAATAATTATGCTTATGTCGTCCGCATAGGCAGTTATAGTTGGTGCTTTCCGTTTAGGAGGTCGTTTACCACCAAGTTCCACATTAGGGGAGATAGCACTCCTCCTTGGGGAGTGCCGCATTTTGCTTCCCTGATATTGGTTGTGGTTCCCCATTCCGCTAGTATTTTCCTGTTGCTCAGTAGATTATGAACCCAGGATTGTACTGCTGCTGTTGGGTATGCAGCTCTGAGGCTGTGCATAATTGCTTCCGTCGACACGTTATTAAAGGCGCCTGAGATGTCTAGAAATGCGCCTAGGGCGTATTCTTTGTGGTGAAGTGCCTTCTCTATGGTTGCTACAAGGGAGTGTTTCCACCGATTTACCCTTTGTGTACGCGTCTTAATTGCGTTCTAGAGACATCTCTGTATTCTCTCTGATATGGAGGTCTATCAGCTTCTCTAGCGTTTTTAGAAGGAGTGAGGTCAGGCAAATGGGTCTGTAGTCTTTAAGCAGCACGTGGCTGCATTTCCCCGCTTTCGGAAGAAATATCACCCGCGCTGTCCTCCAGGCCACCGGCCATGATTTAGACATCCCCTAAATATTTATTTTAGCCATGGAGTGAACGTATGTTTGACCCTCTTCAGCATGGCTGGGAATATTCCGTCTGGACCTGGCGATTTGTAGCTCTCGAAGGAGTCTATTGCCCACAGTATCCTTTGTGTTGTTATGATATCTTCGGGAATTTCCACTCAAGTGGTTAAAGATATCACTTGTGCGTTTGTATGAACTTCTGTGCAGTTTGGGAAATGGGCCTTTAGAAGCACATTTGCCGCATCTTCACTGCTTTCTATCCATCGGCCGTCTTCAGTTTTTAGTTGGCTTTGTACTGTCTGTTGGCGAACAAGCAGCTTTCTTAACCTTGCGGTGTCAGCTGTCTTTTCTATGCCTGAACAGAAGTCATGCCATGCGTGCCTTTTGGCTGCTCGGACTTTTTTCTTAAAGTCACGTAGCCGAACTTTGTATTCGTTCCATACTAGCTCTTCTTCTGCTTGTTTCGCTAGTTTAAAGAGTTCTAGTACATCTTCCCTTTGTCCTTTGAGTTCTGAAGTCTACTACGGAGGCTTGTGTCTCTTCTTCTCTCGGGATGGTTTACACGTTTATGATAGGCCGTCAAAAGATTTTTATTGAGTGTCTCCAAGGACTTCTCTAATTTATCAGTTGAGGCTATCTTCGGTGGTCGGGAAAGGTTTCTTTCCCTCACCTCTTTCTCAAACTGCTCCCAGTCTGTGTTACGCGGGTTCCTGTACATTTGCACTGTTCTTTCAAAGTTAACTCGGAATTAAATGTACCTGTGGCCTAAGAAGGAGTGTCTGCTAAGGACTTCCAACAATTTCGGAAGATGATCTTTCAATCAATACTAACGGCGTATCTAGCCATTCCTGATTTTTTGTTTTAAAAAAACCTTATTTCTTCCACAGTTTTTCCAATTTTCTACAAGCTTACTAGTAAAATTTCGCAGCTATTTGAAAATCTCTCACTGCTCCTCCTGAGTATATTTAAGGTTTTTGAGAACAGTACCAAATACAAAGTTTTTCATGGTGAGAAACTTTTTGGTTGGGATCGCTTCTTCATGCCATACTAAAAAAAGTACCCGTTTTGCTACCGACATTGTTTCTAAAAAGTGCCATGATTTAAAGGTTAGCAGGTAATAGCAGTTCATATTACACATTTTGGACGCACAATGACTCATACTTCCAGCTAAAAAAAGAGTTAGACCGAAACCGTTTGAATCTTGTAAGTTCTACTCCACGAACGACAGGTGCACGCTAGTGCGGGCTAGTTGTTAATACACTTAATTACCCCCACGTTTTATGAGCAACACATTTATAGACCGGTCACAAACACTAATTTTTTTAATGTAATACATACCTTGAAGTTAATAAAAAGCCACACTTTTAATAGGTTAGGTTAGGTTAGACCGGCTGACCGATCCCGAAGGAAGTGTCACACATAGACCACTGAGGGTCCTTAGTGAGGCCGGCGTATGGATATGTTGGGACTATCTGGTTGTGTGGTCCTGCGGCGTTAGTATGCTTCGGCCAAGCACAAGAAGCTTGTTTGGTTCCAGCTTGCTGGCCTCCTCTAAGATGCCAGGAAGGGAGCCTGGGTGTGCTGCAAAGTAGGTGTTCTAGTGTTTCCTTGACACCTGGTTCCTTGCATTTCCTGCATTCATCGTTGTCTGTCATGCCTATCCTTTTTGCAAGTACTGCGACAAGGCAGTGGCCTGTCAGGAGTCCCGTAAGCATGCGGCAATCATGCCTTTGTAGTTTCAGCATGTATTGCGATAGCTTGTCGCTGTATGTTTTGCACATTATTTTGGAGATCCTGCAGTTGTAGGTGTTTGTCCACCTTTGTGCTGCCGAATCCCTTGCCTGTGTTTTCATGTGTGAGTGTAGCGTTCGCAGGGAGATCGGAATTTCTGCCGTGTGGCTGTTAAGTCCCGTTTCTCCATGATTAGCCAGAGAGTCGGCTTTTTCATTGCCTTCGAAACCCTGATGGCTGGGAATCCAATAGATGCGCACGTTTTGAAGCGTGCTGAGTGCATCTACTGTTTCCCTGCTCGCCAGGATATCTAGGGATCTTGTGAAGTGCGACTGTAGGGCTTTTATTTCTGCTTGGCTGTCAACGAATATGTTTATTTTGTTGAGTACTGTATTTGTTTGTAGGACTGATTCCGCCTCTTTCGTTATTGCGGATATCTCCATCTGGAATATACTGCATTGGTCTGGTTGTTTGTAGGACAATCTCATGGGCGTTTCGGCGCAGTACACTACTACGCCGATCCCCTCATTCATTTTTTAGCCGTTCTGTGTGCTCTGCTTCTGAGCGCCAACCATCTATTCCTAAGAGCGTGAGCGTAAACTTGAAATTGTTTTTGGGATCATGTAGTCTGTTTCGACCCGAGTTCCTATCTAATTTTACTACGCCCGTAGTTGTGTATTGTTATGTTGCCTATCGTGCAAAGACGTTGAGCATTCTCTTTTGCTAATAGGCGTGCTTGTATGATGACATTCAATATGGCTTGTAGTGTATTTGTAGGTGTGGTTCCCAGCGCCCCTGTGATGCACGTGAGTGCATATCGCTGGGTTTTTTTTCCAATCGTTTTAGGTATGTGGATTTTTCTGGCTTTCCACCATACCAGTAATCCGTAGAGTAGTTTGGGGCGCATAATTGAGATCAGAATCCAATGTGTTAGTCTTGGCGAGAGTCCCCAAGTGCTACCCAACATCATTTGCGATGTGTATAGTGCATTGGTGGCTTTCTTCACCCTTTCTTCTACATTGAGATTCCAGCTCACCTTGCTGTCCAATACTATTCCCAGATATTTGACACTCGTCTTTGGCGTCGAGCGAGGTAACTTGTATATCTTGGTAAAGAGAATGAGGTCCGTCTTGTCCGCGTTGATACTTAGACCGGCTTCCGTTGCCCATGCTAGTATCTCTTTTAGAGTGTTTTCCATGACATGGCTGATTGTCGATGGACATTTGCCCGTAATAATTATGCTTATGTCGTCCGCATAGGCAGTTATAGTTGGTGCTTTCCGTTTAGAGGCTTTACCACCAAGTTCCACAGTAGGGGAGATAGCACTCCTCCTTGGGGAGTGCCGCATTTTGCTTCCCTGATATTGGTTGTGTTTCTCCATTCCGCTAGTATTTTCCAGTATATTTTGAACCCAGGATTGTATTGCTTCTGTTGGGTCCACCATAGACTAATGAACTCATATAGATTGGAAAATAGCGGCGGGACTTTTTAACAGAAATGGTAATTCGCATGAAACGAGATCGGGACGAAAAAACTGCTTGCTTTTTACTTGGCGGTTTGTTTACCATCAGCTGGTGGTGGATAAATGGATAAGGCTGGATAGAAAACAAAAGTCCGCTATTATTTTGTTGGGCTTTTGTTTTGATTACAAAGTGTGTGATGCGAGAGACATAATTAAGCGTTGCCCTTCTTCATTTCTCTTGTTGTTGTTACAAAACTCGAGATTGGCATTTTAAGACTTTTGCTTCAATCTGCGGTGTGCTACCCTATATGGTAGGGTAGTATAGACTAAAAATAAGCTTTGCGTAATTAAGCGTCAAATCGTTAGATACTTAAATGTAGTGTCCATTTTATAAGGCACTAGAAAACCTGGCGAACTCCGTTACGCCCCCTTCGTTTTTTTAAACATTTCGTGAATCGGGATCACTTCCATCGAACAATGTTTTCAGTGGCTGTTGTGGTGTAAGTAATGGATCCAGTTAAATTTTTCACTTGCGCCGATCCACCCATTTCTCTTTTGAACTTTAACGCATTGCAAATCGTCACTGTAGTTCGCAATGGGATCATATTGGAATGCCAGGCGATTGTATGATGCCAATGATCTTCGTATACTCTCGCGTTGTATCAATCGGGCATTTTCTCTTATTTTATTTAGTCTTTCGTCGCGTAAGTTCTGTCTATACCAGTGGTGCCCAAACGCTGCTTACGACAGAGCAAATTTCAATACATTCAAAAGAAAACACCAATACTAGTAAAGAAATTTTTTTTTTTATTTCAATGGATACACTGTAAAAATTAGGGAGATACATTTTTACGTGATGTTTACATGTCAAATGACGCGCCGACAATGCAATAACTAAAAGCATTATACAATTTCTTCAAGTGGATGCGCGTCGCCAAAGCAAGAACAAAATGTTCATGAAATTGTATGACCCAACAACAACCACATGCAAGTCCCGTTACTTTGCTCAAATGCAGACGACGAATAGAGATAAGAAAACGAAAGTGAAAAATTGTTTTTGCAATTAGCATTGGCGCATGCCGACAGCCGTGTACATATACGCATTTGCTCGCCTATGCTTCGGAGCCAATTACAAAAACAAAGGAGCCATGAGAGCAATGGGCTGGGCACCTCTGGTCTATACTCTTCTGCTGGCTTGCATGTCTTGTGCGGCAGCCGATGTTCGCACGTCGTCCTCTAGGCATCTGAAACTATGGACAGACTGGTGAATTTCACTTCAAATGTACAATCCACATAGTTTACACAGATCAACTTACCACTTACTATAAGTACTTATCAACACCACCACTACTACCACCACCACTAACACCACCACCCCCACCACCACCACCACCACCAACACCACCTCCATCACCACCACTACTACCACCACTACCACCACCACTACCACTACCACCACCACCACCATCACCACCATCACCATCACCACCACCACCACCACCATCACCACCACCACCACCACCATCACCACCACCATCACCATCACCACCACCACCACCACCACCACCACCACCACCATCACCACCACTACCACCACTACCACCACCATCATCACCACCACCACCACCAGACGTTCGTCACGCTGTTCTTATGATTCTTGTGCACGACTTTGTGCCGTCCTGATTCTTTGAGCTGCATTTCTTGTTTCGATTTGGTATGGTAATTGCTGAGCTCTTTCAACACGTTTGCGTCGTGTCCCATTGCTGATCGCGTTGTTGAGGTTAGATTTTATGGTAGCTCCTCTGCGTATTGCTGGCATTTTAAAAATGTACGATTTTAAATAGTAAAAAAAACAGTTTTGATTCAGAAGCTAATATTTTTTGTTTTTTAACAAAATTTTTTTATTTATTTGAGTTGTTGGCGAAGCAACGCGCTCCGGATAACTAAATAATTTCATTTATACGTTGAATAGAATTATTTTTCCTACTGAATTTTAAATGTAGCCTACTAAGATTTTGAAAAACACAGCTCTAGGTCTGGCTCAACTCTAACATGGCTGTTTAAAGGGTTTTTTCGGCAATTATTCGAATGTTTCTCGCCGTAAAAACCATCCTTGAACTCCAACGAACATTTAAAAAAAGAATTATCGAAATCGGTTCAGCCGTTCACACGTGATGCCATGACAACGCGAAACGGGTTTCATTTTTATATATATAGATAATATATTTTACCAATTAGATAGGCATTTATGATTAATAAACCAAGAATAACATGACCTATTAAACTAACACAAAAGTAAACGTGTTATGTTTAAAAATACCTGATATTAACTATATAAGTAACCAAATTATATATTTTTGTTTATCTGAAACATAATTAAATGTGGGACAAAGGGTATTGTTTAGTAGCGCAGCTTGCGCGTGTTATGCATATTATTGCCTTGTTGCGTTTTGTCTATTCCCGATCCACACATACCGACTTGAATGTGAGGTCTGTGTGAGCTTAGTTTATATGTATGTGTGCATCGTCGGCCGCACTTCTGGCAGCTTTGTCCAAATTTTAGTTTTGCAGTTTCTTATGTATACTCTTTCTTATTTTTTTCGATGACACTAGCAAACAATGTTGTCAACGCTATGACCATACAAATGTTCACGCATGCATATGAATTCTGATAGAGTATTCAGAAAATTAATGTCAAGTCCTTTAAATGCTTTGCTATTTGTTGAGATTTGTTATGTTTCTTTTTTTCTGTGGCCTGCATTTACATGTGTGTGTACTTATGCATACACATCATATTTAATTGTTTTAGTGGCAATTGTTTCACCATTAATTGGCCTGCCTCAACTTTGGCAATTTATAAGGAAGTTGAGAAAATTAAATGCTTAACATTACTTTTATTATTGTTAACTAACAAATTTTGCGTTTATTTCATGTTTAAATAAACTATTAAATTAAATTAAAAATTAAACAAAATATTGCAAATATTTCTAAAATAATATAAAATAAATAAGTTCATGTACATACTATATACTATATAATTCTAATTTTAATTTTCTTAACTTCCTCATAAATCTAAAAACTGTTACACCAGACGCAAAATATTGCATAATCAAAACAAACAAACGCTGTGTACATAAATACATACATACATACTATGAGAAGTGTGTGTATGTATACAAGTCAGCGCTCAAGCACTTTAAAGCGAAATTCACAAACAGCTATGCATAATCAAAACAAAACAGGGATAAAAACAATTGTGAAATGGCGGGACGACTCATACCAGCCAAGATCAAAGCAAACGCAGCTGACATATGTCGATGTGTAAAGCAGTTTTGTTTTCGTTAAATTCCCCGAGCTGGTTTGTATGCGATTTAAGCATCGTGCACACCAGAGCGAACAATCCGCAGCGGCAGCGGCACGAATAAACCGCGTGATTTTTTCCGCGCCAAAATCGCAAGTGTGATCACACCGCAACGAATTTATTCGCGGTATTTTATTCGCTAAAATGTCTTCTTCTGATGAAGAAGTTCTTTTATTAACATTGTTATGATGTTTTTGTAGTCCTCGTCCGCCAAATCGGACAATATTTTATGTTTTTTACTAGTTCAATAAGCAGCTCCACTTTTGCCATTGTTAACATTAGTGTATGTATGTATGACAGCAAATGACAGTGTGAAACGTCACATGTGATGATTTTTAATAAGTATTTGTTCAATAAAAGTGAATGATTATAAGTTAAAAACTGCTTCTTTTATTATATGTATTATTATTATTATATTGTATTAAAAGCCAAAATATAGTAATTTAACATGTAAATAAGGAAAAATCTTAACACATGCATCACATGTGACGTCATCAGCGCAGAACATGAGCAAGTTTCTACGCAATCTGAGTTTTATCGTTCTTGGCGGCAAGCGAAAAAACGCTGCATGCACGGTTGTCAATGTTCAGCGAAAAAACGCTGCAGATTCGCTGTCAAAACGAATTCGCCCCGCTTTGGTGTGCGTACGTTCATAAGACGTAATGTAATTGTATATTGTATAATGTAGTTAACAGCGCTGTAAACTGAGTTCTGCTATTTTCCAATCTATATGAGTTCATTAGTCTATGGGGTCCACAGCTTTTAGGCTGTGCATAATTGCCTCCGACGACACTTTATTAAATGCGCCTGCGATGTCTAGAAATGCGCCAAGGGCGTATCCTTTACGGTGAAGTGCCTTTTTTATGGTTGCCACAAGAGAGTGTAGCGCTATTTCCATCGATTTACCCTTTGTGTACGCGTGTTGATTGCGTTCTGGAGACATCTCTGTATTCTCTCTGATATGGAAGTCTACCTGTTTCTCTAGCGTTTTAAAAAGGAATGAGGTCAGGCTAATGGGTCTGTAGTCTTTAGTCAGCACGTGGCTGCATTTCCCCGCTTTCGGCAGAAAAATTATTCGTGCTGTCCTCCAGGTCACCGGCCATGATTTAGACATCCCCTAAATATTTATTTTAGCCATGGAGTGTATGTTTGACCCTCTTCAGCATGGCTGGGAATATTCCGTCTGGACCTGGCGATTTGTAGCTCTCGAAGGAGTCTATTGCCCACAGTATCCTTTGTGTTGTTATGATATCTTCGGGAATTTCCACTCAAGTGGTTAAAGATATCACTTGTGCGTTTGTATGAACTTCTGTGCAGTTTGGGAAATGGGCCTTTAGAAGCACATTTGCCGCATCTTCACTGCTTTCTATCCATCGGCCGTCTTCAGTTTTTAGTTGGCTTTGTACTGTCTGTTGGCGAACAAGCAGCTTTCTTAACCTTGCGGTGTCAGCTGTCTTTTCTATGCCTGAACAGAAGTCATGCCATGCGTGCCTTTTGGCTGCTCGGACTTTTTTCTTAAAGTCACGTAGCCGAACTTTGTATTCGTTCCATACTAGCTCTTCTTCTGCTTGTTTCGCTAGTTTAAAGAGTTCTAGTACATCTTCCCTTTGTCCTTTGAGTTCTGAAGTCTACTACGGAGGCTTGTGTCTCTTCTTCTCTCGGGATGGTTTACACGTTTATGATAGGCCGTCAAAAGATTTTTATTGAGTGTCTCCAAGGACTTCTCTAATTTATCAGTTGAGGCTATCTTCGGTGGTCGGGAAAGGTTTCTTTCAACCTCTTTCTCAAACTGCTCCCAGTCTGTGTTTCGCGGGTTCCTGTACACTGTTCTTTCAAAGTTAACTCGGAATTGAATGTACCTGTGGTCTAAGAAAGAGTGTCTGCTAAGGGCTCTCCAATCTTTTACCATGGTATTTGTTAAATCTATGACGTTAGAGGTGGTAGGACCAACATATGTTGGTTCTTACCCCTCGTTCACAATCATAAGATTAGTTTGTATGATAAAATCAAGCAGTGACTCTCCTCTATTGTTGATATCTCTGCTTCTCCATTACGTATGGTGTGCTTTGGCATCCGCTCCGATGGTGAGGGATAGCTTCTTTGGCTCTGTCTCCATCACCATTCGAATAAGCTCTTGAGAAGGTTCGTCAGTGTCAAGCGCCATACAGCATGATGCCATCAGAATTGGCTAATTCTTGCAACCTTCTAACGCTATTACCGTGAGATCGCCAGTGCTATAATTAGACAATAAGTAAGCATAGAGGAGAGTCACTGCTTGATTTTATCATACAAACTAATCTTATGATTGTGAACGAGGGGTAAGAACCAACATATGTTGATCCTACCACCTCTAACGTCTAAGATTTAACAAATTCCATGGTAAAAGATTGGAGAGCCCTTAGCAGACACTCACCTCGATGTGCAAATCGATAAAACACATATACAGGGTCCGCCACGTAACTTTTTTTTTTTTTAAAATGCAATAAAACAAAAACGGTTTATCCGATCATCAAATTTATTTTTTCATATTAAAGTACAATCCTTCCGGTTACTTATGGAATACTAGTTCGTTCAAATGGGTGCCTCGGCTGGCCTTGCAGAACGCCATACGGTCGACCCAATTTTTGAGGACATTTCCGACGAAGCTCATTTCCATCTTGGCGGCTACGTCAATAAGCAAAATTGTCGTATTTGGGGGACGGAAAACCCGCACGTGATCAAAAAGAAGCCAATGCATCCTCAGAGAGTTACTGTTTGGTGCGGATTTTGGGCCGGCGGCATCATTCGCGTCGCCATTGCCGAAATACGGCCGCAAACAATCGGAAATGTCCTCAAAATTTGGGTCGAACGTATGGCGTACTGCAAGGCCAGCCGAGGCAGCCATTTGAACGAACTTGTATTCCACAAGTAACCGGAAGGATTGTACTTTAATATGAAAAAATAAATGTGATGATCGGATGAACCGTTTTTGTTTTATTGCATTTTTAAAAAAGAAAGTTACGTGGCGAACCCTGCATATCCCACATTTAAGCAGCTAGAGTCACAAAGTTTGGGGGCAAGATAGCTAGTGACATAACCGAAAAAACTGCATCAAAAGATTGGATGCTACGCCCACCTCTTTCGCCCCCAGTCCCCCTCCAATTATAAACATAAATGGCTGTATCTCCTTCAGTTTTGAAGCTATAGCCACCAAATTTGTTATAAGGGTAGATGCTGACATCCAACACAGATATGCATCAAAACTTTGGATGCCACGCCCCTTAACAACGGGACATACCCGACCGCCCTAATAAAAACCGGAATGCATGTATCTTCGCCAGTTCTTAAGCTAGAGTTACCAAATTTTATGGCAAGATAGCTGTTGACATTCCTTAAAAAACTGCATCAATATTTTGGATACCACGCCCACTTATACCGCCCACCTCTATATCTTTGTCAGTTTTTGCGCTAGGGTCTCCAAACTTAGTAGGGGGATAGAAGGTGCCGTCCGCCACAGATATGCATCACAAATTTGGATATCACGCCTACCCCTTCTGCCTGATATTTATACCCAAAGCCCCAAAATATTACTATTTGCACACAGAATCCTTAAGACAGCTATGCAAACTGGTATCAAAGTATATCGCAGTCGGTTGCGTCCGACTGCAACGTTTTTACTTGTTTTTTTTTTTTTCATTTTGCTTTGGTTTTTGCTTGAGCGTTGTTGTTGACTTTTTTGTGTTGAGCTCCTTTACCGATTCTTTTTTCGGGAGCAATGAAATTGTCGTTCTCGAGTTGAGTCTGTAACTGAGTGAATGAATGAATAACTCAAAGCAAAAAAATCGTTTAAACATTCTTTGCAGCAGCTGTACGTGTGGACAGCGCTGCAGCAGACCTAACTCAAGCTCCCATGGCCCGTGTCGAGCCTTGCTTTACATTTATTTTAACATGCTTTTATTGAACTTGACTTGTCTGTTTGTACCGGAATCTTGTGATCAAATTTTCACCAAGTTCCCGACTAGCTAGAGCTCTGCAATTTTCATCAAAAATGTGTTTCAAATGACAATACATGTTTTTAAAGTTTTCGGCGCAATAAAATGTGTAATATCATGTAAAAACCACGAAAAACAGTTTTCCCTTTTCCTTAAGTTACTAATATGACTGCCGAAATTCACAAGCTCTGGTGGCATGGAGGGAAGACTGCCGCTTCACAGGCCAAAGGCCGTGGGCTCGAACCCCGACCGAGACATGCTTTTGACATGCTTTTATTTGCTTTTTTGCTTTTTTTTTTTAAATTACAAAAATAATTTTAATATTTGGGTATTGCAGGGATGATGGTAAAAAAATCTAATACAAATGTATGCAAGAAAGCGTATAAAAGCATGCCTTCAAAAATTTTTTTTATTTACTTGTTAATCATTGTTTTTAACGGCAAGCGACCAAACATTATGTCGAAGTTATCAATGTTTCTATAAAGTTTATCAAGTCTTGGAGAAACAGGCTCTTCCGTGCTTTGTGACACTGTCTGAACTTCATCCAAAAACGACATAAACAGCGAAAACACAAAATCATTTTCGCGTTGAATATTAATATGCATCAGTCGCTTGAAGACGTTTTGCTTTATTTTAGTCAAGCAATCACTCTCGCTCTGAGTGCGAGAAAAGAGAAAAGAAAAAAACGATCAGTGTCCGAGTGCGGACAAGCTAAGCGAAGATCCGATGAAAGCGTCACTCGCAAGTATTTTGTTCAAATACTCAGTAAAGAGACCTAACGACGCAAAACGCTTAACTGTTTTTTGCGAGCTATGTTATATATTCGTTATGTTATGATTAGTTAAACTTTTCAACTGAAATAATTTAGCTACTAAAGACTACAATTTCCACTCACTACTTATCAGATATGATTTAACCCCTGTTTTATCATATTTTAATTATTTTGAATAATCGAAAAACCATAAAATAACGTTATCTTTATACAATTTTACAGCTAAGCGCAAAGAGGACGACCACCGCCGTTAGGTGGTAATCTTTGAGTCATAACTTACTGCACATCCATTCTGTGTTTGTGGCGTCGGGGTCAGAGCAGTGGCGTCAGGATCGAACGTCGAATTGACTTGTTCAACAGTCGTCAGCCCGAAGTTGTACTAGAAGTAGAGTAAAATGTCTTCGTCTACACCACAGAAAAACAGCAGCAATGGCAGCCAGTCGCAAATTTTAGAAGAAGTAGCGACTCAAAATCTTAAGTCCAGCAACATAAAAAATGTTCATGAAAAGAACGTAGGGGACGTTGGAACGGGGACTATAATTGCTGCAGGAAAAGCTCCAACGGTTGCTGCGACGCAAAGTCCAACAAATCAAAGCACTATATCTACAAAAGAGCGAGTGGTTGACTGCGTTCCGTTTCCACCCAGCCGCAAGCTAAACTGCTCCGATGTTTTTGATGCGCGCACCGGCAAACCGCATCATGATGTACTTAAGCAGCATTTCATTCTAGAGGGACGTATTGAGGAAAGTGCTGCGTTGCGCATTATTCAAGAAGGCGCAATTCTTCTTCGCCAGGAGAAAACAATGATTGATATTGAGGCCCCGGTCACAGTTTGCGGGGATATTCATGGCCAATTTTATGATCTTATGAAGCTGTTTGAAATCGGAGGATCGCCGGCAACCACAAAATATCTGTTTCTGGGTGATTATGTAGACCGGGGTTACTTCAGTATTGAGTGCGTCCTCTATTTGTGGTCGCTTAAAATAACGTTTCCGCAGACGCTGTTTTTGCTACGTGGCAATCATGAGTGCCGGCATTTGACCGAATACTTTACCTTTAAACAGGAGTGCAAAATCAAATACTCGGAACGAGTTTACGATGCGTGCATGGATGCTTTCGATTGCCTTCCACTGGCCGCGCTTATGAACCAGCAGTTTCTATGCGTGCACGGCGGCCTGTCGCCCGAAATACACGAGTTGGAGGATATAAGGCGGCTCGATAGATTCAAGGAGCCGCCTGCATTTGGCCCTATGTGTGACTTGCTGTGGTCTGATCCGCTTGAGGATTTTGGCAACGAAAAGAACTCGGACTTCTACACTCATAACTCGGTGCGTGGTTGTTCGTATTTCTACAGCTACGCAGCCTGCTGCGACTTTTTGCAGAATAATAACTTGCTCTCAATCATACGGGCGCACGAGGCGCAGGACGCAGGCTACCGCATGTACCGCAAAAGCCAGACAACCGGTTTTCCTTCACTTATTACCATTTTCTCGGCGCCAAACTATCTGGATGTGTACAACAATAAAGCGGCTGTGCTTAAGTACGAGAACAACGTTATGAATATCCGTCAGTTCAATTGCTCGCCGCATCCCTACTGGCTACCCAATTTCATGGATGTGTTTACCTGGTCACTACCCTTTGTTGGAGAAAAAGTCACTGAAATGCTAGTTAATGTGCTTAACATTTGCTCCGACGATGAACTTATGACCGAGGAGAGCGATGAGCCACTATCGGACGACGAAGCTGCGCTACGAAAAGAGGTAATACGCAACAAGATACGCGCTATTGGAAAAATGGCACGCGTCTTCTCTGTGCTGCGCGAGGAATCTGAGTCAGTGCTGCAGCTAAAGGGGCTGACACCGACGGGCGCCTTGCCCCTTGGCGCCCTATCTGGTGGCAAGCAATCTCTCAAGAACGCCATGCAGGGCTTTTCCCCTAACCACAAGATTACTTCATTTGCAGAGGCCAAGGGCCTCGATGCGGTTAATGAGCGTATGCCGCCCCGTCGCGACGCAACACCTTCTCCGGCAGAGGAGGGTCAGAAAACACTATCAGCGGCGGCAGCAGCCGCCGCTAACGCCAATGCAAACTCAATCAATGGATAATTTTAAGTCAGCAGAAAAAAACCGCATAAAAATAAATATGTGTTTTATAGAGCAGCAACACCGTTTTTACAAAAATTGTTGTAAAAGTGTTTTGATGTATTGTGTGTGTATGTAAATATACATGTATGTAAGAAAATTTGTATGTGAGAGAGTGTGTAAATGTAGGGATTGTATGCAAGCTGTTGTGCGTGCGGAAATGTAAAACAGTTATAAACATTGTTTTGTGCAGCGCAGAAAGCGCTGACACAGCCATATCCGTTAAAGAGTGGGGAGCTGTTTAAATGCATTCAAAAGTTCAGTTTCAATACAATTAGTAGGTGGTTTTAATGTTGCATGGGCAGTTTTAGAATTTTTAAGCTTACGTTAATTTAGCAGCAGACATTGATTCGTGCAAATCGATTATTGCGACGACATGATCAACAACAAGCCTAGATATATGGAGGTTGCACAAACTTCTTTTAAACTTTAAACCATCATATAAAATTATAAATAAAATAAAAGTGCTATCTTAAAATTTTTTCTGCAGATTAACAGCTAGCTACGTCTGTAACTGGCTGAGAATGGCTTACTTAGAGCATAAATTACATAGCTTTGCAGCTCCGTCTTTATTTGATTTTCCGATACCTTAAACACCCCCAACACCCCATTAATCAACATAAATAAAAAATTTAAAAATATTAATGAGGGCACACACAAACTTAACAATTCATTAAATTGCTATTTATAATAATTTTAAAATTGAAAAACAAAACACATCTTTTTATAAAACGCTTAAGAGAATAACAATGCATTCCTATACAAACAGTTGTGTGTGTATTTGTTTATAAAAACATTAATCATCAAACATTTTTTGCAACGGTGTATCAAGAGAGCAAAGAATATCTCAATGAAGTTAGCGGAAAAGACGCCAGTGGAAGACAAACAAAATAAGCAAATGAGGCATCTTACATAATTTCAGGGTAGCAAATATTAAAAATCCATCATTCTGCATCTTAAATATTAAACGTAACATAAATCGTTAAAAGACTACAAAGAAAAAGAAAAAAATTTTTTTGGTAAATTATAAAACACCAACAAATGTACCCTCAATGTTTAAAACCAAAGAGGACTGTAAATCTTAAAACCAATAAAATGCTAACGCTAACAAATAGTTTCTCTTATAACCAGAGCAACATTTAAAAAAAAAAAAAAAAAAAAAAAAAACTTAAATTAGAAAGCCAGGTTAACAAAAACAACAGAATCTTATCTCTTTTCCTGTTTTTTCTTTTGTTTTTACTTCCACCTCATTTCTTTTTCTTTTTTTTTGATCTTATTCCTTTACTCTCTTAGCGTCTCTCTTCCTCTGTGTTTTAATTCGTCTCAATATATGAATATATATTTAACAATTGAAAGCTTTAAATCGGACCCAATCGACTGCGGTATACTCTGATACTAGTTCATAAATGGGTATTAAAAAGCCTGAAAAGAGTATTTTATAGAAAAATTTGGTATAAAAAGGCAGGAAGAAGAAGTAGACGTGTCATCTTCATTCTTTGTGCAGAACAGTGGCTAATGGGATTCTCTATACTGCCAGCAGAAATTTGCCATTCCCATACATGCATACAGAGGTTGTCGTGGCATCTGAATTTTTGATGACCACTGAGGGTTCTTAGTGTACTCATATTTTAAACTACATAAAAAAATGTTTTAATATTAATGGATCGGTCATTTTAATTCCGTTTAAATGGTACAATATTCTTAACCCTTAAAGTACCCATGAAAAGTTTTAAATTCTTGCAAGTCTTCTAAAACTTGTTTCTCCGGGCTTACACAAAAATGTTTACACGCATATTAATTTTTTTTTATATCAATTAGTGAATGCAATACAAAAAATAAATAAATAATCATTCATTTTTTTATTCAAAACGGTAATTTTTGATGTTATGTCAAATTTTGACATAGTTTTGCTCAAATCATGAAAGGCAAGTAAAATACAATTAAAATTAAATTATAATTATTATAAATTTATCGACTTGCGTAAAAAATAATCTATTATATAGGGCAACACAAAAAACTACTTTCTTTATTTTTTTTATGAGGTGTCAAAGTCTTGCTTAACACGATAAAATAAGGTTTGCAAGGAAAAAATTTACGACGATAAGATATTACCGATTTTCCTTCCTCGCCTGACGGCAAAAACATCCTTACGATCATAAATAAAAACTTCGTTTTAAAAGTAGGATTACGCTAAGACTATCACCACCGACCTATTACTCATAGACACGCTGCGGGGAACAAAGTTGCCTGGCGCATCGTATTTTTTTTCTCTGGCGCCACCTCTCTCTCGGGTGCTGAGAGAGGCCAGCCGAACGCAATGCGTCGCTCAATTTGCAGGCGTAGCGTGGCGCTAGGGAATTGCAAGGCATTGTTGTTCTGGCTTTCGCTGCGAGCACAACAAGAAACCCACCCCTTTATGTATGCGCTGCTATGCCAGCGATCGTATGTATACACACATGCATATATATATGCACGCATTTGCCAGTACGTCTGTTTGTGATCTGTTTCAAGTGGACCTAGCCGAAAATTAGCAAAAACAACACAGAACGTATGTATACCTACGTACATATATATGTATGTGTGGCTATACGTCAGCATTTGTTTTCATGTTCTCGGACTCTGGCTTGAAGCGATTTTTGATATTTTTACTTTTTTACTCTTTCTAACATTTTTTCTATGACACTTGTAAGTAACTTTGTCAACGCAGCTACTGTTTATATGTTAAAGAATGCACATAAATTCAAAAGAGTATTTACGAGTGCATTGTGTCAAGATCTAAGAATGCTTGTGTGCGTTCACGTAGGTAGAGAAAGGGTTGGCATGCGTTTGTCTATATGTGGTAATGAACTGCGAATACCCTTTTGCAGATCAGATGTGAAACCACATAAAACGATGCATGCATGCTTACAAAGGGTATTCGCAGTTCATTACCACATATAGACAAACGCATGCCAACCCTTTCTCTACCTACGTGAGCGCACACAAGCATTCTTAGATCTTGACACAATGCACTCGTAAATACTCTTTTGAACCTTTGTGCATTCGTTAACATATATACGGTAGCTGCGTTGACAAGTTACTTACAAGTGTCATTTGGAAAAAAGGTGGAAAGAGTAGAAGAAGGAAAATATCAAAAATTGCTTCGAAGCCTGAAATATGAAACAAATGCTGACGCTACCTACACATACATATGTATGTATGCATGTATGTCACATACGCTCTTGTGTTGTTTTTGCTGATTTTCGGCTAGGTCCACTGAAACAGATCACAAACAGACACACTAGCATACACTGCTATATATATACATACTATATATGTGTGTCATACGATCCTGGCAGCGCATCATAAAGGGGTGGGTTTCTCGATGTGCTCGCAGCGAAAGCCAGCACAACAATGCCTAGCGCCACGCTACGCCTGCAATTGAGCGGCGCATTGCGTTCGGCTGGCCTCTCAACACACGAGAGAGACGTGGCGCCAGAGCCTGGTACGCTTTTCGCCCCGGTGCTCTATTAGTATGATGTCGGTGCTATCACGCACGATACATAATTGTCCTATCAGCTTTTTCGAAAATTATGGTTTACCGCGAATCAATCTTTAAGTATATTTAAGACTATATAGATGTTCACTTCAGGTAAGCAAGAATATCGTACCGAAAACACTCAAAAACACACAAAAAAAAAAAACACCGATACGCAAATTTTAAAACCGGCATTGTGTTACAGCATGCACAAAAAACTTTGAAACCACTTCGATATCTCATTAAATAAAACTACGTTAATAAAAAAAGGAAATAATACTCAGTTCTTAGTTTAAAAATCGGCGTTGTCATACATACATGCCAAGAGCAGAGCATCAGTATCATAATAGAATAAATGTATAATTTTCCACGTTCGCAGATTTTTCAGTCTGCCGTGACATTTACAAAAACAATGCACAGGCTCAGAGAATAAAAATATCTAAATTTCAGTTTGGATTTTTAAGCTGTTATAAGTTTCATCTTTGCTTACATTGTTTAATTTTTATTAATCAAATGTTATGAAAGCGGATAAAAAATATTTTTGTTTTTATATTCGTATGTAGATTTTACTCACTGTATAACCACGTTCATTTTTTCTACACTTTAATAGTTTAGCAACATAAATTTGAATAAAATGGGTGTAAATATTTTTTTATAATGTACATACCTAAATCAAAATCCAAAGCAGTAGATGTGTTTGTGTTACTTAAATGTTATACTTAAACGACTAAATAAAGAACAATTTAAAAGTTGCTTATTGTGAGTTGTAAAAAAGGAGAAAGATACTGATAAATTGGATAGATACGGATATATGTTCAGTTAGAAAATAAACAAATAAATCAAATTTCAAAAATAATTAATATTTGATCAAAATGTAAAACTAAATGGAATCTTAAAGCAATTAACAGTACTTATAAATATTTATGCATAGAACATATTAACGTTAAAAAATATATAGAAACATTCATTCGATCATTATTTATACAAAGATTCACACCTCAAATGACGTGGTGTCAAAATAGAGTTATAACCTGTTAATAAGAAAAATAATGTTATATAACTTAAAAAAAGGGAACTTAGTTACTTGCTCAAACATTTCGTTGAACTCATAATTATTATTTAACTTACTAATAACTTATTATAATAAGCTAAACACATAAATTATATCTAAAATATAGGCCAATGATATTTTGACGTGGGTTACAAAACTTAAAGTACTTGGCGTAATTATAATTTTATGTACATCCGAAAAGTACATTGGATTTCATGCTTTCTGACTCTCATGTATTAAAGGCACATAAATTTAAAGACTACATATAAACGTAATACAATGAAAAATGTATGTCTAAAAGTCCGATACCAAAGGTATCATGGTTTCCGACCATTTGTCTGTATAAACGCAACTTTTTTCAACACCCTTGAAGCATGTTTTTGTCAGACAAAGTGATAAATTAAATGCTCTACGAACTCGGGAAATCAATAACAAGTTGATACATCTCGATGTGCAAATCGTTAAAGCACATATATATCCCACATTTTAGCAGCTACTCGCCAAATTTTGTGGCAAGATAGCTGGTGAAATTCTCAAAAAATCTACATCAAAAGTTTGATTGGCATGCCCACCTATCTATCTAAAGTTTCCATATCTTTTATAGATCAAATTTGTCGGGAATATTGTAAGTGACATTCGCACAGTTCTGCGTCAATGTCATAGATGCCACGCCCAACTCTTAAAATCTTAAATCTCCACAGCTTTTTAATTTTTATACTTTGATACCAAAGGTATCATAGTATATTAGGTTTGTGCAATGTTCGTCATGGTGTCTGTCCGTCTGTCTGTATGAACGCAACTTTTTTTTGACACTCATGAAGCTAGAGCCTTGCAACTTTGCAAATATCTTGGTACATGCCTTCGTCAGACAAAGTGTAAAATAAAGGGCTCAACGACCTCAGGGGCCTGGGAAATCGATAACAAGTCGATACTCCTCGATGTGAAAATCGATAAATCACATATATATCCCACATTTTAGCAGCTAGAGTCACCAAATTTGATGGCAAGATAGCTGGTGACATTCCCCAAAAAACTGCATCAAAAGTTTGGATGCCTCGCCCACCTGTTCCGCCCCCAGCCCCCCTCAAATTATAAACAAAAATGCCTGTATCTTCTACAGTTTTGAAGCTATAACCATCAAAATTGGCATAAAGGTAGATGCTGTCATCTGACACAGATATGCATCTTTGGTTGCCACCCCTACAAACAACGGGACATGCCCAACCGCCCTAAAATAAAAACCCGGTATGCATGTATCTTCGCTAGTTTTTAAGCTAGAGTCACCAAATTTGGTGGGCATATTGTAAGTGGCATCCTTAACACAGCTATGTAAACTGGAATCAACGTATATCGCAGTCGGTTTTGTCCAACTGCAACGTTTTTTCTTGTTTGTGCTGAAGCTACCAAACTTGGTATGGGGAAGAAAGTGTCGCCCGCACAAAATTAAATGTCACGCCTACCTCTTCCCCTTTTATCCCCATTAATTAATTTATTTACACACATCCTAAACACAGATACGTAGTATATCACAGTCGGTTGCGTCCGACTGCGACGTTTTTATTGATATTTATTGTACGTTCTTATGAGCGACACAAATCAGATAAGGGCAAACTTTAAGATCTAAAATCGAAAATTTAAGTGTTTTTGAATGTCTCGTATAAGAAAACGATCCAAAAAAAATTTTTTTGTTTACCGGTGTAATTTGAAACAAACTGATGCTGCGAGGTGTGTACAAGAACCTAATAAAAACTTCTCATATCCTCTAAGATCGGGGCGTTCATACAGACGGAGGAACAGAAGGCCAGACGGACGGATAGAAGGGCATAGCTATATTGATTTGGTTGTTGATACCAATCAAGAATATATAGTGGTGTTCACAAAATGTAGTATTATAGCACAAGAGCAAAAGTGCAAGCATCTCCAACAACAATTTGTACTGAGTGTAGCTTGCACTTTATGCTAGACCCTAACCCTTGACTAAAAAAATCGTGGCATAGAAATGAGTGCAAAACAACAGTAAAAACTTGAAAAGTGTTGCAAAAGTCGCCAAGAACACAGACGATTTTTTGGTATAAATAAGTGCTTTAGGTGCTCAATCAAATCAATCAGCTGCAATTGTAATCCCGCCAACAAATTAATTTTGGTACATTAACAATCTCACCTCTGCGGCTCTTATGAATGGAAACTACTACGACAAAATCATCCCAAAATTCGACCCATGCAGAATCGGCCTTTTGAATGTTTATTTATATCTGCAATAATAATTAACTAACGTACTTAAATTACCACAAAATGCATTTTAACCTATATTCCTTTAATTGCAAGAATGGATGCTTTCCATTCTTAAATAGCTGATTTTATGCTTTTAAAAGGCATTTTCTTATTTATTAATCAATAAATACACAATAGCAAATTCGAATAGCAAGCTTGCAAGACTCGTGCTGTGCAATTGGGTGTTCACGATAGCAAAAATAGCTGATTATATGCTTTTTTCAATATGGAAATGGATATGGAATTTTTCAATTTATTTCTTATTTATTAATCAATAAATACACAATAGAAAACTCAGAGATAGCAAGCTTGCAAGACTCGTGCTGTGCAATTGGGTGTTCACGATAGCAGTGTTGTATCGATACACATGCGCAATGATAGTACACTTTGTGAACACCACTTATGTTTTTTCTAGGGGCGGCGTTGCAAATACTTTAAAATTTACAGGCCCCATCAAAAATGTTTAAAATTTTTAGCTAACAATTATGTGAACAAAATATTTAAGCAAAAAATTTAATCTTCCTCTTAAAATGTGATACATCAAGCTGGTTTGAATTTAGTATTTGCTTTATCTCTAGCTTTAAGTTGCACTCTTAAGTTTTTTCTTGCTACCATATTAATGAAGGTTTTCTGTACTTAAAAACATTCAAGCATTTATTACTTAAATTTTATACATAATTGGTAAAACTGATAAAATCAAAAAAAAAACTAATAAATTAAAAAAGAAAGCAAATATTCTTTAATTCCATATTTAAACTCATTAAAATGTTACCTTTTTAACATACAAATTGTATATACAGACATAAACATAAACTAAAATTTCAAAATCTAAATGAAAGGTTCAGCTGACAAATCATCAATCATGTGCTTATATAACACTTGGCTACATGCCTTTAGAAGAGGTTGCAATATTGCGAGCGAGATCAGGCATTAAACCTATGCGGCCATTCAATAATAATTTTAAACACGAACAGTGGCTCAGAGCTTAGTTCAACCAGCACCTATAAAAAAGTTGTTGAACTTTAAAATCTAAACTATTTTGGATAACAAAAATTTAAACGCAAGTTGTTAGTTTGATGTTTAAATTAATACAAAATCAATTTATTTCTTTTTTAAATATTTTTTTTATTATTAATTATTCTAAAAAACTAAAAAATGGGAGCAAAACAGTTCCACTGCCTATTTCAGCCGCTTATGGAATAACATTATTAAAGCTAAGTGCTTTTTAAATAACAAAAAAATTATTATATTTGTTGTGACCACCCTTTTGGTTAACTACCATTAACCATTTTGGTATGGTGGTTTCATAACGTGCGGACATTTCCAGATCAGCCAAGTCTGCACAATTCCCGCAGTGTGTTTCGGGTCATTATCTTGGTCAAATCTGAAGTCCCCCTTTATGCCCAGTTTTTAACCACTTTGAATTAAATTGGACTTCAACATATCAAGATATTTGCCGACATTTCTTGTTTTTGTCGCTTATAAAAGGCTTCCTGTTCCCGAATCACATGGCGAAAAGTTTCTGAGTGGCATGACTTGCCCAACTCATCCTTAACATCATTGACCACTTTTCGAGCGATAGCCTTGGGTTGTCCCAGATTTTGCTCACAATATAGCGTTCGTCCGTAGAATTAAAAATTTTGTTCGGAGCATTTCTACCTTTATCGTGGGTTCTATTTTCGGTAAATATTCGATATCGCAGCACCAGCGATTTTCGGGCTGATTTTTTTTTCATGCTCCCTTATGACTTGGAAACATTATTGCCAGTTATATAATGCAGGCGCATCGCATTGGAAAAAAAATTTTTTTTGTCGTTTTACAGATTTTACAAATTTCACAAATTTTGCATATCCATTCGTGTATGTATGCATAGGTGTGTGTACGTGCGTGAAAAAAATGTGCCCGATAGTGTGATCTGCTCCGGAACATAGCCAACAGTGCCTTAGCTGTGGCGTGAGCCAATTCTTTTACGGCATTAGTAAGTTTAAAATGCCGTAAATGCCAGTTTCGAATTAAATCGAATAGAATTAAAAACTGACACGCACGCACGCACATTGTTTTCAAAGCAATGATGGATTTTTATGAAAATAATAATAATAACAATAACACGTCGCAGGACGTGTGAAAAAGTAAAAAAAATATAAAATCGAAAAAAATAAAAAAATTTTTTTTTTTACCAAAAATACGTCATGCGCCTACATGAAAAACCTTTTTCTATCATTCACAGGTGATAAAAAACTCGTAAAAAAAAAGTCAGACCGAAAATCGCTGGTGCCGCGATATCGAATATTTACCCTATTTTCTCGAACAAATCGGTATAAAATGCTTTGAACTGTAGAGTCACTAAATCCCACCATATCAGCAATTTTTCTGGCCATTTTTAAAGTATCTTAAAACAAGTTCCCGCTGCTCGGCGTTGTCCCATTTTGCTAAATTCACTTTTTTGAAACTTTTTCACACTGCGAAAACAGTGTATAATGCATAGAAGAAGAATCTACCCTTGCCTTCTAAAATAACGGATCTTTGATCAGCTGCATAGTTTGTGCTTGAAAAAAGCAGTGGAACTGTTTTGGTCTCATATTTTTGTTTTTTAGCATTATTAAATATTTAAAAAAGAAATGAGATGATTTTGTATTAATTGAAACATCAATCTAACAACCTGCATTTAAATTTTTTCGATATCCTCAATAGTTTAGATTTTATAGCCCAACAAACTTTTTTTTAAGGTGCTGGTTGAAATAAGATCTGTACCACTGTATGTATACTCGTACACAATTTGAGGAACTGGTTACCGAAAAATAAACTGTCTATGAATACAGTTAAACAAAATGTGCATTTATACAAAAAAGCAGCCACAAAAACAGAAAAACACTGCACAACAATATTAAATTAACCTAATTTTTTTTGCACTTCAAATATATTAAAATATCGAAACTTATAAGAGCAGAACGAAAAATTCCTAGAACTGTCAAAAAACCAAACATTATTTATTTAAAGAACATTTAATTAACACTACCTTCAAGAAATATCGGAAATGAACATGTACGAACTTAATCATGTAAGTACATGTACGCTTATACCTAAAAAACATTAACATTTGAGAAAAAGATTGAAACATATTTGTTCTCCAGCGCTTGACTCAAGTCGGACACAAGAATTATGCCTTGATAAACACTTGTGGTGCTCACCAGATCCGTTTCATCGTTTCATGTTTCATGTTTCATGCTTGAAACGCTTAGCTCGTGAACAGAATTGATCGTTTCATGACGTTTCATACTTGAAAAGTCAGCTGTTGTTTACTTTACTTTACTTAAATTTTTTGTCACTGTTACTGTTTACTGCGCTTATACTGCCTAAATTTATAAAAAATGGCAATTGAAAGTGTTAGGGAAATAGAGGATATTGAAAGTGAGAAGAGCTCGTTGTTTAAATAAGTTTCTCAATACATGCTTTAAAACATTTGAAATTTACTTTTGTTTGCGGCGGCCATCAATCATATGTGTTCACACTTTTTTGCACAAAATTATACCAACTAATACTGAAAAATACTGAGCATCGATAGCAAATACCGATAAAAAATTCGTGCTCTTCCCATCTCTACTTTCTTGAAACATGTTTCAAACGTTTCAAGAAATTTTGTATGTGAGTTGTTGTTGCACGACGTTTCAAATATGAAACATGAAACGATGAAACGAGCTGGTGAACACCCCAACTGTTTTCATGCTGTATGATCAGCCCTTTCTCCAGCCAAATTTTTTTTTGCCTGTCTTAATACGGCGTCGGAACTCAAGTACTTAGCAAAATTCTTACAACACTTCAATTCCAGTGATATACTGTCTGATTCCAGCGCTGACCTTTTGAAGCTTTATTCACACTTAAATATAGCGCTTGAATCGCTGTTTTTATACCCTGAACCTATGTATTGGGTTACAACAAAGGGTATAATGTTTATGTGATCGCTAACAATATAAACTTGAATTTCAAAATATTAAAAATGAGGTTTGGAACCTTGGATTAATTGAACCTGAAAAAATTACTCGAAATCGGTTAAGAAACACCGAAGATATCGCAGTTTAAAATAAGGTAATTTTTTTCGTGTTAGTTAACGGGATAAGAATGTTTCCCAGTCGGGATCACTCGACTAGAGCCTTCTTAATTTTCTTTGAGTTCGATTTAATCATTGTTCGTTGGGTACCTCCACGCTCCCGCAGTCCCTCGCCTCCACATGTTCTTGCACTTTAAAACGTATTTTTCAAAACAAACAAGTTATACCGTTGACGGCGGATGCAACTGACTTGGGAATACTCTGATAAAAGTATAAGAACAGGTGGTGAAAGCTCTGATGGATAGGGTCAGCAGCGGTAGGGATTGGGGGTGGTAGTATGTGGAAGTGTCTTAATATATTAATAACGTCGTTAAGTAATCTTTAATTTTGGAAAACTCCAGTTGTATAAACGATATACAGCCATATCCTGTTTGAAATAAACCAGTTAAGCGTTAGGAGCAATAAAATTTTTTTTTTTTTTTTTTTTGGTTCCAATTGAAAAATTTAGAGGGAAGAAATTCTGTTCTTAAAAGCCGAAAGGCAGGGAACAAGGTTTTTTGCTGACATTGATACATATCTTAGCAATCATGCCGCATAAGATAAAAGCATTACGATTCCAAAGGTCGTTGTGGTTGTTGGGGTCGTGGCCAACAAAATGCAGGGATGTCAAACTATCTTTCTGCCAAATTTGGTTACCTAACACGCATTGGTATGTCAAAAAAGTAACAAATTTATCGCTTTTGTGTCAATTTAACACAATACATAACATTTCTAAACAAATAGTTCAACAAATTGTATTTAATAACAAAATAATATAATAAAAACATAATTATTTCTCGATTCTTCGCATTAGCATTTTGAATCTTTCAATTAAGTCAAATTGACACAATATACCAAGGGCAGCCGTTGTGGGCATATACTATATTTTACCATTAAGGTGGTCCGCTGATAGTTTACAATGTCAGCGTGAAAAATTTTTCGAAATTGTGTTACGCTGTCTATGAGCTTTGAACAGCTAATGTTTGTTTTAGTTTGTGGCAAAAATTTAAAAAGTGAATCAAAATCGCAAAAAGAATCGGATTTATTTTAAAAATGGAGAAAATTCAAGCAATTTTATTAGTTTATAATTCTATGATGACGCAGGGAGTTCTTGTTGCTGCTGCATTAGTAGAAGCGGCAGAGAAGTGCTCAACAGTGGTGGGCGCAAAAGCATTAAAATGCGAACATATGCAATTCGAACAATGCAATCAGCTGTTTCGGACTCGGCTAACACATGTGAAATGGAGCAAAAATTATCGATTAGTTTTTTTTTATATAATATGGTATATATGTACTGAATAAATGTTTAATAATGAATTATACTATCATTTTCTTCTGTATTGAGTAAAATAGAGGTAAAAACCTTGGAGCTTTCAAGCACATGTTATTAATTTCGAAAACTTAATTTTTGAATAGCGTTTTTCCACTCCAAGCTGAGATGCAAGTGAGATCAGTTTGAGATTGAAAATGAGTGAAACGAACTTATGTGAAAAATATGTGTGTCATATAGCTAAAACAGGTGATTGAAATGTGCAAAGGTTAGCGCAAAATTTAAATTTGTATATTGTTACTGAATTACAAGCAACAAATATTACAGGCCATGCATGTTTGCCAACAAAATTCGACAAAAAGGCTTTTAAAAGTTCAAAAGTAAAGTTTTAGATTATTATTCTTACTTTTAGTCATCAAACTCAGATCAAAACAGCTGATTTATTTATTGAACTTTCAGTAACTGCATAATGGAAATAGGATTGGCAAATGTCCGATAAATTTTACTGTAACTGGATAATGGAAATACAGTATTTCTCATTGTTCAGTTTGCAGTTTCCCCTTACTCGTGCCTGCTCATCCAGTTAACACTTATTCCGAACTTAGGTATCGATATAAGAAACTAAAAAATCATCGTATGGCGACCAGATGACACTCGTTTGCTGCCTGCAAATTCGTTGCGCGCCTTTTTTTTTCAATTATCATATTTGACCTTTAATGTTTTTCAAGTGCGGAAAACTCCTTGTGCCGTAAATTTGGCGACAACATTCTGCCGTGCTTCGTCTTTTTTCTTCCATGCCACACAATCGCTCTTTTTGTTTTCTAAAATATGCTTTAAAGAGTCGACACGGTCAAGAAGTAAATGCTCTTCTGCATTTGTAAAGTTTTTTGCGCGTTGCCGCTTTATTTCTGGCGTATTCATTACAATTTATGTGTTTATTAAGCTATTAATTTGAAAAAGGTAAAACCCAGTGGCGGCGAGTTAAATGAGATCGGTCGAAATAATGAATTTTTTCGAGCCGAAATGTAATCCATTACCAATCATCGTTTTTTCCATCGCATTTGTAATGGACAAAAAAAAAAAACGTCTGCTCTCACGAACGCAATGAGCTATTGTCAACTTCGTGTTTTTACGCCCCTTCGCCTCTAACCCACAAACGATTTTCGTCTTTCGTTTTTTGCATGTTTCGTTTTGTGTATGGTCTGCGTGCGTTTCTTTGTTTAGTATGCCTATTCCTTTTGCATGTATAGTGCGGCACGCGTCAATTGTATTAATTTCTCGACTTGTGTGGACGCATTGGTATTTGGTATGTATAAATCATCTTTTTTTTATATTTTTAATAACAAATTAATAATGTTTAATTTACAGATTCTTTCAAAACAGAAGATTTGAGTAATGTTATATATTGAAGTCAAAAATATTGTTTTTTTCAAGTCTTATTTTTAATAAATAAATGTTAAAATTTAAATCTAAAAAAAAAACTACATTACTAGAGCGTATATTTTGTTTCTTTTGTAATAAATTATTTATTAAATTACATTTGCAGGAAAATTGTGTTGCAGGTATATTGTCTAGTAATGTAAGCACATTACCATCCCATAAGCGAATTTTAAATCGTATGCTACGTTTTCTACAGGCTGCAGAATTTCTGCATTACATTATTTAAAAAGGCTATGCTTGGGTAATGGAGACCCGAATGAAACTTCGGCTCTTCATTACTTTCTGCACTACGAAATTCAATAAACTCATGCAGCGTGCCTACAAAGCGGCCATTGGTTAAGAAAGTAATGGAGCTTGTATTCGGTTTTTGAATGCATACAGGCGAGAAGTATTGCATTCGTAATCGATCTAATAATGAGCATTTGCGCCACTGCACAGTGGTTGCGTTCATAGGCCAAAAATCAAAAAATCGATCACGAAATATTTGGGCAAAATATATACAAATTGTCTCTTAAATGTTCAAATTTCTTGATGGCAAACCGGTTTTGGCTGAAATTCTAACGGGACTTCTAAAACTAAAAACTCGGAGTGTGATTAATTTGGCAGAACTAAGCATTACAAACAAGGGCTACGCAGTCGAGTTGAGTAACCTTAAGAAATGTATTGGATACATTTGCAAGAAAATAAATATTTATTGGGTTAAATACAAACGTATTAAGAGTTCAGTAATACAATATCAATCCGATTGGCTGAACAGGAAGGAAACTATTATACTGAAGCCCACTTGTTTTTCTCAACAAATGCTTCCGAGTGCTGATCGTGGACGCCCCAAAGTTGATTTTGCTGAGTCCTCAAAAAGGACTAAACGTCGTCGGATAGCCCTGTTAGCAAAACATGATGAGTCTGCAGCTTTTGCTTTGCGCTCTTCCGAACTTCCACCGAGTCTAAAGTCATCCGAAGCAAATATTGAAAAGGTATTATCGCTTTTAATGGACACCGGATTAACGAAACACCAATACTTGCTTATTCGTGAGTTCATTAATTGTGAAGCTTCTTACAATATACTGCCATGAGCAATGAAAAAATCCTCAAATTCAAAACATTGAGATACCCAAATAACATAACAGTTGACGAACCATATGCAGAAGTCGAACTGCGAGTCTACTAGACAACACAGCTTTAAGTATTTTAGAGCTTCAAAAGAGTTTAATTGAAAATTGTCTTGATGAAACGGAAAATAATTTAACATTAATTGGAAAATGGGGTTTTGATGGCAGTACTGGGCACAGTGAATACAAACAAAAATTTTCAAACTGTGATGACAACGACAGAAGCCTTTTTGTAACATCGTACGACCCACTTCAGCTGGTAACTGAAAGTGGCTCTAAAGTTATATGGAAAAATCCCAGGCCATCATCTACACGCTATTGTAGGCCGGTCAGATTTCAATTTAAAAAGGAGACCGCCACACTATCCATTGAAGAAGAGCAGTACTTCAAGAATAAAATAAGGAACTTAAAGCCAACCGAATTCGCAATTCCCAATAAAATCTTATTTATAAATCACACCCTTCAACTTACTATGGTAGATAGTAAGGTGTGCAACGCGTTAAGCAATACATCCTCTATGAAATGCTTTATATGCGGAGCAATACCTACAGAAATGAATGATTTGTAAAAATGTCTTTTAAGAGAAGTGGAGAAGAAGTATTTTGAATTCGGCTTATCGCCACTTCATGCCTATATACGCTTCTTTGAATACTTTTTACACATTTCTTATAAATTGGAAATTAAAGTGTATCAAGCAAGATCACCAGAACAAAAGCTTAAAGTATCGAAGAGAAAGGAACAAGTTCAAGCGGAATTTCGCGATAAAATGGGGTTAATTATTGATAAGACAAGGGATGGAGGCAGAGGAAATTCCAATGACGGAAATACAGCCAGAAAATTTTTGCAACCCGAATTTGTCATCTGATATTACAGGCATTGATGAAGCATTGATAACCCGATGCGCAACGATTTTGCAAGTCTTAGCATCAGGATACACCATTAATTTGCAAAAATTCGAAACCTATGCATTGGAAACGGCTAAGCAGCTAATCAAAATATATCCTTGGTACTATCTTCCAGCAACAGTGCATAAAATTTTAATTCATGGACCGAAGGTGATAGAGCACGCGTTGCTGTCGATTGGAGAGCTCTCAGAGGAAGCTGCAGAGTCCAACAATAAGGAAATAAAAAAGTGCCGGCTGCAACATACACGAAAGACGTCCCGCGTGTTGACAAATACAGATTTAATTAAAACACTTCTTTTGAGATCAGACCCTTTTAAAACAGGTCAAAGAAAATTATCAAAAAAAAGATAAATCGAAATTTGTATCATCCACATTGGATTTATTGGAAGATACTTGCTAAACTTAAAATTTCAATCATTTTTATAATTTCGTTTTTATTTTTAATATTTAAAATACAATTATTCTTATTATTCTTGTAAAAACTAGAGCAACTCACTTTTTAATATTTTTAATCGCTGGTGGGGAAGGGGGGGGAGGTCGACTTCCACCAATTTTTACAGAATGTTATCGAAACATATCTCGGATTTTTAGCAAATTTTAGGACTGTAACTCTACTAGAAAAGTTTTTGCTCACCACTGCCATATAAACGCAACTACTGTGCTATGGGACCTATAGGTTATAGTCGTCCGATGTGGCCAAATTTTTTGCAATATATTTAAAATATTTTTATAGATTTTTGGTAAAAATTTCAAGTCGATATCTCAACGGGAAGTATTTATGGCCGCGGCTCCATACAAGCCCAACCACTGTGCACTGGGAAGTAGTAAACAAGAATTGGCCAGTCACAGGCAAACACAATAGCAAAGAAACACCTGGGCACCCTTATAAAAATGGTCACACCGTACAGCGATATTAATATATCGATAATAGGTACTTATGGCTTTGAGCAACGAGTATTAAACATTAGAGCGGATGACAGCCAACGAGAGGTCGGGCATTTTTAGATGGCGAGCAAACGTACCTCATGCGGCAAATTCGCTCTCTCTTCGCCTTTTGCCAAGCAGCTGATGCATGGGGAAATGCTCGAGAGCTAGCGTCTATAGCTGTAAGGCGGCAATAATTGTTTGAGAACTAGAGAGGCAATTATGGTATATGGCTTTTGCTTTGATTGCCAAATGTAATATGCGAAAGACAACAATTAATTGTTGCCGTCCTTCACTTCTCTTGTTGTTGTGACAAAGCTTTACTTTGGCAATTTTAGAGTTTTGATGCAGTCTGCGTGCTACTGAATGACATGGAAGGGTAGTTTGGTTTAATGTGAATTTTGTACAAATAAATAAGTATATGCCAAACTACTTAAATATGATTTTGGTTATTTAAAGTTCTAACAAATTAAGATTAAGAAGGTGTGGCTAACATGGTTTTTTAAATAGTTTTGGTAATTATGCAGTTTGGTTACTTTTCCGAAAAGTGGGGGAATTTTTTTTTTTTTTTTTTATAGGCACCTTCGATTGGTTGCCGCTAATGATATTCCATGGGGGGAGGCTGAAATTTTTTTTTTTTTCGATTTTTTATTTATTTTACTTTTTCACACGTCCTGAGAAGTGTTATTGTTATTATTTTCATAAAAATCCTTTTATTTTGCAAATCCATTCGTTTATGTATGCATAGGTGTGTGTGCGTGCGTGAAAAAAATGTGCCCGATAGTGTGATCTGCTCCGGAACATAGCCAATAGTGCCAATAGCAGTGGCGTGAGCCACTGCTTTACGGCGTTTGAAAGTTTAAAATGCCGTAAAAACTTTCAAACGCCGTAAAAGCAGTGGCTCACGCCACTGCTAAGGCACTGTTTGCTATGTTTCGCATATCGCGTGAGATTATGTCGTTTTGAAAACGGCGAGTTTGTGTGATCTGCTCCGGAACATAGCCAACAGTGCCAATAGCAGTGGAGTGAGCCACTGCTTTACGGCGTTTGAAAGTTTGAAGCATTGATAACCCGATGCGCAACGATTTTGCAAGTCTTAGCATCAGGATACACCATTAATTTGCAAAAATTCGAAACCTATGCATTGGAAACGGCTAAGCAGCTAATCAAAATATATCCTTGGTACTATCTTCCAGCAACAGTGCATAAAATTTTAATTCATGGACCGAAGGTGATAGAGCACGCGTTGCTGTCGATTGGAGAGCTCTCAGAGGAAGCTGCAGAGTCCAACAATAAGGAAAAAAAAAAGTGCCGGCTGCAACATACACGAAAGACGTCCCGCGTGTTGACAAATACAGATTTAATTAAAACACTTCTTTTGAGATCAGACCCTTTTAAAACAGGTCAAAGAAAATTATCAAAAAAAGATAAATCGAAATTTGTATCATCCACATTGGATTTATTGGAAGATACTTGCTAAACTTAAAATTTCAATCATTTTTATAATTTCGTTTTTATTTTTAATATTTAAAATACAATTATTCTTATTATTCTTGTAAAAACTAGAGCAACTCACTTTTTAATATTTTTAATCGCTGGTGGGGAAGGGGGGAGGTCGACTTCCACCAATTTTTACAGAATGTTATCGAAACATATCTCGGATTTTTAGCAAATTTTAGGACTGTAACTCTACTAGAAAAGTTTTTGCTCACCACTGCCATATAAACGCAACTACTGTGCTATGGGACCTATAGGTTATAGTCGTCCGATGTGGCCAAATTTTTTGCAATATATTTAAAATATTTTTATAGATTTTTGGTAAAAATTTCAAGTCGATATCTCAACGGGAAGTATTTATGGCCGCGGCTCCATACAAGCCCAACCACTGTGCACTGGGAAGTAGTAAACAAGAATTGGCCAGTCACAGGCAAACACAATAGCAAAGAAACACCTGGGCACCCTTATAAAAATGGTCACACCGTACAGCGATATTAATATATCGATAATAGGTACTTATGGCTTTGAGCAACGAGTATTAAACATTAGAGCGGATGACAGCCAACGAGAGGTCGGGCATTTTTAGATGGCGAGCAAACGTACCTCATGCGGCAAATTCGCTCTCTCTTCGCCTTTTGCCAAGCAGCTGATGCATGGGGAAATGCTCGAGAGCTAGCGTCTATAGCTGTAAGGCGGCAATAATTGTTTGAGAACTAGAGAGGCAATTATGGTATATGGCTTTTGCTTTGATTGCCAAATGTAATATGCGAAAGACAACAATTAATTGTTGCCGTCCTTCACTTCTCTTGTTGTTGTGACAAAGCTTTACTTTGGCAATTTTAGAGTTTTGATGCAGTCTGCGTGCTACTGAATGACATGGAAGGGTAGTTTGGTTTAATGTGAATTTTGTACAAATAAATAAGTATATGCCAAACTACTTAAATATGATTTTGGTTATTTAAAGTTCTAACAAATTAAGATTAAGAAGGTGTGGCTAACATGGTTTTTTAAATAGTTTTGGTAATTATGCAGTTTGGTTACTTTTCCGAAAAGTGGGGGAATTTTTTTTTTTTTTTTTTTATAGGCACCTTCGATTGGTTGCCGCTAATGATATTCCATGGGGGGAGGCTGAAATTTTTTTTTTTTTCGATTTTTTATTTATTTTACTTTTTCACACGTCCTGAGAAGTGTTATTGTTATTATTTTCATAAAAATCCTTTTATTTTGCAAATCCATTCGTTTATGTATGCATAGGTGTGTGTGCGTGCGTGAAAAAAATGTGCCCGATAGTGTGATCTGCTCCGGAACATAGCCAATAGTGCCAATAGCAGTGGCGTGAGCCACTGCTTTACGGCGTTTGAAAGTTTAAAATGCCGTAAAAACTTTCAAACGCCGTAAAAGCAGTGGCTCACGCCACTGCTAAGGCACTGTTTGCTATGTTTCGCATATCGCGTGAGATTATGTCGTTTTGAAAACGGCGAGTTTGTGTGATCTGCTCCGGAACATAGCCAACAGTGCCAATAGCAGTGGCGTGAGCCACTGCTTTACGGCGTTTGAAAGTTTAAAATGCCGTAAAAACTTTCAAACGCCGTAAAGCAGTGGCTCACGCCACTGCTATTGGCACTATTGGCTATGTTCCGGAGCAGATCACACTATCGGGCACATTTTTTTCATGTGTGTTCACCCCCCCTCTCCCTAGCGTTCTTCAAAATCACGAATATTCATGATAATTTCAAAACCCCATAACTCATGGAGTTTATGAGAAATTTCAGCCTCCCCCATGGAATATTACTTACTATGATGCAATCAACAGCTTCATGAAAAAAAAAAAAATTCCCCCACTTTTCGGAAAAGTAACCAAACTGCATAATTACCATAGTTTTTTTTTTTGATATCATTATATATTTAAGCTACAACTTAATTAATTCCATTTTTAACCTAAAATAACTTAATATAAATTAAATATACTCATGATTTTATTGATAATAGCTACTTATTGGGACACAGGGTATTTTGGGTGTGCAATTTGTGCTTTTCAGCAACAACAGCCAGTGCGTTGATATGCATATGTATGTATGTATATGGAGGTGGAGGTGTGTACACACAAAGGCTTGTGCATCGGGTTCAAACAGTTTTTGTAGGCACTCGTAATACACATAGGCTACGATCACTGACAAAGATTGGATGATATGTGTTCTTTTAGATGAGCAATTTCTATATATATAAAATAGTTTGTCCTGATTGTTGAGAGGCCCACAGCCTAAACGATAAGAGCTAGAAGGCTAAAATTTTCACATAATATTCAATGCAGCTTGAAAGTGAGCACTAAGAAAGGATTTTTAATTTGGAACAAATTTTGAACAACTCAATTAATTGCATTAATCACTTTACCTCATTCCACCACTCTGGCGCCTCATTGTCGCACAAGCTGTGAGTTTCAACGCCGCCGAGGTTTCAAAAAAAAAAAAAAAAAAAAATGACCCATTCCACTACTGCCGTCTGCGCACAAGCTATTGCGGCCGAATTTACAAAAACAAAACAAATGACCCATTCCACTTCAGCCGCCTGTAGATGTGTCTCTCTCCGTTATTCTCTTTTCTTCTTTGTGCCTTTGACAATTGTTTTTCGAATCAAGTAGCATTTGTTGTTGTTGTTGTTAGTAAGTGTTGTTGTTGGGCTCGCAATGCTTCTTTATGTTGGTATCATTGATTTAAAACAAATCAATTAAAACATAATTTGGTTTTGTACACCAGAATATGTTACGCGATTGGTTTTACCTACATACTTGCTAATTATCAAACAAAACTTATAACACAAGTATCTATTGCCATTGTTGTTTTGATATTATTTTCAAACTGACATTTGTAACTTCAGTTGGTGTTGCAAATGCACATATGTACATACATACACATGTATGTACGTGCATTTTTCATTATTTAGTACCTACATACATATGTATTAACAAAAATGCAAGTGCATATATTGGTTAATGCACGCATACATTGTTGTATCTGTAGCAAGCTAAATGAAAGCAATAAACATGTTCACAGTGCAAAAAACGAACACACTAACAAATAGGATCATAAGAAATGTAATCTATATATATAAAATAGTTTGTCCTGATTGTTGAGAGGCCCACAGCCTAAACGATAAGAGCTAGAAGGCTAAAATTTTCACATAATATTCAATGCAGTTTGAAAGTGAGCACTAAGAAAGGATTTTTAATTTGGACCACTCCTTCGAGTACCTCCCAAAATCTAATTGCATTAATCACTTTACCTCATTCCACCATTCTGGCGCCTCATTGTCGCACAAGCTGTGAGTTTCAACGCCACCGTGTGTACAAAAAAAAAATACATGACCCATTCCACTACTGCCGTCTGCGCACAAGCTATTGCGGCCGCATATACAAAAACAAAACACATGACCCATTCCACTTCTGCCGTCTGTAGATGTGTCTCCGTTATTCTCTTTTCTTCTTTGTGCCTTTGACAATTGATTTACGACCCCAGAACGTTTGTTGTTGTTGGGAACGCAATGCTTCTTTTTGTTGGTATCATTGATTTAAAACAAATCAATTAAAACATAACTTGGTTTTGTACACCAGAATATGTTACGCGAGTGGTTTTATCTACATACTTGCTAATTATCAAACAAAACTTAACACACAAATACCTATTGCCATTGTTGTTCTGATATAATTTTCGAGCTGACATTTGTAACTTTGGTTGGTGTTGCAAATGCACATATGTACATACATTCACATGTATGTACGTACATTTAACATTCTTTTGTATATACATTTATATAAAAAAATGCAAGTGCAAATATATATGTATATACAGTTCAAAAACAAACGCACTAACAAATAGAAACTTAAGAAAATGTAATCTGCATACATACGTATGTTTATTTAATGCAAAAAAGTTGTATACATATGTACATACATTCAATTTGTAGTTTATTTTTATAGCGAGCCCTTTGTGCGAAAATATTTAATCTTGAACATCTTTGTATAGTGGTAGATTTGCTTACTTGCTGCTTATCTAACTCAGACGTAACGTCGTACCACACAAACATTGTTGATATACAATTTCGAACAATCAAGCAAAGCACATATGTAAGTTTGTATGTATTTGTAACGTATGGAGGTTTGTGATTAAAAGGCAGGCAGAAGGGGTAGGCGTGACATTCAAATTTGTGATGCATATCAGTGGCGGATGGCACCTTCTATCTCCCTATCAAGTTTGGAGGCTCGAGCGCAAAAACTGAGAAAGATATAGAAATTTCAGATTTAACGAGTTGCGTGGAAAAGGTGGGCGTGGCGGATAAAACTTTGATGTAGATCGGGGTTACGGATGTCACTAGCAATGTTTCTACCAAATTTGGTGACTCTAGCCCAAAAACTGAAAAAGATATAGAGTTTTCGGATTTTAGAAGGTGGACGGTATCAGTGGGGGCGTGGCGTTTTGATGCATAGTTTTGTTAGACTTCAGCATCTACCTTCCCATCAAATTTTGTGAGTAAAGCTTTAAAACTGTGGGAAATACAGTCATTTTTGATTATATGAAGGGGGGCTGGGGGCGGAAGAGGTGGGCGTGGCATCCAAACTTTTTATGTAGTTTTTTGAGGAATGCCATCGGCTATCTTGCCCCTTAATTTGGGGACTATAGCTTCTAAAATGTGGGACATATATATGTTTGATCGATTTACACATCGAGGGGTATCGATTTGTTATCGATTTCTCAGGCCCCTGAGGTCGTAGAGCCAAATTTTACACTTTTTCTGACGAAGGTATTGACCAAGATGTTCGCAAAGTTGCAAAGCTCTAGCTTTAAGGGTGTTGAAAAAAGTTGCGCTCAAGCGGACGGACGGACGGACAGACACCTTGACGGACATTGCATAAGCCCAATATAATATGATACCTTTGGTATCAAAGTAAAATGACGAGTCTGATTCTTAACCTCAATGGTAGCGTGAAAAAGAGAATATTAAATATTTTGCTAATATGTTGTTAAACATTAACTAATTTATTTTATATATGTTAAAATTTTGAAAAACTATTGGCGCAGCGAAGCAAGCGGGTCACTTACTAGTCTATATATATAAAATAGTTTGTCCTGACTGACTGACTGACTGACTGACTGACTAATTGTTGAGAGGCCCACAGCCTAAACGATAAGAGCTAGAAGGCTGAAATTTTCACATAATATTCCATGCAGCTTGAAAGTGAGCACTAAGAAAGGATTTTTAATTTGGACCACTCCCTCGAGTACCTCCCAAAATCTAATTGCATTAATCACTTTACCTCATTCCACCATTCTGGCGCCTCATTGTCGCACAAGCTGTGAGTTGCAACGCCGCCGAGTGTACAAAAACAAAACACATGACCCATTCCACTACTGCCGTCTGCGCACAAGCTATTGCGGCCGAATTTACAAAAACAAAACACATGACCCATTCCACTTCTGCCGTCTGTAGATGTGTCTCCGTTATTATCTTTTCTTCTTTGTGCCTTTGACAATTGATTTACGACCCCAGAACCGTTTGTTGTTGTTGTAAGTGTTGTTGTTGGGAACGCAATGCTTCTTTTTGTTGGTATCATTGATTTAAAACAAATCAATTAAAACATAACTTGGTTTTGTACACCAGAATATGTTACGCGAGTGGTTTTATCTACATACTTGCTAATTATCAAACAAAACTTAACACACAAATACCTATTGCCATTGTTGTTCTGATATAATTTTCGAGCTGACATTTGTAACTTTGGTTGGTGTTGCAAATGCACATATGTACATACATTCACATGTATGTACGTACATTTAACATTCTTTTGTACATACATTTATATAAAAAAAAATGCAAGTGCAAATATATATGTATATACAGTTCAAAAACAAACGCACTAACAAATAGAAACTTAAGAAAATGTAATCTGCATACATACGTATGTTTATTTAATGCAAAAAAGTTGTATAGATATGTACATACATTCAATTTGTAGTTTTTTTTTATAGCGAGCCCTTTGTGCGAAAATATTTAATCTTGAACATCTTTGTATAGTGGTAGATTTGCTTACTTGCTGCTTATCTAACTCAGACGTAACGTCGTACCACACAAACATTGTTGATATACAATTTCGAACAACCAAGCAAAGCACATTTGTAAGTTTGTATGTATTTGTAACGTATGGAGGTTTGTGATTAAAAGGCAGGCAGAAGGGGTAGGCGTGACATTCAAATTTGTGATGCATATCAGTGGCGGATGGCACCTTCTATCTCCCTATCAAGTTTGGAGTCTCGAGCGCAAAAACTGAGAAAGATATAGAAATTTCAGATTTTACGAGTTGGGTGGAAAAGGTGGGCGTGGCGGATAAAACTTTGATGTAGATCGGGGTTACGGATGTCACTAGCAATGTTTCTACCAAATTTGGTGACTCTAGCCCAAAAACTGAAAAAGATATAGAGTTTTCGGATTTTAGAAGGTGGACGGTATCAGTGGGGGCGTGGCGTTTTGATGCATAGTTTTGTTAGACTTCAGCATCTACCTTCCCATCAAATTTTGTGAGTAAAGCTTTAAAACTGTGGGAAATACAGTCATTTTTGATTATATGAAGGGGGGGCTGGGGGCGGAAGAGGTGGGCGTGGCATCCAAACTTTTTATGTAGTTTTTTGAGGAATGCCATCGGCTATCTTGCCCCTTAATTTGGGGACTATAGCTTCTAAAATGTGGGACATATATATGTTTGATCGATTTACACATCGAGGGGTATCGATTTGTTATCGATTTCTCAGGCCCTTGAGGTCGTAGAGCCAAATTTTACACTTTTTCTGACGAAGGTATTGACCAAGATGTTCGCAAAGTTGCAAAGCTTTAGCTTTAAGGGTGTTGAAAAAAGTTGCGCTCAAGCGGACGGACGGACGGACAGACACCTTGACGGACATTGCATAAGCCCAATATAATATGATACCTTTGGTATCAAAGTAAAATGACGAGTCTGATTCTTAGCCTCAATGGTAGCGTGAAAAAGAGAATATTAAATATTTTGCCAATATGTTGTTAAACATTAACTAATTTATTTTATATATATTAAAATTTTGAAAAACTATTGGCGCAGCGAAGCAAGCGGGTCTCTTACTAGTCTATATATATAAAATAGTTTGTCCTGACTGACTGACTGACTGACTGATTGTTGAGAGGCCCACAGCCTAAACGATAAGAGCTAGAAGGCTGAAATTTTCACATAATATTCCATGCAGCTTGAAAGTGAGCACTAAGAAAGGATTTTTAATTTGGACCACTCCTTCGAGTACCTCCCAAAATCTAATTGCATTAATCACTTTACCTCATTCCACCATTCTGGCGCCTCATTGTCGCACAAGCTGTGAGTTTCAACGCCGCCGAGTGTACAAAAACAAAACACATGACCCATTCCACTACTGCCGTCTGCGCACAAGCTATTGCGGCCGAATTTACAAAAACAAAACACATGACCCATTCCACTTCTGCCGTCTGTAGATGTGTCTCCGTTATTATCTTTTCTTCTTTGTGCCTTTGACAATTGATTTACGACCCCAGAACCGTTTGTTGTTGTTGTAAGTGTTGTTGTTGGGAACGCAATGCTTCTTTTTGTTGGTATAATGGATTTAAAACAAATCAATTAAAACATAACTTGGTTTTGTACACCAGAATATGTTACGCGAGTGGTTTTATCTACATACTTGCTAATTATCAAACAAAACTTAACACACAAATACCTATTGCCATTGTTGTTCTGATATAATTTTCGAGCTGACATTTGTAACTTTGGTTGGTGTTGCAAATGCACATATGTACATACATTCACATGTATGTACGTACATTTAACATTCTTTTGTACATACATTTATATAAAAAAAATGCAAGTGCAAATATATATGTATATACAGTTCAAAAACAAACGCACTAACAAATAGAAACTTAAGAAAATGTAATCTGCATACATACGTATGTTTATTTAATGCAAAAAAGTTGTATGGATATGTACATACATTCAATTTGTAGTTTTTTTTTATAGCGAGCCCTTTGTGCGAAAATATTTAATCTTGAACATCTTTGTATAGTGGTAGATTTGCTTACTTGCTGCTTATCTAACTCAGACGTAACGTCGTACCACACAAACATTGTTGATATACAATTTCGAACAATCAAGCAAAGCACATATGTAAGTTTGTATGTATTTGTAACGTATGGAGGTTTGTGATTAAAAGGCAGGCAGAAGGGGTAGGCGTGACATTAAATTTGTGATGTAAATTGTGATGGCACCTTCTATCTCCCTATCAAGTTTGGAGGCTCGAGCGCAAAAACTGAGAAAGATATAGAAATTTCAGATTTTACGAGTTGGGTGGAAAAGGTGGGCGTGGCGGATAAAACTTTGATGTAGATCGGGGTTACGGATGTCACTAGCAATGTTTCTACCAAATTTGGTGACTCTAGCCCAAAAACTGAAAAAGATATAGAGTTTTCGGATTTTAGAAGGTGGACGGTATCAGTGGGGGCGTGGCGTTTTGATGCATAGTTTTGTTAGACTTCAGCATCTACCTTCCCATCAAATTTTGTGAGTAAAGCTTTAAAACTGTGGGAAATACAGTCATTTTTGATTATATGAAGGGGGGCTGGGGGCGGAAGAGGTGGGCGTGGCATCCAAACTTTTTATGTAGTTTTTTGAGGAATGCCATCGGCTATCTTGCCCCTTAATTTGGGGACTATAGCTTCTAAAATGTGGGACATATATATGTTTGATCGATTTACACATCGAGGGGTATCGATTTGTTATCGATTTCTCAGGCCCCTGAGGTCGTAGAGCCAAATTTAACACTTTTTCTGACGAAGTTATTGACCAAGATGTTCGCAAAGTTGCAAAGCTCTAGCTTTAAGGGTGTTGAAAAAAGTTGCGCTCAAGCGGACGGACGGACGGACAGACACTGTACCTGTAAAAGGTGTGTGTGTGTAATGTTAGCATCCAGTACAAACTGACTGCTTAAATGTTGTCGCAACTGGCACTTGTAACCAGGTGGACTACGGAGAAATAATGAATGCTTCTTTAAGTTGTAAGAATACACTGATTTTATTAAGGTAAAAGTCACAATATTTATAGGTAAAAATTGCTTAGCTTAGAGGTGTGTGTTGTCAATTAAAGTTAGGTTAATGTGTATTCAGCAGTTGCATAAAATGCAGACTAGCATATTTCGCAACTACCGGGTTGGCTGACCGTTACTATTGCGACACATATTGTACAATGTGCAGTCAGCGAAATTCTGTGTGTTCAGCAATAATTTGGTATTGCTTACAGTTTATTGTGTAATTGTGTATGATTTGACCTATTTAAGTAAAATGCTAACTGTGTTACAATTTGTTCTTAAGTTATATATATGCGCACAAACATTCTCCCGGGCGTTGAAGCGGTGTTCAACCATCATCTAGATCCAGTGTAAATCGTCTTGGGGATGCTGAAGGTTCGGACGGGTTGACTGCTTCGTTCCTGGTGGCTGTGGGTGGACAAGTCCATCGTCGTTGCGTCCGCATTGCATATGCACATAGTAGTAAAACAGATACCGTTAAAGCAGCGTAAGCGGCTATGTGATGATGTTGGACCGAGCTTATTTGGTTGGGTAGCTCTTCTTTATTGAGTGTTGCCAACTTTACCTGTAAGTCATCCAGATCCTTGTCATTTTGTGCGTTGTACTCCGATATTTCGAGAGTTGTCTCGGGTACCTTTGTGATGTTTGGCTTGATAATGTCACCAAAGCGGGCGTAGCCTTGTCTTATTTGACTCGTGACAGTGCCAAAGGTACTGATGCTAATGTCTGCGTTGCGTGCAGTACAGCCAGATGATAGCGTTAGTAGTCCGCTGTTTTGTAACTGGATAGTTGACGGTATTCCGCTGCATACGGCTTGTAGTTCCATCACAGAATGTGTTGCGAAGATCCAGTTGTTCGGCTGTTGTGTTTTTTCCCATACCATTTTGGTTGTTCTGTACGTTATTTGACACGTTGTTGGTGTCTTGTTGGTAAACAGTTGAAATTCACATCGGTTGTTAACATCAAATACAGCTTGATGATCAAGGCATATGTATTTTTCGCTGGGTAATGTACGGCAGCGTTGTAGATCATCTTGTGTAAGTCCCATGAATTGGTCCCTGTGGTTGTTTACACCTATAATAGGTGTTTTTAGCTCGAACAATCTCCAACTAGTTGTGTTCCATACTGGAATTGGCACCATATTAAACAGCTCGAGTATTGATGTTGACACTAGGGGTAATATTACTCTGAATATCACATGAGTGTCGGTGGCTGTGCCTTCTGCTCGCATAATTCTGTAAAGTTGAATTACATTGTATGATGTCACGGGTACCATTTGATCTGGTGGCAAATGATCCCGTATTTGATCCAACTGCTCCCTCAATTGTTTAGGGGATACCAACATTGGGCTTATTGTGTGGTGGCGAACTCCAGTTAGTACGTCCAATATTTCGGATTGCATACGCTGAAGAGATGTTGCTAGCAATGTCAATTGAGTTGTCAATGCCAAGTAGTTTTCTGTAAGACGTGCGCCCGTGTACTTTCCTCTGCTTTGGCTAATGGCAGCTACTTGTTGTTCAAGTAGCCTGAGACGCTTGTCCAAGGTTGTCCTTGTTTTCTTGACAACATTAATGGTTGAGTCGAGTACAGAGGTTTGATTTTTCAGCAGTGTTAGTAGAAATTCCTCGTTATTTTGCACCTTCTTTATGACCTTAGTCATTTTGTTAGCATAGTCTGAGTCTAAAACTCCAAACAGACTGTTCGCAATATTACCCACTGCGTCAAATGGGGAGCGGCGTTTCCGAGTATGTTGCATGAGACCGTTAGCCATTTGTAACTCATCATACAAGTGTCGATAGTGCTGTGATATTGCGTCACATGTATGGTTGTTGTTTAACTCTGGGCATATGTACTGGAACTCCTTGATGCCTGAATTAAACGTGTTCATGTCTCTCCAGTATGGGTCCAATTCATAGTAAATAACTATTGTCCAGTCGGATATCGCTCTCATCGTTGTGCCGATTTTTTCATAATATACTCCTGGTTTCGTGTCGAACCTTGTCACCGATACTGACTGTGCTAGTACCAGAGGTAGCATTAGAAGCAGAACTACCAAGGAGGAGGTTATAGTAGGTGACGTTAACCGTCTTCGCTGAGCAGCTGGCGTATCCCTTTTATCCGTATCCTCTTCTTCCATACTGGGTCGTTTTTTGGCCGTTTCTTCTGGGAAGATCGGCGCCAGTCTGTTGATGGCGCGCTTGTAAATGCCGGAGGCGGTCTTTACGTCAACCACTCGTACATGGTTATCCAGTCCTGGATATGTTTTTATGATGCGTCCCATAGGCCAGCTCATCACCGGTATGTTGTCTTCTTTGATAAGGACCAACATGCCTTCCTTAATATTGGGATTAACGGTTTTCCACTTGTGTCTGGCTTGAAGCTCTTGCAAGTATTCCTCTGACCATTGCTTCCAGAATCCTTGCTTGATTCTGGATACTAATTCCCAACGTTTCAGTAGGGATTTCTCATCGCGGTCGGCGTTGACATCAGGTGGAGCCGTTAGCGTTTCACCAATCAGGAAATGTGCTGGGGTGAGAGCTGTAGTGTCCGTAGGATCATTTGACATCGGGGTTATTGGGCGTGAATTTAAGATAGCTTCGATTTCGACGATCACCGTGTTAAGTTCTTCAAATGTGAGGGTGGCAGTGTTGGTTGCTTTGCCGACTTGACTGCAGCTTCCCATAGGCCTCCAAAGGATGGCGCTCGTGGCGGGATGAATTTGAATGCAACTTGTTTCTTGTTGCAGTGATTAATGATCTCTGCTTGTGCCTTCTCTCCAAAAATAGTTGATTCCAGTTCCTTCAGCTGGTTGTTCGCTCCGACGAAGTTGGTTGCGTTGTCACAATGTATTGTTTGACATTTGCCACGGCGGCTTAAGAAGCGTCGCAAAGCTCCCAAAAAGGCGCTTGTGGTTAGATCGCTTACCAATTCAAGGTGAACCGCCTTTGTAGAGAAACAGCAGAATACGGCTATGTATGCCTTGTCTGGTCTTTTTCCTCGAAGTTTGTGGTGAATCCATATTGGTCCGCAGTAATCTACGCCTGTTGTCAGAAACGGGCGTGTTGGTGTTACTCGGTCGGCTGGCAAGTTACCCATAATTTGGTTCATTAACTTAGGCCTTGCCTTGTTGCATGTCACGCAGTTGTGAATGATATTCCTTGACATTGTTTTGTCGTTGAGGATCCAATATTGTTGTCTAGCGGTTGCTCGTAAGGCTTGGGCACCGCAATGCAAATTGTCTTCATGCAGATCTTTTAGTAGTATTTTTACTATTGGATCATTGTAGGGTAGCAAAATCTGGTGCTTTGCATTGTACGGGAGTGGCGCTTGATCCAATCTGCCACCAACTCGTATAAGTCCGTCGGGTCCTTGTATTGGGGACAGCGATGAAATGGAACTCCTTTTTTCCACCATGTTGTGATGCTGCAACGTTTTAAGCTCAGCAGCAAATTCCACTTGTTGTATTGTCCGTAAGATTACGTTGCGAGCGTGATTCAATTCCTCGATGCTTAGAGTGACAGTTTCTGATTTGGACCTTTTGTAACAGAAGCGTAACATGTAAGCCACCATGCGTTGTAACTTGTGAAACGAATGGCTGTGTCTACAATTATACAATTCTTCACCTAGTGTAGATGGAGATATTGCTAGACTTATGTGTATCATTTTCCTTTCTAGATTGCTGGGGCTGATACTGGGTAAGGCTGACCATTTGTCTGGGGAGCCATGCAGAAATAGTGGTCCATACAACCATAAGTTGTGCTCGTGTAGTTTCCGCGCCGATATTCCTCTTGAGAGTACATCTGCCGCGTTGTTGGCCGATGATACATGCCGCCATTGAGTCTGGCTTGTCAAAGCCTGAATCTTTGCTATCCGGTTTGCCACAAATGTATGATATGTGGCGGCAGCTGCGTTGATCCATGAAAGAACCACCGTAGAATCTGACCAAAAGTATCCTGGTACCGTGTTGCTGTCGAGGCCTAGATCGCGTCGAACCCTTTCAGCAAGCTCTGCACCCAATAGTGCAGCACAAAGTTCCAGTCGAGGGAGTGACTGCTTTGCTGTTGGAGCCACTCGAGACTTTGAACATAGTAGTCGTACAGATATTTGTTTGTTTCTGTATGTTGCGCGTACGTATACTGCTGCGCCATATGCACGTTCTGACGCATCCACAAAGACGTGCAATTCTTTTCTAATTGGAGTCTTACCATCATAAACGTGCCGTGGGATTTGCATTGAGTTCAGACTCTGCAAGTCGTCTCGATACTCCTTCCATTCATTTTGAAGACTTGTTGGTAACTCGTCGTCCCAATCAAGCTTTAATTCCCAGAGGCGTTGCATGAAGATTTTTGCTTTTACGACGACTGGAGCGAACAAGCCTAACGGGTCGAAGATCTGTGCCAGCTCCGAGCAGACTGCACGTTTTGTAATGACAGTTGCTGCACTGCTGTGAGTTCGACCGCCAAGTTGATCCGTTTTGGGCATCCAAATAAGGCCCAATGTTTTTACACTGTATGGTTCCAGTGTTTCTCCGAGTTGTACATCGTTTACTGTGTCTTCCTTGGGGATTCCCTCCAATATTTGTGCATTGTTTGAGCACCACTTTCGCAGCTTGAATCCCGATGGCTGAAGAATTTTGTTTAGTTCTTGTTGAACTTGTTTCGCTTCTGCGATTGTATCGGTGCCGGTCAGGCAATCGTCTTCATAAAAGTCACGTTGTAGTACCTTTGCACCCATCTGCAGACTTTCCATGTGCTTCTTGGCCAAATGATCCAAACATTTTATAGCTAAAAATGGTGCGGATTTTGTGCCATATGTGACTGTTTTCAGTCGGTAGTATTTTATTTCCTCCGACGAGCTGTTTCGCCATACAATCAGTTGATGAAACTGATTTTCCGGATTGATCCATACCTGACGATACATCTTTTCAATGTCAGCCGTAAACACATATCTATGTGTTCTGAATCGTAGTAGAATAGACATAAGATCGCTTTGCACTGTGGGGCCAGCATGCAGTATGTCATTCAACGATTTTCCAGTAGATGTTTTGCATGAGGCGTCAAATACCACTCGTAGTTTTGTAGTAGTGCTGTCCGGCTTCAATACGCACTGATGGGGGATAACGTAGTGATTTTTAGGGATCTGTTTCGGCGACACTTGTTTCATGTGTCCCAGTTTCTCGTACTCCGACATGAACGCTGCGTATTGCTTCCACGTGTCTGCGGAGGTTCTGCGTTCTAACGAAATGAACCTTTTGGTCGCAATCTCCATGGACTCTCCCAGGGCTGAACAATGTTCAGAAAATGGAAGTTTCACGATGAATCTGCCGTCTACCGCCACTTGTAGGTGTTCTAGGAAGTGCTTCTCACAATGCGCTTCAATTGGTGTTCGGTGTTTTTCTGATGTATCCAAGCTATCCAATGTCCAGAATCGTTCCATTAGTTCATTTGTTTCCTCGTTGGTTGCAGATGCGCAGATGGCTGACGACTTACTTGAAGCATTAACTTTTCCAGCAATGATCCAACCAAACTCAGTTTTTTGCATCATTGGACCAGACAGGAAAATTTTGTGTTGCTGTGGGAGCAGTATTGAAAAACAGTGCTCTGCTCCAATTAACATGTCGATTTTGCCTAGTCTGTTAAAGTTGGATCCGCAAGTGGTAAGTCGCTCGGCATGTCCCAATCAGCAGTGTTGATTGACTGGGCAGGTTGATCCGAAATTATATGAGGTAATACGAATGCTTCCAATCGCATCGTAAAATCGCTGTGTAGTGATTTAACAAGGACATTCACTCGAGCCTTGCTGACTCTAGGCTGTCCTCCGATGCCCTCAATCCGAAGTGTTGTGTCGTGACGTTTAAGTCCCAACATTGTCACAAGTCTTTCGGAAACAACGTTGATTTGTGATCCAGAATCCAGTAATGCCTTGAACGATGCTTGTTGTCCGTTGGTTGCTTGTACAGCTACCTTTGCTGTTGCAAGTAAGTTATAGTTTTGATTGTTTGCGGATGCCACAACTTGTGAGAGTGGCTCTGCTGCTGCTGATGTGATAGCATTTTCCAAATGCACAAGAGTGTGGTGCTTTTTGTTGCACTTAAAACAGCTAAAGTTGCTTGTGCATGCCTTGGTTTTATGGTCATGTTTAAAGCAGTTGACGCATAACCTTTGCTTTTGCACCCAGTTTAAGCGTTCGCTGACAGATTTTGCGCGAAATTCGTCACATTTAGATAAGTAATGACTTGTCTTTTTACAGAAAAGACACCCTTTTTGTGCACTAGAAGATGTTGCACATGTTGCGTTTTTTGGCTCCTTTTTAGAAACTACAGGTGCCTTTTTTCCAGTAGCCATAACCCGAACTCTCTGTTCTAGGAACTGGAGCATGGTGTCCAGTGGCTGAATTTCCTTCGTATTACCCAATGATTGTTCATAGAGTGTTTTGTTTGTGCCATCCAGCTTGTTTCTGATGATGGCAATGATGATTGGATCCCATGTTGAGATGTCAATCCCGAGTCCCTTCAGTGAGGCTAATGACTCTATGGTGGTGATGTGCAGCTCCTTTAAGGATCTCACATCGTCGCTGCAGGTTTGTTGCAGCAGGAGGCGATTTAAAACCCTAGATGCATTATCTCAAGGATTGTTGTACGCATCTACTAAAATTTCCCATGCGTAGAGATAGTTCTCTTCCCGTAGGTCGATGTGACGGATTAATCTTTCCGCCTCTCCGACTACGCTGGTTTTTAAATACCACATCTTTCGTATGGTCGGCATCTTTGTTTCATGTATCATACATGAAAACATATCGAAGAATTGCGTCCATTTCAGCGTATCACCATCAAATTTGGGAATGGAAATACGTGGCAAGTTGATGTTATCGGTGCACTCACTGTTTGAGTTGCTCGTAAGTGCATTCCGAACATCAGACTCTGCCTGGAGATACTCGGTGGCGTTGTAGCCACTTTCTTCTGGGTCCTCAAATTCCTCGTATATTTGGAAATAGACCTCTTGAGTTTTTGCCCATAGCGACTTAATAATGTCTGCATTAACGGGCTTGTGTTGCAGGGTGCGATTGATTGACGCAATCATCGCCTTTTGCCGTCGGCACAATGCATTAATCTTGTCATTGCTGGTTGGTCTGCCGCTCACTGAGCCCGCAATTGTGACGGTCCTTGGCTCCATCATTTTGCTTGTTGTTTGGTCCGCGATGTCGGCTTGTTCCAGTAGGTAGGTCCTGTGGTGCTCTACCATTGCCGCGACTTGCTCATAGAACTTAAAGTATTCATGTGACTCATCTAAGTTCTGAGAGTCCTTGATGAACTCGTGGTTAGTTTGGAACGCCGTCCACTTTTCCTCTAGTATTGAGGTCCTGGCTTGATAGTAGCCAGGTTTTGCTTTGCGTTCCGCTGAGTCCTTCTTGCAGTTCTTGACAAGCCTTGATATCTCTTGGCTAATGAATTCCTGCTCAGATAGGACATCTTCCAATTGGTGTGATTTTTCTGTGCTCATTTTGTCGCCTTGTTGACAATGAATAAGCTACCAGATTCACGTTTGTTTGTTGTTGCTTATAACTCTTTGATTACTCCTGACCCGGTGGAAGTGTTTTATTCGCTCGGCCTGAGCTGGATTACGCTTCTATTCGCAACCGTGTGGTGTGGTCGAAGGAGTAGCGAGTTATGTATGTTGTAGACCGGATCCTTCCTAGGAGTCCTTTGTCGGGGTCACCAAAATGTACCTGTAAAAGGTGTGTGTGTGTAATGTTAGCATCCAGTACAAACTGACTGCTTAAATGTTGTCGCAACTGGCACTTGTAACCAGGTGGACTACGGAGAAATAATGAATGCTTCTTTAAGTTGTAAGAATACACTGATTTTATTAAGGTAAAAGTCACAATATTTATAGGTAAAAATTGCTTAGCTTAGAGGTGTGTGTTGTCAATTAAAGTTAGGTTAATGTGTATTCAGCAGTTGCATAAAATGCAGACTAGCATATTTCGCAACTACCGGGTTGGCTGACCGTTACTATTGCGACACATATTGTACAATGTGCAGTCAGCGAAATTCTGTGTGTTCAGCAATAATTTGGTATTGCTTACAGTTTATTGTGTAATTGTGTATGATTTGACCTATTTAAGTAAAATGCTAACTGTGTTACAATTTGTTCTTAAGTTATATATATGCGCACAAACAGACACCTTGACGGACATTGCATAAGCCCAATATAATATGATACCTTTGGTATCAAAGTAAAATGACGAGTCTGATTCTTTACCTCAATGGTAGCGTGAAAAAGAGAATATTAAATATTTTGCTAATATGTTGTTAAACATTAACTAATTTATTTTATATATGTTAAAATTTTGAAAAACTATTGGCGCAGCGAAGCAAGCGGGTCACTTACTAGTCTATATATATAAAATAGTTTGTCCTGACTGACTGACTGACTGACTGACTGACTGACTGATTGTTGAGAGGCCCACAGCCTAAACGATAAGAGCTAGAAGGCTGAAATTTTCACATAATATTCCATGCAGCTTGAAAGTGAGCACTAAGAAAGGATTTTTAATTTGGACCACTCCTTCGAGTACCTCCCAAAATCTAATTGCATTAATCACTTTATGTGCAAATGCACATATGTACATACATTCACATGTATGTACGTACATTTAACATTCTTTTGTACATACATTTATATAAAAAAAATGCAAGTGCAAATATATATGTATATACAGTTCAAAAACAAACGCACTAACAAATAGAAACTTAAGAAAATGTAATCTGCATACATACGTATGTTTATTTAATGCAAAAAAGTTGTATAGATATGTACATACATTCAATTTGTAGTTTTTTTTTATAGCGAGCCCTTTGTGCGAAAATATTTAATCTTGAACATCTTTGTATAGTGGTAGATTTGCTTACTTGCTGCTTATCTAACTCAGACGTAACGTCGTACCACACAAACATTGTTGATATACAATTTCGAACAATCAAGCAAAGCACATATGTAAGTTTGTATGTATTTGTAACGTATGGAGGTTTGTGATTAAAAGGCAGGCAGAAGGGGTAGGCGTGACATTCAAATTTGTGATGCATATCAGTGGCGGATGGCACCTTCTATCTCCCTATCAAGTTTGGAGGCTCGAGCGCAAAAACTGAGAAAGATATAGAAATTTCAGATTTTACGAGTTGGGTGGAAAAGGTGGGCGTGGCGGATAAAACTTTGATGTAGATCGGGGTTACGGATGTCACAAGCAATGTTTCTACCAAATTTGGTGACTCTAGCCCAAAAACTGAAAAAGATATAGAGTTTTCGGATTTTAGAAGGTGGACGGTATCAGTGGGGGCGTGGCGTTTTGATGCATAGTTTTGTTAGACTTCAGCATCTACCTTCCCATCAAATTTTGTGAGTATAGCTTTAAAACTGTGGGAAATACAGTCATTTTTGATTATAACTGAAGGGGGGCTGGGGGCGGAAGAGGTGGGCGTGGCATCCAAACTTTTTATGTAGTTTTTTGAGGAATGCCATCGGCTATCTTGCCCCTTAATTTGGGGACTATAGCTTCTAAAATGTGGGACATATATATGTTTGATCGATTTACACATCGAGGGGTATCGATTTGTTATCGATTTCTCAGGCCCCTGAGGTCGTAGAGCCAAATTTAACACTTTTTCTGACGAAGGTATTGACCAAGATGTTCGCAAAGTTGCAAAGCTCTAGCTTTAAGGGTGTTGAAAAAGTTGCGCTCAAGCGGACGGACGGACGGACAGACACCTTGACGGACATTGCATAAGCCCAATATAATATGATACCTTTGGTATCAAAGTAAAATGACGAGTCTGATTCTTAACCTCAATGGTAGCGTGAAAAAGAGAATATTAAATATTTTGCTAATATTTTGTTAAACATTAACTAATTTATTTTATATATATTAAAATTTTGAAAAACTATTGGCGCAGCGAAGCAAGCGGGTCACTTACTAGTCTATATATATAAAATAGTTTGTCCTGACTGACTGACTGACTGACTGATTGTTGAGAGGCCCACAGCCTAAACGATAAGAGCTAGAAGGCTGAAATTTTCACATAATATTCCATGCAGCTTGAAAGTGAGCACTAAGAAAGGATTTTTAATTTGGACCACTCCTTCGAGTACCTCCCAAAATCATTCCACCATTCTGGCGCCTCATTGTCGCACAAGCTGTGAGTTTCAACGCCGCCGAGTGTACAAAAACAAAACACATGACCCATTCCACTACTGCCGTCTGCGCACAAGCTATTGCGGCCGAATTTACAAAAACAAAACACATGACCCATTCCACTTCTGCCGTCTGTAGATGTGTCTCCGTTATTCTCTTTTCTTCTTTGTGCCTTTGACAATTGATTTACGACCCCAAAACCGTTTGTAGTTGTTGTAAGTGTTGTTGTTGGGAACGCAATGCTTCTTTTTGTTGGTATCATTGATTTAAAACAAATCAATTAAAACATAACTTGGTTTTGTACACCAGAATATGTTACGCGAGTGGTTTTATCTACTTGCTAATTATCAAACAAAACTTAACACACAAATACCTATTGCCATTGTTGTTCTGATATAATTTTCGAGCTGACATTTGTAACTTTGGTTGGTGTTGCAAATGCACATATGTACATACATTCACATGTATGTACGTACATTTAACATTCTTTTGTACATACATTTATATAAAACAAGTAAGAAGGCTCTAGTCGAGAAATCCCGACTAAGACATACCCTTAACCCCATACGTAACGCTTACAGTCATTTGTGTGTATTTACCCAGTGACCAATATGACCAAACTTCAAACTGCAATATATCCGGTGTTTCTAAACCAATTTTGATCAAATTTTTTTAAATGTTCATTATTTTATCTGTAGTTTCAAACCTCATTTTCACAATTTTGAAATTCAAGAATTTTTTGTTATCGATCACATGTGTATATCGGAAACCAGAAGTGTTATCGAAATTTTAAAGCAAACTTGATCTGCTTATAGTATAGGAGAGTTTAAGTTTCAAGTTTGAAGTCTCTAGCTCTTATAGTCTCTGAGATCGGCGCGTTCATACAGACGGACAGACGGACAGACAGACGGACAGACGGACATGGCTAGATCGACTCGGCTGTTGATGCTGATCAAGAATATATATACTTTATGGGGTTGGAGATGTTTCCTTCTGTCTGTTACATACATTTGCACAAAACCATTATACCCTTATTTACCCATTTTATGGGTTAAGGGTATAAAAATGCAAGTGCAAATATATATGTATATACAGTTCAAAAACAAACGCACTAACAAATAGAAACTTAAGAAAATGTAATCTGCATACATACGTATGTTTATTTAATGCAAAAAAGTTGTATGGATATGTACATACATTCAATTTGTAGTTTTTTTTTATAGCGAGCCCTTTGTGCGAAAATATTTAATCTTGAACATCTTTGTATAGTGGTAGATTTGCTTACTTGCTGCTTATCTAACTCAGACGTAACGTCGTACTACACAAACATTGTTGATATACAATTTCGAACAATCAAGCAAAGCACATATGTAAGTTTGTATGTATTTGTAACGTATGGAGGTTTGTGATTAAAAGGCAGGCAGAAGGGGTAGGCGTGACATTCAAATTTGTGATGCATATCAGTGGCGGATGGCACCTTCTATCTCCCTATCAAGTTTGGAGGCTCGAGCGCAAAAACTGAGAAAGATATAGAAATTTCAGATTTTACGAGTTGGGTGGAAAAGGTGGGCGTGGCGGATAAAACTTTGATGTAGATCGGGGTTACGGATGTCACAAGCAATGTTTCTACCAAATTTGGTGACTCTAGCCCAAAAACTGAAAAAGATATAGAGTTTTCGGATTTTAGAAGGTGGACGGTATCAGTGGGGGCGTGGCGTTTTGATGCATAGTTTTGTTAGACTTCAGCATCTACCTTCCCATCAAATTTTGTGAGTATAGCTTTAAAACTGTGGGAAATACAGTCATTTTTGATTATAACTGAAGGGGGGCTGGGGGCGGAAGAGGTGGGCGTGGCATCCAAACTTTTTATGTAGTTTTTTGAGGAATGCCATCGGCTATCTTGCCCCTTAATTTGGGGACTATAGCTTCTAAAATGTGGGACATATATATGTTTGATCGATTTACACATCGAGGGGTATCGATTTGTTATCGATTTCTCAGGCCCCTGAGGTCGTAGAGCCAAATTTAACACTTTTTCTGACGAAGGTATTGACCAAGATGTTCGCAAAGTTGCAAAGCTCTAGCTTTAAGGGTGTTGAAAAAGTTGCGCTCAAGCGGACGGACGGACGGACAGACACCTTGACGGACATTGCATAAGCCCAATATAATATGATACCTTTGGTATCAAAGTAAAATGACGAGTCTGATTCTTAACCTCAATGGTAGCGTGAAAAAGAGAATATTAAATACTTTGCTAATATTTTGTTAAACATTAACTAATTTATTTTATATATATTAAAATTTTGAAAAACTATTGGCGCAGCGAAGCAAGCGGGTCACTTACTAGTCTATATATATAAAATAGTTTGTCCTGACTGACTGACTGACTGACTGATTGTTGAGAGGCCCACAGCCTAAACGATAAGAGCTAGAAGGCTGAAATTTTCACATAATATTCCATGCAGCTTGAAAGTGAGCACTAAGAAAGGATTTTTAATTTGGACCACTCCTTCGAGTACCTCCCAAAATCATTCCACCATTCTGGCGCTTCATTGTCGCACAAGCTGTGAGTTTCAACGCCGCCGAGTGTACAAAAACAAAACACATGACCCATTCCACTACTGCCGTCTGCGCACAAGCTATTGCGGCCGAATTTACAAAAACAAAACACATGACCCATTCCACTTCTGCCGTCTGTAGATGTGTCTCCGTTATTCTCTTTTCTTCTTTGTGCCTTTGACAATTGATTTACGACCCCAAAACCGTTTGTAGTTGTTGTAAGTGTTGTTGTTGGGAACGCAATGCTTCTTTTTGTTGGTATCATTGATTTAAAACAAATCAATTAAAACATAACTTGGTTTTGTACACCAGAATATGTTACGCGAGTGGTTTTATCTACTTGCTAATTATCAAACAAAACTTAACACACAAATACCTATTGCCATTGTTGTTCTGATATAATTTTCGAGCTGACATTTGTAACTTTGGTTGGTGTTGCAAATGCACATATGTACATACATTCACATGTATGTACGTACATTTAACATTCTTTTGTACATACATTTATATAAAAAAATGCAAGTGCAAATATATATGTATATACAGTTCAAAAACAAACGCACTAACAAATAAAAACTTAAGAAAATGTAATCTGCATACATACGTATGTTTATTTAATGCAAAAAAGTTGTATAGATATGTACATACATATGTACATACATTCAATTTGTAGTTTTTTTTTATAGCGAGCCCTTTGTGCGAAAATATTTAATCTTGAACATCTTTGTATAGTGGTAGATTTGCTTACTTGCTGCTTATCTAACTCAGACGTAACGTCGTACTACACAAACATTGTTGATATACAATTTCGAACAATCAAGCAAAGCACATATGTAAGTTTGTATGTATTTGTAACGTATGGAGGTTTGTGATTAAAAGGCAGGCAGAAGGGGTAGGCGTGACATTCAAATTTGTGATGCATATCAGTGGCGGATGGCACCTTCTATCTCCCTATCAAGTTTGGAGGCTCGAGCGCAAAAACTGAGAAAGATATAGAAATTTCAGATTTTACGAGTTGGGTGGAAAAGGTGGGCGTGGCGGATAAAACTTTGATGTAGATCGGGGTTACGGATGTCACAAGCAATGTTTCTACCAAATTTGGTGACTCTAGCCCAAAAACTGAAAAAGATATAGAGTTTTCGGATTTTAGAAGGTGGACGGTATCAGTGGGGGCGTGGCGTTTTGATGCATAGTTTTGTTAGACTTCAGCATCTACCTTCCCATCAAATTTTGTGAGTATAGCTTTAAAACTGTGGGAAATACAGTCATTTTTGATTATAACTGAAGGGGGGGCTGGGGGCGGAAGAGGTGGGCGTGGCATCCAAACTTTTTATGTAGTTTTTTGAGGAATGCCATCGGCTATCTTGCACCTTAATTTGGGGACTATAGCTTCTAAAATGTGGGACATATATATGTTTGATCGATTTACACATCGAGGGGTATCGATTTGTTATCGATTTCTCAGGCCCCTGAGGTCGTAGAGCCAAATTTAACACTTTTTCTGACGAAGGTATTGACCAAGATGTTCGCAAAGTTGCAAAGCTCTAGCTTTAAGGGTGTTGAAAAAAGTTGCGCTCAAGCGGACGGACGGACGGACAGACACCTTGACGGACATTGCATAAGCCCAATATAATATGATACCTTTGGTATCAAAGTAAAATGACGAGTCTGATTCTTAACCTCAATGGTAGCGTGAAAAAGAGAATATTAAATATTTTGCTAATATTTTGTTAAACATTAACTAATTTATTTTATATATATTAAAATTTTGAAAAACTATTGGCGCAGCGAAGCAAGCGGGTCACTTACTAGTCTATATATATAAAATAGTTTGTCCTGACTGACTGACTGACTGACTGATTGTTGAGAGGCCCACAGCCTAAACGATAAGAGCTAGAAGGCTGAAATTTTCACATAATATTCCATGCAGCTTGAAAGTGAGCACTAAGAAAGGATTTTTAATTTGGACCACTCCTTCGAGTACCTCCCAAAATCATTCCACCATTCTGGCGCCTCATTGTCGCACAAGCTGTGAGTTTCAACGCCGCCGAGTGTACAAAAACAAAACACATGACCCATTCCACTACTGCCGTCTGCGCACAAGCTATTGCGGCCGAATTTACAAAAACAAAACACATGACCCATTCCACTTCTGCCGTCTGTAGATGTGTCTCCGTTATTCTCTTTTCTTCTTTGTGCCTTTGACAATTGATTTACGACCCCAAAACCGTTTGTAGTTGTTGTAAGTGTTGTTGTTGGGAACGCAATGCTTCTTTTTGTTGGTATCATTGATTTAAAACAAATCAATTAAAACATAACTTGGTTTTGTACACCAGAATATGTTACGCGAGTGGTTTTATCTACTTGCTAATTATCAAACAAAACTTAACACACAAATACCTATTGCCATTGTTGTTCTGATATAATTTTCGAGCTGACATTTGTAACTTTGGTTGGTGTTGCAAATGCACATATGTACATACATTCACATGTATGTACGTACATTTAACATTCTTTTGTACATACATTTATATAAAAAAATGCAAGTGCAAATATATATGTATATACAGTTCAAAAACAAACGCACTAACAAATAGAAACTTAAGAAAATGTAATCTGCATACATACGTATGTTTATTTAATGCAAAAAGTTGTATAGATATGTACATACATATGTACATACATTCAATTTGTAGTTTTTTTTTATAGCGAGCCCTTTGTGCGAAAATATTTAATCTTGAACATCTTTGTATAGTGGTAGATTTGCTTACTTGCTGCTTATCTAACTCAGACGTAACGTCGTACCACACAAACATTGTTGATATACAATTTCGAACAATCAAGCAAAGCACATATGTAAGTTTGTATGTATTTGTAACGTATGGAGGTTTGTGATTAAAAGGCAGGCAGAAGGGGTAGGCGTGACATTCAAATTTGTGATGCATATCAGTGGCGGATGGCACCTTCTATCTCCCTATCAAGTTTGGAGGCTCGAGCGCAAAAACTGAGAAAGATATAGAAATTTCAGATTTTACGAGTTGGGTGGAAAAGGTGGGCGTGGCGGATAAAACTTTGATGTAGATCGGGGTTACGGATGTCACTAGCAATGTTTCTACCAAATTTGATGACTCTAGCCCAAAAACTGAAAAAGATATAGAGTTTTCGGATTTTAGAAGGTGGACGGTATCAGTGGGGGCGTGGCGTTTTGATGCATAGTTTTGTTAGACTTCAGCATCTACCTTCCCATCAAATTTTGTGAGTATAGCTTTAAAACTGTGGGAAATACAGTCATTTTTGATTATAACTGAAGGGGGGCTGGGGGCGGAAGAGGTGGGCGTGGCATCCAAACTTTTTATGTAGTTTTTTGAGGAATGCCATCGGCTATCTTGCCCCTTAATTTGGGGACTATAGCTTCTAAAATGTGGGACATATATATGTTTGATCGATTTACACATCGAGGGGTATCGATTTGTTATCGATTTCTCAGGCCCTTGAGGTCGTAGAGCCAAATTTAACACTTTTTCTGACGAAGGTATTGACCAAGATGTTCGCAAAGTTGCAAAGCTCTAGCTTTAAGGGTGTTGAAAAAGTTGCGCTCAAGCGGACGGACGGACGGACAGACACCTTGACGGACATTGCATAAGCCCAATATAATATGATACCTTTGGTATCAAAGTAAAATGACGAGTCTGATTCTTAGCCTCAATGGTAGCGTGAAAAAGAGAATATTAAATATTTTGCTAATATGTTGTTAAACATTAACTAATTTATTTTATATATATTAAAATTTTGAAAAACTATTGGCGCAGCGAAGCAAGCGGGTCACTTACTAGTCTATATATATAAAATAGTTTGTCCTGACTGACTGACTGACTGACTGACTGACTGATTGTTGAGAGGCCCACAGCCTAAACGATAAGAGCTAGAAGGCTGAAATTTTCACATAATATTCCATGCAGCTTGAAAGTGAGCACTAAGAAAGGATTTTTAATTTGGACCACTCCTTCGAGTACCTCCCAAAATCTAATTGCATTAATCACTTTACCTCATTCCACCATTCTGGCGCCTCATTGTCGCACAAGCTGTGAGTTTCAACGCCGCCGAGTGTACAAAAACAAAACACATGACCCATTCCACTACTGCCGTCTGCGCACAAGCTATTGCGGCCGAATTTACAAAAACAAAACACATGACCCATTCCACTTCTGCCGTCTGTAGATGTGTCTCCGTTATTCTCTTTTCTTCTTTGTGCCTTTGACAATTGATTTACGACCCCAAAACCGTTTGTTGTTGTTGTAAGTGTTGTTGTTGGGAACGCAATGCTTCTTTTTGTTGGTATCATTGATTTAAAACAAATCAATTAAAACATAACTTGGTTTTGTACACCAGAATATGTTACGCGAGTGGTTTTATCTACATACTTGCTAATAATCAAACAAAACTTAACACACAAATACCTATTGCCATTGTTGTTCTGATATAATTTTCGAGCTGACATTTGTAACTTTGGTTGGTGTTGCAAATGCACATATGTACATACATTCACATGTATGTACGTACATTTAACATTCTTTTGTACATACATTTATATAAAACAAGTAAGAAGGCTCTAGTCGAGAAATCCCGACTAGGACATACCCTTAACCCCATACGTAACGCGTACAGTCATTTGTGTGTATTTACCCAGTGACCAATATGATCAAAATGACCAAATTTCAAACTGCGATATCTCCGGTGTTTCTAAACCGATTTTATTCAAATTTTTTCAAATGTTCATTATTTTACCAATAGTTTAAAACCCTGTTTTCACAATTTTGAAATTCAAGAATTTTTCGTTATCGATTACATGTGTATATCGGAAACCAGAAGTGTTATCGAAAATTTGAAGGAAACTTGATCTGCCTATGGTTAAGGAGAGTTTAAGTTTCAAGTTTGAAGTCACTAGCTCTTATAGTCTCTGAGATCGGCGCGATCATACAGACAGACGGACAGACGGACAGACAGACACGGCTGTTGATGCTGATCAAGAATATATATACTTTAAAGGGTCGGAGATGCTTCCTTCTGCCTGTTACATACATTTGCACAAAACCATTATACCCTTATTTACCCATTTTATGGGTTAAGGGTATAAAAAATGCAAGTGCAAATATATATGTATATACAGTTCAAAAACAAACGCACTAACAAATAGAAACTTAAGAAAATGTAATCTGCATACATACGTATGTTTATTTAATGCAAAAAAGTTGTATAGATATGTACATACATTCAATTTGTAGTTTTTTTTTTATAGCGAGCCCTTTGTGCGAAAATATTTAATCTTGAACATCTTTGTATAGTGGTAGATTTGCTTACTTGCTGCTTATCTAACTCAGACGTAACGTCGTACTACACAAACATTGTTGATATACAATTTCGAACAATCAAGCAAAGCACATATGTAAGTTTGTATGTATTTGTAACGTATGGAGGTTTGTGATTAAAAGGCAGGCAGAAGGGGTAGGCGTGACATTCAAATTTGTGATGCATATCAGTGGCGGATGGCACCTTCTATCTCCCTATCAAGTTTGGAGGCTCGAGCGCAAAAACTGAGAAAGATATAGAAATTTCAGATTTTACGAGTTGGGTGGAAAAGGTGGGCGTGGCGGATAAAACTTTGATGTAGATCGGGGTTACGGATGTCACAAGCAATGTTTCTACCAAATTTGGTGACTCTAGCCCAAAAACTGAAAAAGATATAGAGTTTTCGGATTTTAGAAGGTGGACGGTATCAGTGGGGGCGTGGCGTTTTGATGCATAGTTTTGTTAGACTTCAGCATCTACCTTCCCATCAAATTTTGTGAGTATAGCTTTAAAACTGTGGGAAATACAGTCATTTTTGATTATAACTGAAGGGGGGCTGGGGGCGGAAGAGGTGGGCGTGGCATCCAAACTTTTTATGTAGTTTTTTGAGGAATGCCATCGGCTATCTTGCCCCTTAATTTGGGGACTATAGCTTCTAAAATGTGGGACATATATATGTTTGATCGATTTACACATCGAGGGGTATCGATTTGTCATCGATTTCTCAGGCCCCTGAGGTCGTAGAGCCAAATTTAACACTTTTTCTGACGAAGGTATTGACCAAGATGTTCGCAAAGTTGCAAAGCTCTAGCTTTAAGGGTGTTGAAAAAGTTGCGCTCAAGCGGACGGACGGACGGACAGACACCTTGACGGACATTGCATAAGCCCAATATAATATGATACCTTTGGTATCAAAGTAAAATGACGAGTCTGATTCTTAACCTCAATGGTAGCGTGAAAAAGAGAATATTAAATATTTTGCTAATATTTTGTTAAACATTAACTAATTTATTTTATATATATTAAAATTTTGAAAAACTATTGGCGCAGCGAAGCAAGCGGGTCACTTACTAGTCTATATATATAAAATAGTTTGTCCTGACTGACTGACTGACTGACTGATTGTTGAGAGGCCCACAGCCTAAACGATAAGAGCTAGAAGGCTGAAATTTTCACATAATATTCCATGCAGCTTGAAAGTGAGCACTAAGAAAGGATTTTTAATTTGGACCACTCCTTCGAGTACCTCCCAAAATCATTCCACCATTCTGGCGCCTCATTGTCGCACAAGCTGTGAGTTTCAACGCCGCCGAGTGTACAAAAACAAAACACATGACCCATTCCACTACTGCCGTCTGCGCACAAGCTATTGCGGCCGAATTTACAAAAACAAAACACATGACCCATTCCACTTCTGCCGTCTGTAGATGTGTCTCCGTTATTCTCTTTTCTTCTTTGTGCCTTTGACAATTGATTTACGACCCCAAAACCGTTTGTAGTTGTTGTAAGTGTTGTTGTTGGGAACGCAATGCTTCTTTTTGTTGGTATCATTGATTTAAAACAAATCAATTAAAACATAACTTGGTTTTGTACACCAGAATATGTTACGCGAGTGGTTTTATCTACTTGCTAATTATCAAACAAAACTTAACACACAAATACCTATTGCCATTGTTGTTCTGATATAATTTTCGAGCTGACATTTGTAACTTTGGTTGGTGTTGCAAATGCACATATGTACATACATTCACATGTATGTACGTACATTTAACATTCTTTTGTACATACATTTATATAAAAAAATGCAAGTGCAAATATATATGTATATACAGTTCAAAAACAAACGCACTAACAAATAGAAACTTAAGAAAATGTAATCTGCATACATACGTATGTTTATTTAATGCAAAAAAGTTGTATAGATATGTACATACATATGTACATACATTCAATTTGTAGTTTTTTTTTATAGCGAGCCCTTTGTGCGAAAATATTTAATCTTGAACATCTTTGTATAGTGGTAGATTTGCTTACTTGCTGCTTATCTAACTCAGACGTAACGTCGTACCACACAAACATTGTTGATATACAATTTCGAACAATCAAGCAAAGCACATATGTAAGTTTGTATGTATTTGTAACGTATGGAGGTTTGTGATTAAAAGGCAGGCAGAAGGGGTAGGCGTGACATTCAAATTTGTGATGCATATCAGTGGCGGATGGCACCTTCTATCTCCCTATCAAGTTTGGAGGCTCGAGCGCAAAAACTGAGAAAGATATAGAAATTTCAGATTTTACGAGTTGGGTGGAAAAGGTGGGCGTGGCGGATAAAACTTTGATGTAGATCGGGGTTACGGATGTCACTAGCAATGTTTCTACCAAATTTGATGACTCTAGCCCAAAAACTGAAAAAGATATAGAGTTTTCGGATTTTAGAAGGTGGACGGTATCAGTGGGGGCGTGGCGTTTTGATGCATAGTTTTGTTAGACTTCAGCATCTACCTTCCCATCAAATTTTGTGAGTATAGCTTTAAAACTGTGGGAAATACAGTCATTTTTGATTATAACTGAAGGGGGGCTGGGGGCGGAAGAGGTGGGCGTGGCATCCAAACTTTTTATGTAGTTTTTTGAGGAATGCCATCGGCTATCTTGCCCCTTAATTTGGGGACTATAGCTTCTAAAATGTGGGACATATATATGTTTGATCGATTTACACATCGAGGGGTATCGATTTGTTATCGATTTCTCAGGCCCTTGAGGTCGTAGAGCCAAATTTAACACTTTTTCTGACGAAGGTATTGACCAAGATGTTCGCAAAGTTGCAAAGCTCTAGCTTTAAGGGTGTTGAAAAAGTTGCGCTCAAGCGGACGGACGGACGGACAGACACCTTGACGGACATTGCATAAGCCCAATATAATATGATACCTTTGGTATCAAAGTAAAATGACGAGTCTGATTCTTAGCCTCAATGGTAGCGTGAAAAAGAGAATATTAAATATTTTGCTAATATTTTGTTAAACATTAACTAATTTATTTTATATATATTAAAATTTTGAAAAACTATTGGCGCAGCGAAGCAAGCGGGTCACTTACTAGTCTATATATATAAAATAGTTTGTCCTGACTGACTGACTGACTGACTGACTGACTGATTGTTGAGAGGCCCACAGCCTAAACGATAAGAGCTAGAAGGCTGAAATTTTCACATAATATTCCATGCAGCTTGAAAGTGAGCACTAAGAAAGGATTTTTAATTTGGACCACTCCTTCGAGTACCTCCCAAAATCTAATTGCATTAATCACTTTACCTCATTCCACCATTCTGGCGCCTCATTGTCGCACAAGCTGTGAGTTTCAACGCCGCCGAGTGTACAAAAACAAAACACATGACCCATTCCACTACTGCCGTCTGCGCACAAGCTATTGCGGCCGAATTTACAAAAACAAAACACATGACCCATTCCACTTCTGCCGTCTGTAGATGTGTCTCCGTTATTCTCTTTTCTTCTTTGTGCCTTTGACAATTGATTTACGACCCCAAAACCGTTTGTTGTTGTTGTAAGTGTTGTTGTTGGGAACGCAATGCTTCTTTTTGTTGGTATCATTGATTTAAAACAAATCAATTAAAACATAACTTGGTTTTGTACACCAGAATATGTTACGCGAGTGGTTTTATCTACATACTTGCTAATTATCAAACAAAACTTAACACACAAATACCTATTGCCATTGTTGTTCTGATATAATTTTCGAGCTGACATTTGTAACTTTGGTTGGTGTTGCAAATGCACATATGTACATACATTCACATGTATGTACGTACATTTAACATTCTTTTGTACATACATTTATATAAAACAAGTAAGAAGGCTCTAGTCGAGAAATCCCGACTAGGACATACCCTTAACCCCATACGTAACGCGTACAGTCATTTGTGTGTATTTACCCAGTGACCAATATGATCAAAATGACCAAATTTCAAACTGCGATATCTCCGGTGTTTCTAAACCGATTTTATTCAAATTTTTTCAAATGTTCATTATTTTACCAATAGTTTAAAACCCTGTTTTCACAATTTTGAAATTCAAGAATTTTTCGTTATCGATTACATGTGTATATCGGAAACCAGAAGTGTTATCGAAAATTTGAAGGAAACTTGATCTGCCTATGGTTAAGGAGAGCTTAAGTTTCAAGTTTGAAGTCTCTAGCTCTTATAGTCTCTGAGATCGGCGCGTTCATACAGACAGACGGACAGACGGACAGACGGACATGGCTAGATCGACTCGGCTGTTGATGCTGATCAAGAATATATATACTTTATAGGGTCGGAGATGCTTCCTTCTGCCTGTTACATACATTTGCACAAAACCATTATACCCTTATTTACCCATTTTATGGGTTAAGGGTATAAAAAATGCAAGTGCAAATATATATGTATATACAGTTCAAAAACAAACGCACTAACAAATAGAAACTTAAGAAAATGTAATCTGCATACATACGTATGTTTATTTAATGCAAAAAAGTTGTATAGATATGTACATACATTCAATTTGTAGTTTTTTTTTTATAGCGAGCCCTTTGTGCGAAAATATTTAATCTTGAACATCTTTGTATAGTGGTAGATTTGCTTACTTGCTGCTTATCTAACTCAGACGTAACGTCGTACTACACAAACATTGTTGATATACAATTTCGAACAATCAAGCAAAGCACATATGTAAGTTTGTATGTATTTGTAACGTATGGAGGTTTGTGATTAAAAGGCAGGCAGAAGGGGTAGGCGTGACATTCAAATTTGTGATGCATATCAGTGGCGGATGGCACCTTCTATCTCCCTATCAAGTTTGGAGGCTCGAGCGCAAAAACTGAGAAAGATATAGAAATTTCAGATTTTACGAGTTGGGTGGAAAAGGTGGGCGTGGCGGATAAAACTTTGATGTAGATCGGGGTTACGGATGTCACAAGCAATGTTTCTACCAAATTTGGTGACTCTAGCCCAAAAACTGAAAAAGATATAGAGTTTTCGGATTTTAGAAGGTGGACGGTATCAGTGGGGGCGTGGCGTTTTGATGCATAGTTTTGTTAGACTTCAGCATCTACCTTCCCATCAAATTTTGTGAGTATAGCTTTAAAACTGTGGGAAATACAGTCATTTTTGATTATAACTGAAGGGGGGCTGGGGGCGGAAGAGGTGGGCGTGGCATCCAAACTTTTTATGTAGTTTTTTGAGGAATGCCATCGGCTATCTTGCCCCTTAATTTGGGGACTATAGCTTCTAAAATGTGGGACATATATATGTTTGATCGATTTACACATCGAGGGGTATCGATTTGTTATCGATTTCTCAGGCCCCTGAGGTCGTAGAGCCAAATTTAACACTTTTTCTGACGAAGGTATTGACCAAGATGTTCGCAAAGTTGCAAAGCTCTAGCTTTAAGGGTGTTGAAAAAGTTGCGCTCAAGCGGACGGACGGACGGACAGACACCTTGACGGACATTGCATAAGCCCAATATAATATGATACCTTTGGTATCAAAGTAAAATGACGAGTCTGATTCTTAACCTCAATGGTAGCGTGAAAAAGAGAATATTAAATATTTTGCTTATATATTGTTAAACATTAACTAATTTATTTTATATATATTAAAATTTTGAAAAACTATTAGCGCAGCGAAGCAAGCGGGCCACTTACTAGTCTATATATATAAAATAGTTTGTCCTGACTGACTGACTGACTGACTGATTGTTGAGAGGCCCACAGCCTAAACGATAAGAGCTAGAAGGCTGAAATTTTCACATAATATTCCATGCAGCTTGAAAGTGAGCACTAAGAAAGGATTTTTAATTTGGATTAAATTTTGAACAAATCAATTTATTGCATTAATAACTTTACCTCATTCCACCACTCTGGCGCCTCATTGTCGCACAAGCTGTGAGTTTCAACGCCGCCGAGGTTTCAAAAAAAAAAAAAAAAAAAAAATGACCCACTCCAGTACCGCCGTCTGCGCACAAGCTATTGCGGCCGATTATACACATAAACAAAACAAATCATCCATTCCACTTCTGCCGTCTGTAGATGTGTCTCCGTTATTCTCTTTTCTTCTTTGTGCCTTTGACAATTGTTTTTCGAATCAAGTAGCATTTGTTGTTGTTGTTGTTGTTAGTAAGTGTTGTTGTTGGGCTCGCAATGCTTCTTTTTGTTGGTATCATTGATTTAAAACAAATCAATTAAAACATAATTTGGTTTTGTACACCAGAATATGTTACGCGATTGGTTTTACCTACATACTTGCTAATTATCAAACAAAATTTAACACACAAATACCTATTGCCATTGTTGTTTTCATATAATTTTCAAACTGACATTTGTAACTTTAGTTGGTGTTGCAAATGCACATATGTACATACATACACATGTATGTACGTGCATTTTTCATTATTTAGAACCTACATACTGGTTAATGCACGCATACATTGTTGTATCAGTAGCAAGCTAAATGAAATCAATAAACATGTTCACAGTGCAAAAAACGAACACACTTACAAATAGGATCATAACAAATGTAATCTATATATATAAAATAGTTTGTCCTGACTGACTGACTGGCTGACTGACTGACTGACTGATTGTTGAGAGGCCCACAGCCTAAACGATAAGAGCTAGAAGGCTGAAATTTTCACATAATATTTCATGCAGCTTGAAAGTGAGCACTAAGAAAGGATTTTTAATTTGGATTAAATTTTGAACAACTCAATTAATTGCATTAATCACTTTACCTCATTCCACCACTCTGGCGCCTCATTGTCGCACAAGCTGTGAGTTTCAACGCCGCCGAGGTTTCAAAAAAAAAGTATAATCTCGATAATCCGGAAAATTAGAAACCACGAAGTGTCCGAATTACCGAAATGTACGGATTACCAAGATGCAAATAAAATCTATATAAAACACACAGATTTACACAATAAAACTTATTTTTATTCAATTCTAGTACATATATAGTATTAAACATTTATTTTTATTTTATATGTATGTTATAAAAGTTTTTAATTGGGTTGAAGGAAACTTGTAATTTTCATTTGTCGAAGTTTGGCTTCATTTCTCTTTTTGTATGCAATATCTCTGAGGCCTACAAGTTTTAAAATCTCCCCGGCGTCAAAATCTTGCTCTTCTGCATATTTAATACATGTATTAAATGCTGATATAGCTTGAGAGTGCAGAATCTTTATTTCTTGATTTTCATCTTCATTGTGATCACTTTTCTCGAGATCGCTTTCTTCAATTTCATCACCAGAAGAATCCGTGTCGTCATTTAACCACTCATTAATCTCATTATCATTATAGACATCCGGGGATATTTCGACAAGTAGATCCACTATTTCAGTTGAGTTAGGGGGCGTAACATCGCAAGAGGCAGATCATCATCTGCATCCCATTCTTCATCAAAAATAATTTTATTAAAACATTTTTTTAAAACACATTTATCCACATTTTCCCAAGCATTTGATGCTAGAAAAGCAACGTTTTTTAAAGAAAAGTTATTTAAGGAATCGTTTAAATTTATTGTTGAGCTGGACAAAAGAAGAGATAAAAAACTTTTACGGTAGTTGATTTTTAAAATTCAAATAGCGTTTTGGTCCATTGGATAAGGGCCGTGCAGTTTGGTGGCAAAAACATGACGCATATGTGCTCATCGAAATCTGACAAAGAATGTGGATGGCAAGTGGCATTGTCTAGCAGTAAAAGTGCTTTTATTGGCAAATTATTTTCTCTTAAGTAGCGTTTTACTTGTTTTACAAATGAGTTTTGAAACCAACTTTTAAACAGTAGCTCAGTCATCCAAGTATTTTTGCTGTTAGCATATTCTAACGGCAAGTTAACTTTTTTAAATGCCCTTGGATTTTTGGCGTTTCCTATCATCAGTAATTTAAGTTTATGTTCACCCGTTGCATTGCAGCAAACCAAAAGAGTTACTCTTTCTTTACCAATTTTACGTCCTGGTGCGCATTTCACAGTATGTAATGCAAGCGTTTTTTCTGGCAGCTTCCTCCAAAAGAGTGCCGTCTCATCCGCATTATAGATTTGAGAAAGTGTTACGCCCATTTCCGCAATTTTTGTGCGTAATTTTTCAAGAAATGGTTGAACAGCAATAGAATTGTTAGATAGTTTTTCGCCAGAAACTTTAAGAAATTTTATACCATATCGCGAACGAAAATTACTGAGCCAACCGTTACTAGCCAAAAATTCAGCATTGGATCCATAAATTTCAGTAAAAAATTGTTTTGCCTTTTCTTTTATGATGTCAGACCAGTGGCGCACGCAGGGGGGTTTTTGGGGGTTCAAACTGAGCAAATGAGCAAAAAAAAAAAAAAAAGCAATCATCAAATGTTTAAAATAATTTGCGCTGACCCAAAAAAAAATTCTGAGGAATTAGTAGCAAATTCATACTTTCTAAACTTAAAAGGTTGCAATTGCAAAGAGCTTTCAAAAGAACTTTTTCGTCTCAGGCACCCCGTCTCAGAAAGTGTATATAGATATGTGAGGCAGCGCGCACAGTCTGCGTGAGCTATGTTTTTATGAATGTGTGCATCGTCGGCTGCACTTCCAAAAAAAAAAAACAAAGTTCACATACATATATACATACATATATACATACATATATACATACATATGGCCTAGCTTTGTCCAAATTTCAGTTTTTTTTTCGTTTTCTTATGCATACTCTTTCTTATTTTTTTCGATGACACTAGCAAACAATGTTCACGCATGCATATAAATTCTGATAGAGTATTCAGAAAATGAATGACAAGATCTTTAAATGCTTTGCTATTTTTGTTGAGATTTTATATATATATTTTTTTTTTTGTGGGCTGCATATACATGTGTGTGTGCATGTATGCATACATATCATATTTAGTTGTATTAGTGGGAATTGTTTTTTCCATTTATTGGCCTGCCTCAACTTTGGCAATTTATGAGGAAGTTAAGACAATTAAAAATACTAAGACAAAAATCAAAATATAATACATATGTATACATATAATATAAGATTGAATTTATAATATATTAAGAGGATTGTGCAATTTATGAACCACTATTAAATTAACTTAGAACTTAGTAAACATACAAATGTGTATGTACATATTATTACTAATTTCAAATATTAATATAATTATAATTAAGTTTAAAATTAAAAATAAATAAAATCTAAAAGAAATACGTCATTAAAGACAATAAATTTAAGTTATATTAAAATAAAAAATAAAAATTGTTAACTAAATGCATTATTGAGCTAACAATTTGTGTTGAAAGTTGCATTTTGAAATTTTTTGGGGGTGTACGCAGAGATATGCGAGTAAGTGTATGTGTGCTCTGCTTTTTTTTTTTTTTTTTTTTGTAAAAATTCATTCATATAAACTTAGCTTACGCAGACTGTGTGAGCTGCCTTACATATATGTACATATGTATATGTATAACTGTTCTGTAATTGTGCGCCTAAGACGAAAGAGCTTTTGGCAATGGCAATCACTTCACTTTATATGCTCGTTGGTACGACGCACAACCACGAACATGTCTTCTGCAAAAATATCGTCTTTTTTCAAACCAAAAAATGCGCCAAATTTGGCGGACACGCAGTAAGTTTTACAATACACGAAAAAATGTAGAATCCTTTGGACCCTGGACGCCCCCAGCAATTTTCTCGCTGATTTTTATTATTTGCAGGGTTCGCCTAATGATATTGAAAAGTTTTGTAGAAGACAATTGGACGACAATGAAAAGTACGAGCTCCTTGTGCATGTATGGACACCAGATTCTTTATTTTAAATTTCCATCATCGGGAAAGAGAAATCTGAAATTCCAACTTTCTTGGCTGCGAACATTCCCCTGGTTGGCTTATTCAGCTGTTGAAGATGGAGCTTATTGTCGCATATGTTTATTATTTGTAAAGAAAACTGTTGGTAAAGGAAACCATGTAAACGTCGACATGTTCGTTCGCACTGCTTTCCGAGATTGGAAAAAAGCTTTAGAAAAATGCAGAGACCACCAATCTAAACAATATCACAAAGATGCTTCTGAAGATGCGCAGAATTTCAAAATGATACGTGAAAATCAGCGAACTGACATAATGAACGCGATTGACCTGGGCCGAAAACAACTTCAACATGAAAACCGACAGAAACTAGAACCTATCATCCGCACCGTTTTACTATGTGGCGGACAAGGACTTGCACTTCGAGGACATCGGGATCACGGCCCATTATCGATGAAGATGCCAGTGGAGAACGATGGAAATTTTAGAACCCTTCTTCGTTTTGCTGTGCAAAGTGGTGACACAGTTTTGCAGAAACATTTGGAAACGTTAGATGCTAATGCAACGTATTTGAGCGACCGCATTTAAAATGAGATCATCGAAGCTGCAGGAGAAATTATCACACAAAATATAGTAAAACGCGTAAATGAGTCGAAATGTTTTACGATAACTGCTGATGAAACTACGTTGGGTGTTCGATACGTTCAAGCTGTCGTGAAATTTCCGAAGAAAGAGCACACAATCCGGGAAGATTTTCTGCGTTTTGTCCCTTTGGTTGAAGTGACTGGAGCAAGCCTAGCAAAAACAATTCTGGAACATTTAGAGGAAATGAAAGTTGACACCAATTCCATGAGAGGGCAAGGTAAATTCTAAATTATCGCCTAAGACTGCACACAATTTTTAAAATTTGTTTTCAAGGTTATGATGGAGCTCGAGTTATGAGTGGACAATTCAAGGGTTGTGCGGCTATTGTCAGAAAAACGTGTCCAGATGCTTTGTACGTGCATTGCGCAAATCATAATTTGAATTTAGCCATCACACATGCATGCAATATTTCATCGATCCGGAATTGCATGTCAACTATCAAAGCGGCGGTGAATTTCTTCCGAAACTCCAACAAGGCTGGGAATTTATTGAGGGCCCACATCCTCGCAGCAGACTCTGGAGCCAAGCAGACCCGTCTTCTGAAGTTTTGTGAAACGCGTTGGGTTGAACATCTGGCATCCCTCACTTTGTTTTTTGAAGTATTACAATTCATTTGCTCAGCACTGGAAGAGATCGACGAAAATAACATCAAGTCTGACGGTGTTCAGCCAAATGCACTGCTAGCTTCCATTCGGACGACTGAATTTATAATAGCGTTAACTGTGCTAAAACCAATCTTCAGTTTAACAAAAAATCTGAGCCTGTTTCTCCAACAGGAAGATTGTGATTTAAGCCGATGCGTCAGTTACGCAAACGATGTGCACAAAGAAATAAAGCAGATGCGTGCACAAGCCAACGAAGAATTCAACAAAATCTTCGTTTCAGCGACTAAGACTGCAGAAACCATTGATGCGGATTTAACTGTTCCTCGACGAGTAGGACGACAAAAAAATCGGGATAATTATGAAGGAAGCGTTGAAGATTTTTATCGTAGATCGATTTACATCCCTTTTTTGGACAAGTACTCGGAAGAGCTTGAGTCAAGGTTTTTAGAACACCGGGATATCCTTTCCAGGATAGAAAACATCATTCCGGGAAAATGTGCGGAGCTTACATTGTCAGCATTACAAGAAACTGTTAAATCCTTGACAGAAGAATGGCCAAACGACATCCATGTATTTACTGAAGAATTTGAAGCTGAAATTGTGATGTGGCAAAGGTAATTCTATTCGCTAAAAAATACTACCACGCTGATATAAATTTATAAATATTTTTCTGATTACAGGCAATGTTTAAATGCGATTAAAGAAAATCGAATCAACACCTTCATCGAAGCTTTGGACGTTTGCGATGAAGCGTTCTACCCAACGGTGTACCGATTTCTGCAGATAGGTGCGACTCTGCCAGTAACAGTCGCTTCAAGCGAACGGTCGTTCTCTTCACTACGAAGATTAAAGTCCTATTTGCGAAATAAGACTGGAGAGCAATGTTTAAGTGGGTTGGCGCTTCTCAATATTCACCGAGATCTTGAAGTAGCCAGTGATGACATTTTGGATATAATGGCCAAAAAGCCACGAAGAATGACTATTACACTATAAGTTCTAAGACCACCGACAACCCCCCCCGAAAATATTTTCTGCGTGCGCCCCTGTGTCAGACGAAATTGGTGTATTGTTTTGCCTTTGTTTTACAAACCAATTGTGCAAGCGCTCTTCCATCAGTTGGTATTCAGCAGATCGCATTGTTTTACGTTTGCCAAGACCACTTTCTGTTTTAGCAATGTAACTGCATAAATAAAAAAACAACTGATTGAATTACACACGTTATATTTAAAAATATTTTCTAACTCTTACTTGTCAATCTTCAATCGATTCGATTTTATGTCCGAAATTGTGGATTTGCCGACATTGTACTCCACAGCCAGTTGACGAATAGACTTTCCTCCATTTAATTTGTTTAAAATTTCTTTTTTTGTATCAATCGCTAAGAAAACGTGTTTGGTTTTTTTTGCTATGGGTGGCATTATTTAAATCTGTAAATTTAATTTAAACTACACACTATACTCTTATTTAATACTTTATTTTGCGTCTGCTCCAGCCAACAATCTCACGATAAATGCGAGTTTTGGCGCAAAATGCGAAAGAACACAGAATAGACTACACACACACGATGACTTTCCCGAGTCGTTTGCCATTCCGGGGAATCCCAATTATAAATAAATCATAAAAATGATATAAAAAGAAGTGTCCGGATTTGTAAGGTAGAATAAAATGCGCGGTGTCCGGATTACAGAGTCTATAATGGAAAGCGATTGGCTGTCCGGATTACCGCGTTGTCCGAAATATCGAGTGTCCGAATTATCGAGATTATACTGTACCTACATACATATGTATTAACAAAAATGCAAGTGCATATATTGGTTAATGCACGCATACATTGTTGTATAAGTAGCAAGCTTAATGAAAGCCATAAACATGTTCACAGTGCAAAAAACGAACACACTAACAAATAGGATCATAAGAAATGTAATCTATATATATAAAAATAGTTTGTCCTGACTGACTGACTGACTGACTGACTGACTGACTGATTGTTGAGAGGCCCACAGCCTAAAAGATAAAAGCTAGAAGGCTGAAATTTTCACATAATATTTCATGCAGCTTGAAAGTGAGCACTAAGAAAGGATTTTTAATTTGGATTAAATTTTGAACAACTCAATTAATTGCATTAATCACTTTACCTCATTCCACCACTCTGGCGCCTCATTGTCGCACAAGCTGTGAGTTTCAACGCCGCCGAGGTTTCAAAAAAATAAAAAAAAAATAACCCATTCCACTACTGCCGTCTGCGCACAAGCTATTGCGGCCGATTATACACAAAAACAAAACAAATCACCCATTCCACTTCTGCCGTCTGTAGATGTGTCTCCGTCATTCTCTTTTCTTCTTTGTGCCTTTGACAATTGTTTTTCGAATTAAGTAGCATTTGTTGTTGTTTTTGTTGTAAGTGTTGTTGTTGCTTCTTTTTGTTGGTATCATTGATTTAAAACAAATCAATTAAAACATAATTTGGTTTTGTACACCAGAATATGTTACGCGATTGGTTTTACCTACATACTTGCTAATTATCAAACAAAACTTAACACACAAATACCTATTGCCATTGTTGTTTTCATATAATTTTCAAACTGACATTTGTAACTTTAGTTGGTGTTGCAAATGCACATATGTACATACATACACATGTATGTACGTGCATTTTTCATTATTTAGTACCTACATACATATGTATTAACAAAAATGCAAGTGCATATATTGGTTAATGCACGCATACATTGTTGTATCAGTAGCAAGCTAAATGAAAGCAATAAACATGTTCACAGTGCAAAAAACGAACACACTAACAAATAGGATCATAAGAAATGTAATCTTTATATATAAAATAGTTTGTCCTGACTGACTGACTGACTGACTGATTGTTGAGAGGCCCACAGCCTAAAAGATAAGAGCTAGAAGGCTGAAATTTTCACATAATATTTCATGCAGCTTGAAAGTGAGCACTAAGAAAGGATTTTTAATTTGGATTAAGTTTTGAACAACTCAATTAATTGCATTAATCACTTTACCTCATTCCACCACTCTGGCGCCTCATTGTCGCACAAGCTGTGAGTTTCAACGACGCCGAGGTTACAAAAAAAAAAAAAAAAAATGACCAATTCCACTACTGCCGTCTGCGCACAAGCTATTGCGGCCGATTATACACAAAAACAAAACAAATCACCCATTCCACTTCTGCCGTCTGTAGATGTGTCTCCGTTATTCTCTTTTCTTCTTTGTGCCTTTGACAATTGTTTTTCGAATTAAGTAGCATTTGTTGTTGTTGTTGTTGTAAGTGTTGTTGTTGCTTCTTTTTGTTGGTATCATTGATTTAAAACAAATCAATTAAAACATAATTTGGTTTTGTACACCAGAATATGTTACGCGATTGGTTTTACCTACATACTTGCTAATTATCAAACAAAACTTAACACACAAATACCTTTTGCCTATAACTTTAGTTGGTGTTGCAAATGCACATATGTACATACATACACATGTATGTACGTGCATTTTTCATTATTTAGTACCTACATACATATGTATTAACAAAAATGCAAGTGCATATATTGGTTAATGCACGCATACATTGTTGTATTTGTAGCAAGCTAAATGAAAGCAATAAACATGTTCACCAAATATAGACAGTGCAAAAAACGAACACACTAACAAATAGGATCTTAAGAAATGTAATATACATACTAGCTTAGAAACTGGCGAAGATACATGCCTTCCGGTTTTAGGGCGGTGGGGCATGTCCCGTTGCTTGGGAGCGTGGAATCCAAAGTTTTCATGCATATCTGTGTCAAATGTCAGCATCTACCTTCATGTCAATTTTGGTGGCTATAGCTTCAAAACTGTATTAGATACAGGCATTTTTGTTTATAATTGGAGAGGGGCTGGGGGCGGAATAGGTGGCCGTGGCATCCGTGGCTGGGGGCGGAAGAGGTGGGCGTGGCATCCAAACTTTCGATGCAGTTTTTGAGGAATGTCATCGGCTATCTTGCCCACAAATTTTGTGACTCTTGCTGCTAAAAATGTGATATATATATATATATATATATATATATATGTTTCATCGTTATTAACAACGAGGTATCGATTTGTTATCGATTTCCCAGGCCCCTGAGGTCGTAGAGCCAAATTTAACACTTTTTCTGACGAAGGTATGTACCAAGATGTTTGCAAAGTTGCAAAGCTCTAGCTTTAAGGGTGTTGAAAAAAGTTGCGCTCAAGCGGACGGACGGACGGACAGACACCTTGACGGACATTGCATAAGCCTATTATATTATACCTTTGGTATCAAAGTAAAATGACGAGTCTGATTCTTAACCTCAATGGTAGCGTGAAAAAGAGAATATTAAATATTTTGCTAATATGTTGTTAAACATTAACTAATTTATTTTATATATATTAAAATTTTGAAAAACTATTGGCGCAGCGAAGCAAGCGGGTCACTTACTAGTCTATATATATAAAATAGTTTGTCCTGACTGACTGACTGACTGACTGATTGTTGAGAGGCCCACAGCCTAAACGATAAGAGCTGGAAGGCTGAAATTTTCACATAATATTCCATGCAGCTTGAAAGTGAGCACTAAGAAAGGATTTTTAATTTGGATTAAATTTTGAACAAATCAATTTATTGCATTAATCACTTTACCTCATTCCACCATTCTGGCTCCTCATTGTCGCACAAGCTGTGAGTTTCAACGCCGCCGAGTGTACAAAAACAAAACACATGACCCATTCCACTACTGCCGTCTGCGCACAAGCTATTGCGGCCGAATTTACAAAAACAAAACACATGACCCATTCCACTTCTGCCGTCTGTAGATGTGTCTCCGTTATTCTCTTTTCTTCTTTGTGCCTTTGACAATTGATTTACGACCCCAAAACCGTTTGTAGTTGTTGTAAGTGTTGTTGTTGGGAACGCAATGCTTCTTTTTGTTGGTATCATTGATTTAAAACAAATCAATTAAAACATAACTTGGTTTTGTACACCAGAATATGTTACGCGAGTGGTTTTATCTACTTGCTAATTATCAAACAAAACTTAACACACAAATACCTATTGCCATTGTTTTTCTGATATAATTTTCGAGCTGACATTTGTAACTTTGGTCGGTGTTGCAAATGCACATATGTACATACATTCACATGTATGTACGTACATTTAACACTCTTTTGTACATACATTTATATAAAAAAATGCAAGTGCAAATATATATGTATATACAGTTCAAAAACAAACGCACTAACAAATAGAAACTTAAGAAAATGTAATCTGCATACATACGTATGTTTATTTAATGCATAAAAGTTGTATAGATATGTAAATACATATGTACATACATTCAATTTGTAGTTTTTTTTTTATAGCGAGCCCTTTGTGCGAAAATATTTAATCTTGAACATCTTTGTATAGTGGTAGATTTGCTTACTTGCTGCTTATCTAACTCAGACGTAACGTCGTACCACACAAACATTGTTGATATACAATTTCGAACAATCAAGCAAAGCACATATGTAAGTTTGTATGTATTTGTAACGTATGGAGGTTTGTGATGCATATCAGTGGCGGATGGCACCTTCTATCTCCCTATCAAGTTTGGAGGCTCGAGCGCAAAAACTGAGAAAGATATAGAAATTTCAGATTTTACGAGTTGGGTGGAAAAGGTGGGCGTGGCGGATAAAACTTTGATGTAGATCGGGGTTACGGATGTCACTAGCAATGTTTCTACCAAATTTGATGACTCTAGCCCAAAAACTGAAAAAGATATAGAGTTTTCGGATTTTAGAAGGTGGACGGTATCAGTGGGGGCGTGGCGTTTTGATGCATAGTTTTGTTAGACTTCAGCATCTACCTTCCCATCAAATTTTGTGAGTATAGCTTTAAAACTGTGGGAAATACAGTCATTTTTGATTATAACTGAAGGGGGGGCTGGGGGCGGAAGAGGTGGGCGTGGCATCCAAACTTTTTATGTAGTTTTTTGAGGAATGCCATCGGCTATCTTGCCCCTTAATTTGGGGACTATAGCTTCTAAAATGTGGGACATATATATGTTTGATCGATTTACACATCGAGGGGTATCGATTTGTTATCGATTTCTCAGGCCCTTGAGGTCGTAGAGCCAAATTTAACACTTTTTCTGACGAAGGTATTGACCAAGATGTTCGCAAAGTTGCAAAGCTCTAGCTTTAAGGGTGTTGAAAAAAGTTGCGCTCAAGCGGACGGACGGACGGACAGACACCTTGACGGACATTGCATAAGCCCAATATAATATGATACCTTTGGTATCAAAGTAAAATGACGAGTCTGATTCTTAGCCTCAATGGTAGCGTGAAAAAGAGAATATTAAATATTTTGCTAATATGTTGTTAAACATTAACTAATTTATTTTATATATATTAAAATTTTGAAAAACTATTGGCGCAGCGAAGCAAGCGGGTCACTTACTAGTCTATATATATAAAATAGTTTGTCCTGACTGACTGACTGACTGACTGACTGACTGACTGATTGTTGAGAGGCCCACAGCCTAAACGATAAGAGCTAGAAGGCTGAAATTTTCACATAATATTCCATGCAGCTTGAAAGTGAGCACTAAGAAAGGATTTTTAATTTGGACCACTCCTTCGAGTACCTCCCAAAATCTAATTGCATTAATCACTTTACCTCATTCCACCATTCTGGCGCCTCATTGTCGCACAAGCTGTGAGTTTCAACGCCGCCGAGTTTACAAAAACAAAACACATGACCCATTAAACTACTGCCGTCTGCGCACAAGCTATTGCGGCCGAATTTACAAAAACAAAACACATGACCCATTCCACTTCTGCCGTCTGTGGATGTGTCTCCGTTATTCTCTTTTCTTCTTTGTGCCTTTGACAATTGATTTACGACCCCAGAACCGTTTGTTTTTGTTGTAAGTGTTGTTGTTGGAAACGCAATGCTTCTTTTTGTTGGTATCATTGATTTAAAAGAAATCAATTAAAACATAACTTGGTTTTGTACACCAGAATATGTTACGGGGGTGGTTTTACCTACATACTTGCTAATTACACTGTGATAGTTTTTTTCAAAAAAAAAAAAAAAGACAAGACCGGACCGGACTCGACGGTTTCCCCCTTTTTGGGGTCCTACGAATCGAACTGCATCATTACTTTTTTGAGTTATAATCATGGTTTCATACAAAATTTTTTGTTGAAGTTTTTTATCAAAGTGGTCCATTGTAAGAGAAAGGCACATTTTTCTTCGGTCTCTAACTTTTTATACTTTGATACCAAAGGTATCATAGTATATTGGGTTTGTGCAATGTCCGTCATGGTGTCTCTCCGTCTGTCCGTCCGTCTGTCCGTCCGTCTGTCCGTATGAACGCAACTTTTTTCGACACCCTTCAAGCTAGAGCCTTGCAACTTTGCAAATATCTTGGTACATGTCTTCGTCAGAGAAAGTGTAAAAATTGGGGCTCTACGACCTCAGGGGGCCTGGGAAATCGATAACAAGTCGATACACCTCGATGTGCGAATCGATAAAACACAAATATATCCCACATTTTAGCAGCTAGAGTCACCAAATTTGATGGCAAGATAGCTGATGGCATTCCCCAAAAAATTGCATCAAAAGTTTGGATGCCACGCCCAGCTTTTCCGGCTGCAGCCCCCCTCCAATTATAAACAAAAATGCCTGTATCTTCTACAGTTTTGAAGCTATAGCCACCAAAATTGACATGAAGGTAGATGTTGACATCTGACAAAGTTATGCATCAAAACATTGGATGCCACGCCCCCAAACAACGGGACATGCCCCACCGCTCTAAAAAAACCGGAAGGCATGTATCTTTGTCAATTTTTAAGCTAGAGTCACCAAATTTGGTATGAACATTGGTAGTGACATCCGTAACAGCTGTGCATAAAATTGTTTATGCCACGCCCACTTATACCGCCCACCTCTATATCTTTGTCAGTTTTTGCGCTAGAGTCTCCAAATTTGGTAGGAGGATAGAAAGTGCCATCCGCCACGGATAAATGTCATGCCTACCCCTTCTGCCTGAATTTTTATACCCAAAGCCCTCGTATATTACTCTTTGCACTAGGAATCCTTAAAACAGCTATGTAAACTGGTATCAAAGTATATCGCAGTCGGTTGCATCCGACTGCAACGTTTTTACTTGTTTAATGTTGACTTTGTTGGTAAACTTTCTTTGGCAAAGTTTCTCAGAATAAGTCCGTTTTTAAGTTCTTAGATGACTGTAAGCCCCAAAATCAATGTTTTGGGTGTCATTTTAACCAATATGTCGAAAAAACTGAAATTTAATCCATTTTTTTAATGTTTTTTCAGTATATTAATTTACACTTTGATACTTATACATTAAGTGACTTCTTGTAATAGTAACCAACTTAAGCAAAGACAACGTTCTAAGCAAACTAACCATAAGAAAAAAAATCATAACAAAATTTGTATTTTCTAAAAAAGCTGCACTAACTATGTTTGTGCGCTGTTTTATTTTTTTTATCTTATAATACCATACATTTGTACGCAATATTCAAAATCAATTTAATAACACTCATCTATCAATGTCCAACACAAATCAGCAAGCAACGAGTCAAGCTTTTTGCAGCTGCACTGATAAGAAATAACAACAAGTAACGGTTAAAAGAACCGTTTAATGCTGCTGATCTTATCATCTTATCTTACCTGATGTTAGTTTGCCTAAGAGTCAAAATTTAAGCATTGATTGCAGTAGTTATTCTGACTTTGACTTCGCGGAGAGAACATTGTTTTAGTGCCTTGCATATAAAGAAAATAAATTAAAATGAACAAGTGCCCAATTGGCCTATCGATGTTCTGCTACGTATGTGAAAAATTTACAAGCCCTCGGAGAAGACGCAAAATATCTTCTGGAACTGCCAGCATCTACGAGGAATATTTAAATTTGCACGTTATAAAAGACGTAGATTGGGTGCCAAATACCATTTGCACGCAATGCAACAACAACCTGCATAACTGGTCAAAAAAACTGGGAAATTGGATTCGGCACCCCAATGATTTGGATAGATCATAATTAATTTAATTTAATTTAAATATTGTGTACAAATTAATAATACTTATTAATAAAACTTAAAAGATACAAAGAAAAAAATAAAACAGCACACAAACATAGTAAGTGCAGCTTTTTTAGAAAATACAAATTTTGTTAAGATTTTTTTCTTATGGTTAGTTTGCTTAGAACGTTGTCTTTGCTCAAGTTTGTTACTATTACAAGAAGTCACTTAATGTATAAGTACCAAAGTGTAAATTAAAATACTGACCAAACGTGAGGGAAAAAACATTAAAAAAATTGATTAAATTTCAGTTTTTTCGACATATTGGTTAAAATGACACCCAAAACATTGATTTTGGGGCTTACAGTCATCTAGGAACTTAAAGACGGACTTATTCTGAGAAACTTTGCCAAAGAAAGTTTACCAACAAAGTCAACATTAAAAAAGTTAGAGACCGAAGAAAAATGTGCCTTTCTCTTACAATGGACCACTTTGATAAAAAACTTCAACAAAAAATTTTGTATGAAACCATGATTATAACTCAAAAAAGTAATGATGCAGTTCGATTCGTAGGACCCCAAAAAGGGGGAAACCGTCGAGTCCGGTCCGGTCTTGTCTTTTTTTTTTTTTTTTGAAAAAAACTATCACAGTGTAATTAGCAAGTATGTAGGTAAAACCACCCCCGTAACATATTCTGGTGTACAAAACCAAGTTATGTTTTAATTGATTTCTTTTAAATCAATGATACCAACAAAAAGAAGCATTGCGTTTCCAACAAAAACACTTACAACAAAAACAAACGGTTCTGGGGTCGTAAATCAATTGTCAAAGGCACAAAGAAGAAAAGAGAATAACGGAGACACATCTACAGACGGCAGAAGTGGAATGGGTCATGTGTTTTGTTTTTTTAAATTCGGCCGCAATAGCTTGTGCGCAGACGGCAGTAGTGGAATGGGTCATTTTTTTTTTTTTTTTTTTTGAAACCTCGGCGGCGTTGAAACTCACAGCTTGTGCGACAATGAGGCGCCAGAGTGGTGGAATGAGGTAAAGTGAATAATGCAATTAATTGAGTTGTTCAAAATTTGTTCCAAATTAAAAATCCTTTCTTAGTGCTCACTTTCAAGTTGCATTGAATATTATGTGAAAATTTCAGCCTTCTAGCTCTTATCGTTTAGGCTGTGGGCCTCTCAACAATCAGGACAAACTATTTTATATATATAGATTACATTTCTTATGATCCTATTTGTTAGTGTGTTCGTTTTTTGCACTGTGAACATGTTTATTGCTTTCATTTAGCTTGCTACTGATACAACAATGTATGTGTGCATTTACCAATATATGCACTTGCATTTTTGTTAATACATATGTATGTAGGTACTAAATAATGAAAAATGCACGTACGTACAAAACCAAATTATGTTTTAATTGATTTGTTTTAAATCAATGATACCAACAAAAAGAAGCAACAACAACACTTACTAACAACAACAACAACAAATGCTACTTAATTCGAAAAACAATTGTCAAAGGCACAAAGAAGAAAAGAGAATGACGGAGACACATCTACAGACGGCAGAAGTGGAATGGGTGATTTGTTTTGTTTTTGTGTATAATCGGCCGCAATAGCTTGTGCGCAGACGGCAGTAGTGGAATGGATCATTTTTTTTTTTTTTTTTTTTAAACCTCGGCGGCGTTGAAACTCACAGCTTGTGCGACAATGAGGCGCCAGAGTGGTGGAATGAGGTAAAGTTATTAATGCAATTAATTGAGTTGTTCAAAATTTGTTCCAAAAATAAAAATCCTTTCTTAGTGCTCACTTTCAAGCTGCATGGAATATTATGTGAAAATTTCAGCCTTCTAGCTCTTATCGTTTAGGCTGTGGGCCTCTCAACAATCAGGACAAACTATTTTATATATATAGATAACAACAAATTAATAATGTTCAATTTACAGATTCTATCAAAACAGAAGGTCGCACCAACAAAACATACGCAGCAAAGAAATTACTTCCGTGTCCAAAAAAGGTTATACATAATTTTCTTCATTATTTTTATTCTTTATTTTTTTCTTATTATCAAATTTTTGGTGAAGATTTGAGTAATTTTTTATATTGAAGTCAAATATATTGTTATTTTTAAGTCTTATTTTTAATAAATAAATGTTAAAATTAAAAAAAAAAATTACATTACTAGAGCGTATATGTTGTTTCTTTTGTAATCAATTATTTATTATATTACATTTGCAGGAAAGTAAGCCATTTTATATAGTGGGAAATTGTGTTGCAGGTATATTGTCTAGTAATGTAAGCACATTACCATCCCATAAGCGGGTTTTAAATCGTATGCAACGTTTTCTACAGGTTGCAGAATTTCTGCATTACAATATTTAAAAATGCTACGCTTATGTAATGGAGACCCGAATAAAACTTCGGCTCTTCATTACTTTCTGCATTACGAAATTAGATAAGATTAGAGCATACACAGTTGAACGAATCTATGCATGTGTGCAACGAACGTGTGACTCGCGCTTCCAAAACCTAAGAGCGGTTTAAAACTTGACGCGCGCGTCGCTCTTTTAACTTAGATCAGAGGTGGGCACAAGTCGAAATTTTGTATACACGCGTGCATAGGCCCTCTGCCGCGGCAAGCAGCACAAAATACACGTACACTATAATCATTCGCTGCTTCTCGCGCAAATTGTTATAGTATGCGTGTAAAAATTTTCATAGTATGTGTGCTTGCCCACCTCTGACTTAGATCAAAGACCATACAAAGTATAGACATGACAACTCTCTCTTGAGTTTAACTCAAACAAAATGTAAATGCGGGCATGATCAGTTCAAACTGGCGAGTTGTCTTTGCAAACACACAAACACACACGCAAATGCGGCCCGCGTTGTTTGTGGTTTCTTTCATTCTCTATTTGATTCCTCTGCGCACTAGGCGACCTGCTAGCTGAGTGCCTGGTATTTTCTCTTGTCGAGAAATCCCGACTAGGGCTTACCCTTAACCCCTTACGTAACGCGTACTGTCATTCGTGTGTATTTACCACTGGATAAATACTGGGTAATAGAATAGTCTCTGAGATCTACGCGTCCAAGAATATATGTATGTATATACTTTATAGGGTCGGAGATGCTTCCCTCTATCTGTTTCATACATGGGTTAAGGGTATAACAACAAAGTACCCAAACACCGCGCTGGGCTCTTTCTTTCCTAGCTTTGCCCAAATTTCAGTTTTGCATTTTCTTCTTTATACTCTTCCTTTTTTTGGTCGATGACACTAGCAAACAATGTTGCCATCGCAATCACCATGCAGATGTTCACGCATGCATGTAAATTCTGAAAGAGTATTCAGAAAATGATTGTCAAGTTTTCCTCATTCCTTGCTAGCTTTGTTGATCTTTTTTTTCTTTGGCCTGCGCTTACATGTGTGTGTACGTGTATGCATACACATATGCATACGCATATGCGACACCAGAAAGTGCATAGCACATCAGCAAAACTGTTTAAACCAGAGGTGCCCAGCCCATTGCTCTCACGGCTCCTTTGTTTTTGTAATTGGCTCCGAAGCATAGGCGAGCAAATGCGTATATGTACACGGCTGTCGGCATGCGCCAATGCTAATTCCAAAAACAATTTTTCACTTTCGTTTTCTTATCTCTATTCGTCATCTGCATTTGAGCAAAGTAACGGGACTTGCATGTGGTTGTTGTTGGGTCATAAAATTTCATGAACATTTTGTTGTTGCTTTGGCGACGCGCATCCACTTGAAGAAATTGTATTATTCTTTTAGTTATTGCATTGTCGGCGCGTTATTTGACAAGTAAACATCACGTAAAAATGTATCTCCCAATTTTGTTCAGTGTATCCATTGAAATAAAAAAAAAAATTTCTTTACTAGTATTGGTGTTTTCTTTTGAATGTATTGAAATTTGCTCCGTCGTAAGCAGCGTTTGGGCACCACTGGTTTAAACGGTTGCTTGCTTGGCACAACTTAAAGAGGATCGATGAAAAAATACCCTGTGTTGCAATATATAATTATGCCAACTCAAAACATTAAATGAAGTTTTTAGTATTATGGCTATTTAATTTAAGTAATAAGATATTAAATAAGTTAGATTGAGTGTTCGTTTTGAAATTCATTTTCATTTATTTTGCTTAATAATTAACCCTATATTTAGTTTCGAAAGTAAGGGTAATCATATTTAAAGGCAATAATCATAAAACATTGTTCATTTCATGACATTTGCACAAAGTCACAAAATGATACCCTTTAATTTTTGTCGATTCATCAAAAGCCTAAAATTGCCAAACTCAAGCAATGCAAAGTTCACTGACAACAACATGAGAAGTTTATGTTATGTTTTTAAGGGAATTGGTTGTGCATTTTAATTTACATTTATTGTGAAAAAAGAAAGTAACGTTTCGTCTTAACTGATTTTTTAATATAATTTGTATTAAAGGATAGCATCAAAAGTTACTTTTTGGATCAGTGAGTTATTTATTATTCTGAATTTCGTATTATATATGTATATACAATTCACTTAAAATCGTATTATATATATACAATTCATTTAAAATACATATTTTTATGATAAGTTATAAAAAATATTTAATAGCTATTATTTAAATATTTAAATAACGATCAACGTATTTAAATTTCTTTTGTTGTTTTTAAAACAAAAAAAATAATAAGTTGATTTTAGAATTAACAGTTGAAGCTATTGAAATAATATAAGTTGCTATACTTAATTTTATTGAATTCTATACTTGCGTATAGACACTGTAACGTTGTTACAATCGTTGTACAATGAAGCCAATTTTTGACTTATTTTTAAGAATTTATTTATTAAATACTCAGCTTCATATTAAGTTGTTTATTTCTTTTGTTGTTTTCAAACACAAAAATAATACGTTGATTTTAGAATTAACAATTGAAGCAACATTATATATAGTTGTCTTCTATTTGGCTTATTATTTCATTTAATAGTCATATAGACGCTGCTTAAGTGCATTTAAAAATCAAATACAACTAAGCGGTCTGAATATTCTATTGAAATAATATAAGTTGGTATATTCAATTTTATTGAATTACATACTTGCGTATAGACACTGTTACGTTGCAAAAATCGTTTTTCAGTGTAATATATGTTATATATATTTAAAATATGCCTGTTGAAACTTTAGATATAAATGGTGTTTTGGTGCTGCATTCAGTTGTTAGCATAATTGGTGATGGAGCCTGTCTTTTCAGATCTATTTCCCACTTTTTATATGGTAGGGAAGGCTTCCATGCCACCATACGACAACATATTGTAACCCATCTTTTGCTTGCTTTAGCAAAAATTTAAATGGAGAGTGTTATAGCTCTTTTGAACAATATGAGTGCGCTAAGTCAAATTCATATACATATGGTACTGCATGTGAGCTTTAAGCAGCAGCAGAAATTTATGCTGGAAGTTTTTAAGTTTTTCAAAATGGAAATTTATTACAAGCATTTGGCAATAATACGCATCTTGTAAAAAGATTGCGTTTTACCGGTCCATTAATGAATGGACATTTTGATGTTTATATTTCTTCAGAGGAAGTATTAACTCAAGATTTTGATACATCAAGTGAATGTTCAACTGATAATATTAAAAATCTAGTTAAAAGACGGCGTCGGTTCACCGACAAAACAGAAAAAAATGCACGAAAAAATTCAGATGAAAAATATTTTGATCCAAATAGGGATAAGCACATAGAAGCATCAAAAAGATATCAGGCTGATAATCCTGAGGCTCATAGAGATGCAGTGAGAAGACATCAGGCTGATAATCCTGAAGCTCATAGAGATGCAGTGAAAAGACATCAGGCTGATAATCCTGAAGCTCATAGAGATGCAGTGAGAAGGCATCAGGCTGATAATCCTGAAGCTCATAGAGATGCAGTGAGAAGATATCAGGCTGATAATCATGATGCACGTCAAGAAAGGCGTTTGCGTGCATAGAGTGTTAAGGCCATGTCTGGATTTAACTATGATTTTGAGATAGCTTACAAGTCTGATAAAATTACTAATCTTCGTAGTATGAATTTGATATGCAAAGACTGTAATGCTTTAAAATGGAAAAATGAGCCCATGGGTATCTGTTTCAAGGCAGGAAAAGTTAAACTTTCACAAAATGAAAGTTTGCCTGATCTACTTAAGAGCTTAATAATTGGTGGACATCCCAAGCATAATCATTTCATTGACCGTATAAGAAAGTATAACAGCAGCTTCCAAATAACTTCTTTTGGAAGTTCAAAAATAATAAATGAAAGTTGGTCAACCTTTAAAGTCCAAGGACAACTGTATCACTTAATTGGTAGTGGACGACCTTTGCAAAATGAAGAAATGCAGTTTCTTCAAATTTATTTTGTCGGTGAAGATGAAAAGGAAGCTCAATTACGTTGCAAAAATATTTCAAATGTTGATATAAGCATAGTAAAGGATCTTCAATTTATGTTTTATCAACATAATCGTTATGTAAAAGAACTAAAAATGGCCCCAATAAAATACCAACAAGTAGGAACGACTATAAATTAGTTATGTATTAGCCATGCGTGACAAATGGAAAATGTACCAAAAATTTTTCTCGACAGTTACTTAAAGAAACTATGACTGGAAAATGTAGTTACCCTCTATATCGTAGAAGAGCGTTAGAAGATGGTGGAAATGCAATTAATATAAATGGTAATTGCATAGATAATCGTTGGGTTGTTCCTTACAACTATATACTTTTGAAAACATTTGAAGCTCACATAAATGTTGAGTATTGTAGTTCTCTAAAGTCTATTAAATACATTTGTAAATATGTTAACAAAGGTAGTGATCAAGCATCATTCACTCTTGAAGACCAACGTAATGAAATTCATATGTATGAAAGTGGCCGTTATATAAGTAGCTCAGAAGCGGTATGGAGAATCCTTGCATTTCCCATACATGAACGTTTTCCGGCTATTATACACTTAGCTGTTCATTTAGAAAATGGTCAAGGGATATATTTTAACCCCAATAATCCGCAACAATTAACTGACAGATTAAGCACTCCAGTTAAAACCACTTTGCTAGCCTTTTTTGAGCTATGCACACGTGATGAGTTTGCAAGAACACTTCTGTATTGTGAAGTTCCATCGTATTTTACATGAAACAATAAAGAATTTCAAAGAAGAAAGCGTGGGCATGATGTGCCAAGTTTTCCTGGAGTTAAAAGAGATTCTGCTTTGGAAAGAGTTTACACTATTCATCCAAATAATACAGAATGTTTTTACTTTAGACTTTTACTACATTTTGTAACTTCATATGTAAGTTTAAAACCCGTTAATGGTATAGCATACGCATCATTTCAATTGGCTTGTAAAGCTCTAGGATTACTAGAAGATGATAGTCACTGGGATTCAACAATCAACAAGCCGTTATATGTCAAAATCCAACAAAGTTGCGAGAACTTTTTGCAATAATGTTAGTATTTTGTCAAATATCGGATGCCCTAAGACTTTGGAATACTCATAAAGAAAGTTTCTCAGAAGATTTTTTAAGAGCCTTTAATTTTATACATGACAGAAGTATTGATCAGAATGAAGAAAATTATGTTTTTAATAAATGTCTTATTTACATTGAAGATATAGTACTGTCTATTGGTGGCCAAAACTTGACAAATTATGGACTTCCACAACCAATCAGATCCGGTGTAATTTTACAAAATATTGATTATTAAAGAGAAACAAATTATGAAAATAGAGATAATTTTGTTGTTCACAATGAGCTACTTCTTACTGCCGAGCAAAAACAAGTATACGAAAAGATACTACATAGCGTTGAAGCAGAAAAAGGAGAAATATATTTCTTAGATGCACCTGGTGAAACAGGTGAAACGTTTCTTTTAAATTTATTATTGGCAAAGGTACGGCAAGGTAATAAAATTGCATTGGCCGTTGCTTCTTCCGGTATCGCTGCCACTTTACTAAATGGTGGTCGCACAGCGCATTCTACATTTAAGATTCCATTTAATTTGATTAATTTAGAAACACCACATTGCTCTATTTCAAAGCAAAGTAATATTGCTGCTGTGCTCAAAGAATGCAAGTTAATTGTTTGGGATGAGTGTACTATGGCCCATAAAGGTGCTTTTGAAGCTGTGGTTCGATCTTTAAAAGACATTGGAGATAGTGAATACCTAATGGGTGGCATAACTGTTCTCTTAGCTGGTGATTTTCGACAAACTCTTCCTGTGATCCCCAGAGGAACAAGAGCTGATGAAATAAATGCGTGCTTAGTCTTCAATTTTGTGGCCCAAAATACATAAAAGGGCATTATCGAAAAATATGCGAGTGCACTTAAATGGTGATACTATAGCTGGTGAATTTGCAGAAATGCTTCTTAAAATAGGAAATGGATTACTTCCAACCTATGATGGCAAAATAATTTTACCATCATCTTTATGTCATGTTGTGAAAAGTATTGAAGAACTTACTTTAAAAATATTTCCAGATATTAAAAATATCTCTGTAAAACCACTTGAATGGTTATCAGAAAATGCTATTTTGACCGCAAGGAATGACAATGCATTAGAAATAAACGAGTTTTCATTAAAATCATTTCAAAGTAAAGAAATGACATATAACTCTATTGATTCTGTGATTGAAGTCGAAGATGCAGTTCATTACCCCGTCGAATTTCTTAATTTATTAAATCCATCTGCCCTGCCTCAACACAAGTTAACTTTAAAGATTGGTTCACCCGTAATGTTGATTCGCAAGTTGAAGCCGCCAAAACTGTGCAATGGTACAAGATTGCAAGTTATAGGTCTTCATAAAAAGGTTGTCGAAGCAATGGTCTTTACTGGCAATGGTATAGGGGAAACGGTTCTAATACCGAGAATTCCATTAATACCTTCTGATGCTGAATTGCCATTTCCATTTAAAAGATTGCAATTTTCTTTTAAAGTTTGCTTTGCCCTAACAATTAATAAATCACAGGGAAAAACTCTTAAATTAGCCGGACTAGACTTAAGAAACGATTGTTTCCCTCATGGCCAATTTTATGTAGCCTGATCAAGAGTCAGTTCACAAAAAAGTTTAGTTGTATTAGCACCTGACGGAAAAACAACAAATGTCGTTTATAAAGAAGCTCTTAACAAATGATAATAAGCTCAAAATAAATTCAACAAGTGGATAAGGCCTACTGGGGAAACCACAATAAAAAATGACGCGTATGATTCTCTACCTCAATGGTGGCGTGGATAGAGAATATTAAATATTTTGCTATAATATATGTTGTTATATATTTTCTTATTTATTTATTTTATATTTATTTATACTATTTCTAAAATTAATATAAGCTACAAAAACTAAAATTTATATAAACTATCGGCGCAGCGAAGCAAGCGGGTCCCTTACTAGTCTATATATATAAAAGAATTTGTCCTGACTGACTGACTGTTTGATTGTTGAGAGACCCACAGCCTAAACGATAAGAGCTAGAAGGCTGAAATTTTCACATAATATTCCATTCAGGTTGAAAGTGAGCACATTTTTAATTTGGACCACTTCTTCGAGTACCTCCCATACAAATCAATGTCCTGCATTTATCACTTTACCTCATTCCACCACTCTGACGCCTCATTGTCACACAAGCTGTGAGTTTGACCGCGACCGAGTTTACAAAAACAAAACACATGACCCATTTCACTACTGCCGTCTGTACAAGCGATCGCCAGCGAGTTTATTCTCTTTTCTTCTTTGTGCCTTTGACAATTAATTTTCGAACCAAGTAGCGTTTGTTGTTGTTGTAAGTGTTGTTGTTGGGCTCGCAATGCTTCTTTTTATACCCTTAACCCATAAAATGGGTAAATAAGGGTATAATGGTTATGTGCAAATGTATGTAACGGACAGAAGGAAGCATCTCCGACCCTATAAAGTATATATATTCTTGATCAGCATCAACAGCCGAGTCGACCTAGCCATGTCTCAGAGACTATAAGAGCTAGAGATTTCAAACTTGAAACTTAAACTCTCCTAAACCATAAGCAGATAAAGTTTGCCTTACATTTTCGATAACACTTCTGGTTTCCGATATACACAAGTGATCAATAACAAAAAATTCTTGAATTCCAAAATTGTGAATACGCGATTTTAAATTATTGATAAAATAATGAACATTTGAAAAAATTTGATTAAAATCGGTTGAGAAACACCGGAGATATCGCAGTTTGAAATTTGGTCATTTTGGTCATATTGGTCACTGGGTAATTACACTCAAATGACTGTACGCGTTACGTTTGGGGTTAAGGGTATGTCTTAGTCGGGATTTCTCGACTAGAGCCTTCTTACTTGTTGTTTGTGTCATTGATTTAAAACAAATCAATTAAAACATAACTTTGTGCGCCTAGAAGAGTTTTGCACACCAGAATATGTTACGCGAGTGGTTTTACCTACATACTTGCTAATTATCAAACAAAACTTAACACACAAATACCTATTAACATTGTTGTTTTGATATAATTTTGGAGCTGGCATTTGTAACTTTGGTTGCTATTGTAAATGCACATATGTACACACATACACATGTATGTACGTACATTGGGGGCTAAGCTTGTTTAGCACAAGGCTAAAGGTGCCTTTCGCCTACAGCCTATTGTTAACCAATCAGCACTGCTTGTGACATCCCTGTCCATTAGTAATTGACCGACCATACGTGGTGAAGAGCCACACCCTGCTCGAGGTGCCCCAGCTCTAGACAAAATATGGCGGATCTAGAGAGGACAACTCGAAAAAACCCGTAATCTCGGGTGTCAATCGTACCGTGCCCGTGGGATGAATGGCACTACGTTAGTGTGTCTTATAACGGTGACCTCCGGATACCTGGCACCTCCGGTTGTATAAGTGCCCAAACCAAGGTATGGGGCTCTGCCTTGGGGGATACGTCGTTCCCCGTTACTCGTAGAATCATTTATGGAACCTGTTTTAACAAAAATTTTAACTATCGGGGACATCCCTGCCCCCTCACCGACTACGGTCGTACCAGTTTCGTTACAGGAAACAAAAGTTGCAGCTTAGCAGATGGAGACGGATGCCCAGGCTATGGATGTCAATCCAAAAAGCCTTGCCTCCAACTCCATCTCCGAGGAGCAGGAAGAGGCTCTGTTAGCCTCACCACCACCAGCGGCAAATACAAATCCCGCCAAACCAAAACTTGGCGGCGCAGCCTGAAGAAGACTTCGCGTACTCCTCGACAAGAGTGTACCAGTTGACGAAGGCGGCTAGCCCAAAAGCCCCTGGAGGCCTCATTTAGGCAAACACTTAAGTTGAAGGCTGCACCCACTCCGACGACCAAACCGATGCGGTCGACGCAAGCGACCCCCGAGGAAGCCACGCCGAGGAAGATCTTGGCCACTGCTAAAGGCTGCAGTTTCAGCTGATGTGAATGCTCCAACATATGCCGCAACCACAACGCCCTCAAGCAGTGCCAAGCCTTCCTACGAAGAAGTAGCAGCATCTCACAAGATGGCCATACTACCACATGGCTATCCGGAGGTGCTGTTAACCACCGATCAGCTTACCAGAGTGCAGATGGAAGTGCTGAGCACGATCGTAGCCGAAAGGAAAGAGACTTTTAAGCCCCTATTCAGCAGGTGCACCTTCCACCCTGGGTGGATGGTAATGACCTGTGGTGACGCTTCAACCGCAGAATGGCTAAAGGTAACAGTGCCTAAGCTGAATCTGTGGAAGGATGCGAAGCTGCAGATATTACCTGAAACCGACGTTCCTCGGCCTGAGGTATTTGTTGGCTACTTTCCGACCTTCGGGAAGGACAGCAAAGCCGAAAATACTAGGTCTGATAGAAGGACAGAACGCGGGTATGCGAGTAGGGGATTGGAGAGTGCTCCACAAGGAGCAAATGGGTCTCATGGTCGGTCTGACCATTGCACTGGACCCCCACTTCGCAAACCAACTACGCAGCCATCAGGGGCAACTTAACTTCGCATTTGGTAAGGTCTGCCTCAAAGCCAAGGGTAAACAATCCCGTGCCCAGGCCGATGACGCGGCCTTATCAACATTGGCAACAACGGAAGAGGCACCCTGTTGCTCCAAGGATGCGCAGCCGGCAGTCGCAAAGACAACGCCTATGCTAACCCCTACTCAGGGCGAGGCAGTGGCAAATGTCACAGTGGCCAACGCAAGCGGTCCTAGGGCAGCGGCTGTGCCAACACAACGTCCGGCAGCCAGAGGCAAGCTCCCACCTCATGCACAACACCGGCCCCCCCTTCATGGTCGCCTACCTAAACAAACAAGGCGCAGTAAGGGCGAGCGGCTGTCGGACGAGGAGTCTGCTCTACTAAGGAGCAACCGAGGGCGTAAGGTGGCGGCAGCGGGCCGCAGGCGGGCACTCTGATGCCCCCACCCACATCAACATCCATAAGCCCACGCTGGCGGGCTAAATGTCTCTAGGCAAACCTCCACCATGCCAGAGGCGCCTCGGATGTGCTCAGCATGAGGTTCGCAACTGAGAACATGGACGTCGCTTTTATCCAAGAGCCATGGATTGGCTCAGGACAGGTCCGTGGACTCCATTCAGTGTCTGGTAAGTTACTTTATAAACTTAACTCACCACGTCCAAGGACAGCACTGCTTATCAATAAGCAATTAATTCTTGTTCCCTCACACAGTTCATTACTGATGATCTGGTGGCGGTCTGGGTAAAGATGCCCACAGCGCAGGGTGCTATGGAGATAGTGCTGGCCTTTGCATACCTGCCGGGAGACACCGACAATGTTGAGCATTGTCGTCGAAAAAATCTCCGATGGATCATCGCCTGTGACGCAAACGCCCACCATGAGGTATGGGGAAGTACAAATAATAATAAGAGGGGTGAGTACCATCTTGAATACATTATTAGTAACAATATAAGCATACTAAACAGGGGGAACGAACCTACATTTATAAATAACAAAACTAACTTTCGTTGGTGACGGTTGTATTTTTTGAGTGCTCCTGCTAAATAATTATTTTTCGAGTGTTTGTGCTGTGCATTAATTGGTTTAATTGTGGTAATCATACTAAATAGTGATCGCAGATATACGTTGTACGGATTTATGTGTTTAAAGTTACTTTGCTTAAACATGAAAATACATACATACATACATACATACGTATATTTGCTCTTGCTTGCTTTCGTTTGTTTTCGTTTACTAACAAAAATTACCTATTAACGCACTCTTGCTCTCCAGCATCAGTTCTCTCTCGCTCTATTTCACCGTTCTTGCGGTTTTATCAGCCTACGCGCTCACGCCTTTTCACTCAAGCGCCATTATACTCAAGCGCTCTCCCACTATTGTCCGTTATATTGCGCTCTTTGCTTCGCTTACATTCTTGCACCTACTTTGCTTTGATCAAGCACATTAATTTGCCCATATATTATTTTATTAACTTATAATAAAAATGTTTGTCTGTTGCAGTAAGAACTTTAAAATTGTTGCTGCATCCAGCGCTGATTTTATCGTATGTAGGATGTGCGATAACACGATCCACTTATAATTTGCAGGTTTCACTGCCAAAATCAAAGACTCTTTAGGAACTGACTCTGGCCTTAAATAGTTTTGTGATGCCTGCAATGTGGTTGAGAAGGAGATGTCAAAATACATGAGGCAGACCTATAATTGTTTTAAAGCTGTGCATCTTGCTTTTGACAATCTTCATGCCAATTTTAAAGACCTTGAATTAAAATTTAAAAATGGAAAGATGCTTGACGACTCTCCAAAGCGCAAAAAGACTTCGGGCTCTTGCCCTCCTATTGCCCCTCTTGTCCTGCCAAAGCCACTTCTGGCTTCCAGCATGAATAGCCCAAATCCAATTGCGGGCCCGTTAATGGTATTTAACTCACCGGCATATAATCCGATACTGCCCGGTGGTAATATTACCCCGTTACACGTTCCTGTTGTTGAACCGTCTTGTTCAAATGTTCAATTAACAATTCCTAGTAGCGTAGCTGCAGCACATAAGCCGCTTGTAGTTGTTCCTATTAGAAAATATATTTTTGTATCTAGGCTAGCTTCTGATACCTCCTCAGAAGATGTTAGTGCCTATATTAAAAGTAATATCGACTCCCCGTTGATTGTTGTTGAAAAGTTCAAATTTAAACACGCTCGTAACATATCTTCGTTCAAGTTGAGTGTGCCGCCTGAACTTTCTCGACAATTTGTTCTGAAAAGTTTTGGCCACCGAACATCCTCGTGAAAGAGTATGTGAACAGGCGAAATAGCAATAATACTAACAGTAATACTAGTAGTGCTATCCCTATTAATAACTCACTTCCTTCTACGTCTGCATCAAAAAACTAACTGAAGTAATTAGTCTATCCTACCAAAATGTAAGAGGCCTAAATACTAAACTTTCAAAACTTTACGTTAATAGCCTATCCTTTGATTTACAAATAGTTGCTCTTACTGAAACCTGGTTAAAACCTGATATTTCTGATTACTCTGTTTTTTTTCAAATAAATATAACTTATACCGATGTGATCGCACAACACAGGGTGGTGGGGTTCTTATCGCTGTTGATTCCTGCATTTCTTCTGAACAAATTCAATCCAATGATCTTCCGGATACAGAGTTTGTATGTGTTAAAGTATCTTATGGTAGTCGTTCACTTTTTATTACCTGTTCCTACATTCCTCCTAATTGTGATACTAACATTTATTCGTCCCACTTAAGTGCTTTGCAACATGTTTCGTCCTTATTGTTAGACATGGATCATCTAATTGTGGTTGGTGATTTCAATCTGCCAAATGTGGGATGGTCTGCGTGTGACTCATCTTCCACACAATTACCAACCACATCTGATGATTTTATAGATGGTATCCTGGAGTTGGGGCTATCGCAAGTAAGTATTTGTTTCTGATGTTGATTGTTGTAACGTAAACAGAGTACCCCCCTTAGTGCAGCCGGAAGACTCTTACCATCCAACTTTAGAACTTTCCCTTGAAATACTAAACCCTAACTCTAATACTTATATTTCTGCAAAATCACGTTGTTTCCGTAAGACTAACTTCACTAAATTAAATCAACTTTTGAATGCAACGAATTGGTCTCAGCTTTATTCCTGTAGTGATTTAGAAACTGCCATTGCCATATTTTATGGGACCTTGAATTCGCATTTGGACAGATGTGTTCCCCTTTGTCACAAGTGATAACAAACCACCTTGGTTTACAAGGGAATTATCAAAACTGAAAAATACGAAGACAAGATCTTATAAAAAATTCAGAAAATCGGGAAATACTATTGACTTATCAACTTATATTATAGCAAAGTCTAATTTTCTTTCTGTTAACTCCTCCTGCTATAATAACTATCTTAATAAATGTAGAATGAATTTCTCTCGAGATCCTAAACAGTTTTATAAATTTGTTAACTCTAAACGTAAATCCTCCTGCCTGCCATCCTCAGTTTTTCTTGATAATACGAAAGCAAGTACGGATCAGGCTGTGGCCGATCTATTTGCTGAATATTTTCAATCAGTATATTCTTTGAGTTCTCATAGTTCTAGTAATACTTATCCCTTCCAAATTCAAACATCAAATTGCATATTTGCCCCGGTCTTAACTGAGTGTTAGTTGCTAAGTGACCTAAACCTGATCAAACCTGGCTTCTCGCCTGGTCCTGATGGAGTGCCCGGTTGTGTACTTAGATATTGCGCTGATACACTGTGCAAACCTTTACTAAAATTATTCAAAATAACTGTTGAATCTTCAGTATTCCCTGATATGTGGAAGCAATCTTTTATTATTCCACTTCATAAAAATTCTTTAAAGTCCAATGTTAAAAATTATAGAGAGATTTCGAAATTGTCTGCCATTCCGAAAGTCTTCGAAAAACTTATTTGCTCTCAATTGCAATACTCATGTAGTGCAATTATGTCGCCTTATCAACATGGTTTCGTAAAGCGTAGATCTACTTCCACCAACCTTTTAGAATTTACATCGCTTGTTATTAAAGGATTTCAGAGCAAAATGCAAACTGATGTCATTTATACCGATTTTAGTAAGGCATTTGATTCTGTAAGTCATTCACTTTTGCTTCATAAATTAAACATTATTGGGCTCCCAACTAACCTCCTTTCATGGCTTTCCGAGTACTTGTGTGGCCGTATACAAAAAGTTGTCTTTAAATCATCTGTCTCTAAACCAATTTATGTAACATCAGGTGTCCCGCAAGGTCTTGGGCCTTTATTATTTAATCTCTTTATTAATGATCTTCCTGCAGTAATATCTAACTCGCACGTGTACATGTTTGCGGATGACGTTAAATTATGTTTATCCTATAATGAACCTTATTCCAGTAACTTACTACAGTCAGATCTTAGTGCACTATCTTATTGGTGCAGCTTTAACCAAATTAATTTAAATTGTTCTAAATGTAAAGTAATGTCTTTTTGTAGAAGTACTCCTCATACTGCTCAGTACTTGCTTGATGGCTCACCACTCGATCGCGTATTATAAATGCAGGATTTGGGTATTATTCTTGACCCAAAATTAAAGTTTGATTCTCATATATCGTGCATATTTAATAAGGCCATCAATGTCGTTGGTTTCATCAAGCGGTGGTCGAAAGAGTTTAACGATCCCTACACTACTAAAACACTTTATACATCCCTAGTGCGTCCCATCCTCGAATATGGATCTTGTGTGTGGTCTCCGCAATACAGGATTCATCAGGATAGAATCGAATCTGTTCAGAAGAAATTTCTTTTATTTGCACTTAGAAGTTTTAACTGGGTTCCCGGTGTTGATTTGCCTTCGTATTCAAGTAGACTTCTATTAATTAACCTTCCTTCTCTTTTAAACCGTAGAACTATGCATGAAGTTTTATTTGTTACTAATCTGCTCAATGGTGAAATCGACTCACCCATTTTATTAAGTCGAATAAACTTAACTGTCCCTATTAGATCTTCTCGTAACTTTGTACCTATTAACCTTGATCGTTGCTCTACCAACTATCTAATGCATGAACCGTTTCGAGTAGTGTGCGCAGACTACAATAAGATGTTTTTACTTGTTTCTTTTGAGGCCTCGATTCCCATACTAAAAAGATCCATACTGCTTTACTTATCTAGTCATAGTCACTAATCACTAATCTTATGATCTGATTGGGTTTTTCTGGGTTTTTCTCAATCCTTGCAACAAATGTTGGATCATTAAATTTTTGTTAACTTCCCAGAATATTTTAATTTTTAAACTTTTTCATTTCATTCCAGTTTGCTTACTGATTTAATTTTAAATTTTGTTCATTAATCTTTAACATTTTTGTAGCTTAAGCTCTACTTTTTAATTTGATTTAATTTTAATTTGTATGTCGACTGATATAAGATGACAATAAATAAATAAATAAATAAATAAATAAAAAATACCATTAGAGGCGAAGTTCTTGACTTAACGCTCTGTAGCACCAATATGTTGTCCGCTATCTCCAACTGGCATGTATCAGGAGCGGTCTCAATGTCGGATCATCAACACTTAAGATTCCACCTAACCAGCACCGAGATACAAAACTCAGTTTCCCATGGTGGAACGACACTCTTGAAAAGCTCAGAAGGACTGCCAGGAAACTCTTCAATAAGGCCAAAGATGGGAAAGCCACATGGCTGTCCTACAAAAGTAGCCTAACGCTCTATAATAAAGAGCTGAGAAGGTCTAAGAGAGCTACATGGAGAGATCACTGTGGGAAGATCACAAAACTTCCTGAAGCAATTCGCCTACAAAAAGCAATCAGTAAAGACCACTCAAATGGGTTGTGCACACTTAAGAACCCGGATGGTACCTACACCAATAGCCCTAAGGAAACCAGCAAACTTCTGCTGGAAACCCACCTCCCGGGCTGTGTGTTCCTACCAGAAGTGGAGAAGGGACCAATGGCCACAACCATGAATCCCACCAACACTTCTGGTACAGGCATTATTCCTGTGGCGGACGATGACCAGGTAGGTGAGGTATCTCCAACCCCACCATCTACACTGCGCAATAAGCTTCCACATGGAATATTCCATCACAAAAGTGTACAATGGGCTATAAACAACTTTAGCCCATACATATCCCCTGGACCGGATGGTATCCAACCATGTCATCTGCAACATGGGGCGGACATGGTGGTGCCATCTTTAGTCCGGCTTTTCAGAGCTTGTCTAGCTCTTGGACATATTCCAAACAAATGGGCTACGGTTCGGTACGTGTTCTTGCCCAAGGCAGGAAAGAAAGATTCCCAAATGCCAAAAGCATACAGACCGATCAGCCTTAGCTCATTTTTCTTAAAGACAATAGAAAAACTCCTTGACCACCACATTCGGGCTATTAACCTCAAGGAAAAGCTCCTACATCGTTTTCAATATGCATATCAAACAGGAAAGTCTACTGAGACTGCTATACATTGCCTTACAACCAAAATTGAAAAGGTACTTAGCTCCCAGCGGATTAACCTAGGTGCCTTTATAGACATCTCAGGGGCGTTTGATAATACCTCATATGTAGCCATAAAGACTGCTTTCAATCAGAAAGGAGTCTCTCCCATAATTATTGAATGGATTCTGGAAATGTTAAAATCCAGAATAATCTCAATTGACCTTAATGGCAAACTCACATCTATAGCAGCCACAAGGGGCTGCCCTCAAGGGGGTGTACTCTCTCCTCTATTGTGGACTCTGGTTACAGATGAACTTCTATACACACTCAATAACGCTGGCTTCACCACCCAGGGTTACGCAGATGACCTTGTTATCTACATCGAGGGCTGGCATGCTCCAACAATCTCAGATCGCATGCAACAGGCACTCAATATAGCCAACAAGTGGTGTTAAGATAAGGGTTTATCGATAAACCCATCTAAGACAGTCCTAGTCCCTTTCACTCGACAAAAGACTCAGACACTACGAAACCCAACCCTTAACGGTACGAAAATTGAATTTTCCAGTAAAGCGAAATACCTTGGGAGATCCTTGATTAAAAGCTCAAGTGGACGCCTCACCTAAACAGCACTGTCACTAAAGCCACCAGGGCATTCTTTGCCTGCAACAGGCTCTTTGGCAGAACATGGGGACTCAGTCCAAAAATAATTTACTGGTCCTTTGATACTGTTATACGACCCATTCTTACCTATGCTGCCCTAGCATGGTGAACCAAGGTCGAGCAAAGAACTGCAATGAAAACACTATCGAAAATACTACGCTTAGTCTGCATTGGCATCACGGGAGCGATGCGCACTTGCCCAGCTGAAGCACTAGGAGTCATAACTCGCATTATAGCGATCCCGATTCTTATTAAGAAGGAGGCTCGTCTGGGTACCCTAAGACTTACTAACATTGGTGAACTAAAGCTCGGGGACCTAACGGGTCACTTAAAGGCTCTCACGCCTGTATTCAATGACCCTATCATTCGTCTTTCGGACTATAGTTTATCGGGCCCCTTCTTTGAAAGAAACTTCCTTGTATCAATACAAAACAGAAGCACTTGGAATGCTTGTCTATCTTGCATACCCAATGGAGCTCAAATCTGGTACACGGATGGCTCTAAACTAGAGAATGGTGCCACCGGGGCGGGCATTACTGGACCACGGTTCAGAAAAGCCATAGCCATGGGTAAAACACCTTCCATCTTTCAAGCAGAAATACACGCGATAGAGATCTGCGCCCGAGAATGCCTTCGTAGGAAGACAAATGGTGCTACGATCTATATTTTCTCCGACAGCCAGGCATCTCTAAATGCCCTGAGTTCATTCCAATTCTCGTCGAGGCTAGTGGAAGAATGTTTTCATCTATTGAACTCTCTGGGAAAAATAACACGCTTACGGTGGGATGGGTTCCTGGACATGAAGGACATGATATTAACGAACTGGCCGATGCTCTAGCTAAGCAAGGAGCAGGTAGGCCGCTAAGAGGACCTGAGCCATTCTGTGGACTCACCAAGGGACACAGAAAAGCTGTAATCAGAACATGGGAAGAAAGGGAAATAAAGAAAAGTTGGTCCGACAGCTTGGGGCTCCGCCAAGCCAAAAATTTTCTAACCCCAGATAAGAATGTATCCAAACGTCTTATCAACCTAAACAAGAATGACATTCGTACGCTTACGGGTTTTCTCACTGGCTATTGCTGCCTGAGATATCACCTCAAGAAATTGAACTTATCGGACACTGACGTCTGTCGGTTTTGTAACTCAGACCAGGAGACGTCATATCACATACTGTGCGAATGCCCAGCACTCTGCAGGTGCAGAGCAGAACAACTTGGGGAGGTAACCGTGCCACCCCACAGGATATGGAGTCTCTGTCCGAATAAAGTTCTAAGCTTTATTCGCAGCCTAGGGCTACAGGAGAGTCCATAATCCTACTGGCCAGCACAAAAGATCAATCTGGTCGAGGTGCACCAACTATGGCCTTGTAAATAATAATAATAATAATGACCGCCAACATAAGGCCGGAATAGTTCAGCCTTGGCTAATCTGGAACTGCCCCCACGTGCTTATTCCCGCGCCCAGTCTCCGGACTTTAATGTTATTGAAAATTGTGGGCGCTGCTGGAGAACAACATCCGGAAGTACGACATTTCAAAGAAAGAAGACCTTATGGATGAGTGGGCCGAAATAGGAGCAGAAATCACTCGGAAAAAAAGGCCAAAGGATATCATACAAAGAATTATCATCTTTTTATGAGCTAGTTTAAGACAATTAATTTACTTCTGTAAGATCACATCATTTAACCTGTGACCTATATTTAAAATGTATTTTAAGTTTTTAGCTAATATTTAAATTAACGCAATATTTAAGCAACAAATAAATTCCGTCCATAAATACCTGTATCTTTTACAGTTTTGAAGCTATAGCCACCAAAATTAACATAAATATAGATGCTGTCACCTGACACAGATGTGCGCCCCCAAACAACGGGACATGCCCCTCCGTCCTAATAAAAACTGGAAAGCATGTATCTTCGCCAGTTTTTAAGCTAGAGTCACCAAATTTGATGGCAAAATAGCTGGTGACATTCCTCAAAAAACTGCAACAAAATTTTGGGTGCCACGCCCACTTTTTCCGTAAACCTTCTAAAATTCGAAAACTCTATATCTTTCTCAGTTTTTGGGCTAGAGTCACCAAATTTGGTGGGCATATTGTTAGTGACATCCATAGCAGGTGTGCATCAAAATTTTTAATGCCACGCCCACTTATACCGCCCACCTCAATATCTTTGTCAGTTTTTGCGCTAGAGTTTCCAAACTTTGTAGGGGGATAGACGGTGCCATCCGCCACAGATGGATGTCACGCCTACCCCTTCTGCCTGATATTTATACCCAAAACTGCCATATTACTATTTGCACACAGAATCCTTAACACAGCTATGTAAATTGGTATCAAAGTATATCGCAGTCGGTTGCGTCCGACTGCAACGTTTATACATTTTTTTTTTTTTTGGATTTGTGTGCCTTTGACAACCAAGTAGCGGTTGTTGTTGTTGTAAGTGTTTTTATGGGCTTGCTCTGCTACTTTTTGTTGGTGTCATTGATTCAAAACTTATCAAGTTAAACATTACTTCAGTCTTCGACAAACTCTTATCGTGCGAGGTTATCCAAAAAATCGTTCGGTGATCGCTGCGATATTCTTGTCAGTTTTTCTAGTTGTTTAATTCAATTATCTCATTCGTCCACACACCATCAAGCTACGTAAACTTTTGACAGGCGATGGCCATGGCATTTGCCGTTAAAGTAATTAATAATTAAAGAAAGAAGGCTGTTAAAGGGGAACACGTGGACTCTTTCCAATACAATAACTATTATCGCCCTCTACAAACAATTGACAATGAAAATATTGCTGACTCTGACACAGAAAAAGAAACACGTGTTAAAATTTAAAACAAGCCACTATTACTGTGATCAAACAAAATTCTAAACTAATTCATTATACCATGAAGGCGCTCAAGATCGAAAAGTATTATATTAAAACCATCTCCATTGGTATAAAAATATTTCTAGAACAAGTTGAATGTTTTGAGCCACTATTAACAAAACTTAAAGAATTAATGTGTGCGCGCTACACTTATGAATCCAAAACTACCAAACCATATAAGGCAGTTCTGTCTGGAATGGACAAACTTCCCACTAGCATTATTAAGTCCAAGTTAGTTGACCTGGGTTTGAAATGCACAGACGTCAAAATAGTTGAGAAGAAAACTAAATTAAACTAAATAATCTCCTACTGTGCATTGTTTACTTCGAACAAAAGTGTAACAGTACAACACCCATGCAAAAATTTCATGTACATTAACCACAGCCGTCAGCCGATAGCTGAGCAAGGGGAATTACGTGTAACTACGCTGGTAGTACGCGCCGTATCTGCTCACACTGTCGGAAGTGCGACTATACCCTCCTCGCGAGGGCGCACAGTGGATCCAATCTAACATCTAGCGGAATAAATATAAATATAAAAATTGCGTTTAGTTTTGATTTTATTTAATTGGCTACACTCTGCAAAGCTTAAAAAAGCTTTTGAATGAGCTTTTCAGTGCATCTCTGATCGGCTGCGAGCTTTGAAACTTAACTTATTTGCGGCACGTGTCTACATAAAGATTTGAGGTTGTTTGTGATTCGTTTTAAATTATCAAAACAAGTTATATATTTGAGTATATTGTAAAGGGCCGCTTGTCGATCCAATAAAAAGAGTGACGACAGCCCAAAAGTATGCACTTTTTTTTGGTAAACTTTGTCCCAACTTCGCAAACTAACACCTAAGAGTTACGACCAAGCTAATTCAAAGTTAAATTACTTGGCTAAGGCCCAATTTCTCAATGTCCGGTTAAATTTTCGTTTAGCTAAACGCAAATTTAATTTAATGGTAGAGTTAAACGATTTGGTTTTCTCAAAGCCAAATTTACCCATCATCGATAAGTAACTATCGCCTTAACAGCGTTGCCACATATATGCACGTTTTGCCAAATACAGTGAGTGGTTCAGCTGACTTTTGCTGTTTTCCGGCAACATTGAATGATTTCTGTTTAAGATCCCACATATAATGGCATGCCAATTGATCTACAATCCTTGCAAGAATGATTTTGCACGTGAATTTTGTAAGCCTGAGCTGCTGTATAAATTTGGCATCTTCCAGTTCAGTAAAATGCATGGACATAAAACACTCTTTTATGTGATGCCATTTTAATTTAATAACAAAATAAATAAACAATTCAAATTACAGCTGTTTGCCTTAACGATAGTTCTTAACGATATATCGTGACAAAAAATCAGCTTAAATTTTAAACGCGACCCAGCCTTCCGGTTAGTTTGTTTTTCATTTACTCCTAACCGGACATTGAGAAACTCAAATTTGACTAAACGTCAGTTAGTTTACCTAACCGGACATTGAGAAATTGGGCCTAAGACAGAAATACCCTTTAAGCCCAAACTTTATCTAAAAATGAAAAAAAAATAAATAAAAAAAATAAAATAAAATAAAGAAAAATTTTTTTTGGGATTTGATGTTAGCGCCGCCTAGCGGCAAGCAAATCGTGTTAACGATGTAAGTGTTTAGAATTGCCAATTAGATTTAGGACATGAGTCAAAATACTAGATTTAGGACACGACTCAAAATACTAGATTTAGGGCAAAGAGGAGCCAATTAAAATCTGGGCACCAGACTGTTTCCGGGAAGAAAGAAAAAAGGTTGAGTGGTGTTCGCTGCGGATGGTCGGTCGATATAACCGAACCATGTGACTTATTATAAAAACGTTTTAGATCCAAATTCTTAAAAATAATAACACAAACAATAAGAAAAAACGAGAAAAAAAGTAAAAATCGCGAGTGCCAAAGAAACAAACCCCAAGTGGGTAAAGGCGAATTGGAGCTGCAGGCGACCCTAACCTGGAAGCGAAGCTCGAGGCTGGAGCACTCTTACCAGGGTTCGAGACCCCGATAAGGCGGTAATTGGCCGCAACAAGAAGGCGATTGGTGAGCAGTGACATATGCTGGATTCGGAGTGCGGCCAAGTATATGGTGCTACGATTAAAGACTTGTTGATCGGCGAAGCACCCAAGTAAACGGAGCTTTCGACGTACAACGCACTGGAGGGTGGAAATCTTAGCTAAGGCGAGCTTTGGCAGCCACCTAGGCAATGTTGGCGATCGGAGTTCCGGGAGTTTTAAAAGGAGGAGTTGAATTGTGAAGCAGAAAGAACTACTTGTATTTAATATTTGACCTCCCCCCTCACTCTTTGTCGTGTATTATGCCCCTCTGGCACGCTCACATTTTTTGTTAAGCCCTAACCTCATTGTGCGGTCCAGTACAGCAACCTTTGCAGGCATGAGCAATAAATAGCCCTGCACCTACACACATAAAGTACTTGCAGCGATAATAACCAACTAAGACCAAAAATCGAATTTATAGTTATGAAATTTTTTTAAATGAAATAATGAAAGTTATCAACGGAATAGAAGTGTGCTACTACATTACAAGGCAGCTTAACCTAATCAGAAATAATTAAACCTTAATGATATTAATGCGTACTTTAAGATATTTAAACTTGTATGAAGAAGAAAACAAAAAAAGGTAGTTTTTCGTTTTAGTTATTTTTTTTTTTTCGTTTTAGTTATTTTATATAAAAGCTTTTTGTTAGCAAATACCCCAACCCTGCCCCTAAGACCTCGACCAGCCGATCAAATTTTATTTCATTTCAGCAGCTGCCGCTCAACACACATGAAAGATCTTTCAGCGTGGGAAAATAGTGAGTGAGTTTATTAATTGCTAAAGTATCAAATATTTTATTTTTTGTGGTTGGTTTGAAAAATTATAAGCGCCTTCCGCGACTTACGAAATCGATCCATAGATTAATAATCCATATAGATTGGAAAATAGCAAAAAGCAGTTTACAGCGCTGTGAAGATCAACATATAAAGTTAAGCGCAGGGAAATTTTACTCAAAACTGCTTTACGCATCGACAAAAGTCAGCTGCGTTTGTTTTGATTCTGGCTGGTATGAGTCGTCCCGCCATTTAACAATTGTTTTTATCCCTGTTTTGTTTTGATTATGCATAGCTGTTTGTGAATTTCGCTTTAAAGTGCTTGAGCGCTGACATGTGTACATACATAGACACACTTCTCATAGTATGTATGTATGTATTTGTTTACAAAGCGGTGGTTTTGATTATGCAATATTTATGAGGAATTCAAGAAAATTAACATTAGAATTTAGTAAACATCCAAATGTATTCATACATATGTATGTACATTCATATTATTTAAACCTTTAACAACATTTTATTTATCTATATATATAAAATAGTTTGTCCTGATTGTTGAGAGGCCCACAGCCTAAACGATAAGAGCTAGAAGGCTAAAATTTTCACATAATATTCAATGCAGTTTGAAAGTGAGCACTAAGAAAGGATTTTTAATTTGGACCACTCCTTCGAGTACCTCCCAAAATCTAATTGCGTTAATCACTTTACCTCATTCCACCATTCTGGCGCCTCATTGTCGCACAAGCTGTGAGTTTCAACGCCACCGTGTGTACAAAAACAAAACACATGACCCATTCCACTACTGCCGTCTGCGCACAAGCTATTGCGGCCGAATTTACAAAAACAAAACACATGACCCATTCCACTTCTGCCGTCTGTAGATGTGTCTCCGTTATTCTCTTTTCTTCTTTGTGCCTTTGACAATTGATTTACGACCCCAGAACCGTTTGTAGTTGTTGTAAGTGTTGTTGTTGGGAACGCAATGCTTCTTTTTGTTGGTATCATTGATTTAAAACAAATCAATTAAAACATAACTTGGTTTTGTACACCAGAATATGTTACGCGAGTGGTTTTATCTACTTGCTAATTATCAAACAAAACTTAACACACAAATACCTATTGCCATTGTTGTTCTGATATAATTTTCGAGCTGACATTTGTAACTTTGGTTGGTGTTGCAAATGCACATATGTACATACATTCACATGTATGTACGTACATTTAACATTCTTTTGTACATACATTTATATAAAAAAATGCAAGTGCAAATATATATGTATATACAGTTCAAAAACAAACGCACTAACAAATAAAAACTTAAGAAAATGTAATCTGCATACATACGTATGTTTATTTAATGCAAAAAAGTTGTATAGATATGTACATACATTCAATTTGTAGTTTTTTTTTTTATAGCGAGCCCTTTGTGCGAAAATATTTAATCTTGAACATCTTTGTATAGTGGTAGATTTGCTTACTTGCTGCTTATCTAACTCAGACGTAACGTCGTACCACACAAACATTGTTGATATACAATTTCGAACAATCAAGCAAAGCACATATGTAAGTTTGTATGTATTTGTAACGTATGGAGGTTTGTGATTAAAAGGCAGGCAGAAGGGGTAGGCGTGACATTCAAATTTGTGATGCATATCAGTGGCGGATGGCACCTTGTATCTCCCTATCAAGTTTGGAGGCTCGAGCGCAAAAACTGAGAAAGATATAGAAATTTCAGATTTAACGAGTTGGGTGGAAAAGGTGGGCGTGGCGGATAAAACTTTGATGTAGATCGGGGTTACGGATGTCACTAGCAATGTTTCTACCAAATTTGGTGACTCTAGCCCAAAAACTGAAAAAGATATAGAGTTTTCGGATTTTAGAAGGTGGACGGTATCAGTGGGGGCGTGGCGTTTTGATGCATAGTTTTGTTAGACTTCAGCATCTACCTTCCCATCAAATTTTGTGAGTATAGCTTTAAAACTGTGGGAAATACAGTCATTTTTGATTATAACTGAAGGGGGGGCTGGGGGCGGAAGAGGTGGGCGTGGCATCCAAACTTTGGTAATTATGCAGTTTGGTTACTTTTCCGAAAAGTGGCGGAATTTTTTTTTTTTTTACATGAATCTGTTGATTGCATCATAGTAAGTAATATTCCATGGGGGGAGGCTGAAATTTCCCATAAACTCTATGAGTTATGGGGTTTTGAAATTATCATGAATATTCGTGATTTTGGAGAACGCTAGGGGAGGGGGGGGTGAAACACACACACACACACACACACACAGAGTGTTTTCGCGGAGTAAAGGTACGAAAATGGGTAAATATTTACTATCGCGGCACCAGCGATTTTCGGGCTGATTTTTTTTTACGAGTTTTTTATCACCTGTGAATGATAGAAAAAGGTTTCTCATGCAGGCGCATGACGTTTTTTTAAAAAAAAAAAAAAAAAAAAAAAAATTTTTTGTTTGTGTGATCTGCTCCGGAACATAGCCAACAGTGCCAATAGCAGTGGCGTGAGCCACTGCTTTACGGCGTTTGAAAGTTTAAAATGCCGTAAAAACTTTCAAACGCCGTAAAGCAGTGGCTCACGCCACTGCTATTGGCACTATTGGCTATGTTCCGGAGCAGATCACACTATCGGGCACATTTTTTTCACGCACGCACACACACCTATGCATACATAAACATCAAAATATCGAAAACTATTTATGAGAATTTCAAAACCCCATAACTCATGGAGTTTATGGGAAATTTCAGCCTCCCCCATGGAATATCATTAGCGGCAACCAATCGAAGGTGCCTATAAAAAAAAAAAAAAAAATTCCGCCATTTTTCGGAAAAGTAACCAAACTGCATAATTACCCAAACTTTTTATGTAGTTTTTTGAGGAATGCCATCGGCTATCTTGCCCCTTAATTTGGGGACTATAGCTTCTAAAATGTGGGACATATATATGTTTGATCGATTTACACATCGAGGGGTATCGATTTGTTATCGATTTCTCAGGCCCCTGAGGTCGTAGAGCCAAATTTAACACTTTTTCTGACGAAGGTATTGACCAAGATGTTCGCAAAGTTGCAAAGCTCTAGCTTTAAGGGTGTTGAAAAAGTTGCGCTCAAGCGGACGGACGGACGGACAGACACCTTGACGGACATTGCATAAGCCCAATATAATATGATACCTTTGGTATCAAAGTAAAATGACGAGTCTGATTCTTAACCTCAATGGTAGCGTGAAAAAGAGAATATTAAATATTTTGCTAATATGTTGTTAAACATTAACTAATTTATTTTATATATATTAAAATTTTGAAAAACTATTGGCGCAGCGAAGCAAGCGGGTCACTTACTAGTTGTAAAATAAATATGATAATTAAGCCAAATGCGATCATTTATTTTGACATTTGTTTGGCGCGTGAACTTATTTATTTTATATTATTTTAGAAATATTTGCAATATTTGTTTGTTAATAATAATAAGAATTAATGTTAAGCATATTTCTCATAAATTGCCAAAGTTGAGGCAGGCCAATTAATGGTGTAACAATTGCCACTAATACAATTAAATATGATGTGTATACATACGTACACACACATGTAAATGCAGGCCACAGAAGGAAAGAAATATAATAAATCTCAACAAGAATAGCAAAGCATTTAAAGGACTTGACATTAAATGTCTGAATACTCTATCAGAATTCATAAGCATGCGTGAACATTTGTATGGTCATGGCGTTGACAACATTGTTTGCTAGTGTCATCGAGAAAAATAAGAAAGAGTAAACATAAGAAAATGCAAAACTGAAATTTAGACAAAGCTGCCAGAAGTGCGGCCGACGATGCACACATACATACAAACTGAGCTCACACAGACCTCACATTCAAGTCGGTATGTGTCGATCGGGAATAGACAAAACGCAACAAGGCAATAATATGCGTAGCACGCGCAAGCTGCGCTACTAAAAAATACCCTTTGTCCCCAATTTCATTTTGTTTCAGATAAACACAAATATTTAATTTGATTACTTATATAGTTAGTATTAAGTATTTTAAAACATAACACGTTTACTTTTGTGTTAGTTTAATAAGTCATGTTATTCTTGCTTTATTAATCATAGATGCCCTACCTAATTGGTAAAATGGTAATTATGCAGTTTGGTTACTTTTCCGAAAAGTGGGGGAATTTTTTTTTTTTCATGAAGCTGTTGATTGCATTTTCCAATCTATATAAGTTTGTTAATCTATGACAACTAAACCTTTATCAGACGATCGATTCATAGATTAAGAAACTTATATAGATTGGAAAATAGCAGTTGGGCTTTTTTAACAGAAAAGATCAGTCACTGAGTTAAGAGCGGGACGAAATTACTGCTTGCTTTTTACTTGGCGGTTTGTTTACCATCAGCTGTGTATGGATAAATGGATAAGGCTGGAGACAAAACAAAAGTCCGCTATTATTTTGTTGCGCTTTTGTTTTGATTCCAAAGTGTGTGATGCGAGAGACATAATTAGGCGTTGCCCTTCTTCATTTTTCTTGTTGTTGTTACAAAACTCGAGACTGGCAATTTCAGACTTTTGTTTCAATCTGCTGACTGCTACCCTGTATGGCAGGGTAGTATAGACTTAAAATTAACTTTGCGTAATTAAGCGTCAAATCGTTAGATACTAAAATATAATGTCCATATTATAAGTCATAATATATTTTACCAATTAGGTAGGGCATCTATGATTAATAAAGCAAGAATAACATGACTTATTAAACTAACTCAAAAGTAAACGTGTTATGTTTTAAAATACTTAATACTAACTATATAAGTAATCAAATTAAATATTTGTGTTTATCTGAAACAAAATGAAATTGGGGACAAAGGGTATTTTTTAGTAGCGCAGCTTGCGCGTGCTACGCATATTATTGCCTTGTTGCGTTTTGTCTATTCCCGATCGACACATACCGACTTGAATGTGAGGTCTGTGTGAGCTCAGTTTGTATGTATGTGTGCATCGTCGGCCGCACTTCTGGCAGCTTTGTCTAAATTTCAGTTTTGCATTTTCTTATGTTTACTCTTTCTTATTTTTCTCGATGACACTAGCAAACAATGTTGTCAACGCCATGACCATACAAATGTTCACGCATGCTTATGAATTCTGATAGAGTATTCAGACATTTAATGTCAAGTCCTTTAAATGCTTTGCTATTCTTGTTGAGATTTATTATATTTCTTTCCTTCTGTGGCCTGCATTTACATGTGTGTGTACGTATGTATACACATCATATTTAATTGTATTAGTGGCAATTGTTACACCATTAATTGGCCTGCCTCAACTTTGGCATTTATGAGAAATATGCTTAACATTAATTCTTATTATTATTAACAAACAAATATTGCAAATATTTCTAAAATAATATAAAATAAATAAGTTCACGCGCCAAACAAATGTCAAAATAAATGATCGCATTTGGCTTAATTATCATATTTATTTTACAATAAATAAAATGTTGTTAAAGGTTTAAATAATATGAATGTACATACATATGTATGAATACATTTGGATGTTTACTAAATTCTAATGTTAATTTTCTTGAATTCCTCATAAATATTGCATAATCAAAGCCATCGCTTTGTAAACAAATACATACATACATACTATGAGAAGTGTGTCTATGTATGTATACATGTCAGCGCTCAAGCACTTTAAAGCGAAATTCACAAACAGCTATGCATAATCAAAACAAAACAGGGATAAAAACAATTGTTAAATGGCGGGACGACTCATACCAGCCAGAATCAAAACAAACGCAGCTGACTTTTGTCGACATAGATTAACAAACTCATATAGATTGGAAAATAGCAGTTGGGCTTTTTTAACAGAAAAGATTAACCACTGAGTTAAGGTCGGGACGAAATTACTGCTTGCTTTTTACTTGGCGGTTTGTTTACCATCAGCTGTGTATGGATAAATGGATAAGGCTGGAGACAAAACAAAAGTCCGCTATTATTTTGTTGGGCTTTTGTTTTGATTCCAAAGTGTGCGATGCGAGAGACATAATTAAACGTTGCCCATTTTCATTTCTCTTGTTGTTGTTACAAATTTCGAGTTTGGCATTTTAAGACTTTTGCTTCAATCTGCGGTCTGCTACCCTATATGGTAGGGTAGTATAGACTAAAAATGAACTTTGCGTAAATAAGCGTTAAACGTTAGATACTTAAATATAATGTTCCTATTATAAGTCATAATATATTTTATCAATTAGGTAGGGCATTTATTATTAATAAAGTAAGAATGACGTGACTAAAGGCTTGTTGTCGCATACAACAGAAACCGAAACCGAAACTGAAACCGAATCCGATTTTCGGTTTCGGTTTCGGTTTCGGTGGGTGGCTGATTTGGCGTGTGTTGCGACATACAACTGAAACTGAAACCGAACGGTATATTTCTTTTTCATTTCAATCGTTTATTTTCATTCGTCATCGCGTCTTGTCGTGTACAAAATGGAAAATTTTTCAACGCAGCAAAAAAGATTCGCAGCATTCCTGGCTGCAAACTATTGTTTTGAAAACGATTTTTTAATGACGTTCATGTTGTTGGCCAAGAAAGTTAATAAAAGGAAAAGCCCACACAAAATATACAGGGGACGATCTAAAGAAGGGGCTGTGAACATTTTAATAGAACGTCATTTGATTGACGACGACACAAAGTTCCGCGAGTACTTTCGAGTGACCCCGTTTTTGTTTGGCAAATTGTTAGATGTTTTGAAACAAGATCTTGAAAAAAATCCAACGACTTGGGTGCGCAAGCCAATAAGCGCCCAACACAAATTGTGCATTACATTGCGGTATTTGGCAACCGGGGAAACATTTCGATCCCTATCGTTTCAATACCGTATGCACCATTCCACTATTGGGCGAATAGACATTTTTGAAACTGTTATTTGTAAATTTAAGCTTGTAATTTCGCATGAAAAACATATGAAAATGACCAGCATGAAGTTGGCTGCGATTCTAGAAATCAGCTGATGATGTAAAAGTCAGCCGGCCCTGACGTTTCATTCGGTTGGCAGCAACCGAATAAAGTCAAAAGTACTTGTTTCGGTTTCGGTTGGAAGTGTACTGAATTCGGTTTCGGTAGCTAGCAACGGAAAAATTACGATTTTCGGTTTCAGTTTCGGTTTCAGTTGCAAATGTACTGAATTCGGTTTCGGTTTCGGTTTCCGTTGTATGCGACAACAAGCCTTTATTAAACTAACACAAAAGTAATCGTGTTATGTTTTAAAATACTTAATACTAACTATATAAGTAATCATATTATATATTTGTGTTTTTCTGAAACAAAATTAAATGTGGGACAAAGGGTATTGTTTAGTAGCGCAGCTTGCGCGTGCTACGCATATTATTGCCTTGTTGCGTTTTGTCTATTCCCGATCCACACATACCGACTTGAATGTGAGGTCTGTGTGAGCTCAGTTTGTATGTATGTATGTGTGCATCGTCGGCCGCACTTCTGGCAGCTTTGTCCAAATTTCAGTTTTGCATTTTCTTGTGTATACTCTTTCTTATTTTCTTCGATGACACTAGCAAACAATGTTGTCAACGCTATGACAATACAAATGTTCACGCATGCATATTAATTCTGATAGAGTATTCAGAAAATTAATGTCATGTCCTTTAAATGTATTGCTATTCTTGTTGAAATTTTTTATATTTCTCTTTTTCTGTGGCCTGCATTTACATGTGTGTGTACGAATGCATACACATCATATTTAATTGTATTAGTGCCAATTGTTTTACCATTAGTTGGCCTGCCTCAACTTTGGCAATTTATGAGAAATATGCTTAACATTAATTCTTATTATTATTAACAAACAAATATTGCAAATATTTCTAAAATAATATTCACGCGCCAAACAAATGTCAAAATAAATGATCGCATTTGGCTTAATTATCATATTTATTTTACAATAAATAAAATGTTGTTAAAGGTTTAAATAATATGAATGTATGTACATACATATGTATGAATACATTTGGATGTTTACTAAATTCTAAAGTTAATTTTCTTGAATTCCTCATAAATATTGCATAATCAAAACCATCGCTTTGTAAACAAATACATACATACATACTATGAGAAGTGTGTCTATGTATGTATACATGTCAGCGCTCTAGCGCTTTAAAGTGAAATTCACATACAGCTATGCATAACCAAAACAAAACAGGGATAAAAACACTTGTGAAATGGCGGGACGACTCATACCAGCCAGAATCAAAACAAACGCAGCTGACTTTTGTCGATGCGTAAAGCAGTTTTTGTTAAAATTTCCCGAGCTTAACTTCATATGTTAATCTTCACAGCGCTGTAAACTGCTTTCTGCTATTTTCAAATCTATATGTATCATTAATCTATGTTGTCGATGCGTAAAGCAGTTTTGAGTAAAATTTCCCTGCGCTTGACTTTATATGTTGATCTTCACAGCGCTGTAAACTACTTTTTGCTATTTTCCAATCTATATGGATTATTAATCTATGTTAGTTGTTGGTTGGCAAAAGCTGCAAGCAGAGCATAAGCAGTGCACGCTCTTCAAGCATTGCCTACTTTTAGGCCGGTACCATAAAAACAACTAAAACGAATAATTAGAATATGAATAAAAATTGAACCTGAATAATATTGATTAATGAATGAATAATAATAGAATTTCTATTTTTAATTATTGAAGTCTTTATGCATATCTTTAAGAATCCACGTTATGATTATTATTAATAAATTTTGTGCACTATGAATATGAATTAAATATTTTTTTTTAGGGAAAATCATGCTGCACTACCGGGAAGCAGGGTAGTCTCAATTATTTTTAGGGATCCTTGAATTTGTCCGGCCATAAAGGATCATGGTAGGGTGGGCGACTGCTTCGTAGAAGCAACAACAAACAAAAAAGAAAATAATTGGTTTTGTTTTGGATCGGTAGTCTTCCTAGTTTAGTGGACCTAACCTTTGTATCGTCCTTTATCCCCTCGCCTATCCTTAAACCCCCCTCTTTATGTACGCGAATTAATTTAGTTTTTTTTACTGTCCCGGAGCAACTCTCAAAGCATTTTTTTTGCACCCACTCCCAACAGCGGCGAGCATCGGCCGGCTGCAAGCGCGTACCAATGCGATGAGAACAATCACACCAGCTCCTTACACGTGATATGTTACAATCTATAAATATAAAATAGTTTGTCCTGATTGTTGAGAGGCCCACAGCCTAAACGATAAGAGCTAGAAGCCTGAAATTTTCACAAAATATTCCATTCAGTTTGAAAGTGAGCACTAAGAAAGGATTTTCAATTTGGACCACTCCTTCGAGTACCTCCCAAAATCTAATTGCATTAATCACTTTACCTCATTCCACCATTCTGGCGCCTCATTGTCGCACAAGCTGTGAGTTTCAACGCCGCCGTGTGTACAAAAAAAAATACAAGTCCCATTCCACTACTGTCGTCTGCGCACAAGCTATTGCGGCCGCATATACAAAAACAAAACAAATCACCCATTCCACTTCTGCCGTCTGTAGATGTGTCTCCGTTATTCTCTTTTCTTCTTTGTGCCTTTGACAATTGTTTTTCGAATCAAGTAGCATTTGTTGTTGTTGTTGTAAGTGTTGTTGTTGCTTCTTTTTGTTGGTATCATTGATTTAAAACAAATCAATTAAAACATAACTTGGTTTTGTACACCAGAATATGTTACGCGAGTGGTTTTACCTACATACTTGCTAATTATCAAACAAAACTTAACACACAAATACCTATTGCCATTGCTGTTTTTATATAATTTTCAAACTGACATTTGTAACTTTAGTTGGTGTTGCAAATGCACATATGTTTATTATTATTTATTATATGGAAAAATTCCTAGCGCTACAAGTAATTCTACTTTTAGTTTAAAGCACTAGTCACAATGTTTTGGAAATTAATTTAAAGTCAATTAGTGAATACTATCCTACACTTATCTCTATTACAGTGATTATCTTCTTAACATTTTACTTATAACTAACATTGCTTTAGATTTTTGGTTTTCGTTATTTTTAAATTTAAACATATTTTTCAAATTATCTGCTTAAGTGCTCTTGCAACTTAATACTAAACATAGATGTGCTTTTGGTGGTTTTTAGATTAGGTGGTAATTGGTTCCAGAGTCGAACAGCAAAGACATAAAATTGCCTATTTGAGCAGGCCAGTTTAGTTCGTAAACATATAAGATTATTCACTCTTTGCGAGGAAGCTAACTTTAACATATCAAATAAATAGTCAGGTTTTTTTTTGAATATTAGTTTGTGGACAAAAACAAGTATTTTATAATTAATTAACGACACAAAATCAAGGTCAAAAAGCTTCTTTGCAAAAACAGTTATATGATCTCTTCTATGTAATCCATACACATAACGTGCAATATTGTTAAATGTGACTTGGAGTTTGTGTAGGCTAGCTGCATCGCATTTACCAAAGATTTCAATACCATAAAACAGGGAGGGAATAAGTAGAGTTTTTGCGATCATAGTTCTTGTTTTGACTGGTAAATATTGTTGTGTTGGGTAAAGTTGCCGCAGGACTCCATACGTTTTACCCACAGCTTTATTTACCTGGTCATTCCAAGCAAGAGTTTTATTAAAAGTTACCCCGAGATTTACTGCCTTGTCGACAAAATCAATTGACTTATTGTCTATGGTAAGTTTTCTTACATTGTCCGTATTCAGGTACTTTTTGTATATAACTAAACATTTAGACTTGGACGGGTTTATGCACAAACCATTTTCCTTGGCCCACACACTAACACGTAACAGGTCAACATTGCACGAATCAATACACTCATTTATTTCTTCAATAGGACGACTAATATACATTTGAACATCATCTGCATACATATGAACGTTACAGTTAGACAGGGCACTCGGCAAATCATTAATATACATCGAGAACAGAAGTGGTCCTAGAATAGATCCCTGCGGGACACCACGAGGTACTAACAAAAAGCTTGAGGTCATATTCTGAATAACGACAGCTTGCCTCCTATTTTTTAGATAGGAGGACATAAGCTTGATAGCAGTTTGCGTGAAAAGGTACATTTTGTTCAGCTTTGTCAAGAGAATTTCGTGATTTACCGTGTCAAATGCTTTGCTAAAGTCTAAAAGTGCTAGCAGCGTTACTTCACTGTTATCCATTTTTGCCCGAATGTCCTCAACTACCTTTAAAATTGCAGTTGTACAACTCATATTTTCCCTGAAACCAGATTGGTTGTTATTTAAAAGTTTGTTACTACTTAGAAAGTTGTTTATTTGTCCAGCCATAAGTTTTTCGAGCACTTTTGATAAGAAGGGCAGTATAGCAATTGGCCTATACTCTCTGTTTTGCTTTGGAATAGGTATTATTTTGGCTTGTTTCCACTGCTCAGGGAAAGTAGATGACATTATTGCGGTATTAATAACATACGTTAGGTGTCTGAGTATGTATGGCAGAAGTAGTTTTAAGAATTTTGGGCATATGTTGTCTAAACCTATAGCGTTTGATTTGATTTTAAGAATTGCATGCAGGACATCACACTCATTAACGCATACAAATTCAAAACAATTTCTACAGTTACTTAACGGCACATAATTTACATTTTGGTTACTCACAGTTAAAGGAACATTCAGATTAACAAATTTATTGTTGAGTGCATCAACATTGACGTCATCACATAATATCACAGATTTTTTATTTTTACCAACACCCATATTGTTTAATGTTGTCCAGGTATCTTTGGTTGTTATTGCATTATTGAACTTACTACTAAAGAAGGTACGCTTAGCATTTTTAATTGTATTATTTGCGTTTCGCCTGGAAATTTTGAAAAGTCGATAGAAGTAGTCCGTCCTATATCTTTTCCATTTTTCGTAAGCCTGGTCTCTCTGTTCGATTGCTCTTTCAACCGCATTATTAAACCATGACTTTATAATGGGTTTTGCGAACTTTGTCTTAAGTGGTAGAAATTTGTTGTAGAGGAAGTCAATGTTACGTTGAAGTAATGTTAATTGGGTGTCAACAGTAGGGTTCAGGTATATGCTATCCCAGTCGCAATCGCAGCATGCCTCAATTAGTCCGTTTCTATTCATATGCTTAAAGTCTCTAAAAGTAACTATGTCTTGTGTATACAAAGGATGCATATCATACGTCAGAAAAATAAGGTCATGTTTTGAAAACGCCGGTACAGATAATTGGTCATACAGTAATATATTGTCCTTTTTATTTACGAATATTAAATCTAGTAGCGTACTTGTGGTGTACGTGAAGTGCGTTGGCACCGTCGAATTCACTACGCATAAGCCGAGAGACTGCATTTCATCAGTCAGATGCTGTTCCCTGAGTACGTCGCTGTTCATGTCACCTACTAGTATGATGTCAGTGTACGTAAGAGTTATATTCGTAAGAAAGTCTATCAAGCTTGAGTAGTCAATGTGTTTGTTTGGTCTGTAGATACAGCCAATGAGCATTTTTTTATCACAGAGAGAGTTTGTTATTTCTAAAAAGATGTACTCTATTGGACTGTCAACTGGTTGCCTACTTATAACTTTACATTTCAGTCTATTTGTGATAAATATTGCAACTCCCCCTGCATGACGAACACGATCCGAACGATATACATTATACCCAGGACAGACAACAGACGAATCATGTAATTCAGGGACAAACCACGTTTCAGATACACACACAATGTCTACATTTGAATTTACAAACATAAAACGAAACTCTTCCATCTTCTTGCATAAACTCTGACCATTTAAATGACATATTTTGAGGCCAGATTTCAGTTTACTTAATACCCTAATCATGGCTTGGCTGTTCGATCTGGATGCATTCATATTAGATGCCATTTAAGATTACAAATAAAATGCCCTACCATAAGCACATCTAAGCTGTTTTGAAATAAAGACAAAAATAGCGAACACACGTGAAAGCTTAAAGATAAGATTAAGAGATTAAAATTACAGATATTATTTAAGAGAACTAACTTACATACGACAATTTTTAAACAGAAGCTATGTACGAAAAAGGTCATCTGCTTCCGACTGCGAGCTTTGAGCGCGCGAGCTTTGAGTGCGCAGTTGAGAAAGCTGCTGTGCGCTCTCTATGCAAAAGATCTCTCCACTCTCCGTTAGCTTTACATGCACAAGAGAGCGTCGGCAGAAAACAGCAGTCAGTTGTTTTTGTTTTTTCATCTTTATCGCCTCTTTGAATATTTTGTAATTTTCTTTGCTGAGCTGTTCGTTTATATATATTGGTACTATACCGCGTGTTTCAATACCCACCAGCTGTAGGCAGAGTGGCTGATTATTTGTGCGCCTGTACGTACTGGCAGCTCGCATTAAAGTTATTTTATCGTGCGTATTATCAAAACGGATTAAAATCGTGGGGTCAGCAATCGACCCAGCAGATTGTTTGACCCTAAATATGTCGCGTGGTCTCGGCACCGGGGTGACTCCCAGAGCGAAACAAAGTTTATTAAATATTGTTCGCAGTTGCTCCCCCTCTTCTCGCGGCACACCGTGTAGCCTTAGCTCCGTGGCCACGCTAGCATTGGCTTGGGCACTTAGCTTGGCCTCCAAGGTAAACATCTTCTCCTCAAGCAGCGACGGCTTGGCAGCATCTTCCTCCAGTTTTTGGACACGCTGCTTGAGGTTCTCAAGAACCGCACCCATGCCGTCCAGCCTTGCATTAAGTGCTGCAAGAATGCGACCCCCGCACTCACCCACCTTCGTCGCGATCATATTTGCTTGCTCGTCGAAGAGTTTATTTATGAGCTGCAGGATCGCAGCTCCTTCAAAGGCCTTGCTAGTTTTAAGCTCGCCAGTGGAGCTCTCGCGTTGTCGCTTCGGAACGGGTAACATGATTTTTTGTTTTTTATTTTGAGTGATTTTTTGAGTGTTTTTTGGGCCTTGTACGCCTTGTATTTTGAGTGATTTTTTGTGTTTTTTTGTGACTTGTACGCCAAGTTCTTTCTGTTGTTCGTATGTGTGAGCTTTTTATAACAGTTTGTGACAACTTGTTTTCTTTGCTCCCGCGCAAAAAAAGTAAAACTAAGTTTGTTTATTTTGCACTTTTATTTGAATTGTTTTGTTCTTTGATGTGCCAATTAACTTTGGCAGACACGTTATACCACGAATTTGTAATATTTAGCAGTATATCCTTTTGTAAAACAAAAAAAACGAAAAATAACTCGGAGCTCGCAAGAAAACAGAACTTTCATCACAGTCGATAACGATAATTTAACGATAATTTATGTACATACATACACATGTATTTACGTGCATTTTTTATTATTAAGTACATACATATATATTAACAAAAATGCAAGTGCAAATATTGATTAATGCACGCATACATTGTTGTATCTGTAGCAAGGTAAATGAAAGCAATAAACATGTTCACCAAATATAGACAGTGCAAAAACAAACACACTAACAAATAGGATCTTAAGAAATGTAATATACATATATACGAGTTGACAAAACTTAACACACAAATACCTATTGCCATTATTGTTTTTATATATGTAATTTTAAAACTGACATTTGTAACTTTAGTTGGTGTTGCAAATGCACATATGTACATACATACACATGTATTTACGTGCATTTTTTATTATTTAGTACATACATATATATTAACAAAAATGCAAGTGCAAATATTGATTAATGCACGCATACATTGTTGTATCTGTAGCAAGCTAAATGAAAGCAATAAACATGTTCACCAAATAAAAACAGTGCAAAAACAAACACACTAACTAATAGGATCTTAAGTAATGTAATCTACATGTACATAAATACACAAGCTGGGAGTTTGACCGCGAGTGAGTTTACAAAAACAAAACACATGAGTCTTTTTCTCTTCTTCTTTGTGCCTTTGACAATTGATTTTCGAATCAAGTAGCGTTTGTTGTCGTTGTAAGTGTTGTTGTTGGGATGGCAATGCTTCTTTTTGATTGTGTCATTAATTAAAACAAATCAATTAAAACATAATTTGGTTTTGTAAACCAGAATATGTTACGCGATTGGTTTTACCTACATACTTGCTAATTATCAAACAAAACTTAACACACAAATACCTATTGCCCAAGGGCGTCGCCAGGGGCCCCTTTACAAAAATTAAATTAAATTTTTTTGTTAAAATTCATTATTCATAAGCAAAAATAATAAAATTTTTCGCAGTGTTTGCTCATTGCTTGTTATCGACATTCACATCGAAACTTGCGTCTGATAATTTCGATAAATATGTATTAGGCATGTCATATTTATCGATAAAATGTTATTATAACATTCCAAAAGTAACACAAAAGTGAAAAAAAGAGTTAAACAACCACACTACCAGTACCTTACAAGCCTTCGTTTTTTTGCTTTCTAAAAAAAATTTTTTTTGGCCCCCCCCTTCCTCAGATTCTGGCTACGCCCTTGCTATTGCCATTGTTGTTTTGATATAATTTTCAAACTGACATTTGTAACTTTAGTTGGTGTTGCAAATGCACATATGTACATACATACACATGTATTTACGTGCATTTTTCATTATTAGTTCATACATTTATATCAATACATACATATATATTAACAAAAATGCAAATGCAAATATTGGTTAATGCACGCATACATTGTTGTATCTGTAGCAAGCTAAATGAAAGCAATAAACATGTTCACCAACAGTGCAAAAACGAACACACTAACAAATAGGATCTTAAGAAATGTAATCTATATATATAAAATAGTTTGTCTTGACTGACTGACTGATTGTTGAGAGGCCCACAGCCTAAACGATAAGAGCTAGAAGCCTGAAATTTTCACCAAATATTCCATTCAGGTAGAAAATGAGCACTAAGAAAGGATTTTTAATTTGGACCACTCCTTCGAGTACCTCCCATACAAATCAAGGTCCTGCGTTTATCATTTTACCTCATTCCACCACTCTGGCGCCTCATTGTCGCACAAGCTGTGAGTTTGAACGCCGAACGAGTTTACAAAAACAAAACACATGACCCATTCCACTACTGCCGTCTGCGCACAAGCTATTGCGGCCGAGTTTAGAAAAACAAAACACATGACCCATTCCACTTCTGCCGTCTGTACAAGCGATCGCCAGCGAGTTTACAAAAACAAAACACATGCGCTGTGTATGTGTCTCCGTTATTCTCTTTTCTTCTTGTGCCTTTGACAATTGATTTTCGAGTCAAGTAGCGTTTGTTGTTGTTGTTGTTAGTAAGTGTTGTTGTTGGGCTCGCAATGCTTCTTTTTGTTGGTATCATTGATTTAAAACAAATCAATTAAAACATAACTTGGTTTTGTACACCAGAATATGTTACGCGAGTGGTTTTACCTACATACTTGCTAATTATCAAACAAAACTTAACACACAAATACCTATTGCCATTGTTGTTTTGATATAATTTTCGAGCTGACATTTGTAACTTTGGTTGGTGTTGCAAATGCACGCATGTACATATATACATACATACACATGTATTTCCGTACATTTAACATACATATATATAACAAAACATGCAATTGCAAATATATGTATGTACCGTGCAAAAACAAACGCACTAACAAATAGAAACTCAAGAAAATGTAATCTGCATACATGTGTATGTATATTTAATACAAAAAAGTTGTATAGATATGTACATATGTACATACATTCAATTTGTATTTGTTTTTTATATCGAGCCCTTTGCGCGATATTAATTAATCTTGAACATCTTTGTATAGTGGTAGGTTTTCTTACTTCTTGCTTATCTAACTCAGACAAAACGTAACACACAAACATTATTGATATACAATTTCGAACGATAAAGCAAAGCACATATGTAAGTTTGTAAAGTATGAGGGTTTTGGGTATAAAAGGGCAGGCAGAAGAGGTAGGCGTGACATTCAAATTTGTGATGCACATCTGTGGCGGATGGCACCTTCTATCTCCCTATCAAGTTTGGAGACTCTAGCGCTAAAAATGAGAAAGATATTGAGGTGGGCGGTATAAGTGGGCGTGGCACATTTGTTACGGATGTCACTAACAATGTTTCTACCAAATTTGGTGACTCTAGCGCAAAAGCTGGGAAAGATATAAAAATTTCAGATTTTACGAGGTGGGTGGAAAAGATGGGCGTGCCATATAAAACTTTGATGTAGATCAGTTACGGATGTCACTAACAAGGTTTCTACCAAGGTTTCTCTAGCCCAAAAACTGAAAAAGATAAACAGTTTTCAGATTTTAGGAGGTGGGCGGTATACGTGGGGCGTGGCATCCAAAATTTTAATGCATATCTTTGTAAGATCTACTTTCCGATCAAATTTCGTAAGTATTGCTTTAAAACTGTGGGAAGTACAGTCATTTTCGATTATAACTGAAAGGGTGGCTGGGGGCGGAAGAGGTGGGCGTGGCATCCAAACTATCGATGCAGTTTTTGAGGAATGTCACCAGCTATCTTGCTATCAAATTTGGTGACTATATGCTAAGATGTGGGATATATATGTGTTTTATCGATTTGCACATCGAGGTGTATCGATTTTTATCGATTTCTCAGGCCCCCTGAGGTCGTAGAGCCAAATTTAACACTTTGTCTGACGAAGGTATGTACCAAGATGTTTGCAAAGTTGCAAAGCTCTAGCTTTAAGGGTGTTGAAAAAAGTTGCATTCAAACGGACGGGCGGACGGACAGACACCTTGACAGACATTGCATAAGCCCAATATAATAAGATACCTTTGGTATCAAAGTAAAATGACGCGTCTGATTCTCAACCTCAATGGTGACGTGAAAAAGAGAATATTTAATACTTTGCTAATATGTTGTTAAACATTAACTAATTTATTTATTTTATATGTATTGCTAAAATTTTGTAAAAACTATCGGCGTAGCGAAGCAAGCGGGGCACTTACTAGTATTGATATAAATAACTTTTGTTTCCCTTAAAATAAGGTATGTACTAAATACAAATTGTATGTTCGTGGCCCGTCTTTTCATGTGTAGCTTAAAAATGTGTTATTTGTATGTAGACTTAGCAAGAATTGTTTGTGACTGTAACTAATGTTATTCAATCGTATTCAAGCTAATTTTAGTATTTATGTAAAGTGTGAGTTCTTGTGGTGTAAAAATGTCCAAAATGATAACCAATAACGTTCAACTCTTAAGTCTATTGCACTTTTTAGGTGAAATGTCAGTCCTAAAGCGCGTTCTGTTTTGCATGTGGCTTGGCGAAAATGTCGCATCAAGGAAATTGTTGGTGCTAAATGAATATGTATTTGGCACAATTTTGAAGAACATAAACTTATCTGACAACGATATTAAAGAAATTAATAAAAAATTGGCTAATTTTGTAAGCAGGCTTGCAGTGAAATGGAAGGATTGCCATTACAACACAAAGTTTTTTGAGAAAAAAATCAGAAATGGTTTGATATGCCGCTCATTTTATATCATTTCATTTCCTAAAAAGGATTTTGGTGATTTGTGCCCTAAGGCGCAGATCAAACAAGTGTCTACTCTTATGAAACAAGCAACTTGTGAACAATTGATGGTGGCTTCAAGCTACAAGAATGCGAACGGCTTCAAAAATTGTTGCCACATTAAATACAGATGAGAGTGCTGGACAACATATAAAGAAGTCATTGGACACACCAGTGAAATTACCTGTTCCCTTCTCACCTGAAGAAGCGCTTGCACTGTATGTAGATGTTGGGCACACAAAACATACATACCAGCTAACGCGATTAAGTGCCAAGGAGAGGAATGCAGATATATACCCCAACTACCATAGGCTGCAAAAAGCAAAGATTATTTGTTACCCAGACGGACTAAAAGTAACCGATTATTCTGCTGAAATAACTCTACAGAATTAAGTAGACCATACGGTAAGCCGTATCATAAATGCGCTCTCGCAGGTTTTTGAAAATCATGGTTCAGGGGAAAATAATAACAGAAGTTTGACTGCAATTTACAAATGGGGCTGCGATGGAAGCAGTGGCCACGCAACCTATCGCCGGAAGTTTCAAGATGGTGAAACAAGTATGGTCGATCAGCATTTATTTACTGTTTGCCTTGTGCCATTACAAGTTCAGCTTGGTTCGACAATATTGTGGAAGAACACGCGAGCTTCATCAACCCGCTATTGTCGTCCCATAAAACTCATTTGTCAGAAAGAGACAAGTGAATTAATAACTTTGGAGACTGACAATGTTAAAAGCCAAATAACTTCGATCAAGCCAACACTGACCAGCTCATATACCATACTCCATGAATTTCATCTGACGATGGTGGATGGTAAAATATTTGGTGTTCTAGCAGAAGCATCCACACAGACATGTGGAATTTGTAGAGCAGTATCTAAAGATATGAACAATTTGGATTTGGTGAAGAGTTACCCGGTTAACTCAGATCTATTGAAATATGGCTTATCTAGTCTTCATGCGTGGATTAGATTTTTTGAATGTGTTTTACATTTATCCTACAGACTTTCCATTAAAAAATGGCAAGTTCGCGGCACAGATAAGCCGGAGGTGGAAGCTAGAAAATTAAAAATACAGTTAGAACTAAGGAAAGAAATGGGCATTTTAGTGGACATACCAATGGCTGGTAGTGGCAACACCAACAATGGTAATACAGCTAGACGATTTTTCAGCCAACCTGATTTGGTATCACGCATCACAGGAGTTAGCGAGGCACTCATTTATAATTTTAGTGTCACTTTACGTGCATTAACTTGTGGCTATGAAATCAATATCGATGCATTTAGTTCATTTGCCATAAAATCAGCTGAAATGTTTGTCGACTTGTATCCATGGTTTTATATGCCATCATCTGTCCATAAGATATTAATTCATGGTGCAGACATCATAAAGCATGTGGGTCTTCCTATTGGCATGATGTCTGAAGAAGCCCTGGAAGCCAGGAATAAGGATTGCCGGAATATACGGGAGAATCATTCTCGAAAGAACAATAGATTTAATACAATGGAAGATGTTATGCACGCATTGCTCGTTTCTTCTGATCCACTAATAACATCAATGTCTAAAATGTCAACAAATTCGGTTAAATCTATTAAATTTGATAAAGTTGTTGCCTTCTTATAAATTTCATACATTTAAATAATGATTCGGAATCTTCAGATTCCGAATAATAGTAGCGAATAATAAATGGAAAACAAACTCATTAGTTAAAATGAAAATTAAAAAACAAAACACTTAAAAATTACAAAAAAAAGTGAACATTTATATTGTTCAATATGGTTTTTTTTAACATTTGTATGGGAGCTATGGGAAATACCTAACTTAGGGCGTTGAAATTTGTAGAATATACGTAAAATGAATTAAAAACTGTAAGTACAAAGTTTCATTAAAATATCTATTAATTTACTAAAGTTATTAATTTAATTCTGCTAGCAGAGCTATTGGACCCACTGTGGGCGGCTGGAAGCAGACTCTTGTGTTGATCATGTCTCGACCAAGGGTGCTGACAAATGGTAGTCGGGCTAAAAGAAGATAACTCTTCATTAAATTCCCCAATCCAAGGTGGAACAGCATATGCCGAGGGATTCGTGGCCGAGGGGGTGCTCGGTTGCTAATATGCGGACTCTGGATACCTGCCCCCCTCCAGTTTTAATTGTGGACTTCCCGCGGTACACGGGCTATGCCGGTGTTTTGACACGACCCCGAATTCAGGTTTGTCAAAGAAGCCGAAGAGTGCTTATTCAGAGCCGACAGCACCATCCTACAGTCGGATGGCAAGTGGTGTCAAGCTCGGCTTCATCTTGACTGATAGGGCGTTGGCTTTAACAGCGGAGCAGATGGCTACGCTCAAGGCTGCGATCCTAAAGACCACTCTCTCCTCGGAGACTGCTGGTCTAAAGCCACAGTTTGAGGGATGTGTTCCGAGAACTGGGTGGCTGTTGCTCGTCTGCCATGACGAAAATGCAGCCGAGAGGGTCAGGCGCAACTTTAGCATTATCAAAGCCAACAGTTTGCTTGACGAAAAGCTGTTGGAGGAGGGCCAGTTCCCCCGGGCCAGCCTTGTGCGAGGCTACTTCGCCAACAGCTTGGAGTTGTCGAACGAAGATGCTCTCTCTTATGTTGGTAAGCAGAGTTTCCTCGACATCACCCAGTGGAGAGTAGTGCAGCGGACCACACAAGGTGAGATGCTGCACCTCGCCATAATGGTGGATCAGGCATCGATGCAGTCGCTCACCAAGTGCGGTGGCAAGATCTGGTATTGTTTTAGCAGGAACAGGCTTATCCTCAAGACCCCCGCTCCCAAGGATAAGACCACAAGCCAAGGGAGCCCCAGGCGGTGCAACAAAAAGGTAGCGCTCCCGCCAAAGACAAGGCACAGCCACCCAAGGCTACGGCGCCGGCAGCTAAGATCCCGATGTCGGTCAAGGCATCCAGTCTTATCGAGGTGAGTGAGAGGCAACAACTCTTGACGGGGCAAGAGCGGAAGCCTCGTCCAGCGCTACAGGGAGGAGGCATGAGGACAACAAGGGCTCTCCAGGCGAACCTGCACCACGCCAAAGAACAATGGTTGCGCCCACAGGCCAAAATTCATAACAACAAAAATGTGCGAAAAGTAACCAAATAGTCTCTAAAATGTCCAAGCTTCTGCATGGCAAACCGGTTTTTACAGCGAATCTAACGGGACATTCTAAAAATATAATGCAAAGCGTGTTTAACTGTTCAATTTTGCAGTTAGCTTTTCGTCAAAACAAAATTGAATTTCAAAGTGGTCACGCGTTTGCTGGAGTGGCTCAAAGTTGCGACGCAATCTGCTGCTCTTCCTTTGTTTTTCCGATGTTTCTTTTGTGTTCGTCATTTGTGTTTGTATGCAATGTTCCTAATTTGTATGTTATCTTTTTCTATAGGCGCTTCTTGTAATTGCGTATTTTCGCGCATGTACATTCTTGATCTTTGGTGCACAGAAGAGGGCACAAATGCGAAAAGAACTAGAAGTGTCATTGGTTTGGTAGAAATAAAGAAGTGCCGGTTGCAACATACTCGGAAGATGTCTCGCGTATTGACAAATACGGATTCAATCAATACACTTCTTTTGCGTTCAGACCCTTTCATAACAGGTCAGAGAAAACTATCAAAGAGAGACAAATCTAAATTTTTGTCATCTGCATTTGTTTTATTAACATTAAAAAAATAAAATTCATTTTAATATTACTTTTAATAATGCAAATACATTAATTTTTAGTTTTGATTGAATGCCAATATGAAATTTTAGCACTGCAACTCTACTGGAAGTATTTTTGCGCACCATCGCCTTATACGCCTTCCTACTGTGCTATGGGAGCTATAAGATATAGTCGTCCGATGCAGCCTATTTTTTTTTACTATATGTTTAAAATATTTTTTTTTAGATTTTTGTGCTAACTAACTAACTGTATCTGCAGGGATCTGGTTGCAACAGCCATAGAGGTGGCCACAGCGGAAGGCGTTCGGGAAGTGGTGGTGGTGGCCGCCTACTTTCCCGGAGACACAGACGTAGCTCCGCCTATGGAGGTCCAGCGGCTCGTCAACTTCTGCCGCACAGCCGGAAAACACATGGTTATCGGCTGCGACGCTAATGCGCATCACACCAAATGGGGTAGCAGTGATGTCAAAAAACGGGGTGAGTGCCTTCTATCTATTGTGTAGTCAAATAGATGTAGTCAATAGGGGTATCCGGGAGAAGGTCCTGGATCTCACCCTGGCTAGCGATTTCTTATCCGATTATATAAAGAACTGGAGGGTTACCGATGGAGCCACGCTATCAGACCACCAGCACATCCGGTTTGATCTACCTGGCCAAACGGAGCTCAATCCTTCGCTATACAATCGGAAAAAACTAACTGGGATATGTTCACAGCTTTTGTGGCTATGAAAGCTGACCAACTTATCACCAACTTTGCGTCTGTGAGCGACATAGAGATGGCTGCTGACCAGCTTCATGATGTGCTAATCACTTCCTTCCAGGAAAGTATAGTTCTATAGCGCCACCGAGTGAACCGCGAGGTTCCCTGGTGGAGCGATAGACTTACAGGTCAAAGACAGGTAGTTCGCAGGCTCTTTAATAGAGCTAAAGCAAAAAGGGACTCGTGGGACACTTATAGGAGTGCTCTCACGGTGTATAATAAGAATATTAGAGGAGCTAAGTGGGATAGCTGGCGCAACTACTGCGAAAGTGTGCAGGCACTACCAGAAGCAGCTAGATCACTACCAGAAGAGCTAGGATCGAAAGGAAACGCTAGAGCTTTTGCTTCAGGTGCATTTCCCAGGATTTCGGATTTACACACATGGTGAACCAGATGGGTTAACCACCACACCGATTAGGCGAGATCACAGTCTGTCCGGTATTATCTTCGATCCTGACAAGGTCAGGTGGGCAGTCGAATCTTTTAGCCCTTTTCAAGCCCCGGGGGGCGACCAGATTTTCCCTGCCTTGCAACAACATAGCATTGAAATAATTATCACACCACTTGTCAGTTTGCTTAGAGCCAGCTTTGCATGGGGATATATACCACAATCTTGGAGGAGAGTCAACGTGCTATTTATTCCTAAACAAGGCAACCGAGCTCTTGACCAACCCAAGTCATACAGATCGATAAGTATTTCGTCTTTCATTCTCAAGACTGCGGAGCGGCTGGTGGACTTGCACGTGAAGTGCACTCTCCGGGCCACCAAGCCGCTACACAAGTCACAATTTGCCTACATCAAAGGCGGATCGACCGAGGTCGCTATTCACCACTTAGTCAGCAAAATCGAGAAATCTTTCAAATACAAGAAAATTGCTCTGTGCTCTTTTCTCGACGTGGAAGATGCTTTCGACAACACTGGCTATCAGTCAATCTCCAGAGCTCTATCTCACAGGGACATTGACACAGCTTCCGTAACCTGGATAGAAGCTATGCTACGACAACGAGAAATATCTTCCACGTGTCTACAAGGTGGAGTGTTGTCTTTTCTGCTATGGTCCCTCGTAGTTGACGAACTTCTAGAAAAACTACACAGCCAGGGAATCGATGCCATTGGGTATGCAGATGACTTGGCCATTGTAGTCACAGAGAAGTTCGAAAGCGCTGTCACCGAACTGATGCAAAGGGAACTCAATTTGGTTCTCGATTGGTGCATAAACATGGGTCTCAGCATCAATCCGCACAAGGCGGTTGTTGTGCCGTTCACCAAACGGTACACCAATGACATCGGCCTCCTAGTCATTGGTGGGACTCCCGTAGAGCTCTCCAGTGAGGTCAAATATCTGGGAGTTGTTCTAGACACACGACTTAACTGGAACTCGCACCTTAATAAAACGATTACCAAGGCTTCACATGCTTTATGGGCATGTCGAAGACTTTATGGTAGATCGTGGGGCCTTGACTCCAAATCCATCCTGTGGCTTTACTGCATGATGGTCAGGCCTTTCGTGTCCTATGCTGCTCTTGTGTGGTGGCCCAAAATACAGCAGGTCACGGCCATTCAGAAGTGTAGCATGCTGCAGCGGCTTGTGTGTATCTCTGACGGGAGCCTTACGCACATGCCCAATTACGGCTATGGAGAAAATTATTGGATTGACTCCCCTACATATTCACATACAAGAAGGAGTCGCTAAAAGTCTTTTTAGAATCAAACTCATATCTGGGTTACTGACTAATGATGCTGGTCACGATAGTATTTTGAATAATGTTTCTGGCTTAGAGGTCTGCAACCGAACAGATCTCATGACCACGAAGCTCTATTTGTGTGACCCCAGGGGCCTGCAGTGGTTCACTGATGGGTCTAAAACTGAGCAAGGAGTGGGTGCGGGGATCGTTGGACCTAACACCAGAGCCTCGATTGACTGGGCAAATTGCCAGCGTTTTTCAATCAGAGATTCATGCCATTGAGGCTTGCTCTAAACTCATCCTGGACAAGAGGATGAGAGGAGCTAATATATATATCTTTTAAGACAGTCAAGCTGCGGTCAAAGCTCTATCCTCTTGAAGGATAACCTCCAAACTCGTCGCAGTCTGCTGAACCAGCCTCCAGCAACTCTTCACCGGGAACAGGGTAACTTTGTGTTGGGTTCCAGGTCAAGCTGGAATTACCGGCAAATGAAAACGCGGACGAGCTGGCAAGAGCCGGCTCAGCGACTCCTTTACATGGCCCAGAGCCTTTTTGTGGCTTAGGGAGGGCCGCTGCCAAAGACAGAGTAGAAGAATGGGTTGACGGAGTGAAATCCAGGTATTGGATATCCAGTCCAGGATGTCGTCAAGCTGAAGAGCTAATACATCCGCTAGTAGGAAGGAATACTGCTGGGTGTTCCAGGATGGACCTAAGACTATTGGTAGCCACCTCACCGGCCACCATGTCTTAAAATACCATCTTTACAAAATGCATCTGTCTCCGGACACGGAGTGTAGCAAAATAGCAGAATGCTACAACTGTCAATTGTTTGGACATGGATCGAACAACTGTTCAGTAAATACTTCTTGTGCTCACTTTGCCGGGGCTCACAGAACGGCCTCGTGTAAAAACCAAAGTTACAACATATGTGCAAATTGCAAGGGTAACCACTCATCGACTGATAAGTCTTGTCTATGCAGGCTGTCTTATCTCAACTTAATCTCCAAACGCTTGGCGATGCGAATAAGAAGGAACAATATTGAAACGAAAAGCGCAACACATGGAAATAATAATGCTCTCTTAGACACTAAGACCAGAAGATTACTCTTTTTGCCTACGAAAACTAAGAGACACATTCCGTTGATTCATGGTAGCTACAGAGATGTACTTACCATTACCTCCACATCATTCAACTCTTCAACAACTAAGCTGGATCTTTTTTGAGTAAATGAAATTAATTCCCTGCTTATAGAACTAATAAATAGTCTTAGCACCTAGTCTATCAAACCAAGCCATGCCATAAAAAAGAAACGCGTAGAGCTCACTTAATTCCTACAAGATAATAAAATGCATGTAGCTGCATTTATTGGGTGGCTAAGGCTTTGTTAGTGAAGCGTGTGTGCTTGCCGCCGCGCTGAGCTGACCCAGCCAGTCGTAGTTGGCAGTCACATGCCGACTTCTGAAGACCGACCATACGTGTTGAAGAGCCACATCCTGCTCGAGGTGCCCCTGCTCTAGACAAAGCAGGGTGCTCAAGCAGCTCCAAGTCGAGTAACATCAAACCAATCCGGGAGCCCGAAGAACTATGGACATCTGTTCACAAAGCTCTGGCACCGAAACTATCACCAAGGAAGAGGAAGAAGCCCTTCTCGCCTCCCCAAAGGCTGAGAGACCAAAGGCCAAAAGGTTCGCTCAGAAGCCCATGGACCCTCCAAGGGCAGTGTCCAGCATGAGTGGTGCTACCGATAAGCGAGGTAGATCGGCCAACACAACCCCAGAAGAGGCGTCGACTAAGAGGGCCATAATTAGAACCGCGGCACCTAGTGCCCTGACGAAGGGCACGGGGACTCCAGCAGCCTCCACAGTCAGCTCAGGAGCAGGCACCCCAAGTCGGTAACATGGCCTCTTATAGGGATGTTTCCAGCTCGGCGAAGGTGGCAATACTCCCTGCCGACTACCCTAACAATCTGCTTGCAACGGAGGGTGATGGCTGCACTTTCCGACCAGGATGGGTGGACATAAGGTCCGGCTGTGGAAGGACGCCCACATCAAGGTGGTCCCTGAGGCAGAGGCTCTACGTGCCGCCGTCTTCATTTCCGCTTTTCCGCTTCCCAATGCGGAAATGAAGATGGATGAGATTTTGAAGCTCGTCAAAGGCCAGCACAGCGGCCTGCGAGTGGGAGACTGGCGTGTCTTTCATCGAGAGATGAGACAAAACTTGGCTATTATAACGATAGCGCTGGACCCAGTCTCGGCCAACCGGCTAAGATCACCGGCAACGCAATGTCCTGCGCCTTTCCCTCTACGGGCGCATCACGCATGGAAATGGGCGTATGAACAAGGGTGTGAGGCGCACACCTGAGGTAGAGGTACTTCTGCGCACAATCCGAGGTCGGAAGATGGCGGCTAGTGGCCGCAAGAGGGCGGACTAATGTCCTGTCCTTCTTCCCCTAATAGATAAATGCCGGACGTTTCCTGGGGCTAAGCACCCCATCCGGTAAGCTGCTATATGCAAACGACCAACCCCGCCCTAGAGCAGCGTTGTTTATTAACAAAAATCTAACATTTGTTCCCCTATCACAGTTCATCTATGAATACCTAGTAGCAGTTTGGGCTAAAATACCCACTGCCCATGGCGAGCAGAGGCAGTGCTGGCCTCCGCCTATCTGCCCGGCGACTCAGACGTTGTGCCTACGGCGACTACCTGTGCCCTGATAGAGCACTGCCAGAGGAACCGGCTCCGGTGGATAATCGATTGCAATGCCAATGCGCATCACACGGTCTTGGGGAGCAGTGACATTAACAAAAAACTTCTTTGTTGAATGATTTCACTCATTGTAAAAATCGCCGAATGCACTTGTTGCACTTCAGAAAGACAAGCATATATTAAACACTAATAATTATTTTGATGTGATATTTTGCATAAATGTTATTAACAGTCTTGCCAACGTAAAAATAAAATATAACGACGAATGGATTTCCGCGCGAAATTTAAATTAAAAAGTCTTACTACTTTTTGCCCACAGTAGTACATTTATCAATGCAATAAGAGAGGAAGTCCTTGACTTAACTATCTGTAGTTTGAACATGTTGTCCGTTGTCTCAAATACGTTGCGAATGAAATCACTATGTCAGATCACCAGCACATTAGATTTGATATAGGATGCGCCTTGCAATGTAGCCTTGTTACTAGAAATCCCAAACACACCAACTGGAATCTTTTCTGTTTTGAACTTGAGCAATCCAGAGACTGCTCCACCCGTCCGATAATATCCATAGACGAGCTAGAACGTGAAGCTATTGTGCTTCTTTCGAACATTGAATCGGCATATCGTGCTAGCTGCGAACAAAAAGTTTGCAAGATCAGAAGGGCTGTTCCCTAGTGGAATAAGAGCCTTGACGGTCTTAAAAAGGCTGCGCGAAGGCTTTTCAATAATGCGAAGAGTGGGAAGACAACAATAAAGAGCTGAGAAGGTCAAAACGGGCCACGCGGCGCCAACACTGCGGTGCTTCTTCAAGGACCACTCAAACGGCATCTGTACGTTAAAAAAGCCAGATGGAACACACACAACCAACCCTAACTAAACGAACAGTCTACTCCTGGCTACTCATTTTCCTGGGTGCGTGGCTGTGGAGCAACCCAGCTAAGAGAGCGAGGCACCGACCTACCTTTCTGGGATTGGAGAGTGCCCACACCTGCGCGGGGCTATGGTGGCAGACTCCAATGGGACTGAGGAAAGGGAACCCCCCTATCGCTCAGAACGTGTTGGAAAAATGCCCTATAGACTGTCTCATCAAAATAGCGTACAATGGGCTATGCAGAGTTTCAGTCCATACAAATCCCAAGGACCAGATGGAATTTATCCATGCTAGTTGCAGCGGGGACTGCACAGACTCGCACCTACATAAGTACCAGTATGCGTACCAAGCTGGTAAGTCAACTGAGACCGCCATTCATTGCCTTTCAACAACCATTGAAAAGGCCATTGGCGCTCAACACTTAGCACTAGGTGCCTTCTTAGACATTTTAGGAGCTTTTTACAACACGTCATATGAGGCTATCCGTGCCTCTCTTGAATAAAAAAAAATGTCTCCACACTCATTATTAGATGGATTCTGGAAATGCTAAAGTCCTAAATCATAACTGTAGACCTTGGAGGAACCATGACCTCAATTTCAGCCACAAGGGGGTGCTCTCAAGGGGGAGTACTCTCTCATCTTTTGTGGACTCTGGTCATCGACGAGCTACTCTAAAAGGTCAACAACTTAGGGTTCCCCACTCAAGTCTACGCTGATGATCTAGTCATCTATGTAGTGGTCTGGCATCAGCAAACCATTTCGGACTGCATGCAGCAAGCCCTTAATATAGTCAGCAGATGGTGCCAGGACAAAGAATTGTCCATAAGCCCGTCAAAAACTGTCTTAGTTCCATTTACCAGGAAAAGGTTTTTTTCTTTATCAAGACCATCTCTAAATGGATCCACCATTGACTTTTCGGCTGAAGCCAACTACTTAGGAAGTTCACTCGACTCCAAGCTCAACTGGAATGTAAGCCTTGAAAAGATCATAAATAAAGCCACTTGAGCACACTTCGCTTGCAACAGGCTTTTCGGTAAAACATGGGGCCTAAGTCCCAATATGATCCACTGGTCTTTCAACACTGTGGTAAAACCGATCTTAACCTATGCATCTCTTGCTTGGTGGACGAAATCTACCCAGAAGACAGCTGCGGCTGCTCTTACCAAAGTACAACGACTTGTCTGCATTGGCATTACTGGAGCCATCCGGACATGTCACACTGCAGCACTTGAAATCATAGCTGGCATACCCCCTTTACCCATCACCCTGAAAAAGGAGGCCTGCCTGGGGGAACTTCGCCTTCAAAACATCACCAACATAAAAAGTGGTGATCTTATCGGGCATCTTCGTGTTCTCGAACCCCCAATAAACGAGCCCATTCTGCGCGTAACTGACGAACAGAAACCTGAACTTATCTTCCACAGAAACTTCTCGATAGTCTTGCACACCAGACATGAGTGGAAAACAAAATCAATATCTCTGCCCAGTGGATCACAAACGTGGTACACTGCCTGGCCAAAGCTGGAAAACGGTGACACCGGGTCTGGTATTTTCGGACCAAGGTTTAACAAATCCATAGCCATGGGAAAGTCTCCAACCATTTTCCAACTAAAAATATACGCCATAGAAATCTGTGCTTGTGAATGCCCTCGCAGGAAAATGCAATGTGCACGGATTTACATCTTCTCTGACAGTCAGGCGGCGCTCATAGCGCTGAGATAATTCATAATCTTCTCCAAACTTGTAGAGAACTGTTTGCAGAAGCTGAACGCCCTTGCTTCCGAAAACATTTTAACGGTGGGCTGGGTGCCGGGGCACGGACTCCCTAACAAAACGCGGGGCGTTGACACCACTAATCGGCGCTGAACCGTTCTGTGGACTTTTGAAAGGACACAAAAGAAAATGGGAGGAAACGGAGATAAGTCGCTACTGGACCGACAGTACAGGACTGAGACAAGCCAAACAATTTCTCGTCCCCCAGATGACGCGATCAAAACGCATCATCAATTTAAAAAGAGCGAAATTCGCACTCTAACAGGCTACCTAACAGGTCACTACAACCTAAGGTATCACCTTAAGAAATTAAAACTTTCAGAAATCGATACATGCAGATTCTGTGAGCTGGAGCCAGAAACATCAGAACATGTTCTATGTAAATGCTTGCTAAGCAGACGTCGACTTCTACAACTAGAAGGTGAACTTATCCCCCCTCTACAGGATTTGGGAACATATAGACTCTACCAAAGTGCTCTCTTTTATCAGAAGCCTCGCAATAGAGGCTCTACCCTAATGCTACAGGCCGGCACAAACTGGTCGCAGTACAACAAGGCCCTTGTAATAATAATAAAACAAGTAAGAAGGCTCTAGTCGAGAAATCCCGACTAGGACATACCCTTAACCCGATACTTAACGCTTACAGTTACTTATGTGTATTAAACCAGTGACCAATATGACCAAACTTCAAACTGCGATATCTCCGGTGTTTCTAAACCGATTTTGATCAAATTTTTTTAAATGTTCATTATTTTATCTGTAGCTTCAAACCCCATTTTCACAATTTTCAAATTCAGGAATTTTTTGTTATCGATCACATGTGTATATCAGAAACCAGACGTGTTATCGAAAATTTAAAGCAAACTTGATCTGCTTATGGTATAGGAGAGTTCAAGTTTCAAGTTTGAAGTCTCTAGCTCTTATAGTCTCTGAGATCGGCGCGTTCATACAGACGGACAGACGGACGGACGGACGGACGGACAGACGGACAGACAGACATGGCTAGATCGACTCGGCTGTTGATGCTGATCAAGAATATATATACTTTATAGGGTCGGAGATGCTTCCTTTTGTCTGTTACATACATTTGCACAAAACCATTATACCCTTATTTACCCATTTTATGGGTTAAGGGTATAAAAAGTTAGAGACCGAAGAAAAATGTGCCTTTCTCTTACAATGGCCTACTTTGATGAAAAACTTCAACAAAAAATTATGTTTAAAACCATGTATGTAACTCAATAAAGTAATGATGCAGTTCGATTCGTAGGACCCAAAATAAAGGGAAACCGTCGAGTTTGGTTTTGCATTTTTTTTTTTTGAAAAAAGCTATCACAGTGTTTATACCCTTAACCCATAAAATGGGTAAATAAGGGTATAATGGTTTTGTGCAAATGTATGTAACAGACAGAAAGAAGCATCTCCGACCCTATAAAGTATATATATTCTTGACCAGCATCAACAGCCGAGTCGATCTAGCCATGTCCGTCTGTCCGTCTGTCTGTCCGTCTGTCTGTCCGTCTGTCTGTCCGTCTGTCTGTATGAACGCGGCGATCTCAGAGACTATAAGAGCTAGAGAGTTCAAACTTGAAACTTAAACTCTCGTATATTATGCGCAGTACAAGTTTGCTTCAAATTATCGATAACATTTATGGTTCTCGATATACACATGTGATCGATAACAAAAAAATCTTGAATTTCAAAATTGTGAAAATGAGGTTTGGAACTATGAACTAAATAATGAACATTTAAAAAAATTTGATCAAAATCGGTTAAGAAATACCGGAGATATCGCAGTTTGAAGTTTGGTCACATACGCGTTACGTATGGGGTTAAGGGTATGTCCTGGTCGGGCTTTCTCGACTAGAGCCTTTTTACTTGTTTAATGTTGACTTTTTTTTGTAAAAAAAAAAAAAACAGCACACAAACATAGTTAGTGCAGCTTTTTTAAAAAATACAAATTTTGCAAAGTTTTTTTTCTAATAGTTAGTTTGCTCAGAACGTTGCCTTTGCTTAAGTTCCTTACTATTACAAGATGTCACTTAATGTATCAGTATTAAAGGGTAAATTAAAATATTGACGAAACGTGAGGGAAAAAACATTAAAAAATATGGGTTAAATTTCAGTTTTTTCGACATATTGGCTATAGGGACACCCAAAACATTGATTTTGGTGCTTAAAGTCATCAAAGAACTTAAAGACGGACTTATTCTGAGAAGCTTTGCCAAAGAAAGTTTACCAAAAAAGTCAACATTAAACAAGTAAAAACGTTGCAGTCGGACGCAACCGACTGTGATATACTTTGATACCAGTTTACATAACTGTGTTAAGGATTCTGTGTGCAAATAGTAATATATGGCGTTTAGGGTATAAATATAAAAAGAAGGGGTAGGCGTGACATCCAAATTTGTGATGCTTATCTGTGGCGGATGGCACCTTCTATCCCCCTACAAAGTTTGGAGACTCTAGAGCAAAAACTGACAAAATATAGAGGTGGGCGGTTAAAGTGGGCGTACATACATGCATTTCAGTTTTGGCGGAGATACATGCATTTCAGTTTTTATTAGAGCGGTGGGGCATGGCCCTTTGTTTGGGGGCGTGGCATCCAAAGTTTTGTTTCAGATCTGTGTCATATGACAGCACCTATATTTATTTTATTTTTGGTGGCTATAAATTCAAAACTGTAGAAGACACAGGCATATTTGTTTATAATTGAAGGAGGGCTGGGGGCGTAAGAGGTAGGCGTAGCATCCAAACTTTCGATGCAGTTTTTGAGGAATGTCATCGGCTATCTTGCCCCTTGGTGACTCTAGCTGCTAAAATGTTGGATATGTATGTATTTTATCGATTTACACATCGGGGTGTATTGACTTGTTATCGATTTCCCAGGCCCCCTGAGATCATAGAGCCCTAAATTTAACACTTTGTCTGACAAAGAAATGTACCAAAATATTTGCTAAGTTGCAAGGCTCTAGCTTTAAGGGTGTCGAAAAAAGTTGCGTTCATACAGACAGGCGGACGGACGGACAGACAACATGACGGAGTTGACAAGTTGTAAGCTTTCCTCATTTGCTGACGATGCAGCAATTTAAAAATACCATACAAAACTATCTTAACGAACTAGAACAGTACCACCACAAGTGGAAAATCAAAATAAATAAGAAAGAAAATTTTGTTATATTCCATATGATAACCTACAAATATGTAACACCAATATTCTATGGGTGGAAAACACCGGGTATTAAGGAATTTATTTTGACAAAAAACTAACTTTTACCCATCATATAGGATTTACAATAGATAAAATAAATAAAATCATCCGCATCATGTACTCAATCATAAACCGGAAATCAAAACTATCTTTACAAAATAAAATGATAATTTTTAAAACTATATTCATACCAGTCCTTATGTAAGGCTGTTCGATTTGGGGAAAATGTGCTCCCATACATATTGAAAAAGTCAAAATTACACAAAATAAACTATTTAAACAAGTAAGAAGGCTCTAGTCGAGAAATCCCGACTAGGACATACCCTTAAGCCGATACGTAATGCTTACAGTTACTTGTGTGTATTTATTATTATTATTATTATTATTTGGGGTGAATGCACTGCGACCTAAAAGATCTATTGTACCCCCTTCTTGGCCTATAGCTCTTCCATCAAACCCAGGTCTTGCATGAAGGCAAGTATATTTATTGGGTCGATGTCTTCTAAATCACTAAGTTGTATAATATGTCTTCCTAGGAGACGACTTCTTTTCCTTATTAAGGCTACACATTCTGCTATGATGTGCAGGGAGGATTCTTCCTCCATTTCGCAGAATCTGCACATTCCGCTTCTTGTTATGCCCAGCTTTGCTAGGTGACTTCTTAGTCTACAGTGTCCTGTCAGGAGACCAGTGAGTATCCTAAGTCTATTCTTTCCCATAGATATCAGAAGCTTAAACCGCTTTAGGTTATAGCTGCCCAAGAGAAGCTTTGCTTGTCTGAGTCCAGGTGTCTCTGCCCAGCTCATTTCCCGCATAAGCCTCTCTTCATTCCTAAGCTCCTGCCGTATCGTGCTTCTCCCTATCCCACAGTACGGCTCGGGTCCTATAAGGGGTGTCGCAGCTCCCCTCCTTGCTTGCTTATCTGCCTCTTCGTTCCCCGCTATATCAACGTGTCCCGGGACCCACCTTAAGGCAAGCCTATTCTGTGATCCCAGGGTGTTTAGCTTGGTTCGCACTTCGCGAACAGTTTTTGACCTGATTTCGGTCTTACTAAGTGCCAATAATGCTGCTTGGCTATCCGATAGGATGGCTATCTCCCTGTTTTGATAATTGCGCTTCAAATTGAAGTCCACACACCTCCCTATTGCACACACCTCAGCTTGGAAGATGCTAGTGTGCTTGCCCAGGGATTCGAAGTAAGTGAGCCGTGGGCCTACCACACCAAGGCCGGAGCCTTGATGAGTTAGGGATCCATCAGTGTACCACTTTATGGTGTGTGGTTTCATTTTGTGGACCTCTTCTTCAGATGTCCACTCATTTTTGTTACATAGGTGAACTTGAAATTTCTGCACGAACATGTGTTCGGCTTTCATTTCGTCCCTTGGCTGTGCCAGAAGGGGAATTTCACCCGATAGCAAATCCACCTCTGTCTGACTAAGAATGTGCCCCCTCCCTACTCCTTCTGCGGACATTCTTAAGAGGGTTGCTTTCTGTTGTAGCCTTATTGTGTGGTGAAGTGGCGTGAACTCCAAAAGAACCTCAAGTGCTGATGTTGGACAAGTCCTCATCGCTCCAGTGATTCCTACACAGGCCATTCTTTGCAACTTTTGTAGTTGCTTTTGCACAGTGATTTGCTGTGCCTTATCCCCCCACGCAATCACTCCGTATGTGAGCATGGGCCTCACAACCATGAGATAAAGCCATCTTAATATTGTTGGCGATGTTCCCCATGATTTCCCAGCTATTCTACGACAGGTATAAAGTGCTCTGCAGCACTTTGCGATCGTATTTTGAATATGGGTACCAAAATTTAGTTTGCAGTCAAAAGTGACCCCAAGGTATTTAACCTCCTTGCTTGTTTCTATTGGACTCCCTGCGAGCCTAATTTCCCTCATCCTTAGTAACTTGTATCTTCTGGTAAATGGAACGATGATGGTTTTTGTGGGGTTGAGGTTAAGGCCAACTTCCAAACACCAATCATGCGTGATCCTAATTCCCAGTTGAACAATGTCACAGAGAGTTTCTTCGTACTTGCCCCTGGCTATTATCACAATGTCGTCGGCATAACCCTGACACTGGATACCCCTGCTGGTAAGTCTACCTAACAGCTCATCAACTAGTATGCTCCACAAGAGTGGTGATAAGACACCCCCCCTGTGGACAGCCCCTTGTGGTCGTGACTGTTAGAGTACTATCCTGTATGGATGCCGTAGCCTGTCTAGTTTTTAGTAGGGATGAGACCCATCTGCTAGTCGTAGGGTCCAGGCCTCTTCTATTCAGGGTGGCTCTGACTGCATCATGTGACGTGTTGTCAAATGCTCCCTCAATGTCTAAAAAGGCACAGACTGCTACTTCTTTGTTTACTATCGCCGAGCGTAAGCTACGGTGCAATTCATATAGTGCCGTGTCCGTAGATCTACCTGCCCTATATGCATGCTGTGTCGTCTGCAGTGGGTTCTGCATAAGCAGCGTGCTCCTGATGTTGTGGTCCACTATCTTCTCCAACAAAAACGATGTCAAGCTAATGGGTCTGAAGGACTTTGGGTTGGTGATGTCTGTCTTCCCTGCTTTGGGGATGAAGACCACCCTAGCTCTACTCCATGTGCTTGGTATATGACCAAGTGCTAGGCTACTTATCATAATTTTCCTCAGGGCGGGTAGGAGTTTCACCTGTCCTTGCTGAAGGAATGCGGGTGATATACCATCCAGACCAGGAGATTTGTACGGTTGGAAAGTTCCAATCGCCCATTTAATTTTCTCCAAAGTAACCATTGACTTGGCAGATGCCCAGTCGGAGATGGTCGGTCTGTGTTGTTCCTCTGTTTCAAGTACTACACTCTGTTGCCAAGGGATACACCCTGGGAAGTGAGTCTCGAACAGAAGCTCTAACTTTTGCATATTGCCTGTCGTAAAGCTGTTGTCCCTACGTTTCAAGGCTAGATTCGCCTCAGGCGCCCGCTTTGATAAGGCTCTATGGAGCCGGGCGCCCTCATTTGTGCTTGCTATGCTTTCGCAAAAGTCCCTATAGTTCTTGCGTTTGGCCTTCCTAATCTCCTTGCTGTAGGAGGTGAGGCTTTCACGGTATGTGTCCCATGATCTATCTCTCTTGGCTTTGTTAAAGAGATAGCGGGTGGTTAAGCGCAGTCTTTCAAGACTGTCATTCCACCATGGGGCATCCTTCTCTCTACGCACCTTTCCCAACGGGCAGCTTTCTTCAAATGCATTATAAATGCCACTACTCAGATTTTCCACAACCCTGTCTAACTCGCCTATGCGTCTGGGTGTTCCAGAGATTCCGGTCACCAGATTCAGCTCTAGGGTCGACCTAAACTTTTCCCAGTCTGTTTTCCTTGGGTTGCGGGTTGGAGCACTACTATCCGTATTAACCTGAAGCTTAAAAAGGATGATCTTATGATCCGACATTGATTCCTCTGGAGAGACATGCCACTCCCTGAGGTGTGGTGTTAGACACCGACTAATCATGGTGATGTCCAGCACCTCTTCTCTAACTCTAGTTACGAAAGTCGGTGTAGATCCGACATTTCCTATTTCTAAGTCATATCTGAATATAAAGTCTGTGAGGTACTCACCCCTTGCGTTGATATCACTACTTCCCCATATAGTGTGGTGCGCATTGGCATCACAGCCAATGACCAATGGCATCTTCTCCTTTTTACAATACTCCGCCAGCCTCTCAATCTCCGGTGGTGGGCACGCCACATCACCCGCGAAGTAGGCCGATGCCACAATCATAGGGGGGGCGTTACCGTTTGCCTTCAAGGCGATTGGCACGCAGTCCCTAGTGAGGAATTCTGAAAGAATTGAATAATCAATATATTTCCTTACCATGATACATGCTCTAGGCATTGGATCTCTTTGATCCCATACTACCTTTGACACGGCGGTATACAGGCCTTTAATGCCATCGTTGACCCATGGCTCCTGTATGAGGGCTAGCCCAAGATGTTGTGTGATAAACGTCCTGGCTAAGACAGCCGAAGCTGCCTTAGCTTTATGGAGGTTTATCTGGGCTAGCCCGGTAGTGGTGACGCCTGTTGTCACCATTACTCTGCGACCGCCTTCTTTACTGGTGGTGTAGGAGGGGAGTCACCCTCACCACCGCTGCCCGTCATCGTCACGTCAGCTTCATCTCCTTCCGTTTCCTTCGCCAGTTCCTCTGCCAGTTCCTGGGACGACATGGGTTCCCCAAGGTCCATCCCTTCCAGCACATCCTTGACGAGCGTCTGGTCTGCCAGGTCTTCATCTTCAGCCAAGTCTTCAGATGGGTCGGTACGACCTGCCTGGTGGACGCTCGGTTCGGTGGCTGTGGGAGGGGGGGGTACCACTTCCCTTGGCTGTGCCAGAAGGGGAATTTCACCCGATAGCAAATCCACCTCTGTCTGACTAAGAATGTGCCCCCTCCCTACTCCTTCTGCGGACATTCTTAAGAGGGTTGCTTTCTGTTGTAGCCTTATTGTGTGGTGAAGTGGCGTGAACTCCAAAAGAACCTCAAGTGCTGATGTTGGACAAGTCCTCATCGCTCCAGTGATTCCTACACAGGCCATTCTTTGCAACTTTTGTAGTTGCTTTTGCACAGTGATTTGCTGTGCCTTATCCCCCACGCAATCACTCCGTATGTGAGCATGGGCCTCACAACCATGAGATAAAGCCATCTTAATATTGTTGGCGATGTTCCCCATGATTTCCCAGCTATTCTACGACAGGTATAAAGTGCTCTGCAGCACTTTGCGATCGTATTTTGAATATGGGTACCAAAATTTAGTTTGCAGTCAAAAGTGACCCCAAGGTATTTAACCTCCTTGCTTGTTTCTATTGGACTCCCTGCGAGCCTAATTTCCCTCATCCTTAGTAACTTGTATCTTCTGGTAAATGGAACGATGATGGTTTTTGTGGGGTTGAGGTTAAGGCCAACTTCCAAACACCAATCATGCGTGATCCTAATTCCCAGTTGAACAATGTCACAGAGAGTTTCTTCGTACTTGCCCCTGGCTATTATCACAATGTCGTCGGCATAACCCTGACACTGGATACCCCTGCTGGCAAGTCTACCTAACAGCTCATCAACTAGTATGCTCCACAAGAGTGGTGATAAGACACCCCCCTGTGGACAGCCCCTTGTGGTCGTGACTGTTAGAGTACTATCCTGTATGGATGCCGTAGCCTGTCTAGTTTTTAGTAGGGATGAGACCCATCTGCTAGTCGTAGGGTCCAGGCCTCTTCTATTCAGGGTGGCTCTGACTGCATCATGTGACGTGTTGTCAAATGCTCCCTCAATGTCTAAAAAGGCACAGACTGCTACTTCTTTGTTTACTATCGCCGAGCGTAAGCTACGGTGCAATTCATATAGTGCCGTGTCCGTAGATCTACCTGCCCTATATGCATGCTGTGTCGTCTGCAGTGGGTTCTGCATAAGCAGCGTGCTCCTGATGTTGTGGTCCACTATCTTCTCCAACAAAAACGATGTCAAGCTAATGGGTCTGAAGGACTTTGGGTTGGTGATGTCTGTCTTCCCTGCTTTGGGGATGAAGACCACCCTAGCTCTACTCCATGTGCTTGGTATATGACCAAGTGCTAGGCTACTTATCATAATTTTCCTCAGGGCGGGTAGGAGTTTCACCTGTCCTTGCTGAAGGAATGCGGGTGATATACCATCCAGACCAGGAGATTTGTACGGTTGGAAAGTTCCAATCGCCCATTTAATTTTCTCCAAAGTAACCATTGACTTGGCAGATGCCCAGTCGGAGATGGTCGGTCTGTGTTGTTCCTCTGTTTCAAGTACTACACTCTGTTGCCAAGGGATACACCCTGGGAAGTGAGTCTCGAACAGAAGCTCTAACTTTTGCATATTGCCTGTCGTAAAGCTGTTGTCCCTACGTTTCAAGGCTAGATTCGCCTCAGGCGCCCGCTTTGATAAGGCTCTATGGAGCCGGGCGCCCTCATTTGTGCTTGCTATGCTTTCGCAAAAGTCCCTATAGTTCTTGCGTTTGGCCTTCCTAATCTCCTTGCTGTAGGAGGTGAGGCTTTCACGGTATGTGTCCCATGATCTATCTCTCTTGGCTTTGTTAAAGAGATAGCGGGTGGTTAAGCGCAGTCTTTCAAGACTGTCATTCCACCATGGGGCATCCTTCTCTCTACGCACCTTTCCCAACGGGCAGCTTTCTTCAAATGCATTATAAATGCCACTACTCAGATTTTCCACAACCCTGTCTAACTCGCCTATGCGTCTGGGTGTTCCAGAGATTCCGGTCACCAGATTCAGCTCTAGGGTCGACCTAAACTTTTCCCAGTCTGTTTTCCTTGGGTTGCGGGTTGGAGCACTACTATCCGTATTAACCTGAAGCTTAAAAAGGATGATCTTATGATCCGACATTGATTCCTCTGGAGAGACATGCCACTCCCTGAGGTGTGGTGTTAGACACCGACTAATCATGGTGATGTCCAGCACCTCTTCTCTAACTCTAGTTACGAAAGTCGGTGTAGATCCGACATTTCCTATTTCTAAGTCATATCTGAATATAAAGTCTGTGAGGTACTCACCCCTTGCGTTGATATCACTACTTCCCCATATAGTGTGGTGCGCATTGGCATCACAGCCAATGACCAATGGCATCTTCTCCTTTTTACAATACTCCGCCAGCCTCTCAATCTCCGGTGGTGGGCACGCCACATCACCCGCGAAGTAGGCCGATGCCACAATCATAGGGGGGGCGTTACCGTTTGCCTTCAAGGCGATTGGCACGCAGTCCCTAGTGAGGAATTCTGAAAGAATTGAATAATCAATATATTTCCTTACCATGATACATGCTCTAGGCATTGGATCTCTTTGATCCCATACTACCTTTGACACGGCGGTATACAGGCCTTTAATGCCATCGTTGACCCATGGCTCCTGTATGAGGGCTAGCCCAAGATGTTGTGTGATAAACGTCCTGGCTAAGACAGCCGAAGCTGCCTTAGCTTTATGGAGGTTTATCTGGGCTAGCCCGGTAGTGGTGACGCCTGTTGTCACCATTACTCTGCGACCGCCTTCTTTACTGGTGGTGTAGGAGGGGAGTCACCCTCACCACCGCTGCCCGTCATCGTCACGTCAGCTTCATCTCCTTCCGTTTCCTTCGCCAGTTCCTCTGCCAGTTCCTGGGACGACATGGGTTCCCCAAGGTCCATCCCTTCCAGCACATCCTTGACGAGCGTCTGGTCTGCCAGGTCTTCATCTTCAGCCAAGTCTTCAGATGGGTCGGTACGACCTGCCTGGTGGACGCTCGGTTCGGTGGCTGTGGGAGGGGGGGGTACCACTTCTGGCTTTGGTGGAGCTGGGGCGGCAGTGTCCCTTTTGCCAGCTGTCTTCTTTAGACCGCTAACCGGGATAGTCCCGTAGCGGAATCCTACTTGGTGGCCCCTTGCCACTATTGCGTTCTTGGAGATTTCGTCGATGCCAATCACCAACAAGGCGCCTCCATTCTCCGTCCTCCTCGACAACACCTTCCATGCATCGGTCTCGATCCCGTTTTGATTCCTCAGCAGAATCAACAAGGACTCGGTAGACCGATCCGCGCTTCTAGGGCAGTACAGCGTGATGTTGTGGGGTGACGGAATGTCACCACCCACCTTACATTCGAGTGGAGCTCCCTTCCACGACTTTAGCCTCGACACCGCAGCCTTGAGGAATTCTGCGGAGTGCTCGTCCGAGCATTCGATCACTAAGTGACCCACCCTGAAGTGAATTCCCGCGAACTCCACTGCGGTGCCCCATCCACTGACGATAAGTTCGTCAAGGATGGCCTCTTCCAATGCGGACAAGTCCCCGTGACTGAGCATTACCTGGGGATACTCCACAGGCAACACGGCCACCTTGACTCGTTTTGTCATCGCCGCGTACGACGATCGAGCCTCGGTGGACACTGTAGAGGAAGGCTTCTCTACTGAAGTAGCGACGGCGGCTGCCTTCGACGTACTCGGACGCTCCTCTGGACATACCCTTTTGGGAGTGTCAGCAGGAGGCGTCAGAGTATTGTTAAGGCGTTTGGGGGCTGGTCCCCTTGCCTGCTCCGTCGTCTGCCTATTGGCAGTTGCCATACTTCGGGCCTCAGCAGGGGGAAATCCCTGCTGAAGGTACCTTAGGTACCATTTAACCCTTGAGCCGCACAGACCCATCCTGTTTGGGTCATCTACGCCTCCCGGCTCTCCACGTTTTGGCAGCTCCGCCTTCTGCTGCCGCTGGTGTGCACCTTGCCGCCGGACCGCATTTAGGGCTGGTCGCATGGGCTGGGAAGGTCCTGCCTTGCTCGCAGCCTCTGCGGTCGGTGCTGTGTGCTGACGAGGGGCTTGCCTCGTCATACTTGAGCGCGTTGGGCCAGCTTGCGCCTGCGGCCTTCCCGCGCCTCGTTGCGCCTGTTGGGGGCGCTGTGGAGTGCGTCCCACGTTGGAGAACCGCTCCCCGTCCAGGAGGCGGTCCTCAATGCGCCTTGCGGCACTTGCAGCAGGGATGTCCTGCACGTCTTGTTGTTTTATTGTTGTTTGTTTCATGTTGAATCCCACGAGCTGCGGAGAAAATAAGGTCCACCCGGGCAGAGATCCGCGATACCCGGGTAAGGCTAAATAGAACAGGCGGTCGCCATCTGCCTGAGCACACCGTTAAAGACTGGGCTAGTTTTTAAACCGGGCCCCCAGCCAGGCTGACTCTCGGCACGGTTCGTATAACACCTTAGTCCGGCCCGGTGTGAGATGAGGGGGGTAGGGATGGAGGTAGGTATGTGTGGGGGAGTTGGGAGTGTGTGAGGCTATGATTTAAAGACGGCGACACAAGCGTCTTGTCGGTACGGTAAACGGCACCATACCCGCTGTTTGTCCGGGACTGCTTATTAGCGAAAAAAAAAAAATATCGCATATTCGCAGCTAACCCCAAAAGGGGCCGTTCGCTATCCGCAACCCGCGACCCGCCTGGTGGCCTCAGCTCAGCCCCCTCCGAACCATCCCACATGTTCATCAGACCAGGTTGTGTGTATTTAATCAGTAACCAATTTTGATCAAATTTTTTTAATGTTTATTATTTTATGCGTAGTTTCAAACCTCATTTTCACAATTTTCAAATTCTTACTTTTTTTGTTATCGGCCGCATGTGTATATCGGAAACCAGAAATGTTATTGATAATTTGAAGCAAACCACGCGTTCATACAGACAGACAGACGGACAGACGGACATGCCTAGATCGACTCGGCTGTTGATGCTGATCAAGAATATATATACTTTATGGGGTCGGAGATGCTTCCTTCTGTCTGTTACATACATTTGCACAAACCATTATACCCTTATTTACCCATTTTATGGGTTAAGGGTTAAGGGTATAAAAAACTAATGCTAAATCTACCATACTACACAAGTTCCAAATATGTACATAATATAGCTAAAATTCAAACTGTTCAGCAATATATAAACAGTTAATACTACATATAAACTACTTTTAAGTCAAATCAAGGCTTTTGATTCCACATTTTTCCTTGAATATAAATATTGTTAATCACAACTTAAGTCATAAGTAAATATAAGAAATATCTCAGTTAAAAAGCTTAAATGCTAACACCTGTAACAATTGATTTTGTATATTAGCTTTAAATGAAAGAAAAACTTTTAGGAAAATAAATAATAAAACAAGTAAAAACGTTGCAGTCGGACGCAACTGACTGCGATATACTTTGATACTAGTTTACATAACTGTGTTAAGGATTCCGTGCGCAAATAGTAATAAATGGTGGTTTTGGGTATAAATATCAGGCAGAAGGGGTAGGCGTGACATCCATCTGTGGCGGATGGCACCGTCTATCCCCCTACAAAGTTTGGAAACTCTAGCGCAAAAACTGATAAAGATATTGAGGTGGGCGGTATAAGTGGGCGTGGCATTTTTATGCACACCTGCTATGGATGTCACTAACAATATGCCCACCAAATTTGGTGACTCTAGCCCAAAAACTGAGAAAGATATAGAGTTTTCGAATTTTAGAAGGTGGGCATGGCATTCAAACTTTTGATGCAGTTTTTTGGGGAATGTCATCGGCTATCTTGCCATAAAATTTGGCAACTTTAGCTTAAACAAGTAAGAAGGCTCTAGTCGAGAAATCCCGACTAGGACATACCCTTAACCCGATACTTAACGCTTACAGTTACTTATGTGTATTAAACCAGTGACCAAAATGACCAAACTTCAAACTGCGATATCTCCGGTGTTTCTAAACCGATTTTGATCAAATTTTTTTAAATGTTCATTATTTTATCCGTAGCTTCAAACCCCATTTTCACAATTTTCAAATTCAGGAATTTTTTGTTATCGATCACATGTGTATATCAGAAACCAGACGTGTTATCGAAAATTTAAAGCAAACTTGATCTGCTTATGGTATAGGAGAGTTCAAGTTTCAAGTTTGAAGTCTCTAGCTCTTATAGTCTCTGAGATCGGCGCGTTCATACAGACGGACAGACGGACGGACGGACGGACGGACGGACAGACGGACATACAGACATGGCTAGATCGACTCGGCTGTTGATGCTGATCAAGAATATATATACTTTATAGGGTCGGAGATGCTTCCTTTTGTCTGTTACATACATTTGCACAAAACCATTATACCCTTATTTACCCATTTTATGGGTTAAGGGTATAAAAATGGCGAAGATACACATGTTATCTCTATCACATGTCATCTCTGCGCGTAACAAGCGCTAGTACTTTGCTGTATGACAGCTCACTAGTACTTATGACCAGCGCATCTGGTCTGCTATTCAAAGGCTGGCTACCAGGCGGCTCACCAGATTTTTTAGGAGGCTTACTCGATTTCCTACGTTACGTGGTGCATGGGGCCGATTCCAAAGACGCCAGATCAGGGAGGCCAGTTTTACTTCTCTTGGATGGAGAAGAGCGCTGGCTAGGCTCGCGTTCTCGCCGCCTCTTGGGCGTTGCTATCGTCCTTGACCTGACCTGACGGACCTTATTAGGTACGCTGGGTGGCAGTTTTGCAATGTATTTGTATGTATGTAGTATGTACATATGTGCATTTGCAACACCAACCAAAGTTACAAATGTCAGCTTGAAAATTATATCAAAACAACAATGGCAAATGGTAGATGTGTTTGTGTGTTGCGATTTTTTTGAATTTGATAATTAGCAAGTAAAACCAACCCCGTAACATATTCTGGTGTTCAAAACTTTTCTACACGAACCAAGTTATGTTTATTATTTATACTTAGATACTAAAGGTATCATAGTATATTGGTATTGTGCAATGTCCGTCATGGTGTCTGTCCGTCTGTCCGTTCGTCCGTCCGTCTGTCCGTATGAACGCAACTTTTTCGACACCCTTAAAGGTAGAGCCTTGCAACTTCGTCAGACAAAGTGTTCAATTTAATGCTCTATGACCTCAAGGGGCCTGAGAAATCGATAACAAACACATAAAAACAAAACACATATGTGTCCTATATTTTAGCGTCACCAAGTTTGATGGCAAGAAAGCTGATGACATTCCCCACAACACTCCATTAAAAGTTAGGATACCACGCCCACCTCTTCTGCCCCCAGCCCCCCTCTAATTTTAAGCACAAATGCCTTTATCTTATACAGTTTTCAAGCTATAGCCACCAAAATTGGCATAAAGGTAGATGCTAACATCTGACACAGGTATGCATCAAAACTTTGTTTGCTACGCCACCAAAAAACGGGCCATACCCCACCGCCCTAATAAAAACCGGAATGCTTGTATCCACATTTTTATCCTTGTCAGCTTTTGCGCTAGAGTTTCCAAACTTGGTAAGGAGATAGAAGTTGCCATCCGCCACAGATATGCATCACAAATTTGGATGTCACGCCTACCCCTTCTGCCTGATATTTATACCAAAAACCACCATTTATTACTATTTGCGCACGGAATCCTTAACACAGTTATGTAAACTAGTATCAAAGTATATCGCAGTCGGTTGCGTCCGACTGCAACGTTTTTACTTGTTTTATTATTTATTTTCCTAAAGGTTTTTCTTTCATTTAAAGCTAATATACAAAATCAATTTTTACAGGTGTTAGCATTTAAGCTTTTTAACTGAGATATTTCTTATATTTACTTATGACTTAAGTTGTGATTAACAATATTTATATTCAAGGAAAAATGTGGAATCAAAAACCTTGATTTGACTTAAAAGTAGTTTATATGTAGTATTAACTGTTTATATATTGCTGAACAGTTTGAATTTTAGCTATTTTATGTACATATATGGAACTTGTGTAGTATGGTAGATTTAGCATTAGTTTTTTATACCCTTAACCCTTAACCCATAAAATGGGTAAATAAGGGTATAATGGTTTGTGCAAATGTATGTAACAGACAGAAGGAAGCATCTCCGACCCCATAAAGTATATATATTCTTGATCAGCATCAACAGCCGAGTCGATCTAGGCATGTCCGTCTGTCCGTCTGTCTGTCTGTATGAACGCGTGGATCTCACAGACTACAAGAGCTGGAGACTTCAAGCTTGAAACTTAAGCTCTCCTATACCATGAGAAGATTAAGTTTGCTTCAAATTATCAATAACATTTCTGGTTTCCGATATACACATGCCGATAACAAAAAAAGTAAGAATTTGAAAATTGTGAAAATGAGGTTTGAAACTACGCATAAAATAATAAACATTAAAAAAAATTTGATCAAAATTGGTTACTGATTAAATACACACAAGTAACTGTAAGCATTACGTATCGGCTTAAGGGTATGTCCTAGTCGGGATTTCTCGACTAGAGCCTTCTTACTTGTTTAAATAGTTTATTTTGTGTAATTTTGACTTTTTCAATATGTATGGGAGCACATTTTCCCCAAATCGAACAGCCTTACATAAGGACTGGTATGAATATAGTTTTAAAAATTATCATTTTATTTTGTAAAGATAGTTTTGATTTCCGGTTTATGATTGAGTACATGATGCGGATGATTTTATTTATTTTATCTATTGTAAATCCTATATGATGGGTAAAAGTTAGTTTTTTGTCAAAATAAATTCCTTAATACCCGGTGTTTTCCACCCATAGAATATTGGTGTTACATATTTGTAGGTTATCATATGGAATACTAGTAAGTGACCCACTTGCTTCGCTGCGCCAATAGTTTTTCAAAATTTTAATATATATAAAATAAATTAGTTAATGTTTAACAATATATTAGCAAAATATTTAATATTCTCTTTTTCACGCTACCATTGAGGTTAAGAATCAGACTCGTCATTTTACTTTGATACCAAAGGTATCATATTATATTGGGCTTATGCAATGTCCGTCAAGGTGTCTGTCCGTCCGTCCGTCCGCTTGAGCGCAACTTTTTTCAACACCCTTAAAGCTAGAGCTTTGCAACTTTGCGAACATCTTGGTCAATACCTTCGTCAGAAAAAGTGTTAAATTTGGCTCTACGACCTCAGGGGCCTGAGAAATCGATAACAAATCGATACCCCTCGATGTGTAAATCGATCAAACATATATATGTCCCACATTTTAGAAGCTATAGTCCCCAAATTAAGGGGCAAGATAGCCGATGGCATTCCCCAAAAAACTACATAAAAAGTTTGGATGCCACGCCCACCTCTTCCGCCCCCAGCCCCCCTTCAGTTATAATCAAAAATGACTGTATTTCCCACAGTTTTAAAGCTATACTCACAAAATTTGATGGGATGGTAGATGCTGAAGTCTAACAAAACTATGCATCAAAACGCCACGCCCCCACTGATACCGTCCACCTTATAAAATCCGAAAACTCTATATCTTTTTCAGTTTTTGGGCTAGAGTCACCAAATTTGGTAGAAACATTGCTAGTGACATCTGTAACCCCGATCTACATCAAAGTTTTATCCGCCACGCCCACCTTTTCCACCCAACTCGTAAAATCTGAAATTTCTATATCTTTCTCAGTTTTTGCGCTCGAGCCTCCAAACTTGATAGGGAGATAGAAGGTGCCATCCGCCACTGATATGCATCACAAATTTGAATGTCACGCCTACCCCTTCTGCCTGCCTTTTAATCACAAACCTCCATACGTTACAAATACATACATATGGAATATAACAAAATTTTCTTTCTTATTTATTTTGATTTTCCACTTTTGGTGGTACTGTTCTAGTTCGTTAAGATAGTTTTGTATGGTATTTTTAAATTGCTGCATCGTCAGCAAATGAGGAAAGCTTACAACTTGTCAACTCCGTCATGTTGTCTGTCCGTCCGTCCGCCTGTCTGTATGAACGCAACTTTTTTCGACACCCTTAAAGCTAGAGCCTTGCAACTTAGCAAATATTTTGGTACATTTCTTTGTGTTAAATTTAGGGCTCTATGATCTCAGGGGGCCTGGGAAATCGATAACAAGTCAATACACCCCGATGTGTAAATCGATAAAACACATACATATCCAACATTTTAGCAGCTAGAGTCACCAAGGGGCAAGATAGCCGATGACATTCCTCAAAAACTGCATCGAAAGTTTGGATGCTACGCCTACCTCTTACGCCCCCAGCCCTCCTTCAATTATAAACAAAAATGCCTGTGTCTTCTACAGTTTTGAATTTATAGCCACCAAAAATAAAATAAATATAGGTGCTGTCATATGACACAGATCTGAAACAAAACTTTGGATGCCACGCCCCCAAACAAAGGGCCATGCCCCACCGCTCTAATAAAAACTGAAATGCATGTATCTCCGCCAAAACTGAAATGCATGTATGTACGCCCACTTTAAACGCCCACCTCTATATTTTGTCAGTTTTTGCTCTAGAGTCTCCAAACTTTGTAGGGGGATAGAAGGTGCCATCCGCCACAGATAAGCATCACAAATTTGGATGTCACGCCTACCCCTTCTTTTTAATATTTATACCCTAAACGCCATATATTACTATTTGCACACAGAATCCTTAACACAGTTATGTAAACTGGTATCAAAGTATATCACAGTCGGTTGCGTCCGACTGCAACGTTTTTACTTGTTTAATGTTGACTTTTTTGGTAAACTTTCTTTGGCAAAGCTTCTCAGAATAAGTCCGTCTTTAAGTTCTTTGATGACTTTAAGCACCAAAATCAATGTTTTGGGTGTCCCTATAGCCAATATGTCGAAAAAACTGAAATTTAACCCATATTTTTTAATGTTTTTTCCCTCACGTTTCGTCAATATTTTAATTTACCCTTTAATACTGATACATTAAGTGACATCTTGTAATAGTAAGGAACTTAAGCAAAGGCAACGTTCTGAGCAAACTAACTATTAGAAAAAAAACTTTGCAAAATTTGTATTTTTTAAAAAAGCTGCACTAACTATGTTTGTGTGCTGTTTTTTTTTTTACAAAAAAAAGTCAACATTAAAAAAGTTAGAGACCGAAGAAAAATGTGCCTTTCTCTTACAATGGCCTACTTTGATGAAAAACTTCAACAAAAAATTTTGTTTAAAACTATGTTTGTAACTCAATAAAGTAATGATGCAGTTCGATTCGTAGGACCCGAAATAAAGGGAAACCGTCGAGTTTGGTTTTGCATTTTTTTTTTTTTTTGAAAAAAGCTATCACAGTGTTTTTATTATTATTACAAGGGCCTTGTTGTACTGCGACCAGTTTGTGCCGGCCTGTAGCATTAGGGTAGAGCCTCTATTGCGAGGCTTCTGATAAAAGAGAGCACTTTGGTAGAGTCTATATGTTCCCAAATCCTGTAGAGGGGGGATAAGTTCACCTTCAAGTTGTAGAAGTCGACGTCTGCTTAGCAAGCATTTACATAGAACATGTTCTGATGTTTCTGGCTCCAGCTCACAGAATCTGCATGTATCGATTTCTGAAAGTTTTAATTTCTTAAGGTGATACCTTAGGTTGTATTGATCTGTTAGGTAGCCTGTTAGAGTGCGAATTTCGCTCTTTTTAAATTGATGATGCGTTTTGATCGCGTCATCTGGGGGACGAGAAATTGTTTGGCTTGTCTCAGTCCTGTACTGTCGGTCCAGTAGCGACTTATCTCCGTTTCCTCCCATTTTCTTTTGTGTCCTTTCAAAAGTCCACAGAACGGTTCAGCGCCGATTAGTGGTGTCAACGCCCCGCGTTTTGTTAGGGAGTCCGTGCCCCGGCACCCAGCCCACCGTTAAAATGTTTTCGGAAGCAAGGGCGTTCAGCTTCTGCAAACAGTTCTCTACAAGTTTGGAGAAGATTATGAATTATCTCAGCGCTATGAGCGCCGCCTGACTGTCAGAGAAGATGTAAATCCGTGCACATTGCATTTTCCTGCGAGGGCATTCACAAGCACAGATTTCTATGGCGTATATTTTTAGTTGGAAAATGGTTGGAGACTTTCCCATGGCTATGGATTTGTTAAACCTTGGTCCGAAAATACCAGACCCGGTGTCACCGTTTTCCAGCTTTGGCCAGGCAGTGTACCACGTTTGTGATCCACTGGGCAGAGATATTGATTTTGTTTTCCACTCATGTCTGGTGTGCAAGACTATCGAGAAGTTTCTGTGGAAGATAAGTTCAGGTTTCTGTTCGTCAGTTACGCGCAGAATGGGCTCGTTTATTGGGGGTTCGAGAACACGAAGATGCCCGATAAGATCACCACTTTTTATGTTGGTGATGTTTTGAAGGCGAAGTTCCCCCAGGCAGGCCTCCTTTTTCAGGGTGATGGGTAAAGGGGGTATGCCAGCTATGATTTCAAGTGCTGCAGTGTGACATGTCCGGATGGCTCCAGTAATGCCAATGCAGACAAGTCGTTGTACTTTGGTAAGAGCAGCCGCAGCTGTCTTCTGGGTAGATTTCGTCCACCAAGCAAGAGATGCATAGGTTAAGATCGGTTTTACCACAGTGTTGAAAGACCAGTGGATCATATTGGGACTTAGGCCCCATGTTTTACCGAAAAGCCTGTTGCAAGCGAAGTGTGCTCAAGTGGCTTTATTTATGATCTTTTCAAGGCTTACATTCCAGTTGAGTTTGGAGTCGAGTGAACTTCCTAAGTAGTTGGCTTCAGCCGAAAAGTCAATGGTGGATCCATTTAGAGATGGTCTTGATAAAGAAAGAAACCTTTTCCTGGTAAATGGAACTAAGACAGTTTTTGACGGGCTTATGGACAATTCTTTGTCCTGGCACCATCTGCTGACTATATTAAGGGCTTGCTGCATGCAGTCCGAAATGGTTTGCTGATGCCAGACCACTACATAGATGACTAGATCATCAGCGTAGCCTTGAGTGGGGAACCCTAAGTTGTTGACCTTTTAGAGTAGCTCGTCGATGACCAGAGTCCACAAAAGATGAGAGAGTATTCCCCCTTGGCTGAAATTGAGGTCATGGTTCCTCCAAGGTCTACAGTTATGATTTAGGACTTAAGCATTTCCAGAATCCATCTAATAATGAGTGTGGAGACATTTTTTTTTATTCAAGAGAGGCACGGATAGCCTCATATGACGTGTTGTAAAAAGCTCCTAAAATGTCTAAGAAGGCACCTAGTGCTAATTGTTGAGCGCCAATGGCCTTTTCAATGGTTGTTGTAAGGCGATGAATGGCGGTCTCAGTTGACTTACCAGCTTGGTACGCATACTGGTACTTATGTAGGTGAAGGTGCTTGAGATTCACCTCCCTGATGTGCTCAATTATCTTCTCCCTAGTTTTAAGGAAGCAGGAGCTAAGGCTAATCGGTCTATAGGACTTAGGCAATTGGGAATCTCTCTGTCCTACCTAAGGAATAAACACAACTTTCACTTTAGCCCATTTGTCCAAACACGAGACTCGCTTAAAATAAACGGACCAGTGGGAGTGCGAGTCTGTGCAGTCCCCGCTGCAACTAGCATGGATAAATTCCATCTGGTCCTTGGGATTTGTATGGACTGAAACTCTGCATAGCCCATTGTACGCTATTTTGATGAGACAGTCTATAGGGCATTTTTCCAACACGTTCTGAGCGATGGGGGGTCCCAAGCGCAGGTGTGGGCACTCTCCAATCCCAGAAAGGTAGGTCGGTGCCTCGCTCTCTTAGCTGGGTTGCTCCACAGCCACGCACCCAGGAAAATGAGTAGCCAGGAGTAGACTGTTCGTTTAGTTAGGGTTGGTTGTGTGTGTTCCATCTGGCTTTTTTAACGTACAGATGCCGTTTGAGTGGTCCTTGAAGAAGGACCGCAGTGTTGGCGCCGCGTGGCCCGTTTTGACCTTCTCAGCTCTTTATTGTTGTCTTCCCACTCTTCGCATTATTGAAGAGCCTTCGCGCAGCCTTTTTAAGACCGTCAAGGCTCTTATTCCACTAGGGAACAGCCCTTCTGATCTTGCAAACTTTTTGTTCGCAGCTAGCACGATATGCCGATTCAATGTTCGAAAGAAGCACAATAGCTTCACGTTCTAGCTCGTCTATGGATATTATCGGACGGGTGGAGCAGTCTCTGGATTGCGCAAGTTCAAAACAGAAAAGATTCCAGTTGGTGTGTTTGGGATTTCTAGTAACAAGGCTACATTGCAAGGCGCATCCTATATCAAATCTAATGTGCTGGTGATCTGACATAGTGATTTCATTCGCAACGTATTTGAGACAACGGACAACATGTTCAAACTACAGATAGTTAAGTCAAGGACTTCCTCTCTTATTGCATTGATAAATGTACTACTGTGGGCAAAAAGTAGTAAGACTTTTTAATTTAAATTTCGCGCGGAAATCCATTCGTCGTTATATTTTATTTTTACGTTGGCAAGACTGTTAATAACATTTATGCAAAATATCACATCAAAATAATTATTAGTGTTTAATATATGCTTGTCTTTCTGAAGTGCAACAAGTGCATTCGGCGATTTTTACAATGAGTGAAATCATTCAACAAAGAAGTTTTTTGTTAATGTCACTGCTCCCCAAGACCGTGTGATGCGCATTGGCATTGCAATCGATTATCCACCGGAGCCGGTTCCTCTGGCAGTGCTCTATCAGGGCACAGGTAGTCGCCGTAGGCACAACGTCTGAGTCGCCGGGCAGATAGGCGGAGGCCAGCACTGCCTCTGCTCGCCATGGGCAGTGGGTATTTTAGCCCAAACTGCTACTAGGTATTCATAGATGAACTGTGATAGGGGAACAAATGTTAGATTTTTGTTAATAAACAACGCTGCTCTAGGGCGGGGTTGGTCGTTTGCATATAGCAGCTTACCGGATGGGGTGCTTAGCCCCAGGAAACGTCCGGCATTTATCTATTAGGGGAAGAAGGACAGGACATTAGTCCGCCCTCTTGCGGCCACTAGCCGCCATCTTCCGACCTCGGATTGTGCGCAGAAGTACCTCTACCTCAGGTGTGCGCCTCACACCCTTGTTCATACGCCCATTTCCATGCGTGATGCGCCCGTAGAGGGAAAGGCGCAGGACATTGCGTTGCCGGTGATCTTAGCCGGTTGGCCGAGACTGGGTCCAGCGCTATCGTTATAATAGCCAAGTTTTGTCTCATCTCTCGATGAAAGACACGCCAGTCTCCCACTCGCAGGCCGCTGTGCTGGCCTTTGACGAGCTTCAAAATCTCATCCATCTTCATTTCCGCATTGGGAAGCGGAAAAGCGGAAATGAAGACGGCGGCACGTAGAGCCTCTGCCTCAGGGACCACCTTGATGTGGGCGTCCTTCCACAGCCGGACCTTATGTCCACCCATCCTGGTCGGAAAGTGCAGCCATCACCCTCCGTTGCAAGCAGATTGTTAGGGTAGTCGGCAGGGAGTATTGCCACCTTCGCCGAGCTGGAAACATCCCTATAAGAGGCCATGTTACCGACTTGGGGTGCCTGCTCCTGAGCTGACTGTGGAGGCTGCTGGAGTCCCCGTGCCCTTCGTCAGGGCACTAGGTGCCGCGGTTCTAATTATGGCCCTCTTAGTCGACGCCTCTTCTGGGGTTGTGTTGGCCGATCTACCTCGCTTATCGGTAGCACCACTCATGCTGGACACTGCCCTTGGAGGGTCCATGGGCTTCTGAGCGAACCTTTTGGCCTTTGGTCTCTCAGCCTTTGGGGAGGCGAGAAGGGCTTCTTCCTCTTCCTTGGTGATAGTTTCGGTGCCAGAGCTTTGTGAACAGATGTCCATAGTTCTTCGGGCTCCCGGATTGGTTTGATGTTACTCGACTTGGAGCTGCTTGAGCACCCTGCTTTGTCTAGAGCAGGGGCACCTCGAGCAGGATGTGGCTCTTCAACACGTATGGTCGGTCTTCAGAAGTCGGCATGTGACTGCCAACTACGACTGGCTGGGTCAGCTCAGCGCGGCGGCAAGCACACACGCTTCACTAACAAAGCCTTAGCCACCCAATAAATGCAGCTACATGCATTTTATTATCTTGTAGGAATTAAGTGAGCTCTACGCGTTTCTTTTTTATGGCATGGCTTGGTTTGATAGACTAGGTGCTAAGACTATTTATTAGTTCTATAAGCAGGGAATTAATTTCATTTACTCAAAAAAGATCCAGCTTAGTTGTTGAAGAGTTGAATGATGTGGAGGTAATGGTAAGTACATCTCTGTAGCTACCATGAATCAACGGAATGTGTCTCTTAGTTTTCGTAGGCAAAAAGAGTAATCTTCTGGTCTTAGTGTCTAAGAGAGCATTATTATTTCCATGTGTTGCGCTTTTCGTTTCAATATTGTTCCTTCTTATTCGCATCGCCAAGCGTTTGGAGATTAAGTTGAGATAAGACAGCCTGCATAGACAAGACTTATCAGTCGATGAGTGGTTACCCTTGCAATTTGCACATATGTTGTGACTTTGGTTTTTACACGAGGCCGTTCTGTGAGCCCCGGCAAAGTGAACACAAGAAGTATTTACTGAACAGTTGTTCGATCCATGTCCAAACAATTGACAGTTGTAGCATTCTGCTATTTTGCTTTGAAATTTTACCTTATAGTCCCATAGTACTTTCATGTGGCTATAAATAAATAAATATATTGGAGGAGATCTCCTGACAGAGATAGAGGCACTGCGACCGAACGATCTTTTGTGCCTATAGGACTCCCTACTCAGACAAGAGCTGCTCAACCTCCCTTATGTAGGCTAACAGATCTCCCGTCGAGGCTTTCCTGATCTGCATAGCTGTCAGAAGCTCACTATGCAGGTGCCTCCTTCTAGACCAAATGACGGCTGGACATTCACAAAGAATGTGTTTTATCGTCGAGCCTACACTCCGTGTCTGGAGACAGATGCATTTTGTAAAGATGGTATTTTAAGACATGGTGGCCGGTGAGGTGGCTACCAATAGTCTTAGGTCCATCCTGGAACACCCAGCAGTATTCCTTCCTACTAGCGGATGTATTAGCTCTTCAGCTTGACGACATCCTGGACTGGATATCCAATACCTGGATTTCACTCCGTCAACCCATTCTTCTACTCTGTCTTTGGCAGCGGCCCTCCCTAAGCCACAAAAAGGCTCTGGGCCATGTAAAGGAGTCGCTGAGCCGGCTCTTGCCAGCTCGTCCGCGTTTTCATTGCCGGTAATTCCGGCTTGACCTGGAACCCAACACAAAGTTACCCTGTTCCCGGTGAAGAGTTGCTGGAGGCTGGTTCAGCAGACTGCGACGAGTTTGGAGGTTATCCTTCAAGAGGATGGAGCTTTGACCGCAGCTTGACTGTCTTAAAAGATATATATATTAGCTCCTCTCATCCTCTTGTCCAGGATGAGTTTAGAGCAAGCCTCAATGGCATGAATCTCTGATTGAAAAACGCTGGCAATTTGCCCAGTCAATCGAGGCTCTGGTGTTAGGTCCAACGATCCCCGCACCCACTCCTTGCTCAGTTTTAGACCCATCAGTGAACCACTGCAGGCCCCTGGGGTCACACAAATAGAGCTTCGTGGTCATGAGATCTGTTCGGTTGCAGACCTCTAAGCCAGAAACATTATTCAAAATACTATCGTGACCAGCATCATTAGTCAGTAACCCAGATATGAGTTTGATTCTAAAAAGACTTTTAGCGACTCCTTCTTGTATGTGAATATGTAGGGGAGTCAATCCAATAATTTTCTCCATAGCCGTAATTGGGCATGTGCGTAAGGCTCCCGTCAGAGATACACACAAGCCGCTGCAGCATGCTACACTTCTGAATGGCCGTGACCTGCTGCATTTTGGGCCACCACACAAGAGCAGCATAGGACACGATAGGCCTGACCATCATGCAGTAAAGCCACAGGATGGATTTGGAGTCAAGGCCCCACGATCTACCATAAAGTCTTCGACATGCCCATAAAGCATGTGAAGCCTTGGTAATCGTTTTATTAAGGTGCGAGTTCCAGTTAAGTCGTGTGTCGAGAACAACTCCCAGATATTTGACCTCACTGGAGAGCTCTACGGGAGTCCCACCAATGACTAGGAGGCCGATGTCATTGGTGTACCGTTTGGTGAACGGCACAACAACCGCCTTGTGCGGATTAATGCTGAGACCCATGTTTATGCACCAATCGAGAACCAAATTGAGTTCCCTTTGCATCAGTTCGGTGACAGCGCTTTCGAACTTCTCTGTGACTACAATGGCCAAGTCATCTGCATACCCAATGGCATCGATTCCCTGGCTGTGTAGTTTTTCTAGAAGTTCGTCAACTACGAGCGACCATAGCAGAAAAGACAACACTCCACCTTGTAGACACGTGGAAGATATTTCTCGTTGTCGTAGCATAGCTTCTATCCAGGTTACGGAAGCTGTGTCAATGTCCCTGTGAGATAGAGCTCTGGAGATTGACTGATAGCCAGTGTTGTCGAAAGCATCTTCCACGTCGAGAAAAGAGCACAGAGCAATTTTCTTGTATTTGAAAGTTTTCTCGATTTTGCTGACTAAGTGGTGAATAGCGACCTCGGTCGATCCGCCTTTGATGTAGGCAAATTGTGACTTGTGTAGCGGCTTGGTGGCCCGGAGAGTGCACTTCACGTGCAAGTCCACCAGCCGCTCCGCAGTCTTGAGAATGAAAGACGAAATACTTATCGGTCTGTATGACTTGGGTTAGTCAAGAGCTCGGTTGCCTTGTTTAGGAATAAATAGCACGTTGACTCTCCTCCAAGATTGTGGTATATATCCCCATGCAAAGCTGGCTCTAAGCAAACTGACAAGTGGTGTGATAATTATTTCAATGCTATGTTGTTGCAAGGCAGGGAAAATCTGGTCGCCCCCGGGGCTTTAAAAGGGCTAAAAGATTCGACTGCCCACCTGACCTTGTCAGGATCGAAGATAATACCGGACAGACTGTGATCTCGCCTAATCGGTGTGGTGGTTAACCCATCTGGTTCACCATGTGTGTTAATCCGAAATCCTGGGAAATGCACCTGAAGCAAAAGCTCTAGCGTTTCCTTTCGATCCTAGCTCTTCTGGTAGTGATCTAGCTGCTTCTGGTAGTGCCTGCACACTTTCGCAGTAGTTGCGCCAGCTATCCCACTTAGCTCCTCTAATATTCTTATTATACACCGTGAGAGCACTCCTATAAGTGTCCCACGAGTCCCTTTTTGCTTTAGCTCTATTAAAGAGCCTGCGAATTACCTGTCTTTGACCTGCAAGTCTATCGCTCCACCAGGGAACCTCGCGGTTCACTCGGTGGCGCTTTAGAACTATACTTTCCTGGAAGGAAGTGATTAGCACATCATGAAGCTGGTCAGCAGCCATCTCTATGTCGCTCACAGACGCAAAGTTGGTGATAAGTTGGTCAGCTTTCATAGCCACAAAAGCTGTGAACATATCCCAGTTAGTTTTTTCCGATTGTATAGCGAAGGATTGAGCTCCGTTTGGCCAGGTAGATCAAACCGGATGTGCTGGTGGTCTGATAGCGTGGCTCCATCGGTAACCCTCCAGTTCTTTATATAATCGGATAAGAAATCGCTAGCCAGGGTGAGATCCAGGACCTTCTCCCGGATACCCCTATTGACTACATCTATTTGACTACACAATAGATAGAAGGCACTCACCCCGTTTTTTGACATCACTGCTACCCCATTTGGTGTGATGCGCATTAGCGTCGCAGCCGATAACCATGTGTTTTCCGGCTGTGCGGCAGAAGTTGACGAGCCGCTGGACCTCCATAGGCGGAGCTACGTCTGTGTCTCCGGGAAAGTAGGCGGCCACCACCACCACTTCCCGAACGCCTTCCGCTGTGGCCACCTCTATGGCTGTTGCAACCAGATCCCTGCAGATAAAGTTAGTTAGTTAGCACAAAAATCTAAAAAAAAATATTTTAAACATATAGTATAAAAAAAATAGGCTGCATCGGACGACTATATCTTATAGCTCCCATAGCACAGTAGGAAGGCGTATAAGGCGATGGTGCGCAAAAATACTTCCAGTAGAGTTGCAGTGCTAAAATTTCATATTGGCATTCAATCGAAACTAAAAATTAATGTATTTGCATTATTAAAAGTAATATTAAAATTAATTTTATTTTTTTAATGTTAATAAAACAAATGCAGATGACAAAAATTTAGATTTGTCTCTCTTTGATAGTTTTCTCTGACCTGTTATGAAAGGGTCTGAACGCAAAAGAAGTGTATTGATTGAATCCGTATTTGTCAATACGCGAGACATCTTCCGAGTATGTTGCAACCGGCACTTCTTTATTTCTACCAAACCAATGACACTTCTAGTTCTTTTCGCATTTGTGCCCTCTTCTGTGCACCAAAGATCAAGAATGTACATGCGCGAAAATACGCAATTACAAGAAGCGCCTATAGAAAAAGATAACATACAAATTAGGAACATTGCATACAAACACAAATGACGAACACAAAAGAAACATCGGAAAAACAAAGGAAGAGCAGCAGATTGCGTCGCAACTTTGAGCCACTCCAGCAAACGTGTGACCACTTTGAAATTCAATTTTGTTTTGACGAAAAGCTAACTGCAAAATTGAACAGTTAAACAAGCTTTGCATTATATTTTTAGAATGTCCCGTTAAATTTGCAGTAAAAACCGGTTTGCCATGCAGAAGCTTGGACATTTTAGAGACTATTTGGTAACTTTTCGCACATTTTTGTTGTTATGAATTTTTTGAATTTTGGCCTGTGGGCGCAACCATTGTTCTTTGGCGTGGTGCAGGTTCGCCTGGAGAGCCCTTATTGTCCTCATGGCTCCTCCCTGTAGCGCTGGACGAGGCTTCCGCTCTTGCCCCGTCAAGAGTTGTTGCCTCTCACTCACTTCGATAAGACTGGATGCCTTGACCGACATCGGGATCTTAGCTGCCGGCGCCGTAGCCTTGGGTGGCTGTGCCTTGTCTTTGGCGGGAGCGCTACCTTTTGTAGCACCGCCTGGGGCTCCCTTGGCTTGTGGTCTTATCCTTGGGAGCGGGGATCTTGAGGATAAGCCTGTTCCTGCCAAAACAATACCAGAGCTTGCCACCGCACTTGGTGAGCGACTGCATCGATGCCTGATCCACCATTATGGCGAGGTGCAGCATGTCACCTTGTGTGGTCCGCTGCACTACTCTCCACTGGGTGATGTCGAGGAAACTCTGCTTACCAACATAAGAGAGAGCATCTTCGTTCGACAACTCCAAGCTGTTGGCGAAGTAGCCTCGCACAAGGCTGGCCCGGGGGAACTGGCCCTCCTCCAACAGCTCTTCGTCAAGCAAACTGTTGGCTTTGATAATGCTAAAGTTGCGCCTGACCCTCTCGGCTGCATTTTCGTCATGGCAGACGAGCAACAGCCACCCAGTTCTCGGAACACATCCCTCAAACTGTGGCTTTAGACCAGCAGTCTCCAAGGAGAGAGTGGTCTTTAGGATCGCAGCCTTGAGCGTAGCCATCTGCTCCGCTGTTAAAGCCAACGCCCTATCAGTCAAGATGAAGCCGAGCTTGACACCACTTGCCATCCGACTGTAGGATGGTGCTGTCGGCTCTGAATAAGCACTCTTCGGCTTCTTTTACAAACCTGAATTCGGGGTCGTGTCAAAAGACCGATCCCGCTTAGCCATTGCTTCAGCGAGAGGGGGAGCTTTTGCAGCCAGGAGAGCTTCAGCTCTCGGGAGCCCTTTTGCGATAGGAGGTCACCCGCGGCATAGCTCGTGTACCGCGGGAAGTCCACAATTAAAACTGGAGGGGGACAGGTATCCAGAGTCCCCATATTAGCAACCGAGCACCCCCTCGGCCACGAATCATTCGGCATATGCTGTTCCACCTTGGATTGAGGAATTTAATGAAGAGTTGTCTTCTTTTAGCCCGACTATCATTTGTCAGCACCCTTGGTCGAGACATGATCAACACAAAAGTCTGCTTCCAGCCGCCCCACAGTGAGTCCAATAGCTCTGCTAGCAGAATTAAATTAATAACTTTAGTAAATTAATAGATATTTTAATGAAACTTTGTACTTACAGTTTTTAATTCATTTTACGTATATTCTACAAATTTCAATGCCCTAAGTTAGGTATTTCCCATAGCTCCCATACAAATGTTAAAAAAAAACCATATTCAACAATATAAATGTTCACTTTTTTTGTAATTTTTAAGTGTTTTGTTTTTTAATTTTTATTTTAACTAATGAGTTTGTTTTCCATTTATTATTCGCTACTATTATTCGGAATCTGAAGATTCAGAATCATTATTTAAATGTATGAAATTTATTAGAACACCAGCAACAACTTTATCAAATTTAATAGATTTAACCGAATTTGTTGACATTTTAGACATTGATGTTATTAGTGGATCAGAAGAAACGAGTAATGCGTGCATAACATCTTCCATTGTATTAGATCAATTGTTCTTTCGAGAATGATTCTCCCGTATATTCCGGCAATCCTTATTCCTGGCTTCCAGGGCTTCTTCAGACATCATGCCAATAGGAAGACCCACATGCTTTATGATGTCTGCTGTCATGAATTAATATCTTATGGACAGATGATGGCATATAAAACCATGGATACAAGTCGACAAACATTTCAGCTGATTTCATGGCATATGAACTAAATGCATCGATATTGATTTCATAGCCACAAGTTAATGCACGTAAAGTGACACTAAAATTATAAATGAGTGCCTCGCTAACTCCTGTGATGCGTGATACCAAATCAGGTTGGCTGAAAAATCGTCTAGCTGTATTACCATTGTTGGTGTTGCCACTACCAGCCATTGGTATGTCCACTAAAATGCCCATTTCTTTCCTTAGTTCTAACTGTATTTTTAATTTTCTAGCTTCCACCTCCGGCTTATCTGTGCCGCGAACTTGCCATTTTTTAATGGAAAGTCTGTAGGATAAATGTAAAACACATTCAAAAAATCTAATCCACGCATGAAGACTAGATAAGCCATATTTCAATAGATCTGAGTTAACCGGGTAACTCTTCACCAAATCCAAATTGTTCATATCTTTAGATACTGCTCTACAAATTCCACATGTCTGTGTGGATGCTTCTGCTAGAACACCAAATATTTTACCATCCACCATCGTCAGATGAAATTCATGGAGTATGGTATATGAGCTGGTCAGTGTTGGCTTGATCGAAGTTATTTGGCTTTTAACATTGTCAGTCTCCAAAGTTATTAATTCACTTGTCTCTTTCTGACAAATGAGTTTTATGGGACGACAATAGCGGGTTGATGAAGCTCGCGTGTTCTTCCACAATATTGTCGAACCAAGCTGAACTTGTAATGGTACAAGGCAAACAGTAAATAAATGCTGATCGACCATACTTGTTTCACCATCTTGAAACTTCTGGCGATAGGTTGCGTGGCCACTGCTTCCATCGCAGCCCCATTTGTAAATTGCAGTCAAACTTCTGTTATTATTTTCCCCTGAACCATGATTTTCAAAAACCTGCGAGTGCGCATTTATGATACGGCTTACCGTATGGTCTACTTAATTCTGTAGAGTTATTTCAGCAGAATAATCGGTTACTTTTAGTCCGTCTGGGTAACACATAATCTTTGCTTTTTGCAGCCTATGGTAGTTGGGGTATATATGTGCATTCCTCTCCTTGGCACTTAATCACGTTAGCTGGTATGTATGTTTTGTGTGCCCAACATCTACATACAGTGCAAGCGCTTCTTCAGGTGAGAAGGGAACAGGTAATTTCACTGGTGTGTCCAATGACTTCTTTATATGTTGTCCAGCACTCTCATCTGTATTTAATGTGGCAACAATTTTTGAAGCCGTTCGCATTCTTGTAGCTTGAAGCCACCATCAATTGTTCACAAGTTGCTTGTTTCATAAGAGTAGACACTTGTTTGATCTGCGCCTTAGGGCACAAATCACCAAAATCCTTTTTAGGAAATGAAATGATATAAAATGAGCGGCATATCAAACCATTTCTGATTTTTTTTCTCAAAAAACTTTGTGTTGTAATGGCAATCCTTCCATTTCACTGCAAGCCTGCTTACAAAATTAGCCAATTTTTTATTAATTTCTTTAATATCGTTGTCAGATAAGTTTATGTTCTTCAAAATTGTGCCAAATACATATTCATTTAGCACCAACAATTTCCTTGATGCGACATTTTCGCCAAGCCACATGCAAAACAGAACGCGCTTTAGGACTGACATTTCACCTAAAAAGTGCAATAGACTTAAGAGTTGGACGTAGTTTGTTATCATTTTGGACATTTTTACACCACAAGAATTCATAAATACTAAAATTAGCTTGAATACGATTGAATAACATTAGTTACAGTCCAATGAAAACAGTAAAACACTCAAAAACAATTCTTGCTAAGTCTACTTACAAATAACACATTTTTAAGCTACACAGGAAAAGACGGGCCACGAACATACAATTTGTATTTGGTACATACATAGCTCATTCAAAAGCTTTTTTAAGCTTTGCAGAGTGTAGCCAATTAAATAAAATCAAAACTAAACGCAATTTGTATATTTATATTTATTCCGCTAGATGTTAGATTGGATCCACTGTGCGCCCTCGCGAGGAGGGTATTGTCGCACTTCCGACAGTGTGAGCTGATACGGCGCGTACTAACAGCGTAGTTACACGTAATTCCCCTTGCTCAGCTATCGGCTGACGGCTGTGGTTAATGTACATGAAATTTTTGCACGGGTGTTGTACTGTTACACTTTTGTTTACGAAGTAAACAATGTACAGTAGGAGATTATTTAGTTTAATTTAGTTTTCTTCTCAACTATTTTGACGTCTGTGCATTTCAAACCCAGGTCAACTAACTTGGACTTAATAATGCTAGTGGGAAGTTTGTCCATTCCAGACAGAACTGCCTTATATGGTTTGGTAGTTTTGGATTCATAAGTGTAGCGCGCACACATTAATTCTTTAAGTTTTGTTAATAGTGGCTCAAAACATTCAACTTGTTCTAGAAATATTTTTATACCAATGGAGATGGTTTTAATATAATACTTTTCGATCTTGAGCGCCTTCATGGTATAATGAATTAGTTTAGAATTTTGTTTGATCACAGTAATAGTGGCTTGTTTTAAACTTTAACACGTGTTTCTGTGTCAGAGTCAGCAATATTTTCATTGTCAATTGTTTGTAGAGGGCGATAATAGTTATTGTATTGGAAAGAGTCCACGTGTTCCCCTTTAACAGCCTTCTTTCTTTAAATATTAATTACTTTAACGGCAAATGCCATGGCCATCGCCTGTCAAAAGTTTAAGTAGCTTGATGGTGTGTGGACGAATGAGATAATTAAATTAAACAACTAGAAAAACTGACAAGAATATCGCAGCGATCACCGAACGATTTTTTGGATAACCTCGCACGATAAGAGTTTGTCGAAGACTGAAGTAATGTTTAACTTGATAAGTTTTGAATCAATGACACCAACAAAAAGTAGCAGAGCAAGCCCATAAAAACACTTACAACAACAACAACCGCTACTTGGTTGTCAAAGGCACACAAATCCAAAAAAAAAAAAATGTATAAACGTTGCAGTCGGACGCAACCGACTGCGATATACTTTGATACCAATTTACATAGCTGTGTTAAGGATTCTGTGTGCAAATAGTAATATGGCAGTTTTGGGTATAAATATCAGGCAGAAGGGGTAGGCGTGACATCCATCTGTGGCGGATGGCACCGTCTATCCCCCTACAAAGTTTGGAAACTCTAGCGCAAAAACTGACAAAGATATTGAGGTGGGCGGTATAAGTGGGCGTGGCATTAAAAATTTTAATGCACACCTGCTATGGATGTCACTAACAATATGCCCACCAAATTTGGTGACTCTAGCCCAAAAACTGAGAAAGATATAGAGTTTTCGAATTTTAGAAGGTTTACGGAAAAAGTGGGCGTGGCACCCAAAATTTTGTTGCAGTTTTTTGAGGAATGTCACCAGCTATTTTGCCATCAAATTTGGTGACTCTAGCTTAAAAACTGGCGAAGATACATGCTTTCCAGTTTTTATTAGGACGGAGGGGCATGTCCCGTTGTTTGGGGGCGCACATCTGTGTCAGGTGACAGCATCTATATTTATGTTAATTTTGGTGGCTATAGCTTCAAAACTGTAAAAGATACAGGTATTTATGGACGGAATTTATTTGTTGCTTAAATATTGCGTTAATTTAAATATTAGCTAAAAACTTAAAATACATTTTAAATATAGGTCACAGGTTAAATGATGTGATCTTACAGAAGTAAATTAATTGTCTTAAACTAGCTCATAAAAAGATGATAATACTTTGTATGATATCCTTTGGCCTTTTTTTCCGAGTGATTTCTGCTCCTATTTCGGCCCACTCATCCATAATGTCTTCTTTCTTTGAAATGTCGTGCTTCCGGATGTTGTTCTCCAGCAGCGCCCACAATTTTCAATAACATTAAAGTCCGGAGACTGGGCGCGGGAATAAGCACGTGGGGGCAGTTCCAGATTAGCCAAGGCTGAACTATTCCGGCCTTATGTTGGCGGTCATTATTATTATTATTATTTACAAGGCCATAGTTGGTGCACCTCGACCAGATTGATCTTTTGTGCTGGCCAGTAGGATTATGGACTCTCCTGTAGCCCTAGGCTGCGAATAAAGCTTAGAACTTTATTCGGACAGAGACTCCATATCCTGTGGGGTGACACGGTTACCTCCCCAAGTTGTTCTGCTCTGCACCTGCAGAGTGCTGGGCATTCGCACAGTATGTGATATGACATCTCCTGGTCTGAGTTACAAAACCGACAGACGTCAGTGTCCGATAAGTTCAATTTCTTGAGGTGATATCTCAGGCAGCAATAGCCAGTGAGAAAACCCGTAAGCGTACGAATGTCATTCTTGTTTAGGTTGATAAGACGTTTGGATACATTCTTATCTGGGGTTAGAAAATTTTTGGCTTGGCGGAGCCCCAAGCTGTCGGACCAACTTTTCTTTATTTCCCTTTCTTCCCATGTTCTGATTACAGCTTTTCTGTGTCCCTTGGTGAGTCCACAGAATGGCTCAGGTCCTCTTAGCGGCCTACCTGCTCCTTGCTTAGCTAGAGCATCGGCCAGTTCGTTACCATCATGTCCTTCATGTCCAGGAACCCATCCCACCGTAAGCGTGTTATTTTTCCCAGAGAGTTCAATAGATGGAAACATTCTTCGACTAGCCTTGACGAGAATTGGAATGATCTCAGGGCATTTAGAGATGCCTGGCTGTCGGAGAAAATATAGATCGTAGCACCATTTGTCTTCCTACGAAGGCATTCTCGGGCGCAGATCTCTATCGCGTGTATTTCTGCTTGAAAGATGGAAGGTGTTTTACCCATGGCTATGGCTTTTCTGAACCGTGGTCCAGTAATGCCCGCCCCGGTGGCACCATTCTCTAGTTTAGAGCCATCCGTGTACCAGATTTGAGCTCCATTGGGTATGCAAGATAGACAAGCATTCCAAGTGCTTCTGTTTTGTATTGATACAAGGAAGTTTCTTTCAAAGAAGGGGCCCGATAAACTATAGTCCGAAAGACGAATGATAGGGTCATTGAATACAGGCGTGAGAGCCTTTAAGTGACCCGTTAGGTCCCCGAGCTTTAGTTCACCAATGTTAGTAAGTCTTAGGGTACCCAGACGAGCCTCCTTCTTAATAAGAATCGGGATCGCTGTAATGCGAGTTATGACTCCTAGTGCTTCAGCTGGGCAAGTGCGCATCGCTCCCGTGATGCCAATGCAGACTAAGCGTAGTATTTTCGATAGTGTTTTCATTGCAGTTCTTTGCTCGACCTTGGTTCACCATGCTAGGGCAGCATAGGTAAGAATGGGTCGTATAACAGTATCAAAGGACCAGTAAATTATTTTTGGACTGAGTCCCCATGTTCTGCCAAAGAGCCTGTTGCAGGCAAAGAATGCCCTGGTGGCTTTAGTGACAGTGCTGTTTAGGTGAGGCGTCCACTTGAGCTTTTAACCAAGGATCCCCCAAGGTATTTCGCTTCACTGGAAAATTCAATTTTCGTACCGTTAAGGATTGGGTTTTGTAGTGTCTGAGTCTTTTGTCGAGTGAAAGGGACTAGGACTGTCTTAGATGGGTTTATCGATAAACCCTTATCTTAACACCACTTGTTGGCTATATTGAGTGCCTGTTGCATGCGATCTGAGATTGTTGGAGGATGCCAGCCCTCGATGTAGATAACAAGGTCATCTGCGTAACCCTGGGTGGTGAAGCCAGCGTTATTGAGTGTGTATAGAAGTTCATCTATAACCAGAGTCCACAATAGAGGAGAGAGTACACCCCCTTGAGGGCAGCCCCTTATGGCTGCTATAGATGTGAGTTTGCCATTAAGGTCAATTGAGATTATTCTGGATTTTAACATTTCCAGAATCCATTCAATAATTATGGGAGAGACTCCTTTCTGATTGAAAGCAGTCTTTATGGCTACATATGAGGTATTATCAAACGCCCCTGAGATGTCTATAAAGGCACCTAGGCCAATCCGCTGGGAGCTTAGTACCTTTTCAATTTTGGTTGTAAGACAATGTATAGCAGTCTCAGTAGACTTTCCTGTTTGATATGCATATTGAAAACGATGTAGGGGCTTTTCCTTGAGGTTAATAGCCCGAATGTGGTGGTCAAGGAGTTTTCCATTGTCTTTAAGAAAAATGAGCTAAGGCTGATCGGTCTGTATGCTTTTGGCATTTGGGAATCTTTCTTTCCTCCCTTGGGCAAGAACACGACCCGAACCGTAGCCCATTTGTTTGGAATATGTCCAAGAGCTAGACTAGCTCTGAAAAGCCGGACTTAAGATGGCACTACCATGTCCGCCCCATGTTGCAGATGACATGGTTGGATACCATCCGGTCCAGGGGATTTGTATGGGCTGAAGTTGTTTATAGCCCATTGTACACTTTTGTGATGGAATATTCCATGTGGGAGCTTATTGCGCAGTGTAGATGGTGGGGTTGGAGATACCTCATCTACCTGGTCATCGTCCGCCACCGGAATAATGCCTGTACCAGAAGTGTTGGTGGGATTCATGGTTGTGGCCATTGGTCCCTTCTCCACTTCTGGTAGGAACACACAGCCCGGGAAGTGGGTTTCCAGCAGAAGTTTGCTGGTTTCCTCAGGGCTATTGGTGTAGGTACCACCCGGGTTCTTAAGTGTGCGCAACCCATTTGAGTGGTCTTTACTGATTGCTTTTTGTAGGCGAATCGCTTCAGGAAGTTTTGTGATCTTCCCACAGTGATCTCTCCATGTAGCTCTCTTAGACCTTCTCAGCTCTTTATTATAGAGCGTTAGGCTACTTTTGTAGGACAGCCATGTGGCTTTCCCATCTTTGGCCTTATTGAAGAGTTTCCTGGCAGTCCTTCTGAGCTTTTCAAGAGTGTCGTTCCACCATGGGAAACTGAGTTTTGTATCTCGGTGCTGGTTAGGTGGAATCTTAAGTGTTGATGATCCGACATTGAGACCGCTCCTGATACATGCCAGTTGGAGATAGCGGACAACATATTGGTGCTACAGAGCGTTAAGTCAAGAACTTCGCCTCTAATGGTATTTATAAATGTAGGTTAATTTCCCCTGTTTAGTATGCTTATATTGTTACTAATAATGTATTCAAGATGGTACTCACCTCTCTTATTATTATTTGTACTTCCCCATACCTCATGGTGGGCGTTTGCGTCACAGGCGATGATCCATCGGAGATTTTTTCAACGACAATGCTCAAGCAGGGAACGGACTACCATTGTTGGAACATTGTCGGCGTCTCCCGGCAGGTATGCAGAGGCCAGCACTATCTCCATAGCACCCTGCGCTGTGGGCATCTTTACCCAGACCGCCACCAGGTCATCAGTAATGAACTGTGTGAGGGAACAAAAGTTAATTTCTTATTGATAAGCAGTGCTGTCCTTGGACGTGGTGAGTTAAGTTTATAAAGTAACTTACCAGACACTGAATGGAGTCCACGGACCTGTCCTGAGCCAATCCATGGCTCTTGGATGAAAGCGACGTCCATGTTCTCAGTTGCAAACCTCATGCTGAGCACATCCGAGGCAGCTCTGGCATGGTGGAGGTTTGCCTGGAGACATTTAGCCCGCCTGCGTGGGCTTATGGGTGTTGATGTGGGTGGGGGCATCAGAGTGCCCGCCTGCGGCCCGCTGCCGCCACCTTACGCCCTCGGTTGCTCTTTAGTAGAGCAGACTCCTCGTCCGACGTCCTCTCGCCCTTACTGCGCCTTGTTTGTTTAGGTAGGCGACCATGAAGGGGGGGCCGGTGTTGTGCCTGAGGTGGGAGCTTGCCTCTGGCTGCCGGACGTTGTGTTGGCACAGCCGCTGCCCTAGGACCGCTTGCGTTGGCCACTGTGACATTTTCCACTGCCTCGCCCTGAGTAGGGGTTAGCATAGGCGTTGTCTCTGCGACTGCCGGCTGCGCATCCTTGGAGCAACAGGGTGCCTCTTCCGTTGTTGCCAATGTTGATAAGGCCGCGTCATCGGCCTGGGCACGGGATTGTTTACCCTTGGCTTTAAGGCAGACCTTACCAAATGCGAAGTTAAGTTGCCCCTAAAGGCTGCGTAGTTGGTGTGCGGAGTGGGGGTCCAGTGCAATGGTCAGACCGACCATAGGACCCTTTTGCTCCTTGTGGAGCACTTTCCAATTCCCTACTCGCATACCCGCGTTCTGTCCCTCTATCAGACCTAGGATATTTTCGGCTTTGCTGTCCTTCCCGAAGGTCGGAAAGTAGCCAACAAATACCGCAGGCTGAGGAACGTCGGTTTCAGGTAATATCTGCAGCTTCGCATCCTTCCACAGATTCACCTTAGGCACTGTTACCTTTAGCCATTTTGCGGTTGAAGCGTCATCACAGGTCATTACCATCCACCCAGGGTGGAAGGTGCACGCGCTGAATAGGGGCTTAAAAGTCCCTTTCCTTTGTGCTACGATCGTGCTCAGCACCTCCATCTGCGCTCTGCTAAGCTGGTCGGTGGTTAACAGCACCTCCGGATAGCCATGTGGTAGTATGGCCATCTTGTGAGATGCTGCTACTTCTTTGTAGGAAGGTTTGGCACTGCTTGAGGGCGTTGTGGTTGCGGCATATGTTGGAGCTTTCACATCTGCTGCAACTGCAGCGTGATGCTTTACCACCGATACCGAACCCGCGTCTTTGGCAGTGGCCAAGATCTTCCTCGGCGTGGCTTCCTCGGGGGTCGCTTGCGCAGACCGCATCCGTTTGGTCGCCGTTTGGTCAAAACAAGTGTTTGCCTACGTTTGGCCTCCAGGGGCTTTTGGGCTAGCCGCCTTGCTTCGTCAACTGGTACACTCTTGTCGAGGAGTACGCGAAGTCTTCTTCAGGCTGCGCCACCAAGTTTTGGTTTGGCGGGATTTGTATTTGCCGCTGGTGGTGGTGAGGCTAACAGAGCCTCTTCCTGCTCCTCGGAGATGAAGTTGGAGGCTAGGCTTTCTGGATTGACATCCATAGCCTGGGCATCCGTCTCCATCTGCTCAACTGCAACTTTAGTTTCCTGTAAAGAAACTGGTCCGACCGTAGTCGGTGGGGGGGCAGGGATGTCCCCGAGAATTGAAATTTTTTGTTAAATCAGGTTCCATAAATGATCCCACGAGTAACGTGGAACGACGTATCCCCCAAGGCAGAGCTCCATACCTTGGTTTGGGCACTTATACAACCAGAGGAGGCTGGTATCCGGAGGTCACCGTTATAAGACACACTAACGTAGTGCCATTCATCCAATGGGCACGATACGATTGACACCCGAGATTACGGGTTTTTTCGAGTTGTCCTCTCTAGATCCGCCATATTTTGTCTAGAGCAGGGCACCTCGAGCAGGGTGTGGCTCTTCACTACGTATGGTCGGTCATTCACTAATGGACAGGGATGTCACAAGCAGTGCTGATTGGTTAACAGTAGGCTGTAGGCGAAAGGCACCTTTAGCCTTGTGCTAAACAAGCTTAGCCCCCATGTTGGCGATCATTGTCCTGGTAGAACCGGAAATTGCTTTGGATTCCCAGCTTCTCAGCGCTTGGTGTACATTTTCTTTGAGAAATAATCGTTTGTCTTTAATTGGTGACGGTTGTATTTTTGAGTGCTCTTGCTAAAAATTATTTTTCGAGTGTTTGTGCTGGGTATTAATTGGTTTAATTGTGGTAATCATACTAAACAGTGATCTCAGATATACGTTGTACGGATTTATGTGTTTAAAGTTACTCTGCCTAAACATTTAACTTATTTTATTTTGCAGTCAAGCTGACGCTGTTTTTTCTTGAAAATACATATATACGTATATTTGCTCTCGCTTGCTTTCGTTTGTTTTCGTTTACTAACAAAAATTACCTATTTACATACTTTTGCATCCAGCATCAGTCCTCTCCTGCTCTATTTCACCGTACTTGTGGCTTTATCTGCATATGCGCTATTGTCTTTTCACTCAAGAGCTCTTATACCCAAGCGTTCTCCCACTATTTTTCGTCATATTGCGTTCTTAACAGCACCATAGTTTGCTTTGATCATGTATATTAATTTGCCCATATTTTCATTTACCAAATAATAAAATGTTTGTTTGCTGCAGTAAGAACTGTAAAATTGTTGGTAGATTCAGCCCAGATTTTATTTTATGTAGGATGTGCGATAACATGATCCATATGAAGTGTGCGGGTTTCAATGCCAAAGTCAGAGACTGTCTAGGAACTGACTCTGGCCTTAAAAGGTTTTGTAATGCCTGCAATGTGGTTCAGAAGAAGATATTAAAATACATGAGGCAGACTTATAATTGTTTTAAAGCTGTCCATCTTGCTGTTGGCAATCTTTATGCCAATTTTAAAGACCACAAATTAAAATTTAAAAATGGAAAGATGCTTGACGACTCTTCTAAGCGCAAAAACACTTCTGGCTTTTCCCGTTCTAATGCCCCGCTTGTCCCGCCTCCTAAACAACTTCTGGCTGCCAGCTCGAATAGCCCTAAGCCGGCAAGAAATCCGATGGTGCCCGGTGGTAATAATACCCCATTAAATGTTCCCTCTGTGAAACAAACTATGTTGCTTCTTTGAGTATAATTTTCATACTGATTTTATTCTTAAAATCCTAGGCCTTATATACGTAACAAAGTGTCTTAATTTCTATGCGTTTATTATCTCCTGCAAGATAATAATCTCTTTTATCGTTAGGGTACTTTCAATACCGGCTTTTTACTGACCTGCGCGCAGGCAGGTCTTGGGATCGTTTACAATGCAGGCAACGGATCCACATGTATTTACTCTAGGATAATCGCATGAAGGACATCATCATTATTTGTGTTTGTCTAGTTTTATCTTATAGTGGACTGTATGTATTTATTTAGGCCGATAGCCGCGGAAGGCGAAAATCGGCTCTATAACAACGTGTTCATTTATGAACACTCTGGTTCAAATGTTCGCTTAGCTATTCCCATTAGCGTAGCTGCAGCTCATAAGCCACTTGTAGTTGTGACTATTAGAAATATATATTCTTGCATTCCTTCTGAACAAATTCAATCCAATGATCTTCCGGATACACAGTTTGTATGTGTTAAAGTATGTTATTGTAGAGTTGTGCCTATTCCAAATACGCAATATACTTAAATGTAGTGTTAGAATGTTAGACTTAGTATTTGTTTCTGATGTTGATTGTTGTAACGTAAACAGAGTACCCCACTTAGTGCGGCCGAAAGACTCTTACCATCCCACTTTAGAACTTTCCCTTGAAATACTAAACCCTAACTCTAATACTAATATTTCTGTAAAATCACGTTGTTTCCGTAAGACTAACTTCACTAAATTAAATCATCTTCTGTATGCAAATAATTGGTCTCAGCTTTATTCTTGTAGTGATTTAGAAACTGCCATTGCTATATTTTATGGGACCTTGAATTCGCATTTGGACAGATGTGTTCCCCTCTGTCACTCCTCAAGTGATAACAAACCACTTTGGTTTACAAGGGCATTATCAAAACTGAAAAATGCGAAGACAAGATCTTAAAAAAAATACCGAAAATCGGGAACTACTATTGACTTATCAACTTATATTATAACAAATTCTAATTTTCTTTCTGTTAACACATCCTGCTATAATAAATAATAATTATATAATATAATAATAATATGATATAATATTAGGTCTACAACTTTTCTTCCGCCGTTTTTTTCGTAAATTCAAGGCTTTATTGTAAAAAAACGGTTACAGAAATGTTATTCAAAATATTGGCCGTCGCTAGCTACTACTTTTGACCATCTTGCTGGCAGCATGCGTATTCCGTGACGAAAGAACTCCTCATCTTTCGAGTCGATCCAAGTATCAATCCAATTTTTGACTTCTTCATAAGAACTGAAGTGCTCGTTAGCTAGACCGTGTGCCATCGATCGGAACAGGTGGTAGTCAGATGGAGCAACGTCTGGAGAATACGGCGGGTGGGGTAAGATCTCCCATTTCAGCGTCTCCAAATATTTTTTGACCACCTTTGCGACGTGAGGCCGAGCATTGTCATGCTGGAGAATGACTTTATCGTGTCTTTCCTCGTACTGTGGCCGTTTTTCTTTAAGTGCTCGGCTCAAACGCATCAATTGCGTTGGGTATCGATCTCCTGTGATGGTTTCACTTGGCTTTAGCAGTTCATAATATATCACCCCCAGCTGGTCCCACCAAATGCAGAGCATGACCTTGGCGCCGTGAATGTTCGGTTTTGCCGTCGACGTGGAGGCATGTCCAGGCTTTCCCCATGACTTTCTTCGCTTAGGATTATCGTAATGGACCCATTTTTCGTCGCCAGTTACGATGCGATGTAGAAATCCCTTCCGGTTTTGCCTTTGGAGCAGCTGTTCACATGCAAAAAATGCATTTCCCGCATATGTCGAGAATTCGGCTCAAAAAGTGACATTTTCAGTTGAGAATAAAGTTTGGGAACAAACAGATCTCCACAAATATTTTGTTGGGTTAACGTTGACAGATGTCCAAGATCGATATAAAACGATTAAATCGATTTATATCGACCAATGCTTGACCCTAGAAACATCTATTGGAAAACGGCGGAAGCAAAGTTGTAGACCTAATAATAATATAATAAATGTAAAACTAATTTTCTCCCGAGATTCTAAAAAGTTTTATAAATTTCTTAACTCTAAACGTAAATCCTCCTGCCATCATCAGTTTTTCTTGTAAGGCATTTGATTCTGTTAGTCATTCACTTTTGCTTCACAAATTAAACATTATTGGACTCCCGACTAACCTCCTTTCATGGCTATCTGAGTACTTGTGTGGTCGTACACAAAAAGCTGTCTTTAAATCATATGTCTCTAAACCTATTTATGTAACATCAGGTGTCCCCCAAGGTAGTCACCTTGGGCCTTTATTATTTAATCTCTGCGGTAATATCTTACTCGCATGTGTACATGTTTGCTGATGATGTAAAATTATGTTTATTCTATAATGAACCTTATTCCAGTAACTTACTACAGTCAGATCTTAGTGCACTATCTTATTGGTGCAGCTTTAACCAACTTAATTTAAATTGTTCTAAATGTAAAGTAGTGTCTTTCTGTAGAAGTAATCCTTATACTGCTCAGTACTTGCTTGATGGCTCGCCACTCGATCGCGTATTAGAAACGAAGGATTTGGGTATTATTCTTGACCCAAAATTAAAGTTTGATTCTCATATATCGTGCATATTTAATAAGGCCATCAATGTCGTTGGTTTCATCAAGCGGTGGTCGAAAGAGTTTAACGTTTCCAACACTACTAAAACACTTTATACATCCCTAGTGCAACACATCCTTGAATTTGGATCTTGTGTGTGGACTCCGCAATACAGGATTCATCAGGATAGAATTGAATCTGTTCAGAAGAAATTTTTTTTTACTTGCACTTAGAAGTTTTAACTGGGTTCCCGGTGTTGATTTGCCTTCGTATTCAAGTAGACTTCTATTAATTAATCTTTCTTCTCTTTTAAGCCGTAGACCTATGCATAGAGTGTTATTTGTTACTAAACTACTCAATGGTGAAATCGACTCACCCATTCTATTAAGTCGAATAAACTTAACTGTCCCTATTAGATCCTCTCGTAACTTTGCACCTATTAACCTAGTTCGTTGCTCTAGCAACTATCTAATGCATGAACCGTTTCGTGTAGTTTGCGCTGACTTCAATAAGCTGTTTTCACATGTTTCCTTTGAGGCCTTCATTCCCTTACTAAAAAGATCCATACTGCTTTACTTATCTAGTCATAGTCACTAATTACTAACCTTATGATCTGATTGGGTTTTTCCCAATTCTTGCAACAAATGTTGGATCATTAAATTTGTTTGAATTCCCCAGAATATTTTAATATTTTAAACTTTTTTATTTCATTTCATTTTGCTTACTGATTTAAATTTAAATATTGTTCATTAATCTTAAACATTTTTGTAGCTTAAGCTCTATTTTTTTAAATTGATTTATTTTTAATTTTATGTCGACTGCTATTAGTTGACAATAAACAAACAAATAAATAAATAAGTATCCTATCCAACACTGCTCTCATTGAGTCGGCAATATTTAAAGCGTTGTGATTTGATCAAAGGAGCTGTAAATAGCACTTCAGTGTTCAATCTAAATTTGTTCATCACGAAATGGCATGTTATGGTATTATACCCATTGTTTGCTGCAGATGTCCAAAGATCTGTTGTTAAACTCACAGAATAAACTGTATCCAATACGGAACGCACTTTATGCTGTAGCTGATCATATTCCCTGGGAAACAAAGTATCACGAAAATAAGTTGAAAGTTTTAGCTTTAGACATCACAACTAGAGTTGTGTCGTTTCGTTCAGAATAAGTTCATATGAACGGGTCATTGAAATGAACGAATGAACTAATTCAGTAATTCTTGAACGAAATCGTTCATGTTTTTTTTTTTTTTTTTTTTGGCGGTAACCTGAAATCTGTCAAACTAGATTATTGTTGAATTTTCTTAAAATAAAATGTCGAATGGTACCATTTTATTGGAAGTGAGGGTGAAAAGCACCGGCAAATGTATTTATTGCAAATCCGTGCTGAGTATAGCTGGCGGGTCTCAGAGCAATTTGAGGCGCCATTTATCAATCTAATTAAAATTTAAAAAATTTTTAATGGGCTCGCAAGCTACTAATCTTATTTATTGCATTCAAAAATGAAACAATTTTCATTCAAACCATCTGAATAGAATGATCAACATGTGTGCTACCGGTCATCGTTCAGAACAACTGAATAGAACCTGTTCATATTCTATTGTTCATCGTTCAGAACAATTGAACAGCTGAATAAAATTAACTATTCATATTCTTTCGTTCATCGTTTAAACCAACTGAATAAAATGACCCGTTCATTTTCTATCGTTCATCGTTCAGAGCAACTGAATAGAATGACTGACTTAGGCCCAATTTCTCAATGTCCGGTTAGGTAAACTAACTGACGTATAGTCAAATTTGAGTTTCTCAATGTCCGGTTAGGAGTAAATGAAAAACAAACAAACCGGAAGGCTGGGTCGCGTTTAAAATTTAAGCTGATTTTTGTCACGATACATCGTTAAGAACTATCGTTAAGGCAAACAGCTGTCATTTGAATTGTTTATTTATTTTGTTATTAAATTAAAATGGCATCACATGAAAGAGTGTTTTATGTCCATGCATTTTACTGAACTGGAAGATGCCAAATTTATACAGCAGCTCAGGCTTACAAAATCTGCGTGCAAAATCATTCTTGCAAGGATTGTAGATCAATTGGCTTGCCATCATATGTGGGATTTTAAACAGAAATCATTCAATGTTGCCGGAAAACAGCAAAAGTCAGCTGAACCACTCGCTATATTTGGCAAAACGTGCATATATGTGGCAACGCTGTTAAGGCGATGGTTACTTATCGATGATGAGTAAATTTGGCTTTGAGAAAACCAAATCGTTTAACTCTACCATTAAATTAAATTTGCGTTTAGCTAAACAAAAATTTAACCGGACATTGAGAAATTGGGCCTTAGTTCACTGCTGAAAAATGAACTATTGAACTTATTCAGCAAATTGAACTAAGAACACCAACTCTAATCACAACAATTTTTCGCAACAACATATAATAACACCACAAGGCAAGAGTTTTAAGGGGGTATTCTGGTTTAGAAGCCCGAATTTTAGAGACTTTTTTGGACGCGATAAAAAAAAAACAAAAATGATTTTTAGTATCCATTTTTTTATAAACTTTTTATTGATATTTTAAGAATACAAAACAATTATAATATAAATAAAAAAATTAAATTTCAAAAAACTGCTGGTCGACGAAGTAGGGACTGATGGAAAAATGGCTTGTCCTGGTGTGCAGGATATAAATCCTTTCCGTGACCCGAAATGGAAATCAATGAATGATTCGTAAAGATAAAGGATGTAGTTATCGCACTACGAAACGTTTTTTAAAAAAAAAAAATTTGTTTACAAAATGGCGGCGGTTTGAAAAAATAGTTTCATATTTCTCCTATTTTTTGTCTTTCTGAATTTTTTAAAAATACAAAAAAAAATTAATTTTCGTTAAAACTCTTCGTAGTGCGATAGTATAATGTATAAAGAAGCTCTGTATAAAATTTCAAGTGAATCGGTTGAGTAGAACTTGAGATATCATGCACACCGTTCCTAGAAAAGTAGTTACGAGAAAAACGAGCTCAAAGTTTGAGGACTAGTCGCGCGCAGTCGGAGTCGCCTCACAAAATGAGCTGAAACTCCGAAAATAATTCGAATTTCGAAAAATCCTTTTAGGGACATTTTCTTGAAGGGTTATACAATGAAAATATGCAAAAAAAAAAAAAAAATTTTCAATTTCTAAACCAGAATACCCCCTTAAGAATTTTTATCGATATATACTCGATAATGCTTTAGTGCTGTTAAAGCCTAAAAAAATTTCAAAAGTATGGAAATATAATTTGATACATTAAAAAACACTAGTTTGATATGAAATAAAGCTAAATTACTACTTCCCGCTGATTTACAATTTTTTCCGCAATCGCAATTCTAAAACCTCAAATCTGGGGGGAAAATCGCTAAATCGGCAGCACTGCTCGTCAGTGTAAGCAGCTTGAGCTGCTAATGACAAAAAACTTATATTTCAGGTATTTTTCCATCCTGCATCCATCTACATTAGCCAACATAAAAACTAGAAATCCTAAATTGTATAAAATATTTAGTTAAGTATTAGTAGTATATTAAAAAAAAAATTCGCGTGAAAAAACATCAATGATGTAGCATCGATGTTTCACTTGATGTTTCTACTATGACCAGTGCTGCCAACTATCGATTACAAAAACAGGATAAATCGACCAAAAAAAATGTACAAAAAAGGGATAAACATAATTTAAACAGGACAGAAAAAAAGGACACAATATTACATTATTTAAAGTTGTATATTTCGTATTATATACATGAATACTATAATAATTTTGGTAAATGTCTAGTTTCCATAGCATTGTCAAATATTGATCAAAAAAAAAAACGAAAAGCACTATAATTCTTGGTTTATTTTTAAAAAATTATTGCCGATGCCGCAAAAATACTATATTTAACAAATAATTGTTTAAACAATAAAACAAGTTTCTAGAAGTCACACAGAAAGAATCATAAGACACTGTATATGTCTAGTTTTCATTGCATTGTCAAATATTGACCAAAAATAAATAAAAATCACCATAATTAGGGGTTTTTTTTTAAAAAATTATTGCCGATGTCGCAAAAATACTATTTTTACATGATTCGTTGCAAGTTGGGCAATATTTCTCCGTCAATATTGCGCCATATAGTTGTAGGAAATTGTAAACTTCGTCATCTAACATTTTTAGCAGACTGCTAACTGTGAAGTCACAACCATCGCAGAAAAAATCACAAGACATCGTATACGGCGTGTGTGTGATCGATAGTAACCGATAGTGTGATCTGCTCCGGAACATAGCCTTTAATGCCAATAGCAGTGGCGTGAGCCATGCCGTATACAATGTCTTATGATTCTTTCTGCGATGTATGTGACTTCACAGGTTATAAACTTGTTTTATTGTTTAAACAATTATTTGTTAAATATAGTATTTTTGCAGCATCGGCAATAATTTTTAAAAAAAAACCATGAATTATAGTGCTTTTCGTTTTTTTTTTTGGATCAATATTTGACAATGCTATGGAAACTAGACATTTACCATAATTTTATGGCTGCGTAAATTATGCTATCATTTTCTCCGTTACTGGCCTCTTCTGTATAGGCAGAGCTTGTGCCAATCATTTTCAAATTTTTTTTTTTCTTGATTATTTCCGTATACTTTGTACGGTGCAACTTTACCGGTGCAGTAGTTTTGGCGCCAAAGTGGCTGTTGCACAATTCACTCAAATGGTCGATCGGTGAAATGGCAACATGTTGAGCAAAAAACATAGCTAACGCCGCTTCCTGGTCAGCCGTTTCGATTTTTGGCAGTGGTTGAAACAGTAGCTTGTTCTGATGGCTAAATGGCAATGCATTGCTTACGTGTTTTTTTGTCGCCATATGAGCACGAATCTGGTCAATTTTGATATTAATACTGCATTTGCAATATTTACACTGCACTGGTCAGTAGTATCCTGGCACAGCCAATTTTTGAAGTCAGCATGGTTCAACCACGATATTCGAAACTTCTGTTTGTATAATTCCTTGGGCATTTTTTCTTGTGTTTTCTCCCGCTCTTAGCTCAAGTAAAAAGTGGATGGCATTCACTAAATAATAGCCGAATCGATTAATTTTATGTGTCACGGCTACAAGTGATAGCATTTACACAATTGTTAGACAAATAATACAAATTCAGGGTTGCTATTAGAGACGACCTTATTTGCATTCACTGTATTATTGGTAAAATGTTCTGTATTCAAAAAAAAGACGTCAGTGTTCAAAAAAGGACAGATTTCCGGATAGAGGATGTTTGGTAATTTTTCCGGCTGACACAATTTCGAAAAGGACAGATATGACCGGAAAAAGGCTGCTTTGGCAGCACTGACTATGACTGCCTTGGCTACGACCTTGGTTTCCATTTTAGCTATTTTATAGCAAGATCTAGCTATTTCGAAACTGCGACAGCTAACTGATTTGGCTACTCTTGGCACTTTTATAGTTTCGATCCCTTTTCAATCGATTGGATCGTATTGAATTGAATGTATTAAAAAGTTCTTTTACAAAATTCGTATAAGCAATTCTTTTTAAAACCCATGGGCGAACGAACTAAGCTCGCTAAACACAAATTCTGGCACAAATTTTAGCTTGCGATAAGAAAGCTATCGGAATCATTAAATTGGTGGCGTAAGGTAAATTAATGTACAAATGTATATTTTCTATGGATGTACATAATTGACATACTCAAATATTTTTATGTTCAAAACATAGAGAGAGTAAGACAGGTGTATATAAAAATACATTTTATTAAATGGGATGACTTCGATTAAACAGCAAAGTTTTGGGCGGAAGTTTTTTAGTACAAAGATGCTGGAGGTGTCAACACTTTCGCCCCTTTGGATGACTTTGCCGTAAAAGTATTGAGTTTGCCCTGGTCAGCTAAGTGCGACTGATCAAAACTCTTAATGCTTATGGCCATATGGTTGGTTACATTACTAATAACAATGCTTTTTATTTCTAAAATGTTCTGTAAATTTAAGATATGGACCAAATAGAAGTTGTATGTTATATTATAATTATACCTAAAATGATTTCAGAATCAGGAAAATACTATGATTCAGTGGTGGATGTCGCCAATATGGATGAATTTTGTCTTTTAATTTTATAAAATGATGTAAAATAAGAAAAATATATATTTTAGCAGTCAGTTATTTTTTTTTTTTTTTTTTTTTTTTAAATTATTTCTAGATATTTTTTTTAATCAATTTAGCTTTTTCAGTTCATGTAATTGTGGCAACACTGGTTACGACATTCTGTGTATTCTTTGAATATTTGCAACTAAACCCTGCATTTAGCAGTTGCCGCTTGCGGTCACACTGATAGAATATCAATAAATATTTATACATATATAAAAACGAAGCTAAAATTTCGTCAAGTGAAACAAAGAGTATAAATAGAAACATTGGGTTAAAAGTTTACATAAAAAACACGCCAATAGTATCAATAGGCGTACTAACCAAAAAAAAAAAAACCATCAGCATCAGCAAATTTAAATAAAAAGAAAAAAGTGTATTTTATTGATCGACAATCCTTTATTTGCGAGTGTATTGGTGTGAAAAAGCTAGTCGGAAGTTAGTTCAGAAGGTGCCAATTAGAAAATTCTTACCCAGTTTGGGTTTTAGCAGCAGCTCTAGCTGAAACTGCAAGTATGTCCGCAAATAATCAAGCAAGCAGCGGCAGCGTCGGTGCTCAATTGACAAGTCCAACCCAGGAAGGTGGCAACTCCACTGACGCTTCTGAAACGAAGCATGTAAATGCTGCTAACCCTAACACTTCTACTATGGGCAACGGCTCAAAAACCAGCGACAACCACCTAAACGCCTCTAGCGTTGGCCATGATAGTCCAAAGCATAAGAGTCGTGGTGACCACGCAACGCTTAACACCAAGGGACGAATTGTCGACAGCGTCCCATTTCCACCCAGTCACAAACTGACGCTGGCCGAAGTATTTGATCCGCGCACTGGCAAACCGAATCACGACTTGTTAAAGCAGCACTTTATCCTAGAGGGGCGCATAGAAGAAGCACCGGCTCTACGAATTATCCAAGAGGGCGCCACTCTGTTGCGACACGAGAAGACAATGATTGATATTGAGGCCCCAGTGACTGTGTGCGGGGATATACATGGCCAGTTTTATGATCTCATGAAACTATTCGAGGTCGGTGGATCACCGGCAACAACAAAATATCTGTTTCTGGGGGATTATGTAGACCGGGGTTACTTCAGTATTGAGTGTGTTCTCTATTTGTGGTCGCTTAAAATCACCTATCCGCAGACGCTGTTTTTGTTGCGTGGCAATCATGAGTGCCGGCATTTGACCGAATACTTTACCTTTAAACAGGAGTGCAAAATCAAATACTCGGAACGAGTTTACGATGCGTGCATGGATGCTTTCGATTGCCTTCCACTGGCCGCGCTTATGAACCAGCAGTTTCTATGCGTGCACGGCGGCCTGTCGCCCGAAATACACGAGTTGGAGGATATAAGGCGGCTCGATAGATTCAAGGAGCCGCCTGCATTTGGCCCTATGTGTGACTTGCTGTGGTCTGATCCGCTTGAAGATTTTGGCAACGAAAAGAACTCGGACTTCTACACTCATAACTCGGTGCGTGGTTGTTCGTATTTCTACAGCTACGCAGCCTGCTGCGACTTTTTGCAGAATAATAACTTGCTTTCAATAATACGGGCGCACGAGGCGCAGGACGCAGGCTACCGCATGTACCGCAAAAGCCAGACAACCGGTTTTCCTTCACTTATTACCATTTTCTCGGCGCCAAACTATCTGGATGTGTACAACAATAAAGCGGCTGTGCTTAAGTACGAGAACAACGTTATGAATATCCGTCAGTTCAATTGCTCGCCGCATCCCTACTGGCTACCCAATTTCATGGATGTGTTTACCTGGTCACTACCCTTTGTTGGAGAAAAAGTCACTGAAATGCTAGTTAATGTGCTTAACATTTGCTCCGACGATGAACTTATGACCGAGGAGAGCGATGAGCCACTATCGGACGACGAAGCTGCGCTAAGAAAAGAGGTAATACGCAACAAGATACGCGCCATTGGAAAAATGGCACGCGTCTTCTCCGTGCTGCGCGAGGAATCTGAGTCAGTGCTGCAGCTAAAGGGGCTGACACCGACGGGCGCCTTGCCCCTTGGCGCCCTATCTGGTGGCAAGCAATCTCTCAAGAACGCCATGCAGGGCTTTTCACCTAACCACAAGATAACTTCATTTGCGGAGGCCAAGGGCCTCGATGCGGTTAATGAGCGTATGCCACCCCGTCGAGATCAGGCACCCATACCAAGTGATGATAACCAGCACCCACAATCGCATCCGTATTCGAGTTAAGGCGGCAAGGGAAAAGTGCGTTTATGAACAGGATTGACGACTAAATCAACAAACACCTAGCGGGCGCAAGCAGTAGACAGCAACTTATGAGTGGGCACCAAACGGTATTCTAATTCCTGTTTATGAAGTGTTATGTATGTTGTGTTGTGAAGCGCTGCTTATGTGGTATGGTTGGTTAAACAATATAATGCACGACATTCCCGCACACACACACAAAGTTCTTACAAAAGAGACTCACAAACACGCACAAGAACACACACATAGAAACAGAAAAATATTCAAGCGCATCACACACACAACTGAGAACGCAAACGAGTATGTGCAAACGATATAAACATATAATATTGATATTTTATTTTGGAGAGCATCGTAATGGAAAAATGCGTATTGAAGATAAGCAAACAGACATAATTCCAAGCGACGTTGGTAAATTTAAATCGAAAGTATCATGCCACGTAGAAGAACACTCCAAGCCCAAAATTCTTCAAATCTTTATAAATTGACCAGCACAAAAAATATATCACGGATGTTGAGTTGATTCATTAAATACTTTTTCATTAGCCACATTTTACAACATTCAAGGAACAACCGAAATTAATCTAAAGCATGCATGTTGTATAATATATATATATATATATATACAGTGGGCAAAATAGTATTGGCACTACAGCAAATTTCAAGTTTCGACCGCTATAAATTTTGATCCTTAAGGACGACGACATCCAAATTTAAAATGCTCTTTACCCAAATTTTAATATTCATAATTTGTCCTATACTTATGCTTGTTACAGTAAAAAAAACACAAATTAACGCCAAACAAGTAAGAAAGCTCTAGTCGAGAAATCCCGACTAGGACATACCCTTAACCCCATACGTAACGCGTACAGTCATTTGTGTGTATTTACCCAGTGGCCAAAATGACCAAATTTCAAACTGCGATATCTGTTTCGGTGTTTAACCGATTTAAATCAAATTTGTTTAAATTATTTTATCAATAGTTTGAAACCTCGCATTCACAATTTTGAAATTCACGAATTTTTTGAGATCGATATCATGTGTATATCGGAAACCAGGAGTGTTATAGATAAATTTGAATCAAACTTGTACTGCGCATGGCTTAGGAGAGTTTAAGTTTTAAGTTTGCAGTCTCTAGCTCTTATGGTCTCTGAGATCGGCGAGTTCATACAGACAGACAGACGGACATGGCTAAATCGACTCGGCTGTTGATGCTGATCAAGAATATATACACTTTATAGGGTCGGAGATGCTTCCTTCTGTCTGTTACATACATTTGCACAAAACCATTATACCCTTATTTATCCATTTTATGGGTTAAGGGTATAAAAAGTATTAGCACACTTTATAAAAAAAAAAAACCTTAAGAAACCATAAACCATTTGATAAAACCAAACAAATTAATACTTTGTTTGTTGGGCCACCTTTAGCTTTGATACTGGCTTGAGGATAGCTTTTTATATATCCAATCAAGTTGAAGGTCTCCTAGCTTGTTATTTGCCCGCATTGGGTAACGAGCGCCTGTTTGAGAGACTTATTTGACGTTAAATGATGAGAAATTTTTTTTTTTGATCAACGATTTATTCATTATTTCAAGCCATTTGACAAACACACCATGCTTTACCGTTTAAATAACTTTTTTTTTCTTGAAGCTCCGTATTAGCTTTACGCCACACTGTTTGGGCACCATCGGAGCCAAAATGGTTAAACTTTGATTCGTCACTGAATATTCCACTGTTACAAAAAGAATCAGGCTCGTTTACGTGAGCCTTAGCAAGTTCTCGCCTCCTCTTTTGTTTGCCTTTGATGTGAATGGCCTGCGACGTGGTACTCTATTGAAGCCAGCCCAATGTAGCGTATTTCGCACGGCTTGTAGGCAAAAGTTTTCCTTAAAGGATTCCTACAACCCCTGACATAGTTTTACGGATGACGTGATCTTGGATTTTGGACTTCTGCAGCCAATATAAGCTTTTCTTGACGATGAGTAAATTTATTTTGGTGTTCAATTTGGTTCCGCTGGTTACGTAATGAATAATATTATTGAGCATACGCCAACTTTTCGATAAGTTTTGTTTTAAATATAATCTTTTTTTTTATAATCAATTTTTGAGACTTTAACGAAATTTCAGATCCTCGCCCATTATTGCGCGTTGATAATGAAATAAAAGCCATAAATCGAAAGCAAAATATAATGCAAGAAAAGGGACTCTACCGTTACAATAGCATTATCAAAAGTCAGTATGCCGAACGTGCCAACACTTTTTTTATACCCTTAACCCATAAAATGGGTAAATAAGGGTATAATGGTTTTGTGCAAATGTATCTAACAGACAGAAGGAAGCATCTTCGACCCCATAAAGTATATATATTCTTGATCAGCATCAACAGCCGAGTCCGTCTGTATGGACGCGACGATCTCAGAGACTATAAGAGCTAGAGACTTTAAACTTGAAACTTAAGCTCTCCTATACCATGAGAAGATCAAGTTTGCTTAAAATTTTCGATAACATTTCTGGTTTCCGATATACACATGTGAACGATAAAAAAAATTCTTGAATTTCAACATTGTAAAAAGGTTATAAACTATTGATAATATAATGAACATTTCAAAAAATTTGATTAGAATCGGTTAAGAAACACCAAAGATATCGCAGTATGAAATTTTGTCATTTTGGCCATATTGGTCACTAGGTAAATAGACACAAATTACTGAACACGATACGTATAGGGTTAAGGGTATGTCCTAGTCGGGATTTCTCGTCTAGAACCCTCTTTCTTGTTTTGGATAAATTTAAGCTTTTATTTTACTGTAACAAGCATAAGTATAGGACAAATTATCAATATTTAAATTTGGGCTTGTAAAATAAATAAATAATACGTGGTTTTATAAAATATCATTTTTATTTGGATATCGTCCTTTAAAATCAAAATTTATAGTTCGGAACTTAAAGCTTGCTGTTGTACCAATACTTATTTGGCCCACTGTATATATACAAAAAATTAAAAAACTATCGCGAAAAAGAGAATCCGACTTAAATATAAAGCGAAACCATAAAGAAGAATACATATATATTGTGTTCAAAAATACAAATTATCACAAATATTTGTAGAAATACCTATTATTATATCTTAATACATTGTAAAATTTAAGATAAAGCTATATTAAGCCAAACTGCAATCTTGAATACTTAATACTAAATGTTAAAGTTTACACATTGTAATTTGATTAATTATATTTGACGCACTTCATTATAACTGCCGCCACAGCCCATTAATGTTCCTTATTTTATTACCAAATTTTACCACAAAATTAACGTAAACTTAAGTACATGCTTATAAAAATGTAACTATATGGTGTATTTGTTTTTATTACTGAATCAGCCGTTTAAAGTATTCTTATTTAGTTTAGTGAGCCTATTATTATTATTATTTTAATGCTATTTATCGTATGCTTTAATACCATAGCTCGCAAATAACAGTTGAGCGTTTTTATACCCTTAACCCATAAAATGCGTAAAAAAAGGTATATTGGTTTTGTGCAAATGTGTGTAACAGACGCCCTATGTTAATTTTGAATGTTTTATATACATTTTTATATATATGTATATATAATTAAAGGATATGATTATGATGATGTAACAGACAGAAGGAAGCATCTCCTATAAAGAATACATGTTCTTAGGCCCAATTTCTTAATGTCCGGTTAGGTAAACTAACTGACGTTTAGTCAAATTTGAGTTTCTCAATGTCCGGTTAGGAGTAAATGAAAAACAAACTAAGCGTAAGGCTGGGTCGCGTTTAAAATTTAAGCTGATTTTTTGTCACGATATATCGTTAAGAATTATCGATGAGGCAAACAGCTGTCCCTTGAATTAATTATTTATTTTGTTATTAATTTAAATTTCATCACATAAAAGAGTGTTTTTTGTCCATGCAACGGAGACGCAATTTGATAAAACAGAGCCACGCATAAATAACACGAGATGGGGATAGGGTGAACTATTTCACTGAACTGGACGATGCCAAATTTGTACAGCGGTTCTGGCTTACAAAATCTACGTGCAAAATCATTCTTGCAAGGATTGTAGATAAGTTGGCTTGCCATAGTAATAGGTAAACAATTAAGTTCTATTGCGAAATCGTTCAATGTTGCCGGAAAACAACAAAAGTCAGCTGAACCGCTCGCTATATTTGGCTCAATTTGTATATATGTGGCAACGCTGTTAAGGCGATAGTTACTTATCGATGAAGGGTAAATTTGGCTTTGAGAAAACCAAATCGTTTAACTCTACCATTTAATTAAATGTGCGTTTAGCTTAACGCAAATTTAACCGGACATTGAGAAATTGGGCCTTAATCAGCATCAACAGCCGAGTCGATCTAGCCATGTCAGTCTGTCTGTCTGTATGAACGCGCCGACCCCCGAGATTATAAGAGCTAGATACTTCAAACTTGAAACTTAAGCTCTCCTATACCAAGAAAAGGACAAGTTTGCTTAAAATTTTTGATAACACTTCTGGTTCTCGATATACACATGCGATCGATAACAAAAAAAATCTTGAATTTCAAAATTGTGAAAACAAGGTTTTAAACTGTGGGTAAATAATGAACATTAAAAAAAATTAATCAAAATCGGTTAAGAAACACCGGAGATATTGCAGTTTGCAGTTTGATAATATTGGTCACTGGGTAAATACACACAAATTACTCTATGGGGTTAAGGGTATGTCCTAGTCAGCATTTCTCGACTAGAGCCTTCTTACTTGTTCTATTTTGAATCGGTTTTCGTTTGAGTGATGTTGTTGGTGTTTTGTGTTGATCTCTTTTAACGATTCTCTTTTCGGAAGCAAAGACTACAATCTATAGACAAGACAACTCGCTCTTGAGTTTAACTCAAACGAAACAAATGCGGCTACGATTGGGATTTTAGATTTTTGTGTTTGCATTTTTTCATTTGGGCTTTGGTTTGTGGTTTGTGGGCTTTGGTTTGTGTGTTTGTTTTCTCGTCGTTTGTTTTAGCCGTTTCGAAACGCACTTTTTTGCTTTCAGCTTTGGTCACCCGTCGCTTGCTTAATTTCTGACATCCAGCTTGTGTATAAAGGAGAACAAATCAAAACAAAACAAATAAGACCTTTGCCTGCTTTATTTCTGAAATCCATCAGGCGCATAAGGGAAATAGAAAACATATCCATGATAGACAAGTGCGAGACAATAATTATACATTGCCGCTTTTCACTTCTCTTGTTGTCAGTGAACTAGGCATTGCTTGAGTTTGGCAATTTTTTTATTAAGCATAATAAATGCAAATGACTTTCAAAACGAGAGCTGAATCTAACTTATTTCCCATCTTATTACCTAAATTAAAATAGTCATAATACTAAAAACTTCATTTAATGTTATGAGTTGGCATAATTATGTATTGCAACACAGGGTATTTTTTCATCGATCCTCTTTAAGTTGTGCCAAGCAAGCAAACGTTTGAAAAGTTTTGCTAATGTGCTTTGCACTTTCTGGTGTCGCACATGCGTATGCATATGTGTATGCATACACGTACACACACATGTAAGCGCAGGCAAAAGAAAAAAAGAAAAAAAAGATCAACAAAGCTAGCAAGGAATGAGGAAAACTTGACAATCATTTTCTGAATACTCTTTTTGAATTAATATGCATGCGTGAACATCTGAATGGTGATTGCGATGGCAACATTGTTTGCTAGTGTCATCGACCAAAAAAAGGAAGAGTATGACCAAGAGAATGCAAAACTGAAATTTGGACAAAGCTAGGAAAGCAAGAGCCCAGCGCGGTGTTTGGGTACTTTGTTGTTATACCCTTAACCCATGTATGAAACAGATAGAGGGAAGCATCTCCGACCCTGTAAAGTATATACATACATATACCCTTGGACGCGTAGATCTCAGAGACTATTCTATTACCCAGTATTTATCCAGTGGTAAATACACGCGTATGCCCTAGTCCGGATTTCTCGACAAGGGAAAATACCAGGCACTCAGCTAGCAGGTCGCCAAGTGCGCAAAGGAATCATATGGAGAATGGAAGAAATAACGAACAACGCGGGTCGCATTTGCGCTGTGTGTTTGCAAAGTGAACTCGCTACTTTACACTGATCGTGCCCGCATTTACATTTTGTTTGAGTTAAACTCAAGAGCGAGTTGTCTTGTCTATAGATTGTATAGTCTTTGTCGGAAGCCATGAAATTGTCGTTCGCGAGTTGAGACTCTGTAAGTGAGTAAATGACAGAATAAGTTACTGCAAAAACTCTTGCAAACACTCTTTACACTTACTTGCCTTGTTGACAAAAATAGCAACTTTTATACAACTTTTATTTTTACTTATTGTTAAGCTTAATTACTAAAAATGCTTTTAAATTTTCTGCGCTTATAGAACTTTGACGTTCATTTAATATAAAGTGTAGGGCTGAAAATGGGCGTTCCACAGACGTCGGATGCCGATGTAGCCAGTACATCCAGTGCAAGCGCAGTCAAATGTAGCTGTTTCAGTATGACAAAAGGTTCTAGTCGAGCAATCCCGACTAGGACATACACTTAACCCCATCCGTAACGCGCACACTCATTTGTGTGTAAAAAACTTTAAACTGCGATATCTCCAGTGTTCCTTAACCGATTTTGATAAATTTTTTTTAAATGTTCATTATTTTACCCATAGTTTGAAACGGCGATGGGCATCCCTTTGCTCACTTTACACAGACTACTCAATCCGTTATTTTGCTACAACAACAACTTTTGACGCTGCGAGCAAGTGATTTATGACCCTTAATAAAACTAAACAACAAACACACAGCAAATGCTCGAGTTTTGACTGTCATTTGTGAAAATTTATGACCTCAAAATCATTTTTTACACTGTGTGAAAAAGTATAGGTTGTTTTGATGTGATTAATAAGTAAAGAAACAGTAGATTTTGAAAAACTAATGAATTTCTCTAAGTGTATAATTTTTTTTTTTGTTGGAAGGCACAACAAAATCCGGTTAATTTGTGGTGACGAACAGAGTAATAAAAGTGTTCATTTTCCTTTAATTTATGACTTCAGAAGTTGTGTTTGCTGTAGATGTTGTTGTAGTGCTCACTATTGCAAATTCTGCGCCTTTCGCTGGTTTAAAACTTCGTTTTCACAATTTGAACTTCATTATTTTGTTGTTATCGACCCCATGTGTGTTTCGGAAACCGGAAGTGTTATCGATAATTTGAAGCAAACTTGTTCTGCTCATGATTTAGGATAGCGTAAGTTTCAAGTTTGAAGTCTCTAGCTCTTATAGTCTAAGATCGGCGCGATCATACAGACGGACAGACAGACGGACGGACAGAAATGGCTAGATCGACTCGGCTGTTGATGCTGATAAAAAATATTTATTCTTTTTAGGGTCAAAGATGCTTCCTTCTGTCTGTTACATACATTTGCACAAAACCATTATACCCTTATTTACCCATTTTATGGGTTAAGGGAATAAAAACGATCATTGTCCGAGTGCGAGCGAGCTAATCGAAGAGCCGATAAAAATGTGACTCGCAAGTATTTTGTTCAAATACTCAGTAAAAAGTCTTATTTGAAGACGACGCAAAACACTCAACCCTTAATTGCAAGCTCTGTTCAGTACCAAATGTATTAGTAGTGTACTAGCACTAAGAACAGAATAGTATAGAGATTTCAAAAGTCCTCGAAATTTGATTATTGACATCAGATCAGGATCTAAACACTGCTTGTATGTATGGTAGCGTATGTGAGCCACCACACTTTAAGTGAGACAGTACACAGTCACTGTGAACACACATTCAATGTATCTTATCGCGATTTATATGTATGTATGTTAGGCAGCTCACACAGTCTGTGTAAGCTTATAGTGCATTTACACTGACGCCTTAAGGCGCGCCTTAGTGATACGGGAGAAAAGTCATTTACACTGACAAAAGGTCTTTAGAAATCAGCTGTTTCTTGTTTACTTTCGGTTGTAATTGTTGAACAAGCAGGAATTTGTAAAATGGAGCACAATTTGAATTTAATAATGATTGCTGCAAAGGAAATAGGTGATTGCGTTGTTAATACGGCAAATGATTGCGTTAACTTTTTTTTTTTTTTGGCAATTTTGTTGATTGCGAGAACTCAGAAGTGACCGCAGCAGCACTTGCCCATAATGCAATGTCTGGATTTGACTGCATTAGGACGCGAAGCATCTGGAAGGCAGAGCGCAATGGCTGCTATTGGGAGATGGATGTCCCGAAATTGAGTGAGATGGCCTTTAGACACCTCTTCCAGCTTTGCGACACCTTGCGTCTATTCCTCTGGCAAAGCGGGTAGCCATAGCTCTGTATAGCCTGGGCTCATCTGCAGAGTACATAACAGTTGCCAGTCTGTTTGGCATATCAAGTGCTAGCCTGTACAACATTCAGATTACATACTTGCACCAACGAGAATGAATATAATATAAATATATATTATATTATATATTCATTATATTATATTCATTCTCGTTGCTTGCACATTCAATTTGGTTTAAAATCAGCTGTTAAAAGTTGCCACCTTTTAAAATTCAAGCCGAAAATATCGATACATCGGCAAAAAAGGTCTTTATTTTAGCCCGTAGCATAGCGGCGCTCTTGCGGCGCGACGAAAAAGTCGCTATTTTCAAATATAACGGCCACATTTTGTATGGAAAAGGCTAAATTTTTCGAAGGCCTTAAGGCTAAATGCTAAAGGCGCGCCTTAAGGCGTCAGTGTAAATGCACCATTAGTTTATGTGTATGTGTGCATTGTCGGCCGCACTTATAGAACAAAATATACAATGTACACATATGTATACCGCGCTTGGTTCTAGCTGGCCTACCTTTTTCCAAATTTCAATTTTGCATATTCTTATGCATACTCTTTCTTATAATTTGTTCGATGACACTAGAAGACAATGTTGCCAACGCTATCGCCATACAGATGTTTACGCATGCATATAAATTCTGAAAAAGTATTTAGAAATTAATGTCAAGTTCTTATGCTATGCTAGCTTTGTTAATTTATTATATTTTGATACCAAAGGTATCATAGTACATTGGGATTGGGCAATGTCCTTCATGGTGTCCGTCCGTCCGTCTGTCTTTATGAACGCAACTTTTTTCGACACCCTTAAAGCAAGAGATTTGCAACTTTGCAATTATCTTGTCTTCATCAGACAAAGTGCTAAATTTAGGGCTCTACGACCTCAGGGGGCTTGGGAAATCGATAACAAGTCGATGAACCTCGATTTGCAAATCGATAAAACACATATGTATCCCACATTTTAGCAGCTAGAGTCAATAAACTTGGTGGTAAGATAAGTGGTGACATTTCGCAAAAAGGGTGCCACGCCTCCTCATCCGGCTCCAGTTCCGTTCAATTATAAGCAAAAATGCCTGTATCCTCTACAGTTTTAAAGCTATTGCCACCAAACTTGGTGGGGAGGTACATAGATGCTTTTGCGCTAGAGTCACCAAATTTACAGAAATGTTGATAGTGGCATCCGTCACAGATATGCATCAAAGTTTTAGATGCCACGCCCCCCTTCTTAAATCTGATATCTTTCTCAGTTTTTGCGCTAGTCACCAAACTGGTAGGGAAATAAAAGTGGCCATCTGCCACAGATATGTGTCACAAATTTAGATGTCCCGCTTACCACTTCTGCCTGAATTTGTATTCCCAAAACCCCCATATATTACTATTTGCACACAGAATCTTTAACACAGCTATGTAATCTGGTATCAGAGTATATCGCAATCGTTTGCGTCCGACTGCAACGTTTTTACTTGTTTTTTTTCTAGAAGTGCGGCCGACGATGCACACATACATATAGACCGAGCTCACACTGACTGTTTGTTGACTCACATACATATACATCACGATCCGATCCAAAGACTCGAGTCTGTGCTATTGCTTTCCATCTCGCGAGCAATGCCAGAAATGGAATGACTTGCATTTTCTACGAAGCATACGCGGTCAGCACACTTTGAGGCAGCAAATGAATTTTTCAATCGTCTAAAGCTTTTTTCTGATGAGAGTGCGTTGTTCTGTTTAAAGTCTCAATACTATTTTTTGCTAAGTGGTACTAGTTTTGTGCAATGTCTGTTATGGTGTCCGTATGAAAGCATCTCTTTTCTCTTTTTGAAAATATCTTTGGGCATGTGTATTCGTTAGGCAAAGTAATATATTAGGGACTACACCCCTTTCACGGTTTTAAGAAAGTCAGTAAATTTAGTCGATTGTTACACAACTTTTAGATGTCACTCACCAAGAGTCACCAAATTTAGCTGGCAACTACACTGCCGATCAACGAAATAGACTCACGTCATTTTTTTAAGAAAATTAAGTTTATTATATAGATTAACAACACATATGTTGACACATATGTTCAAATTTTTTAACTATGTATTGTTTAATTCTTAATCAAACGGTACAAAAATAAGCGCTCTAAGGTAAATGGTTAATTTTGAAATTTTTGTTTTGTGAGTAAACCTTAACAAACGGTCACTTTTTATCGATCAACGAAATAGACTCAAGGTCCTACAATTAATATAAATCACAAATTAATTGAAAAGTGTATTATTAAATAGGTTTTTATAATGCTTTAATGTTATTTAGTAATGCGTATAGCCACCTCTGTTTGAAATCACTTCATAAATTCGGTCAGTGATAGAATCGTAGAGAGCCTTTAGATAATCCAAGGACACTTCGCTCCAAGCGGTCTTTATTGCAGATTTCAACGATTCAACATCCTCAAATTGCCTACCAGATTGATAAACTTTACGCGAAAGCCATCCCCACAAGTTCTCTATAATGTTGAGGTCAGGAGAATATGGAGGCCACTCCATTAAGATTACATTTCGGTCACTTATCCACTTCTTTACCACTCTAGCCGTGTGGATTGGGGCATTATCTTGTTGAAACGTCCAAGATAATGGCTCGAAAAGGTTGGAATAATTGGGAAATGCATTTTTGAGTAGCTCTTTGTATCGTACTGCGATCATCTTAGATGAAACGAATTGAATATCAAATGTACCATAATAGGATATGGCACCCCACACCATTATACCCCCCTCACGACTATGGTGACGGGTCAAATAGTGTTCTTCCTTTCTTATATCGTGAAAGTAGTAATTGAATCCATCTGGTCCATCCAAATTAAAGCGTTTTTCATCAGAAAAAACAACTTGATGCCACTCCCTATTCCAAGTCATGTGGCTTCTTCAAAAAAGACAACGAGCTCGCTTTCGAACGTCGGTCAGCGGTGGTTTTTTTTTAGTTTTAGTCTCTTTAGATGTTTTGCCTTGCGAATTACTCGTCTTACGGTAGCGACACTTGCATTAACACCCAAATTTTGACGAATTTTAGCTGCAGAACATGTTGAGTTTGAAGCTTCTCGAAGAATCCTTCGCTCCTGGCAAGGCGTGAGTGCTTTCCAGGAGGGTTTCTTCATATTTTTTCCATAAGTCGATGGATTTCTTAGAAAATGGCAAACAACAGACTGACTTCTAGACATTTTTCTTGCGATTTCTCTAGTTGAAAGATTGCTGTCTCGGTATGCCAATATTTTGCCTCTTTCTTCCAAAGTTAGTGCTCTTCCACGTCCCATTTTATGCCGAATCGCTCAAAAATTGATGGTAAGATAATTTACAACTTATCACTTGCACAACTAGCCCGTAACTAATATTAAAGCTCATGAGTCTATTCCGATGATCGTTAAAAATGCACATTACGTTGGCATAGGCAAAGCAAAATAGGAATATGTAATTACTGTACATTTCCAGCGCTCAGCTCTTATCTCTTAAATTTGTCTGTTGCTTTGCTCTAAAAAAAAAAAAACAACAACTACGGCAATATCTTACAGCAAAAAGGAGAAAATGAAAATAGAAAAGAAAAAACATGCTGAGTCTATTTCGTTGATCGGCAGTGTACATTGCTCAAAAAGATAAAAGGTGACGTCCGCCGAAGATTTGCATAACTAAATGTTGGATGCCACACCCACCTACAAAATTCGGAGATCCCTATGATTTTCCCTCAGATTTTGTGCTTGAGTCACCAAATTTGTGCTGGCGCCTACCAAAGATCGAAATAAAGAAGGTAGATGTCACGCCTAACTCGTATAGCTGACGTCTTAAACCAAAAACCCTTATATCTTTCTCTTTGCAAGCTGAATCTTTAACTCCCATCTTTTTAACTGGTATTAGAGTTTGTCACAGTCTGTTGGGTTCATCTGTCACGTTATTTCTTGTTTTTATTGGGGAAAACAAGTTAGTAGGAGCTAGTCGAGTTGGCCCGACTAGAAGATACCAAGGACCGTCAAGCCAAGCAGTACTGCGCTAGTAAATGAGGACGGTACTTAACAATTTTATATCTCTTGAGCTTTTTACCCTATTTTAATAACATTTTCACTATTATTGTATTGGGGCAGATGAAACAAACGTAAACTTTATGTGCTCGGAGATGCTTCCTTCTGTCTAACACATACCTTTACTCATTTCATGTGCTCAATAAATACAAGTAAAAAGGCTCTAGTTGAGAAATCCCAACTAGAACATACTCTTAACCCTATATGTAACGCGTACATTAATTTGTGTGTATTTAGTAAATACTTTCCACCCATTGACCAAAATGTGCGAACTTTTAACTGCGAAATCTCCGTTGTTTCTTAACCGATTACGATTAATTCAAATGTTCATAGTTTTACCTATAGTTTCAAACTTAGTTTTTCAAAATATTGAAATTTAACCTTGTTTTGTGTATCGGAAACCAGAAGTGCTATCGATAATTTGCAAAAAATTTGTTTTGCATATGGTATAGGAGAGCTTAAGTATGAAGCTTAAAGCCTCCAGCTCTTATAGTCGCTAATATCGGCACGTTTATACTGACGGACAGACAAACGGGCATGGCTATTTCGACTTGGCTATTGATGTTGATCAAGAACATACATACGTTATAGGGTCGGAGATGCTTCCGTCTGTGTGTAACATACATTTGCACATAACCATTGTACCCTTATAAGGGTATAAATATGTGCACCAAAATATTTTTGTTAAGATTTGGCTTGCTTGCAATCGTGTGTTTATTCATGTTTTTAAAGGCAGATACCAATATACGGGGACTTAGTTTGTCAATATTTGCCGTAGTCGTCTTAAATGTACATATGTGCGATTACATAAGTTGTAATATTGGACAGTACATTATTATATAATAAAATTATTATTATTCAAATTTTAAAAGAATAAATATAATACAATAAATTTAAATGTGCGCATGAAATAATTTTTATACTCTGATTCGATAACGCCTGGTAAATCTATGCTTGGTGATTTATTTAATCATACGAATAACATATTGTTATAAAAATAAAACAAGTAAAAGCGTTGCAGTCGTACGCATCCGACCTCGATATACTTTGATGCCAGTTTACATAGCTGTGTTAAGGATTCTGTGTGCAAATAGTAATATATGGGGGTTTTGGGAATAAAAACCAAATAGAAGGGGTAGGCGTGACAACCATATCTGTGGCGGATGGCACCTTCTATCCCCCTACCAAGTTTAAAGACGGTAGAGCAAAAACTGACAAAGATATAGAAGTGGGCGTGGCATCCAAAATGTTGATGCAAATCTGTTACAGATCTCACTAACAATGCTCCCACCAAATTTGGTGATTTTAGCCCAAAAACTGGGCGTGGCATCCAAACTTTTGATTGGTGTTTTTTTGAGGAATGGATGGATGACTGAGCGTGTGTGTGTATGTATGTTATTCACTGTCACCGTTCGCGGTCACTTGCACTGCACTTTCACTACACTTTCCTCCTCTTTTCTATTGTTGTTGTTGCTGCGGTTGTTACGGCTGTCACTGTTGTTGTTGTTGCTGCTGTTGATACGGCTGTTGCTGCTGTTGTTGCTGTTGCTGCGGCTACGAGACGTAGCCGTCGTTGTTGGCGTTGCAGCGACTGCGGCGATAGCTACAGTTGTTGTAGTTGCAGCGGCTACGGCGATAAGTTGTCGATGTTGCTGCTGCTGCGAGGAGTAGCTGTCGTGGTGGTTGTTGTTGCTCTGCGCACGGTAGCTGGCGTTGTTGTTGTTGTTGCGTTGCGCACTGTCGCTACAGTTGTTGTTGTTGCGGCTGCTGCAGGGAGTGGCTGTTGTTGTTGCGGTTGTTGCGCTGTGCACGGGAGCTACAGTTGTTATTGTTGCCGCTGCTGCGCACGGTAGCCACGGTTTTTGTTGCGACTGGTAACTATTGTTGTTGCAGCTACTGTTTCTACGGGTGGCTGCGGTCGCTATTGTTGCTGTTGCGGCTGCGTTTGTAGTTGTTGTTGTTGTTGTTGTAACCGTCCTCTTTCCTACCGCAGGTAGTCGCATCCATGTTGTGGGTTTGGGAAGGGAAAGAAAGGAAAAAAGAGACATTAATCACTACTCAGGTCCATGTCAAGAAAGCGAGCCACCTCGGCTGGATTGCTCCATAGGGCATGTGGAGTGAGAGCCGTGGGTCGCGCCTCGCACTCGAAGAGGTGCTGGGTCGTGTGCGGTGCCGAGCGACAAGCCTCGCAACAGGGGTCTACGTCCGGGTTTATCCTCGCAAGGTACGAGGTTAGGTAGGCTGAGTAACCCGAACGTAGTTGTGCCAATGTGCACCTAGTTGCTCTCGGCAGTTGCTGCTCGGCAGGGTTGATGGGTGGGGGTCTGCCTCCTAGAACTACGCTAGGAGCTAGCGCTTCGAGCGAAGCTGCTACGGTGGCAGTGTGGACCTGTTTCAATGCCTCACCTGTGCTGGTCTCGAAGGGTAAGAGATTTCTGAGGTACGGTTTGTAGTTGTCGTTGTTGTTGTTGTGGCGGCTGCAAGCAGTAGCTATCGCTATTGTTGCTGCTGCGGCTGCGTTGGTAGTTGTCGTTGTTGTTGTTGTGGCGACTATTGTTGCTGCTGCGGCTGCGCTGCTAGTTGTTGTTGTGGCGACTATTGTTGCTACTGCGGCTGCGCTGCAAGTTGTCGTTGCTCTCAATCCCGAAAAAAAACACCGGCTGCATAAAAACGTAGATTGCTGCTTTCAACTCAACTTCGTGAATTAATGCCCGTCATCGTTCTTCTTCTTCAAAAGCTCGCTTGCCGGCGCAGTGTTAACCAACGCCGGCGTTGAGCCAAGTGCGTCGCGCACGACACTTTGCGTCGTTTGCGCTACCATCGAGCTTTTTGTCATGTAGTCGCTTTCACTACTGCGCAGCGCAAACGGTTTTGTGACGTCTTCATTGACTGAAGGTGTCAGGTGTTATTTGTGAGGTAGCAGTTTGCTACCGGTCGTTTACCTCCATTACATATTTGTATCCCCGGTGAGTTACTTTCTGAATAGCTGCCTCAACGCTCTCGATCACTTCATTCGGGAGCATGCCACCGGACCCGATGACCCGCCAGGCTTCAGGAGCCATCTCCCTGTCAATGGCGTAGAGGGGGAGGTCATCGAAGCTGATGTCCTGCACTCCTGTAAGGGCCTCGTCCATGGCACCATCTGGCCAGTCGAAGACTAGGCCGATGTCCAACCTTACAGCTTCCGGTGGCAGCTCCACTCCGAGGGCGGAGTCTGGCAACTCATTTGGGGGATAAAATATGTCCGTGAGCTGGCTGTCGTCGGTGTGGTACCCCTTCGGATCCCCCATCCCGATTAAATGGTTTTAGGTCGGCGAGGTTCGCAACGCGTCGTCGATTCGTCTCCTCGTGTTGAATTCGCATGACGTTTGGGGACACGAACTTCACGACTCGATATGGCCCATCGAACCTCGGCGCCAGTTTTGCTGCAAGTCCCTCCGCTGCGTTGGACAATACGTGGTGTTTGGCGAGAACTTTGCTACCCAGAGTGGGCCGCCACTCCCTTCGTCAGGGGTTGTACTCTTTGGCTTGTTCCTGGGATGCCCTTTGCACGTTCCCTTTGACGACATCGAATATCGCCTGTAGCTCGGTGGCTCGAGTCTCGGGGCTCGTTTCCGGTCGTCCGCTTCCAGGCGTGACTTGATCGTACAAGGCGTTCGGTAGTCATGGCTCGCGTCCTTGCACCAAGTAGGCTGGGCTAAACTTCGTTGTATCTGAGATGCTGGTATTGATAGCAAGCATGATTTCGGGCAGCAACTCATCCCACGTGTTCTGATGTCCTTCCACGTACTGTGCCAGCATCGTCTTTATCGTCCGGTTTGCTCTCTCCGTGGGGTTCTGTTGTGGGCTGTAGGGAGCGGTATGCTGGAGCTCTATTCCTAGTTGTTGGCAGAATCGGGTGAACGACCGGCTCGTGAACTGCGTCCCATTGTCGCACACGAAGCAGCGTGGGGTTCCGAATCGACAGAGGATCCTCTCCCGGAATGCCTTTTCTAAATGCGATGTGGTGGCCTTTCGCAGTGGGACCAATTCCACCCACTTGGAAAAGTGGTCGAAGAACACCAACAACATGGTGTTTCCATGTTTCGACCGGGGTAGAGGGCCCACAAAGTCTGCGCAGACTGTCGCGAATTGTTCGGCCACTTGTCGGGTCAACATCCTTCCGGCCGGCTTAAGCTGGCTTACTTTGAAGACTTGACACTTTGTACACCGCCGGATGTACTTCGTTACATCGCGAAATAGGCCGGAACAGTAGTAACGTTGCATCACTCGTCCGATGGTCTTCCGAATCCTCAGATGGCGGGCAGTGGGGTTATCGTGGCATTCCCTTAGTACGCGGGGACGTTGATCTGACGGCACGCAGAGCTTCCATGGCACATAGTCCTCCTCCCAAGGCCGGCGACCAAGGTGCCGATAGACTTGGCCGTTTTCCAGAAGGTAGTCCGGGAATTGGTCAGGTTGCTCATTGATCTGTTTAAGGAGTTTTCCGATCCATGGTCATTGGTTAGCTTCGGTCTGGGCCGACTGCAGGGCTTCCTCGAGTGGTTGTCGGGATAATGCGTCAGCTACAACGTTAAGCTTCCCGCGGCGATAATGCACGTCAAACTGATACTGTTGCAGCTCCAACGTCCATCTCGCGATTTGGCCGGTCGGGTTGTCGATGCTGTTCAGCCATTTCAGTGCCAAGTGGGTGGTTATAACGTCGAACCGGTAACCCTCTAGAAAGCATCTCAGCTTCCGGATCGCCCAGACAATGGCGAGACACTCCTTTTCCGTTGCCATGTAGTTCTCCTCTGGTTTAGATAGTCTCCGGCTGTCTTAGGCGATCACGCGTTCCGCTCCATCCAGCTCCTGGCTGAGAACTGCCCCGATGCCGAAATCACTTGCACTTGGAGGGCAAATTTGACGCTAAAATCGGGATATGCTAACACTGCGGCTTCTGTTAACCGTAGCTTTAGCTCGTCGAAGGCCTTTTGTTGTGCTTCGCCCCACTCCCAATGCGTAGATTTCCTCAGCAGTACCAACATGGGCTGTACTATTTCCGCGAAGTTCGGCACGAACCTCCGGTACCACGAGGCTATACCCAGACATCGTCGCAGCTCGCGCATGGTTGTCGGGGGGGTTAGCTTTCGGACGGCTGCGATTTTGTCCGGATCAGTGTGTATGCCCTGCTCGCTGACGACGTGGCCCAGGTAAGAAATACTTCGCCCGAAGAATTTACATTTTGCCTTGTTCAGCCTGAGGTTTGCCTTCCGTAGACGTCGCAGTACCTCCTGAAGCTTATGTAAGTGGTCCTCCAGGTCCGATCCTGTGATGATGATATCGTCCAGGTAGTCGAAGGCGTGGGGCTCCATATCCGGACCGATGACTCCATCGAGAGCTCGCTGAAAGGTAGCGGGAGCGGAGTGAAGGCCGAAAGGCATGACTTTCCAATGGAAAAGTCCCCGTCCTGGTACCGTAAAGGCGATGTATTCTCGGCTATTCCGGGCCATTGGAATCTGCCAGTATACACTTTTCAGATCCAGGGTGCTAATAAACTTTGCGTTGCGGAGTCGTCCCAAGATGTGCTGTATTCGAGGCAGAGGGTAGGCGTCGGGAATGGATCTCGCGTTCAACTGTCGGTAGTCGATGCACATCCGGACGTCACCCGTCTTATTCCCAACTAGGACGATCGGCGCACTGTGGGGGGACTTCGAGGGTTCGATGTAACCGTTTTTGAGGAGCTCTTCCACCAGGTCATATATGATTTTCTACATAGCGGGGTTCTTTGGGTAGTACCGCTGTTTGATGGGTCTCTCGTCGCGCATGGTGATCACATGCTCCGCAATGTGGGAGACTCCCTTCAATCCATCAAACAGCGCAAGTTCTCTCTCCAGGAAAGCTTGGACCCTCGGGTTGTTCTCTTCGCTGCTGTCTCTATCTGCTTCCTGAGGTTCGTGATGGGTTTTCCGTTCCTGTACCTGTGTGGTTGCGACCGCTTGTCTAGGAACTCTCTTCGGAACCCTACCCAATTCACCTCATGCATTTTGTTGACTCTATACCAGTTTTCGGCATCACCTGTTAGGACCTCTGATATTACTAGGGGTAGCCGGTATTAATCGATCTGTTGCACGACTGCTCGCTCTTCTATCCTCTCGATAAAAGTCAACGGGTCGGTTGACCCGTCGAACCTTAGAGCCCACCTCTGGATTTTCTCTGCTAGGGTTCCGTAGGACATCTCGGTTCGCGGTGCGTGTAGGGAGCTGTGTCGTAGTCGAGGTGGTGATCGGTCACCAAGTCGGGTTGGGTCGGGGCCTGGTACAGCTCCATCGGTATTTGTCACTGCTATGACCAGTTTAGAGACGGGGGTGCTAGGATCTACCGGTGACTGGCTTCGGGGTTTACTTCCGGCTGGTGAGTTGTTCTGATATTTTGCCGCTGGTTCTTCGAATCGAGCCACAAGCGTATCGGGGTGCTCACATCGGCTGATGTATGTGGCGAGACAGCTCCGTATCTCGGTGACCGTTCCCTCAGCATCGAGCCCGAATTCGCTGGCCATGGACACTAGCTCGTCCTTTTTGCGGTAGTATACCCAACTTACACATACCATGTTTCTATGTATTGTAGGGCTGCTGCTATTAATCCTTCAGGGAAGGATCGTAGTTGATGTTGTTATGGTTATTATCCGTCGTGGATCGTAGGCTTAAGTTCTTATCCTTTAAGGATCGTAGGTTTAAGTTATTATCCTTTAAGGATCATAGGTTTAAGTTATTATCACTGTGGTTTTATTTTATTACTATCCTCCAGAAGGATCGTTGACTTTGTTTTATCTAAGCACTGCTGCTGTTGTGACCGCTTTGATCGCTGCAGCTTGACTGATCTTCTTAGGCTAGCAGCCGGCCTTATATACAGAAAAGCCGCGCTGCTAGCACTATCCGCCGCTGCTATGACGACGTCGGCAGCGCAGGTCCCTCTGGCAGCGCGACGGCGGACCCTCTGCCGTCAGCTGCTGTGGCGTCGCTCTCCCGTTGAGGATTTTGGGCATGAGGGGGGCGGCAAATGTTCGGGTTAAGGTTTTTAGGGTTTTAAAGGTGTATATTTGTATGTATGTATGTATTCTCATATTTCGTGCATGCTTAATAAAGCCATCAGTGTCGTTGGTTTCATCAAGCGGTGGTCGAAAGAGTTTAACGATCCCTACACTACTAAAACACTTTATACATCCCTAGTCCGTCCCATCCTTGAATATGGATCTTGTGTGTAGTCAATACAGGATTCATCAGGATAGAATCGAATCTGTTCAGTAGAAATTTCTTTTATTTGCACTTAGAAGTTTTTACTGGGTTCCCGGTGTTGATTTGCCTTCTTATTCAAGTAGACTTCTATTAATTAACCTTCCTTCTCTTTTAAACCGTAGAGCTATGCATGGAGTTGTATTTGTTACTAATCTGCTCAATGGTGAAATCGACTCACCCACTTTATTAAGTCGAATAAACCTAACTGTCCCTATTAGATCTTCTCGTAACTTTATACTTATTAACCTTGATCGTTGCTCTACCAACTATCTAATGCATGAACCGTTTCGAGTAGTGTGCGCAGACTACAATAAGATGTTTTCACTTGTTTCCTTTGAGTCCTCCATTCCCATACTATAAAGATCCATACTGCTTTACTTATCTAGTAATAGTCACTTATCAATAATCTTATGATCTGATTGGGTTTTTCTGGGTTTTTCCCAATCCTTGCAACAAATGTTGGATCATTAAATTTTTGTTAACTTCCCAAAATATTTTAATTTTTAAACTTTTCATTTCATTTCAGTTTGCTTACTGATTTAATTTTAAATTTTGTTCATTAATCTTAAACATTTTTGTAGCTTAAGCTCTATTTTTTTAAATTGATTTATTTTTAATTTTATGTCGACTGCTATTAGTTGACAATAAATAAATAAATAAATAAATAAATAAATAAATAAATAAATAAATAAATAAATAAATAAATAAATAAATAAATAAATAAATAAATAAATAAATAAATAAATAAATAAATAAATAAATAAATAAATAAATAAATAAATAAATAAATAAATAAATAAATAAATAAATAAATAAATAAATAAATAAATAAATAAATAAATAAATAAATAAATAAATAAATAAATAAATAAATAAATAAATAAATAAATAAATAAATAAATAAATAAATAAATAAATAAATAAATAAATAAATAAATAAATAAATAAATAAATAAATAAATAAATAAATAAATAAATAAATAAATAAATAAATAAATAAATAAATAAATAAATAAATAAATAAATAAATAAATAAATAAATAAATAAATAAATAAATAAATAAATAAATAAATAAATAAATAAATAAATAAATAAATAAATAAATAAATAAATAAATAAATAAATAAATAAATAAATAAATAAATAAATAAATAAATAAATAAATAAATAAATAAATAAATAAATAAATAAATAAATAAATAAATAAATAAATAAATAAATAAATAAATAAATAAATAAATAAATAAATAAATAAATAAATAAATAAATAAATAAATAAATAAATAAATAAATAAATAAATAAATAAATAAATAAATAAATAAATAAATAAATAAATAAATAAATAAATAAATAAATAAATAAATAAATAAATAAATAAATAAATAAATAAATAAATAAATAAATAAATAAATAAATAAATAAATAAATAAATAAATAAATAAATAAATAAATAAATAAATAAATAAATAAATAAATAAATAAATAAATAAATAAATAAATAAATAAATAAATAAATAAATAAATAAATAAATAAATAAATAAATAAATAAATAAATAAATAAATAAATAAATAAATAAATAAATAAATAAATAAATAAATAAATAAATAAATAAATAAATAAATAAATAAATAAATAAATAAATAAATAAATAAATAAATAAATAAATAAATAAATAAATAAATAAATAAATAAATAAATAAATAAATAAATAAATAAATAAATAAATAAATAAATAAATAAATAAATAAATAAATAAATAAATAAATAAATAAATAAATAAATAAATAAATAAATAAATAAATATAGAACAATAAAAAAGATTTGAAAACGATTATACTACAACATACAGGACAATAACACTTTTGGAACTTTGAACAGGACATTTACTGACGAACGTTACGGAATGGTGTCGATCCCGGACCACCCCCTTCTGTACGAACGGTACTAGTGGTTCTTTAGGCCACAAAAGGGGAGGGGCTCATAATCTCGACAGTTTTTCTCCGATGTCCCTGCTCGGGCGTCATCTGTAAGGACGTTTTCTTGGCCGAGGTCGGCGTCTCTGTCGCGTCCGAGGTTTCACAGATAATTTATAACTTGTGCCGGAACACCGGAGTGAGCCGCACCGGGGTCGAGAAACAAACCGTAGACAAGTAGGGGTCGGGGCAGATACCACCGTTCGATCGACAACTTTTGATATGTCCGAAGGGGAAGGTTAAGGCCCTAGGGTGAAATCACGGAAGGTACCTTTTCCCTCTCCCTTCGTACAACTCTTCGTTGTCGACCAAACGGGCACTTTAGACTTCAGGCCACGAAGGGATAGGATACTTAAGGTTCGTCTGGTCAGGCAAGGGTAAGACCCGGAAGCCTGGCCAGATGACCTCAAGATCATGTCCACATCGCTCGGCTCATCAGTCGCGTTCGCAAACGCGGGTAGCTGGCCCAGGCAGAGATCTAGGAAGGGACGCATAGAGTAAGACTCGGATTGCGTTTTCCCCAAACTGCTCTACCTAGGCCCGCCACCATCGCGACACCACACGGACCTGACCAAGAGATAGGCGTCACAGAACCTTGGGTAAAACCCGGAAGGTTCGTTAGCCCGTCCCTCAGCCAAGGGAAAGTAAGAGGGGGGAGAAGGGAGACATGTAATAAAAACACACATTTATTTAAAATCTATATATATATATTTTTCATACTTTATTGTTTGTGTGGAGATATGTGGGAGGAGATACATTTGTTGTGTGGTTGGCCATGTGCCGACTTACCCCGCACCGTTGTCTATATGTGTGTGTGGGTGATGAGGTGTATGTGTATGTGTGCGCGTGTGTGTATGCCGGTGTGCCTGGTTGGACGAGCATGTACGTATGCGTGCGTGAGTAGGTGAATGAGCGTGTGTGTGTATGTATGTAATTCACTGTCACCGTTTGCGGTCACTTGCACTGCACTTTCACTACACTTTCCTCCTCTTTTCTAACGTTGTTGTTGCTGCGGTTGTTACGGCTGTCACTGTTGTTGTTGTTGCTGCTGTTGTTGTTGTTGTCGTAACCGTCCTTTTTCCTACCGCAGGTAGTCGCATCCATGTTGTTGGTTTGGGAAGGGAAAGAAAGGAAAAAAGAGACATTAATCACTACTCAGGTCCATATCAAGGAAGCGAGCCACCTCGACTGGATTGCTCCATAGTGCATGTGGAGTGAGAGCCGTGGGTCGCGCCTCGCACTCGAAGAGGTGCTGGGTCGTGTGTAGTGCCGAGCGACAAGCCTCGCAACAGGGGTCTACGTCCGGGTTAATCCTCGCAAGGTACGAGGTTAGGTAGGCTGAGTAACCCGAACGTAGTTGTGCCAATGTGCACCTAGTTGCTCTCGGCAGTTGCCGCTCGGCAGGGCTGATGGGTGGGGGTCTGCCTCCTAGAACTACGCTAGGAGCTAGCGCTTCGAGTGAAGCTGCTACGGTGGCAGTGTGGACCTGTTTCAATGCCTCACTTGTGCTGGTCTCGAAGGGTAAGAGATTTCTGAGGTACGGCAGTTCGGCTCTGTAGTCGAAGCGGATAGGTCTGGTCCTAGCCGACATGGCCAGCCCTGAGCTGAGATGGTTGGGGTGCTCGGGCGAAAGGGATTTGACCAAGTGATGTCGGCTAAGCAGCAAGCAGTGATCCCGAACGGGCAGAATTTCCA